>OX359248.1:38968618-40168618 GCA_947179485.1 Allacma fusca | reverse complement strand
TGTAATGGCGCTGTCTTATTTAGCCCACTTAATAATGTGGATCTATGTAATGCATAATCAGTATTTTAATGTATGTAGATATATATTCTCTATAAGAGCATCCCGTTATAAGAGCGCTTTTGGCGTGCTTTTATCGGTGCTCTTATAGCGAGAGTGCACTGTATACGATTTTTAGAAGTACATTTGCAAACTGCAATTTGAAACTTCAATTTGAAACTGCAATTTGAAACTGTTCTTTGAAACCACAATTCGAAACTGCAATTTGAAACTGCAATTTGAAACTGCAATTTGAAACTGCAATTTGAAACTGCAATTTGAAACTGCAATTTGAAACTGCAATTTGAAACTGCAATTTGAAACTGCAATTTGAAACTGCGATTTGAAACTGCAATTTGAAACTTTAATTTGAAACTTTAATTTGAAACTGCAATTTGAAACTGTACTTTGAAACTGTTCTTTGAAACTGTTCTTTGAAACCGCAATTCGAAACTGCAATTTGAAATTGCAATTTAAAACTGTTCTTTGAAACCGCAATTCGAAACTGCGATTTGAAATTGCAATTTGAAACTGTTCTTTGAAACCGCAATTCGAAACTGCAATTTGAAACTTTAATTTGATACTTTAATTTGAAACTGCAATTTGAAACTGTTCTTTGAAACTGTTCTTTGAAACTGTTCTTTGAAACTGTTCTTTGAAACTGTTCTTTGAAACTGTTCTTTGAAACTATTCTTTGAAACCGCAATTAGAAACTGCAATTTGAAATTGCTATTTAAAACTGTATTTTGAAACTGCAATTCGAAACTGCAATTTGAAATTGCAATTTAAAACTGTATTTTGAAACTGCAATTGAAAACTGCAATTTGAAACTGCAATTTGAAACTGCAATTTTAAACTGCAATTTGAAACTGCAATTTGAAACTGCAATTTGAAACTGCAATTTGAAACTGCGATTTGAAACTGCAATTTGAAACTGCGAATTGAAACTGCAATTTGAAACTGCAATTCTAAACGACAATTCTAAACTGCAATTTGAAACTGCAATTTGAAACTGCAATTTGAAACTGCAATTTGAAACTGCAATTTGAAACTGCAATTTGAAACTGCAATTCGAAACTGCAATTTGAAATTGCAATTTGAAACTGTTCTTTGAAACCGCAATTCGAAACTGCAATTTGAAACTTTAATTTGAAACTTTAATTTGGAACTGCAACTTGAAACTGTTCTTTGAAACTGTTCTTTGAAACCGCAATTCGAAACTGCAATTTGAAATTGCAATTTAAAACTGTATTTTGAAACTGCAATTCGAAACTGCAATTTGAAATTGCAATTTAAAACTGTATTTTGAAACTGCAATTCAAAACTGCAATTTGAAACTGCAATTTGAAACTGCAATTTGAAACTGCAATTTGAAACTGCAATTTGAAACTGCAATTTGAAACTGCAATTTGAAACTGCAATTCTAAACTGCAATTCTAAACTGCAATTTGAAACTGCAATTTGAAACTGCAATTTGAAACTGCAATTTGAAACTGCAATTTGAACCTGCAATTCTAAACTGCAATTTGAAACTGCAATTTGAAACTGCAATTTAAAACTTCAATTTGAAACTGCAATTTGAAATTGCATTTTGAAACTGCATTTCAAAACACCAGTTATAAACTGCACTTTGAAACTGCAGTTTTTAATTGCATTTTTACGGTGCAATTTATAGCGGTAATTTGAAATTGCAACCTAACCGGAACCTAACCAAACCTAACCTAACCTGACGTGCAGACTGCAGTATTTAAACTGCATTTTGAATACAGTACACTCTCGCTATAAGAGGCCTCCGTATAAGAGCATGTTCAATATAAGAGCACTCCCAGGTCCCCCCTATAGGATTGTTGGGCTGTAAATGTTCCCTATAAGAGCACCGCTTATAAGAGCATTTTCGATGTAAGAGCTTCCATTTTACATCCTCATATGGTAAACAAGATCCATTATAAGAGCATATGAGCAGACATAGAAACGTTTATGAAACGTTTGCAGGAAAATCTCACGAGCGTGAATGCGCACAATGTACTGAAGTTGGTGACGAGGAAGCAGAGCATATACGCATCACATATAGATACAATTTATGATGGCTAATTTGCCAGGATGCATATGTGAACCTGAATCTGAATTACTGGATTCTCTGCATACAATTGAAAATATTGTAAACAAATCCCTTGCAATAAATTATCGGCAGGCTCACATTACTGACTATTTCATTCTAAACAAACATTAACTGAATAATTGAAAATATTTGTAAATAACATTTTTGTCTATCTTATATTCTGATGTACTGTGTAATGGCGCTGTCTTATTTAGCCCACTTAATAATGTGGATCTATGTAATGCATAATCAGTATTTTAATGTATGTAGATATATATTCTCTATAAGAGCATCCCGTTATAAGAGCGCTTTTGGCGTGCTTTTATCGGTGCTCTTATAGCGAGAGTGCACTGTATACGATTTTTAGAAGTACATTTGCAAACTGCAATTTGAAACTTCAATTTGAAACTGCAATTTGAAACTGTTCTTTGAAACCACAATTCGAAACTGCAATTTGAAACTGCAATTTGAAACTGCAATTTGAAACTGCAATTTGAAACTGCAATTTAAAACTGTTCTTTGAAACCGCAATTTGAAACTTTAATTTGAAACTATAATTTGAAACTTTAATTTGAAACTGCAATTTGAAACTGTTCTTTGAAACTGTTCTTTGAAACTGTTCTTTGAAACCGCAATTCGAAACTGCAATTTGAAATTGCAATTTAAAACTGTTCTTTGAAACCGCAATTCGAAACTGCGATTTGAAATTGCAATTTGAAACTGTTCTTTGAAACCGCAATTCGAAACTGCAATTTGAAACTTTAATTTGATACTTTAATTTGAAACTGCAATTTGAAACTGTTCTTTGAAACTGTTCTTTGAAACTGTTCTTTGAAACTGTTCTTTGAAACTATTCTTTGAAACCGCAATTAGAAACTGCAATTTGAAATTGCTATTTAAAACTGTATTTTGAAACTGCAATTCGAAACTGCAATTTGAAATTGCAATTTAAAACTGTATTTTGAAACTGCAATTGAAAACTGCAATTTGAAACTGCAATTTGAAACTGCAATTTGAAACTGCAATTTGAAACTGCAATTTGAAACTGCAATTTGAAACTGCAATTTGAAATTGCAATTTGAAACTGTTCTTTGAAACCGCAATTCGAAACTGCAATTTGAAACTTTAATTTGAGACTTTAATTTGGAACTGCAACTTGAAACTGTTCTTTGAAACTGTTCTTTGAAACCGCAATTCGAAACTGCAATTTGAAATTGCAATTTAAAACTGTATTTTGAAACTGCAATTCGAAACTGCAATTTGAAATTGCAATTTAAAACTGTATTTTGAAACTGCAATTCAAAACTGCAATTTGAAACTGCAATTTGAAACTGCAATTTGAAACTGCAATTTGAAACTGCAATTTGAAACTGCAATTTGAAACTGCAATTCTAAACTGCAATTCTAAACTGCAATTTGAAACTGCAATTTGAAACTGCAATTTGAAACTGCAATTTGAAACTGCAATTTGAACCTGCAATTCTAAACTGCAATTTGAAACTGCAATTTGAAACTGCAATTTAAAACTTCAATTTGAAACTGCAATTTGAAATTGCATTTTGAAACTGCATTTCAAAACACCAGTTATAAACTGCACTTTGAAACTGCAGTTTTTAATTGCATTTTTACGGTGCAATTTATAGCGGTAATTTGAAATTGCAACCTAACCGGAACCTAACCAAACCTAACCTAACCTGACGTGCAGACTGCAGTATTTAAACTGCATTTTGAATACAGTACACTCTCGCTATAAGAGGCCTCCTTATAAGAGCATGTTCAATATAAGAGCACTCCCAGGTCCCCCCTATAGGATTGTTGGGCTGTAAATGTTCCCTATAAGAGCACCGCTTATAAGAGCATTTTCGATGTAAGAGCTTCCATTTTACATCCTCATATGGTAAACAAGATCCATTATAAGAGCATATGAGCAGACATAGAAACGTTTATGAAACGTTTGCAGGAAAATCTCACGAGCGTGAATGCGCACAATGTACTGAAGTTGGTGACGAGGAAGCAGAGCATATACGCATCACATATAGATACAATTTATGATGGCTAATTTGCCAGGATGCATATGTGAACCTGAATCTGAATTACTGGATTCTCTGCATACAATTGAAAATATTGTAAACAAATCCCTTGCAATAAATTATCGGCAGGCTCACATTACTGACTATTTCATTCTAAACAAACATTAACTGAATAATTGAAAATATTTGTAAATAACATTTTTGTCTATCTTATATTCTGATGTACTGTGTAATGGCGCTGTCTTATTTAGCCCACTTAATAATGTGGATCTATGTAATGCATAATCAGTATTTTAATGTATGTAGATATATATTCTCTATAAGAGCATCCCGTTATAAGAGCGCTTTTGGCGTGCTTTTATCGGTGCTCTTATAGCGAGAGTGCACTGTATACGATTTTTAGAAGTACATTTGCAAACTGCAATTTGAAACTTTAATTTGAAACTGCAATTTGAAACTGCAATTTGAAACTGTTCTTTGAAACCGCAATTCGAAACTGCAATTTGAAACTGCAATTTGAAACTGCAATTTGAAACTGCAATTTGAAACTGCAATTTGAAACTGCAATTTGAAACTGCGATTTGAAACTGCAATTTGAAACTGCAATTTGAAACTGTAATTTGAAACTGCAATTTGAAACTGCAATTTGAAACTGCATTTTAACACAGCAGTTATATACTGGATTTTGACACTGAAGGTTGAAACTGGAATTAGAAACTGGAATTTGAAACCCGAATGTTAAATTTCAATTTGAACCTGCATTTGTAAATTGCAATTTGACCATTTAATTTGATACTGATGCTAAGTAATGTAAACTTGTATGTATGTATATTTATTGTGTTTTAGAGAATGCTCATACACATGATTTACAGAAAAAACTCATTTTTTCGAATTAACACATAAGCAGATCCACATTTTTACAAAACGTCTCTTAATGAAATATTATAATTATTTATCAAATCCAATATACTTAGATATATATTTGGCTGTTCTACACAAACCGTAGAAAAACTCGTATAACTCGTTTAATGATACACTTTCAGCACTGCACATTGGATTGCCAAAATACGTCTTAATATCTATATTTTGATACTGCATGCATGACCTAAATATTGTTTCCTAGCGTTTTCGAGGGCATGACATTCATGTAAACTTACGTCCTCTAACTTAACTTAAAATAACCTAACCTAACTTAACCTAACCAAACCTAACCTGTTCTAACCTTACCTAAAAACACTTAACTAACCTTACCTAACCCAACGTTGAGACTGGAGTATTTAAACTTACATTTGAATATACAATTTGAAACTGCAATTTGAAACTGCAATTTGAAACTGCAAGTTGAAACTGCAATTTGAAACTGCAATTTGAAGCTGCAAGTTGAAACTGCAATTTGAAACTGCAATTTGAAACTTTAATTTGAAACTTTAATTTGAAACTGCAATTTGAAACTGTTCTTTTAAACCGCAAATCGAAACTGCAATTTGAAACTGCAATTTGAAACTGTTCTTTGAAACCGCAATTCGAAACTGCAATTTGAAACTGCAATTTGAAACTTTAATTTGAAACTGTTCTTTGAAACCGCAATTCGAAACTGCAATTTGAAACTTTAATTTGAAACTTTAATTTGAAACTGCAATTTGAAACTGTTCTTTGAAACTGTTCTTTGAAACTGTTCTTTGAAACTGTTCTTTGAAACTGTTCTTTGAAACCGCAATTCGAAACTGCAATTTGAAATTGTAATTTAAAACTGTATTTTGAAACTGCAATTTGAAACTGCAATTTGAAACTGCATTTTAACACAGCAGTTATATACTGGATTTTGAAACTGAAGGTTGAAACTGGAATTAGAAACTGGAATTTGAAACCCGAATGTTAAATTTCAATTTGAACCTGCATTTGTAAATTGCAATTTGACCATTTAATTTGATACTGATGCTAAGTAATGTAAACTTGTATGTATGTATATTTATTGTGTTTTTGAGAATGCTCATACACAAGATTTACAGAAAAAACTCATTTTTTCGAATTAACATATAAGCAGATCCACATTTTTACAAAACGTCTCTTAATGAAATATTATAATTATTTATCAAATCCAATATACTTAGATATATATTTGGCTGTTCTACACAAACCGTAGAAAAACTCGTATAACTCGTTTAATGATACACTTTCGGCGCTGCACATTAGATTGCCAAAATACGTCTTAATATCTATATTTTGATACTGCATGCATGACCTAAATATTGTTTCCTAGCATTTTCGAGGGCATGACATTCATGTAAACTTACGTCCTCTAACTTAACTTAAAATAACCTAACCTAACTTAACCTAACCAAACCTGACCTGTTCTAACCTTACCTAAAAACACTTAACTAACCTTACCTAACCCAACGTTGAGACTGGAGTATTTAAACTTCTATTTGAATATACAATTTGAAACTGCAATTTGAAACTGCAAGTTGAAACTGCAATTTGAAACTGCAATTTGAAGCTGCAAGTTGAAACTGCAATTTGAAACTGCAATTTGAAACTTTAATTTGAAACTTTAATTTGAAACTGCAATTTGAAACTGTTCTTTTAAACCGCAAATCGAAACTGCAATTTGAAACTGCAATTTGAAACTGTTCTTTGAAACCGCAATTCGAAACTGCAATTTGAAACTGCAATTTGAAACTTTAATTTGAAACTGTTCTTTGAAACCGCAATTCGAAACTGCAATTTGAAACTTTAATTTGAAACTTTAATTTGAAACTGCAATTTGAAACTGTTCTTTGAAACTGTTCTTTGAAACTGTTCTTTGAAACTGTTCTTTGAAACTGTTCTTTGAAACCGCAATTCGAAACTGCAATTTGAAATTGTAATTTAAAACTGTATTTTGAAACTGCAATTTGAAACTGCAATTTGAAACTGCATTTTAACACAGCAGTTATATACTGGATTTTGAAACTGAAGGTTGAAACTGGAATTAGAAACTGGAATTTGAAACCCGAATGTTAAATTTCAATTTGAACCTGCATTTGTAAATTGCAATTTGACCATTTAATTTGATACTGATGCTAAGTAATGTAAACTTGTATGTATGTATATTTATTGTGTTTTTGAGAATGCTCATACACAAGATTTACAGAAAAAACTCATTTTTTCGAATTAACATATAAGCAGATCCACATTTTTACAAAACGTCTCTTAATGAAATATTATAATTATTTATCAAATCCAATATACTTAGATATATATTTGACTGTTCTACACAAACCGTAGAAAAACTCGTATAACTCGTTTAATGATACACTTTCGGCGCTGCACATTAGATTGCCAAAATACGTCTTAATATCTATATTTTGATACTGCATGCATGACCTAAATATTGTTTCCTAGCATTTTCGAGGGCATGACATTCATGTAAACTTACGTCCTCTAACTTAACTTAAAATAACCTAACCTAACTTAACCTAACCAAACCTGACCTGTTCTAACCTTACCTAAAAACACTTAACTAACCTTACCTAACCCAACGTTGAGACTGGAGTATTTAAACTTCTATTTGAATATACAATTTGAAACTGCAATTTGAAACTGCAATTTGAAACTGCAAGTTGAAACTGCAATTTGAAACTGCAATTTGAAGCTGCAAGTTGAAACTGCAATTTGAAACTGCAATTTGAAACTTTAATTTGAAACTTTAATTTGAAACTGCAATTTGAAACTGTTCTTTTAAACCGCAAATCGAAACTGCAATTTGAAACTGCAATTTGAAACTGTTCTTTGAAACCGCAATTCGAAACTGCAATTTGAAACTGCAATTTGAAACTTTAATTTGAAACTGTTCTTTGAAACCGCAATTCGAAACTGCAATTTGAAACTTTAATTTGAAACTTTAATTTGAAACTGCAATTTGAAACTGTTCTTTGAAACTGTTCTTTGAAACTGTTCTTTGAAACTGTTCTTTGAAACTGTTCTTTGAAACCGCAATTCGAAACTGCAATTTGAAATTGTAATTTAAAACTGTATTTTGAAACTGCAATTTGAAACTGCAATTTGAAACTGCATTTTAACACAGCAGTTATATACTGGATTTTGAAACTGAAGGTTGAAACTGGAATTAGAAACTGGAATTTGAAACCCGAATGTTAAATTTCAATTTGAACCTGCATTTGTAAATTGCAATTTGACCATTTAATTTGATACTGATGCTAAGTAATGTAAACTTGTATGTATGTATATTTATTGTGTTTTTGAGAATGCTCATACACAAGATTTACAGAAAAAACTCATTTTTTCGAATTAACATATAAGCAGATCCACATTTTTACAAAACGTCTCTTAATGAAATATTATAATTATTTATCAAATCCAATATACTTAGATATATATTTGACTGTTCTACACAAACCGTAGAAAAACTCGTATAACTCGTTTAATGATACACTTTCGGCGCTGCACATTAGATTGCCAAAATACGTCTTAATATCTATATTTTGATACTGCATGCATGACCTAAATATTGTTTCCTAGCATTTTCGAGGGCATGACATTCATGTAAACTTACGTCCTCTAACTTAACTTAAAATAACCTAACCTAACTTAACCTAACCAAACCTGACCTGTTCTAACCTTACCTAAAAACACTTAACTAACCTTACCTAACCCAACGTTGAGACTGGAGTATTTAAACTTCTATTTGAATATACAATTTGAAACTGCAATTTGAAACTGCAATTTGAAACTGCAAGTTGAAACTGCAATTTGAAACTGAAATTTAAAACTGCAATTTGAAACTGCAAGTTGAAACTGCAAGTTGAAACTGCAATTTGAAACTTTAATTTGAAACTTTAATTTGAAACTTTAATTTGAAACTGCAATTTGAAACTGAAATTAAAAACTGCAATTTGAAACTGCAAGTTGAAACTGCAAGTTGAAACTGCAATTTGAAACTTTAATTTGAAACTTTAATTTGAAACTGCAATTTGAAACTGTTCTTTGAAACCGCAATTCGAAACTGCAATTTGAAACTGCAATTTGAAACTTTAATTTGAAACTGTTCTTTGAAACCGCAATTCGAAACTGCAATTTGAAACTTTAATTTGAAACTGCAATTTGAAACTTTAATTTGAAACTGCAATTTAAAACTGTATTTTGAAACTGCAATTCGAAACTGCAATTTGAAATTGCAATTTAAAACTGTATTTTGAAACTGCAATTCAAAACTGCAATTTGAAACTGCAATTTGAAACTGCAATTTGAAACTGCAATTTGAAACTGCAATTTGAAACTGCAAGTTGAAACTGCAATTTGAAACTGCAATTTGAAACTGCAATTTGAAACTTCAATTTGAAACTGCAAGTTGAAACTGCAAGTTGAAACTGCAAGTTGAAACTGCAATTTGAAACTTTAATTTGAAACTTTAATTTGAAACTGCAATTTGAAACTGTTCTTTGAAACCGCAATTCGAAACTGCAATTTGAAACTGCAATTTGAAACTTTAATTTGAAACTGTTCTTTGAAACCGCAATTCGAAACTGCAATTTGAAACTTTAATTTAAAACTTTAATTTGAAACTGCAATTTGAAACTGTTCTTTGAAACTGTTCTTTGAAACTGTTCTTTGAAACTGTTCTTTGAAACCGCAATTCGAAACTGCAATTTGAAATTGCAATGATACACTTTCGGCGCTGCACATTAGATTGCCAAAATACGTCTTAATATCTATATTTTGATACTGCATGCATGACCTAAATATTGTTTCCTAGCATTTTCGAGGGCATGACATTCATGTAAACTTAAATCCTCTAACTTAACTTAAAATAACCTAACCTAACTTAACCTAACCAAACCTAACCTGTTCTAACCTTACCTAAAAACACTTAACTAACCTTACCTAACCCAACGTTGAGACTGGAGTATTTAAACTTCTATTTGAATATACAATTTGAAACTGCAATTTGAAACTGCAATTTGAAACTGCAAGTTGAAACTGCAATTTGAAACTGAAATTTAAAACTGCGATTTGAAACTGCAAGTTGAAACTGCAAGTTGAAACTGCAATTTGAAACTTTAATTTGAAACTTTAATTTGAAACTGCAATTTGAAACTGTTCTTTAAAACCGCGATTCGAAACTGCAATTTGAAACTGCAATTTGAAACTGCAATTTGAAACTGTTCTTTGAAACCGCAATTCGAAACTGCTATTTGAAACTTTAATTTGAAACTTTAATTTGAAACTGCAATTCGAAACTGTTCTTTGAAACTGTTCTTTGAAACTGTTCTTTGAAACTGTTCTTTGAAACCGCAATTCGAAACTGCAATTTGAAATTGCAATTTAAAACTGTATTTTGAAACTGCAATTCGAAACTGCAATTTGAAATTGCAATTTAAAACTGTATTTTGAAACTGCAATTCAAAAATGCAATTTGAAACTGCAATTTGAAACTGCAATTTGAAACTGCAATTTGAAACTGCAATTTGAAACTGCAATTTGAAACTGCAATTTGAAACTGCAATTTGAAACTGCAATTTGAAACTGCATTTTGAAACTGCAATTTGAAACTGCAATTTAAAACTGCAATTTGAAACTGCAATTTGAAACTGCGATTTGAAACTGCAATTTGAAACTGCGAATTGAAACTGCAATTTGAAACTGCAATTCTAAACTGCAATTCTAAACTGCAATTTGAAACTGCAATTTGAAACTGCGATTTGAAACTGCAATTTGAAACTGCGAATTGAAACTGCAATTCTAAACTGCAATTCTAAACTGCAATTTGAAGCTGCAATTTGAAACTGCAATTTGAAACTGCAATTTGAAACTGCAATTTAAAACTTCAATTTGAAACTGCAATTTGAAATTGCATTTTGAAACTGCATTTCAAAACACCAGTTATAAACTGCATTTTGAAACTGCAATTTGGAATTGCATTTTGAAACAGCATTTCAAAACACCAGTTATAAACTGCACTTTGAAACTGCAGTTTTTAATTGCATTTTTACGGTGCAATTTATAGTACTAATTTGAAATTGCAACCTAACCGGAACCTAACCAATCCTAACCTAACCTGACGTGCAGACTGCAGTATTTAAACTGCATTTTGAATACAGTACACTCTCGCTATAAGAGGCCTCCGTATAAGAGCATGTTCAATATAAGAGCACTCCCAGGTCCCCCTATAGGATTGTTGGGCTGTAAATGTTCCCTATAAGAGCACCGCTTATAAGAGCATTTTCGATGTAAGAGCTTCCATTTTACATCCTCATATGGTAAACAAGATCCATTATAAGAGCATATGAGCAGACATAGAAACGTTTATGAAACGTTTGCAGGAAAATCTCACGAGCGTGAATGCGCACAATGTACTGAAGTTGGTGACGAGGAAGCAGAGCATATACCCATCACATATAGATACAATTTATCCTGGCTAATTTGCCAGGATGCATATGTGAACCTGAATCTGAATTACTGGATTCTCTGCATAAAATTGAAAATATTGTAAACAAATCCCTTGCAATAAATTATCGGCAGGCTCACATTACTGACTATTTCATTCTAAACAAACATTAATTGAATAATTGAAAATATTTGTAAATAACATTTTTGTCTATCTTATATTCTGATGTACTGTGTAATGGCGCTGTCTTATTTAGCCCACTTCTTAATGATGTAGATCTATGTAATGCATAATCAGTATTTTAATGTATGTAGATATATATTCTCTATAAGAGCATCACGTTATAAGAGCGCTTTTGGCGTGCTTTTATCGGTGCTCTTATAGCGAGAGTGCACTGTATACGATTTTTAGAAGTACATTTGCAAACTGCAATTTGAAACTTTAATTTGAAACTGCAATTTGAAACTGTTCTTTGAAACCGCATTTCGAAACTGCAATTTGAAACTGCAATTTGAAACTGCAATTTGAAACTGCAATTTGAAACCGCAATTTGAAACTGCGATTTGAAACTGCAATTTGAAACTGCAATTTGAAACTGTAATTTGAAACTGCAATTTGAAACTGCATTTTAACACAGCAGTTATATACTGGATTTTGAAACTGAAGGTTGAAACTGGAATTAGAAACTGGAATTTGAAACCCGAATGTTAAATTTCAATTTGAACCTGCATTTGTAAATTGCAATTTGACCATTTAATTTGATACTGATGCTAAGTAATGTAAACTTGTATGTATGTATATTTATTGTGTTTTTGAGAATGCTCATACACAAGATTTACAGAAAAAACTCATTCTTTCGAATTCACATATAAGCAGATCCACATTTTTACAAAACGTCTCTTAATGAAATATTATAATTATTTATCAAATCCAATATACTTAGATATATATTTGGCTGTTCTACACAAACCGTAGAAAAACTCATATAACGCGTTTAATGATACACTTTCGGCGCTGCACATTAGATTGCCAAAAAACGTATTAATATCTATATTTTGATACTGCATGCATGACCTAAATATTGTTTCCTAGCATTTTCGAGGGCATGACATTCATGTAAACTTACGTCCTCTAACTTAACTTAAAATAACCTAACCTAACTTAACCTAACCAAACCTAACCTGTTCTAACCTTACCTAAAAACACTTAACTAACCTTACCTAACCCAACGTTGAGACTGGAGTATTTAAACTTATATTTGAATATACAATTTGAAACTGCAATTTGAAACTGCAAGTTGAAACTGCAATTTGAAACTGCAATTTGAAATTGCAATTTAAAACTGTATTTTGAAACTGCAATTCGAAACTGCAATTTGAAATTGCAATTTAAAACTGTATTTTGAAACTGCAATTCAAAAATGCAATTTGAAACTGATATTTGAAACTGCAATTTGAAACTGCAATTTGAAACTGCAATTTGAAACTGCAATTTGAAACTGCAATTTGAAACTGCAATTTAAAACTGCAATTTGAAACTGCAATTTGAAACTGCGATTTGAATCTGCAATTTGAAACTGCGAATTGAAACTGCAATTTGAAACTGCAATTCTAAACTGCAATTCTAAACTTCAATTTGAAACTTCAATTTGAAACTGCGATTTGAAACTGCAATTTGAAACTGCGAATTGAAACTGCAATTTGAAACTGCAATTTGAAACTGCAATTTGAAACTGCAATTTAAAACTTCAATTTGAAACTGCAATTTGAAATTGCATTTTGAAACTGCATTTCAAAACACCAGTTATAAACTGCATTTTGAAACTGCAATTTGGAATTGCATTTTGAAACAGCATTTCAAAACACCAGTTATAAACTGCACTTTGAAACTGCAGTTTTTAATTGCATTTTTACGGTGCAATTTATAGTACTAATTTGAAATTGCGACCTAACCGGAACCTAACCAAACCTAACCTAACCTGACGTGCAGACTGCAGTATTTAAACTGCATTTTGAATACAGTACACTCTCGCTATAAGAGGCCTCCGTATAAGAGCATGTTCAATATAAGAGCACTCCCAGGTCCCCCCTATAGGATTGTTGGGCTGTAAATGTTCCCTATAAGAGCACCGCTTATAAGAGCATTTTCGATGTAAGAGCTTCCATTTTACATCCTCATATGGTAAACAAGATCCATTATAAGAGCATATGAGCAGACATAGAAACGTTTATGAAACGTTTGCAGGAAAATCTCACGAGCGTGAATGCGCA
Organism: Allacma fusca; assembly: GCA_947179485.1. NCBI lineage: Eukaryota > Metazoa > Arthropoda > Collembola > Symphypleona > Sminthuridae > Allacma > Allacma fusca. Next base: position 40,154,797 of record OX359248.1, on the reverse strand, counting down.
CAATGTACTGAAGTTGGTGACGAGGAAGCAGAGCATATACCCATCACATATAGATACAATTTATCCTGGCTAATTTGCCAGGATGCATATGTGAACCTGAATCTGAATTACTGGATTCTCTGCATACAATTGAAAATATTGTAAACAAATCCCTTGCAATAAATTATCGGCAGGCTCACATTACTGACTATTTCATTCTAAACAAACATTAATTGAATAATTGAAAATATTTGTAAATAACATTTTTGTCTATCTTATATTCTGATGTACTGTGTAATGGCGCTGTCTTATTTAGCCCACTTCTTAATGATGTAGATCTATGTAATGCATAATCAGTATTTTAATGTATGTAGATATATATTCTCTATAAGAGCATCCCGTTATAAGAGCGCTTTTGGCGTGCTTTTATCGGTGCTCTTATAGCGAGAGTGCACTGTATACGATTTTTAGAAGTACATTTGCAAACTGCAATTTGAAACTTCAATTTGAAACTGCAATTTGAAACTGTTCTTTGAAACCGCAATTCGAAACTGCAATTTGAAACTGCAATTTGAAACTGCAATTTGAAACTGCAATTTGAAACTGCAATTTGAAACTGCGATTTGAAACTTCAATTTGAAACTGCAATTTGAAACTGTAATTTGAAACTGCAATTTGAAACTGCAATTTGAAACTGCATTTTAACACAGCAGTTATATACTGGATTTTGAAACTGAAGGTTGAAACTGGAATTAGAAACTGGAATTTGAAACCCGAATGTTAAATTTCAATTTGAACCTGCATTTGTAAATTGCAATTTGACCATTTAATTTGATACTGATGCTAAGTAATGTAAACTTTTATGTATGTATATTTATTGTGTTTTTGAGAATGCTCATACACAAGATTTACAGAAAAAACTCATTCTTTCGAATTCACATATAAGCAGATCCACATTTTTACAAAACGTCTCTTAATGAAATATTATAATTATTTATCAAATCCAATATACTTAGATATATATTTGGCTGTTCTACACAAACCGTAGAAAAACTCATAAAACGCGTTTAATGATACACTTCCGGCGCTGCACATTAGATTGCCAAAATACGTCTTAATGTCTATATTTTGATACTGCATGCATGACCTAAATATTGTTTCCTAGCATTTTCGAGGGCATGACATTCATGTAAACTTACGTCCTCTAACTTAACTTAAAATAACCTAACCTAACTTAACCTAACCAAACCTAACCTGTTCTAACCTTACCTAAAAACACTTAACTAACCTTACCTAACCCAACGTTGAGACTGGAGTATTTAAACTTATATTTGAATAAACAATTTGAAACTTCAAGTTGAAACTGCAATTTGAAACTGCAATTTGAAGCTGCAATTTGAAGCTGCAATTTGAAACTGCAAGTTGAAACTGCAAGTTGAAACTGCAATTTGAAACTGTTCTTTGCAACCGCAATTCGAAACTGCAATTTGAAACTGCAATTTGAAACTTTAATTTGAAACTGTTCTTTGAAACCGCAATTCGAAACTGCAATTTGAAACTTTAATTTGAAACTTTAATTTGAAACTGCAATTTGAAACTGTTCTTTGAAACTGTTCTTTGAAACCGCAATTCGAAACTGCAATTTGAAATTGTAATTTAAAACTGTATTTTGAAACTGCAATTCGAAACTGCAATTTGAAATTGCAATTTAAAACTGCATTTGGAAACTGCAATTTAAAACTGCAATTTGAAACTGCAATTTGAAACTGCAATTTGAAACTGTTCTTTGAAACCGCAATTCAAAACTGCAATTTGAAACTGCAATTTGAAACTGCAATTTGAAACTTTAATTTGAAACTGTTCTTTCAAACCGCAATTCGAAACTGCAATTTGAAACTGCAATTTGAAACTGTAATTTGAAACTGCAATTTGAAACTGCAATTTGAAACTGCATTTTAACACAGCAGTTATATACTGGATTTTGAAACTGAAGGTTGAAACTGGAATTAGAAACTGGGATTTGAAACCCGAATGTTAAATTTCAATTTGAACCTGCATTTGTAAATTGCAATTTGACCATTTAATTTGATACTGATGCTAAGTAATGTAAACTTGTATGTATGTATATTTATTGTGTTTTTGAGAATGCTCATACACAAGATTTACAGAAAAAACTCATTCTTTCGAATTCACATATAAGCAGATCCACATTTTTACAAAACGTCTCTGAATGAAATATTATAATTATTTATCAAATCCAATATACTTAGATATATATTTGGCTGTTCTACACAAACCGTAGAAAAACTCATATAACGCGTTTAATGATACACTTTCGGCGCTGCACATTAGATTGCCAAAAAACGTATTAATATCTATATTTTGATACTGCATGCATGACCTAAATATTGTTTCCTAGCATTTTCGAGGGCATGACATTCATGTAAACTTACGTCCTCTAACTTAACTTAAAATAACCTAACCTAACTTAACCTAACCAAACCTAACCTGTTCTAACCTTACCTAAAAACACTTAACTAACCTTACCTAACCCAACGTTGAGACTGGAGTATTTAAACTTATATTTGAATATACAATTTGAAACTGCAATTTGAAACTGCAAGTTGAAACTGCAATTTGAAACTGCAATTTGAAATTGCAATTTAAAACTGTATTTTGAAACTGCAATTCGAAACTGCAATTTGAAATTGCAATTTAAAACTGTATTTTGAAACTGCAATTCAAAAATGCAATTTGAAACTGTATTTTGAAACTGCAATTTGAAACTGCAATTTGAAACTGCAATTTGAAACTGCAATTTGAAACTGCAATTTGAAACTGCAATTTGAAACTGCAATTTGAAACTGCAATTTGAAACTGCAATTTGAAACTGCAATTTGAAACTGCAATTTAAAACTGCAATTTGAAACTGCAATTTGAAACTGCGATTTAAAACTGCAATTTGAAACTGCGAATTGAAACTGCAATTTGAAACTACAATTCTAAACTGCAATTCTAAACTGCAATTTGAAACTGCAATTTGAAACTGCGATTTGAAACTGCAATGTGAAACTGCGAATTGAAACTGCAATTCTAAACTGCAATTCTAAACTGCAATTTGAAGCTGCAATTTGAAACTGCAATTTGAAACTGCAATTTGAAACTGCAATTTAAAACTTCAATTTGAAACTGCAATTTGAAATTGCATTTTGAAACTGCATTTCAAAACACCAGTTATAAACTGCATTTTGAAACTGCAATTTGGAATTGCATTTTGAAACAGCATTTCAAAACACCAGTTATAAACTGCACTTTGAAACTGCAGTTTTTAATTGCATTTTTACGGTGCAATTTATAGTACTAATTTGAAATTGCGACCTAACCGGAACCTAACCAAACCTAACCTAACCTGACGTGCAGACTGCAGTATTTAAACTGCATTTTGAATACAGTACACTCTCGCTATAAGAGGCCTCCGTATAAGAGCATGTTCAATATAAGAGCACTCCCAGGTCCCCCCTATAGGATTGTTGGGCTGTAAATGTTCCCTATAAGAGCACCGCTTATAAGAGCATTTTCGATGTAAGAGCTTCCATTTTACATCCTCATATGGTAAACAAGATCCATTATAAGAGCATATGAGCAGACATAGAAACGTTTATGAAACGTTTGCAGGAAAATCTCACGAGCGTGAATGCGCACAATGTACTGAAGTTGGTGACGAGGAAGCAGAGCATATACCCATCACATATAGATACAATTTATCCTGGCTAATTTGCCAGGATGCATATGTGAACCTGAATCTGAATTACTGGATTCTCTGCATACAATTGAAAATATTGTAAACAAATCCCTTGCAATAAATTATCGGCAGGCTCACATTACTGACTATTTCATTCTAAACAAACATTAATTGAATAATTGAAAATATTTGTAAATAACATTTTTGTCTATCTTATATTCTGATGTACTGTGTAATGGCGCTGTCTTATTTAGCCCACTTCTTAATGATGTAGATCTATGTAATGCATAATCAGTATTTTAATGTATGTAGATATATATTCTCTATAAGAGCATCCCGTTATAAGAGCGCTTTTGGCGTGCTTTTATCGGTGCTCTTATAGCGAGAGTGCACTGTATACGATTTTTAGAAGTACATTTGCAAACTGCAATTTGAAACTTCAATTTGAAACTGCAATTTGAAACTGTTCTTTGAAACCGCAATTCGAAACTGCAATTTGAAACTGCAATTTGAAACTGCAATTTGAAACTGCAATTTGAAACTGCAATTTGAAACTGCGATTTGAAACTGCAATTTGAAACTGCAATTTGAAACTGTAATTTGAAACTGCAATTTGAAACTGCAATTTGAAACTGCATTTTAACACAGCAGTTATATACTGGATTTTGAAACTGAAGGTTGAAACTGGAATTAGAAACTGGAATTTGAAACCCGAATGTTAAATTTCAATTTGAACCTGCATTTGTAAATTGCAATTTGACCATTTAATTTGATACTGATGCTAAGTAATGTAAACTTTTATGTATGTATATTTATTGTGTTTTTGAGAATGCTCATACACAAGATTTACAGAAAAAACTCATTCTTTCGAATTCACATATAAGCAGATCCACATTTTTACAAAACGTCTCTTAATGAAATATTATAATTATTTATCAAATCCAATATACTTAGATATATATTTGGCTGTTCTACACAAACCGTAGAAAAACTCATAAAACGCGTTTAATGATACACTTTCGGCGCTGCACATTAGATTGCCAAAATACGTCTTAATGTCTATATTTTGATACTGCATGCATGACCTAAATATTGTTTCCTAGCATTTTCGAGGGCATGACATTCATGTAAACTTACGTCCTCTAACTTAACTTAAAATAACCTAACCTAACTTAACCTAACCAAACCTAACCTGTTCTAACCTTACCTAAAAACACTTAACTAACCTTACCTAACCCAACGTTGAGACTGGAGTATTTAAACTTATATTTGAATATACAATTTGAAACTGCAATTTGAAACTGCAAGTTGAAACTGCAATTTGAAACTGCAATTTGAAGCTGCAATTTGAAACTGCAATTTGAAACTGCAAGTTGAAACTGCAATTTGAAACTGCAATTTGAAACTTTAATTTGAAACTTTAATTTGAAACTGCAATTTGAAACTGTTTTTTGAAACCGCAATTCGAAACTGCAATTTGAAACTGCAATTTGAAACTTTAATTTGAAACTGTTCTTTGAAACCGCAATTCGAAACTGCAATTTGAAACTGCAATTTGAAACTGCGATTTAAAACTGCAATTTGAAACTGCGAATTGAAACTGCAATTTGAAACTACAATTCTAAACTGCAATTCTAAACTGCAATTTGAAACTGCAATTTGAAACTGCGATTTGAAACTGCAATTTGAAACTGCGAATTGAAACTGCAATTCTAAACTGCAATTCTAAACTGCAATTTGAAGCTGCAATTTGAAACTGCAATTTGAAACTGCAATTTGAAACTGCAATTTAAAACTTCAATTTGAAACTGCAATTTGAAATTGCATTTTGAAACTGCATTTCAAAACACCAGTTATAAACTGCATTTTGAAACTGCAATTTGGAATTGCATTTTGAAACAGCATTTCAAAACACCAGTTATAAACTGCACTTTGAAACTGCAGTTTTTAATTGCATTTTTACGGTGCAATTTATAGTACTAATTTGAAATTGCGACCTAACCGGAACCTAACCAAACCTAACCTAACCTGACGTGAAGACTGCAGTATTTAAACTGCATTTTGAATACAGTACACTCTCGCTATAAGAGGCCTCCGTATAAGAGCATGTTCAATATAAGAGCACTCCCAGGTCCCCCCTATAGGATTGTTGGGCTGTAAATGTTCCCTATAAGAGCACCGCTTATAAGAGCATTTTCGATGTAAGAGCTTCCATTTTACATCCTCATATGGTAAACAAGATCCATTATAAGAGCATATGAGCAGACATAGAAACGTTTATGAAACGTTTGCAGGAAAATCTCACGAGCGTGAATGCGCACAATGTACTGAAGTTGGTGACGAGGAAGCAGAGCATATACCCATCACATATAGATACAATTTATCCTGGCTAATTTGCCAGGATGCATATGTGAACCTGAATCTGAATTACTGGATTCTCTGCATACAATTGAAAATATTGTAAACAAATCCCTTGCAATAAATTATCGGCAGGCTCACATTACTGACTATTTCATTCTAAACAAACATTAATTGAATAATTGAAAATATTTGTAAATAACATTTTTGTCTATCTTATATTCTGATGTACTGTGTAATGGCGCTGTCTTATTTAGCCCACTTCTTAATGATGTAGATCTATGTAATGCATAATCAGTATTTTAATGTATGTAGATATATATTCTCTATAAGAGCATCCCGTTATAAGAGCGCTTTTGGCGTGCTTTTATCGGTGCTCTTATAGCGAGAGTGCACTGTATACGATTTTTAGAAGTACATTTGCAAACTGCAATTTGAAACTTCAATTTGAAACTGCAATTTGAAACTGTTCTTTGAAACCGCAATTCGAAACTGCAATTTGAAACTGCAATTTGAAACTGCAATTTGAAACTGCAATTTGAAACTGCAATTTGAAACTGCGATTTGAAACTGCAATTTGAAACTGCAATTTGAAACTGTAATTTGAAACTGCAATTTGAAACTGCAATTTGAAACTGCATTTTAACACAGCAGTTATATACTGGATTTTGAAACTGAAGGTTGAAACTGGAATTAGAAACTGGGATTTGAAACCCGAATGTTAAATTTCAATTTGAACCTGCATTTGTAAATTGCAATTTGACCATTTAATTTGATACTGATGCTAAGTAATGTAAACTTGTATGTATGTATATTTATTGTGTTTTTGAGAATGCTCATACACAAGATTTACAGAAAAAACTCATTCTTTCGAATTCACATATAAGCAGATCCACATTTTTACAAAACGTCTCTTAATGAAATATTATAATTATTTATCAAATCCAATATACTTAGATATATATTTGGCTGTTCTACACAAACCGTAGAAAAACTCATATAACGCGTTTAATGATACACTTTCGGCGCCGCACATTAGATTGCCAAAAAACGTATTAATATCTATATTTTGATACTGCATGCATGACCTAAATATTGTTTCCTAGCATTTTCGAGGGCATGACATTCATGTAAACTTACGTCCTCTAACTTAACTTAAAATAACCTAACCTAACTTAACCTAACCAAACCTAACCTGTTCTAACCTTACCTAAAAACACTTAACTAACCTTACCTAACCCAACGTTGAGACTGGAGTATTTAAACTTATATTTGAATATACAATTTGAAACTGCAATTTGAAACTGCAAGTTGAAACTGCAATTTGAAACTGCAATTTGAAGCTGCAATTTGAAACTGCAATTTGAAACTGCAAGTTGAAACTGCAATTTGAAACTGCAATTTGAAACTTTAATTTGAAACTTTAATTTGAAACTGCAATTTGAAACTGTTTTTTGAAACCGCAATTCGAAACTGCAATTTGAAACTGCAATTTGAAACTTTAATTTGAAACTGTTCTTTGAAACCGCAATTCGAAACTGCAATTTGAAACTTTAATTTGAAACTTTAATTTGAAACTGCAATTTGAAACTGCAACTTGAAACTGCAATTTAAAACTGCAATTTGAAACTGCAATTTGAAACTGCGATTTGAAACTGCAATTTGAAACTGCGAATTGAAACTGCAATTTGAAACTGCAGTTCTAAACTGTAATTCTAAACTGCAATTTGAAACTGCAATTTGAAACTGCAATTTGAAACTGCAATTTGAAACTGCAATTTGAAACTGCGAATTGAAACTGCAATTTGAAACTGCAATTTGAAACTGCAATTTGAAACTGCAATTTGAAACTGCAATTTGAAACTGCAATTTGAAACTGCAATTTGAAACTGCAATTTGAAACTGCAATTTGAAACTGCAATTTGAAACTGCAATTTGAAATTGCATTTTGAAACTGCATTTCAAAACACCAGTTATAAACTGCACTTTGAAACTGCAGTTTTTAATTGCATTTTTACGGTGCAATTAATAGCGGTAATTTGAAATTGCAACCTAACCGGAACCTAACCAAACCTAACCTAACCTGACGTGCAGACTGCAGTATTTAAACTGCATTTTGAATACAGTACACTCTCGCTATAAGAGGCCTCCGTATAAGAGCATGTTCAATATAAGAGCACTCCCAGGTCCCCCCTATAGGATTGTTGGGCTGTAAATGTTCCCTATAAGAGCACCGCTTATAAGAGCATTTTCGATGTAAGAGCTTCCATTTTACATCCTCATATGGTAAACAAGATCCATTATAAGAGCATATGAGCAGACATAGAAACGTTTATGAAACGTTTGCAGGAAAATCTCACGAGCGTGAATGCGCACAATGTACTGAAGTTGGTGACGAGGAAGCAGAGCATATACCCATCACATATAGATACAATTTATCCTGGCTAATTTGCCAGGATGCATATGTGAACCTGAATCTGAATTACTGGATTCTCTGCATACAATTGAAAATATTGTAAACAAATCCCTTGCAATAAATTATCGGCAGGCTCACATTACTGACTATTTCATTCTAAACAAACATTAATTGAATAATTGAAAATATTTGTAAATAACATTTTTGTCTATCTTATATTCTGATGTACTGTGTAATGGCGCTGTCTTATTTAGCCCACTTCTTAATAATGTAGATCTATGTAATGCATAATCAGTATTTTAATGTATGTAGATATATATTCTCTATAAGAGCATCCCGTTATAAGAGCGCTTTTGGCGTGCTTTTATCGGTGCTCTTATAGCGAAAGTGCACTGTATACGATTTTTAGAAGTACATTTGCAAACTGCAATTTGAAACTTTAATTTGAAACTGCAATTTGAAACTGCAATTTGAAACTGTTCTTTGAAACCGCGATTCGAAACTGCAATTTGAAACTGCAATTTGAAACTGCAATTTGAAACTGCAATTTGAAACTGCGATTTGAAACTGCAATTTGAAACTGCATTTTAACACAGCAGTTATATACTGGATTTTGAAACTGAAGGTTGAAACTGGAATTAGAAACTGGAATTTGAAACCCGAATGTTAAATTTCAATTTGAACCTGCATTTGTAAATTGCAATTTGACCATTTAATTTGATACTGATTCTAAGTAATGTAAACTTGTATGTATGTATATTTATTGTGTTTTTGAGAATGCTATTACACAAGATTTACAGAAAAAACTCATTTTTTCGAATTAACATATCAGCAGATCCACATTTTTACAAAACGTCTCTTAATGAAATATTATAATTATTTATCAAATCCAATATACTTAGATATATATTTGGCTGTTCTACACAAACCGTAGAAAAACTCGTATAACTCGTTTAATGATACACTTTCGGCGCTGCACATTAGATTGCCAAAATACGTCTTAATATCTATATTTTGATACTGCATGCATGACCTAAATATTGTTTCCTAGCATTTTCGAGGGCATGACATTCATGTAAACTTACGTCCTCTAACTTAACTTAAAAAAACCTAACCTAACTTAACCTAACCAAACCTAACCTGTTCTAACCTTACCTAAAAACACTTAACTAACCTTACCTAACCCAACGTTGAGACTGGAGTATTTAAACTTATATTTGAATATACAATTTGAAACTGCAATTTGAAACTGCAATTTGAAACTGCAAGTTGAAACTGCAATTTGAAACTGCAATTTGAAACTGCAATTTGAAACTGCAAGTTGAAACTGCAAGTTGAAACTGCAATTTGAAACTGCAATTTGAAACTTTAATTTGAAACTTTAATTTGAAACTACAATTTGAAACTGTTCTTTGAAACCGCAATTCGAAACTGCAATTTGAAACTTTAATTTGAATCTTTAATTTGAAACTGCAATTTGAAACTGTTCTTTGAAACTGTTCTTTGAAACTGTTCTTTGAAACTGTTCTTTGAAACCGCAATTCAAAACTGCAATTTGAAATTGCAATTTAAAACTGTATTTTGAAACTGCAATTCGAAACTGCAATTTGAAATTGCAATTTAAAACTGTATTTTGAAACTGCAATTCAAAACGGCAATTTGAAACTGCAATTTGAAACTGCAATTTGAAACTGCAATTTGAAACTGCAATTTGAAACTGCAATTTGAAACTGCAATTTGAAACTGCAATTTGAAACTGCAATTTGAAACTGCGAATGGAAACTGCAATTTAAAACTGCAATTTGAAACTGCAATTCGAAACTGCAATTCTAAACTGCAATTCTAAACTGCAATTCTAAACTGCAATTTCAAACTGCAATTTGAAACTGCAATTCGAAACTGCAAAATGATATTGCAATTTGAAACTGTTCTTTGAAACCGCAATTCGAAACTGCAATTTAAAACTTTAATTTGAAACTTTAATTTGAAACTGCAATTTGAAACTGTTCTTTGAAACTGTTCTTTGAAACTGTTCTTTGAAACTGTTCTTTGAACCTGTTCTTTGAAACCGCAATTCGAAACTGCAATTTGAAATTGCAATTTAAAACTGTATTTTGAAACTGCAATTCAAAACTGCAATTTGAAACTGCAATTTGAAACTGCAATTTGAAACTGTTGTTTGAAACCGCAATTCGAAACTGCAATTTGAAACTGCAATTTGAAACTTTAATTTGAAACTGTTCTTTGAAACCGCAATTCGAAACTGCAATTTGAAACTTTGATTTGAAACTTCAATTTGAAACTGCAATTTGAAACTGTTCTTTGAAACTGTTCTTTGAAACTGTTCTTTGAAACCGCAATTCGAAACTGCAATTTGAAATTGCAATTTAAAACTGTTCTTTGAAACTGCAATTCGAAACTGCGATTTGAAATTGCAATTTGAAACTCTTCTTTGAAACCGCAATTCAAAACGGCAATTTGAAACTGCAATTTGAAACTGCAATTTGAAACTGCAATTTGAAACTGCAATTTGAAACTGCAATTTGAAACTGCAATTTGAAACTGCAATTTGAAACTGTTCTTTGAAACCGCAATTCGAAACTGCAATTTGAAATTGCAATTTAAAACTGTTCTTTGAAACTGCAATTCGAAACTGCGATTTGAAATCGCAATTTGAAACTCTTCTTTGAAACCGCAATTCGAAACTGCAATTTGAAACTTTAATTTGATACTTTAATTTGAAACTGCAATTTGAAACTGTTCTTTGAAACTGTTCTTTGAAACTGTTCTTTGAAACTGTTCTTTAAACCTGTTCTTTGAAACTGTTCTTTGAAACTGCAATTCGAAACTGCAATTTGAAACTGTATTTTGAAACTGCAATTCAAAACTGCAATTTGAAGCTGCAATTTGAAACTGCAATTTGAAACTGCAATTTGAAACTGCAATTTGAAACTGCAATTTGAAACTGCAATTTGAAACTTCAATTTGAAACTGCAATTTGAAACTGCAATTTGAAACTGCAATTTGAAACTGCAATTTGAAACTGCAATTTGAAACTGCAATTTGAAACTGCGAATTGAAACTGCAATTTGAAACTGCAATTTGAAACTGCAATTCTAAACTGCAATTCTAAACTGCAATTTCACACTGCAATTTGAAACTGCAATCTGAAACCGCAATTCGAAACTGCAATTTAAAACTTTAATTTGAAACTTTAATTTGAAACTGCAATTTGAAACTGTTCTTTGAAACTGTTCTTTGAAACTGTTCTTTGAAACTGTTCTTTGAACCTGTTCTTTGAAACCGCAATTCGAAACTGCAATTTGAAATTGCAATTTAAAACTGTATTTTGAAACTGCAATTCAAAACTGCAATTTGAAACTGCAATTTGAAACTGCAATTTGAAACTGTTGTTTGAAACCGCAATTCGAAACTGCAATTTGAAACTGCAATTTGAAACTAAAATTTGAAACTGTTCTTTGAAACCGCAATTCGAAACTGCAATTTGAAATTGCAATTTAAAACTGTATTTTGAAACAGCAATTCAAAACTGCAATTTGAAACTGCAATTCAAAACTGCAATTTGAAACTGCAATTTGAAACTGCAATTTGAAACTGTTGTTTGAAACCGCAATTCGAAACTGCAATTTGAAACTGCAATTTGAAACTAAAATTTGAAACTGTTCTTTGAAACCGCAATTCGAAACTGCAATTTGAAACTTTAATTTGAAACTTCAATTTGAAACTGCAATTTGAAACTGTTCTTTGAAACTGTTCTTTGAAACTGTTCTTTGAAACCGTAATTCGAAACTGCAATTTGAAATTGCAATTTAAAACTGTTCTTTGAAACCGCAATTCGAAACTGCGATTTGAAATTGCAATTTAATACTTTAATTTGAAACTGCAATTTGAAACTGTTCTTTGAAACTGTTCTTTAAAACTGTTCTTTGAAACTGCAATTTGAAACTGCAATTTGAAACTGCAATTTGAAACTGCAATTTGAAACTGCAATTTGAAACTGCAATTTGAAACTGCAATTTGAAACTGCAATTTGAAACTGCAATTTGAAACTGCAATTTGAAACTGCAATTTGAAACTGCAATTTGAAACTGCAATTTGAAACTGCAATTCTAAACTGCAATTCTAAACTGCAATTTCAAACTGCAATTTCAAACTGCAATTTGAAACTGCAATTTGAAACTGCAATTCGAAACTGCAAAATGATATTGCAATTTGAAACTGTTCTTTGAAACCGCATTTCGAAACTGCAATTTAAAACTTTAATTTGAAACTTTAATTTGAAACTGCAATTTGAAACTGTTCTTTAAAACTGTTCTTTGAAACTGTTCTTTGAAACTGTTCTTTGAACCTGTTCTTTGAAACCGCAATTCGAAACTGCAATTTGAAATTGCAATTTAAAACTGTATTTTGAAACTGCAATTCAAAACTGCAATTTAAAACTGCAATTTGAAACTGCAATTTGAAACTGCAATTTGAAACTGCAATTTGAAACTGCAATTTGAAACTGCAATTTGAAACTGCAATTTGAAACTGCAATTTGAAACTGCGATTTGAAACTGCAATTTGAAACTGCGAATTGAAACTGCAATTTGAAACTGCAATTCTAAACTGCAATTCTAAACTGCGATTTGAAACTGCAATTTGAAACTGCAATTTGAAACTGCAATTTGAACCTGCAATTTAAAACTGCAATTTGAAACTGCAATTTGAACCTGCAATTTAAAACTGCAATTTGAAACTGCAATTTTAAATTGCAATTTAAAACTGTATTTTGAAACTGCAATTCGAAACTGCAATTTGAAACTGCAATTTGAAACTGCAATTTGAAACTGCAATTTGAAACTGCGAATTGAAACTGCAATTTGAAACTGCAATTTGAAACTGCAATTCTAAACTGCAATTCTAAACTGCAATTTCAAACTGCAATTTGAAACTGCAATTCGAAACTGCAAAATGATATTGCAATTTGAAACTGTTCTTTGAAACCGCAATTCTAAACTGCAATTTGAAACTTCAATTTGATACTTTAATTTGAAACTGCAATTTGAAACTGTTCTTTGAAACTGTTCTTTGAAACTGTTCTTTGAAACTGTTCTTTGAAACTGTTCTTTGAAACTGTTCTTTGAAACTGTTCTTTGAAACTGTTCTTTGAAACTGTTCTTTGAAACTGTTCTTTGAAACCGCAATTCGAAACTGCAATTTGAAACTGCAATTTGAAACTGCAATTTGAAACTGCAATTTGAAACTGCAATTTGAAACTGCAATTTGAAACTGCAATTTGAAACTGCAATTTGAAACTGCAATTTGAAACTGCAATTTGAAACTGCAATTTGAAACTGCAATTTGAAACTGCAATTTGAAACTGCAATTTGAAACTGCAATTTGAAACTGCAATTTGAAACTGCAATTTGAAACTGCAATTCTAAACTGCAATTCTAAACTGCAATTTCAAACTGCAATTTCAAACTGCAATTTGAAACTGCAATTTGAAACTGCAAAATGATATTGCAATTTGAAACTGTTCTTTGAAACCGCATTTCGAAACTGCAATTTAAAACTTTAATTTGAAACTTTAATTTGAAACTGCAATTTGAAACTGTTCTTTAAAACTGTTCTTTGAAACTGTTCTTTGAAACTGTTCTTTGAACCTGTTCTTTGAAACCGCAATTCGAAACTGCAATTTGAAATTGCAATTTAAAACTGTATTTTGAAACTGCAATTCAAAACTGCAATTTAAAACTGCAATTTGAAACTGCAATTTGAAACTGCAATTTGAAACTGCAATTTGAAACTGCAATTTGAAACTGCAATTTGAAACTGCAATTTGAAACTGCAATTTGAAACTGCGATTTGAAACTGCAATTTGAAACTGCGAATTGAAACTGCAATTTGAAACTGCAATTCTAAACTGCAATTCTAAACTGCGATTTGAAACTGCAATTTGAAACTGCAATTTGAAACTGCAATTTGAACCTGCAATTTAAAACTGCAATTTGAAACTGCAATTTGAACCTGCAATTTAAAACTGCAATTTGAAACTGCAATTTTAAATTGCAATTTAAAACTGTATTTTGAAACTGCAATTCGAAACTGCAATTTGAAATTGCAATTTAAAACTGTATTTTGAAACTGCAATTCAAAACTGCAATTTGAAACTGCAATTTTAAACTGCAATTTGAAACTGCAATTTGAAACTGCAATTTGAACCTGCAATTTGAAACTGCAATTTGAAACTGCAATTTGAAACTGCAATTTGAAACTGCGAATTGAAACTGCAATTTGAAACTGCAATTTGAAACTGCAATTCTAAACTGCAATTCTAAACTGCAATTTCAAACTGCAATTTGAAACTGCAATTCGAAACTGCAAAATGATATTGCAATTTGAAACTGTTCTTTGAAACCGCAATTCTAAACTGCAATTTGAAACTTCAATTTGATACTTTAATTTGAAACTGCAATTTGAAACTGTTCTTTGAAACTGTTCTTTGAAACTGTTCTTTGAAACTGTTCTTTGAAACTGTTCTTTGAAACTGTTCTTTGAAACTGTTCTTTGAAACTGTTCTTTGAAACTGTTCTTTGAAACCGCAATTCGAAACTGCAATTTGAAATTGCTATTTAAAACTGTATTTTGAAACTGCAATTCGAAACTGCAATTTGAAATTGCAATTTAAAACTGTATTTTGAAACTGCAATTCAAAACTGCAATTTGAAACTGCAATTTGAAACTGCAATTTGAAACTGCAATTTGAAACTGCAATTTGAAACTGCAATTTGAAACTGCAATTTGAAACTGCAATTTGAAACTGCGATTTGAAACTGCAATTCGAAACTGCAAAATGATATTGCAATTTGAAACTGTTCTTTGAAACCGCAATTCTAAACTGCAATTTGAAACTTCAATTTGATACTTTAATTTGAAACTGCAATTTGAAACTGTTCTTTGAAACTGTTCTTTGAAACTGTTCTTTGAAACTGTTCTTTGAAACTGTTCTTTGAAACTGTTCTTTGAAACTGTTCTTTGAAACTGTTCTTTGAAACTGTTCTTTGAAACCGCAATTCGAAACTGCAATTTGAAATTGCTATTTAAAACTGTATTTTGAAACTGCAATTCGAAACTGCAATTTGAAATTGCAATTTAAAACTGTATTTTGAAACTGCAATTCAAAACTGCAATTTGAAACTGCAATTTGAAACTGCAATTTGAAACTGCAATTTGAAACTGCAATTTGAAACTGCAATTTGAAACTGCGATTTGAAACTGCAATTTGAAACTGCGAATTGAAACTGCAATTTGAAACTGCAATTCTAAACTGCAATTCTAAACTGCAATTTGAAACTGCAATTTGAAACTGCAATTTGAAACTGCAATTTGAACCTGCAATTTAAAACTGCAATTTGAAACTGCAATTTGAACCTGCAATTTAAAACTGCAATTTAAAACTGCAATTTGAAACTGCAATTTGAAACTGCATTTTGAAACTGCATTTCAAAACACCAGTTATAAACTGCAATTTGAAACTGCAATTTGAAATTGCATTTTGAAACTGCATTTCAAAACACCAGTTATAAACTGCACTTTGAAACTGCAGTTTTTAATTGCATTTTTACGGTGCAATTTATAGCGGTAATTTGAAATTGCAACCTAACCGGAACCTAACCAAACCTAACCTAACCTGACGTGCAGACTGCAGTATTTAAACTGCATTTTGAATACAGCACACTCTCGCTATAAGAGGCCTCCGTATAAGAGCATGTTCAATATAAGAGCACTCCCAGGTCCCCCCTATAGGATTGTTGGGCTGTAAATGTTCCCTATAAGAGCACCGCTTATAAGAGCATTTTCGATGTAAGAGCTTCCATTTTACATCCTCATATGGTAAACAAGATCCATTATAAGAGCATATGAGCAGACATAGAAACGTTTATGAAACATTTGCAGGAAAATCTCACGAGCGTGAATGCGCACAATGTACTGAAGTTGGTGACGAGGAAGCAGAGCATATACTCATCACATATAGATACAATTTATCCTGGCTAATTTGCCAGGATGCATATGTGAACCTGAATCTGAATTACTGGATTCTCTGCATACAATTGAAAATATTGTAAACAAATCCCTTGCAATAAATTATCGGCAGGCTCACATTACTGACCATTTCATTCTAAACAAACATTAATTGAATAATTGAAAATATTTGTAAATAAGATTTTTGTCTATCTTATATTCTGATGTACTGTGTAATGGCGCTGTCTTATTTAGCCCACTTCTTAATAATGTAGATCTATGTAATGCATAATCAGTATTTTAATGTATGTAGATATATATTCTCTATAAGAGCATCCCGTTATAAGAGCGCTTTTGGCGTGCTTTTATCGGTGCTCTTATAGCGAGAGTGCACTGTATACGATTTTTAGAAGTACATTTGCAAATTGCAATTTGAAACTTTAATTTGAAACTGCAATTTGAAACTGCAATTTGAAACTGTTCTTTGAAACCGCAATTCGAAACTGCAATTTGAAACTGCAATTTAAAACTGCAATTTGAAACTGCAATTTAAAACTGCAGCTTGAAACTGCAATTTGAACCTGCAATTTGGAATTGCAATTCTAAACTGCAATTTGAAACTGCAATTTGAAACTGCAATTTGAAACTGCAATTTAAAACTGCAATTTGAAACTGCAATTTAAAACTGCAATTTGAAACTGCAATTTGAAATTGCAATTTAAAACTGTATTTTGAAACTGCAATTCGAAACTGCAATTTGAAATTGCAATTTAAAACTGTATTTTGAAACTGCAATTCAAAACTGCAATTTGAAACTGCAATTTGAAACTGCAATTTGAAACTCCAATTTGAAACTGCAATTTGAAACTGCAATTTGAAACTGCAATTTGAAACTGCAATTTGAAACTGCAATTTGAAACTGCGAATTGAAACTGCAATTTGAAACTGCAATTTGAAACTGCAATTCTAAACTGCAATTCTAAACTGCAATTTGAAACTGCAATTTGAAACTGCAATTTGAAACTGCAATTTGAAACTGTTCTTTGAAACCGCAATTCGAAACTGCAATTTGAAACTGCAATTTGAAACTGCAATTTGAAACTGCAATTTAAAACTGCAATTTGAAACTGCAATTTGAACCTGCAATTTAAAACTGCAATTTAAAACTGCAATTTGAAACTGCAATTTGAAATTGCAATTTAAAACTGTATTTTGAAACTGCAATTCGAAATTGCAATTTGAAATTGCAATTTAAAACTGTATTTTGAAACTGCAATTCAAAACTGCAATTTGAAACTGCAATTTGAAACTGCAATTTGAAACTCCAATTTGAAACTGCAATTTGAAACTGCAATTTGAAACTGCAATTTGAAACTGCAATTTGAAACTGCAATTTGAAACTGCAATTTGAAACTGCGAATTGAAACTGCAATTTGAAACTGCAATTCTAAACTGCAATTCTAAACTGCAATTTGAAACTGCAATTTGAAACTGCAATTTGAAACTGCAATTTGAAACTGTTCTTTGAAACTGTTCTTTGAAACTGTTCTTTAAAACTGTTCTTTGAAACTGTTCTTTGAAACTGTTCTTTGAACCTGTTCTTTGAAACCGCAATTCGAAACTGCAATTTGAAATTGCAATTTAAAACTGTATTTTGAAACTGCAATTCAAAACTGCAATTTAAAACTGCAATTTGAAACTGCAATTTGAAACTGCAATTTGAAACTGCAATTTGAAACTGCAATTTGAAACTGCAATTTGAAACTGCAATTTGAAACTGCGATTTGAAACTGCAATTTGAAACTGCGAATTGAAACTGCAATTTGAAACTGCAATTCTAAACTGCAATTCTAAACTGCGATTTGAAACTGCAATTTGAAACAGCAATTTGAAACTGCAATTTGAACCTGCAATTTAAAACTGCAATTTGAAACTGCAATTTGAACCTGCAATTTAAAACTGCAATTTGAAACTGCAATTTAAAACTGTATTTTGAAACTGCAATTCGAAACTGCAATTTGAAATTGCAATTTAAAACTGTATTTTGAAACTGCAATTCAAAACTGCAATTTGAAACTGCAATTTGAAACTGCAATTTGAAACTGCAATTTGAAACTGCAATTTGAACCTGCAATTTGAAACTGCAATTTGAAACTGCAATTTGAAACTGCGAATTGAAACTGCAATTTGAAACTGCAATTTGAAACTGCAATTCTAAACTGCAATTCTAAACTGCAATTTCAAACTGCAATTTGAAACTGCAATTCTAAACTGCAATTCTAAACTGCAATTTCAAACTGCAATTTGAAACTGCAATTCGAAACTGCAAAATGATATTGCAATTTGAAACTGTTCTTTGAAACCGCAATTCTAAACTGCAATTTGAAACTTCAATTTGATACTTTAATTTGAAACTGCAATTTGAAACTGTTCTTTGAAACTGTTCTTTGAAACTGTTCTTTGAAACTGTTCTTTGAAACTGTTCTTTGAAACTGTTCTTTGAAACTGTTCTTTGAAACTGTTCTTTGAAACTGTTCTTTGAAACTGTTCTTTGAAACCGCAATTCGAAACTGCAATTTGAAATTGCAATTTAAAACTGTATTTTGAAACTGCAATTCGAAACTGCAATTTGAAATTGCAATTTAAAACTGTATTTTGAAACTGCAATTCAAAACTGCAATTTGAAACTGCAATTTGAAACTGCAATTTGAAACTGCAATTTGAAACTGCAATTTGAAACTGCAATTTGAAACTGCAATTTGAAACTGCAATTTGAAACTGCGATTTGAAACTGCAATTTGAAACTGCGAATTGAAACTGCAATTTGAAACTGCAATTCTAAACTGCAATTCTAAACTGCAATTTGAAACTGCAATTTGAAACTGCAATTTGAAACTGCAATTTGAACCTGCAATTTAAAACTGCAATTTGAAACTGCAATTTGAACCTGCAATTTAAAACTGCAATTTAAAACTGCAATTTGAAACTGCAATTTGAAACTGCATTTTGAAACTGCATTTCAAAACACCAGTTATAAACTGCAATTTGAAACTGCAATTTGAAATTGCATTTTGAAACTGCATTTCAAAACACCAGTTATAAACTGCACTTTGAAACTGCAGTTTTTAATTGCATTTTTACGGTGCAATTTATAGCGGTAATTTGAAATTGCAACCTAACCGGAACCTAACCAAACCTAACCTAACCTGACGTGCAGACTGCAGTATTTAAACTGCATTTTGAATACAGCACACTCTCGCTATAAGAGGCCTCCGTATAAGAGCATGTTCAATATAAGAGCACTCCCAGGTCCCCCCTATAGGATTGTTGGGCTGTAAATGTTCCCTATAAGAGCACCGCTTATAAGAGCATTTTCGATGTAAGAGCTTCCATTTTACATCCTCATATGGTAAACAAGATCCATTATAAGAGCATATGAGCAGACATAGAAACGTTTATGAAACATTTGCAGGAAAATCTCACGAGCGTGAATGCGCACAATGTACTGAAGTTGGTGACGAGGAAGCAGAGCATATACCCATCACATATAGATACAATTTATCCTGGCTAATTTGCCAGGATGCATATGTGAACCTGAATCTGAATTACTGGATTCTCTGCATACAATTGAAAATATTGTAAACAAATCCCTTGCAATAAATTATCGGCAGGCTCACATTACTGACCATTTCATTCTAAACAAACATTAATTGAATAATTGAAAATATTTGTAAATAAGATTTTTGTCTATCTTATATACTGATGTACTGTGTAATGGCGCTGTCTTATTTAGCCCACTTCTTAATAATGTAGATCTATGTAATGCATAATCAGTATTTTAATGTATGTAGATATATATTCTCTATAAGAGCATCCCGTTATAAGAGCGCTTTTGGCGTGCTTTTATCGGTGCTCTTATAGCGAGAGTGCACTGTATACGATTTTTAGAAGTACATTTGCAAATTGCAATTTGAAACTTTAATTTGAAACTGCAATTTGAAACTGCAATTTGAAACTGTTCTTTGAAACCGCAATTCGAAACTGCAATTTGAAACTGCAATTTAAAACTGCAATTTGAAACTGCAATTTAAAACTGCAATTTGAAACTGCAATTTGAACCTGCAATTTAAAACTGCAATTTAAAACTGCAATTTGAAACTGCAATTTGAAATTGCAATTTAAAACTGTATTTTGAAACTGCGATTTGAAACTGCAATTTGAAACTGCAATTTGAAACTGTAATTTGAAACTGCAATTTTAAACTGCAATTTGAAACTGCATTTTAACACAGCAGTTATATACTGGATTTTGAAACTGAAGGTTGAAACTGGAATTAGAAACTGGAATTTGAAACCCCAATGTTAAATTTCAATTTGAACCTGAATTTGAAACTCCAATTTGAAACTGCAATTTGAAACTGCAATTTGAAACTGCAATTTGAAACTGCAATTTGAAACTGCAATTTGAAACTGCGAATTGAAACTGCAATTTGAAACTGCAATTTGAAACTGCAATTCTAAACTGCAATTCTAAACTGCAATTTGAAACTGCAATTTGAAACTGCAATTTGAAACTGCAATTTGAAACTGTTCTTTGAAACCGCAATTCGAAACTGCAATTTGAAACTGCAATTTAAAACTGCAATTTGAAACTGCAATTTAAAACTGCAATTTGAAACTGCAATTTGAACCTGCAATTTAAAACTGCAATTTAAAACTGCAATTTGAAACTGCAATTTGAAATTGCAATTTGAACTGTATTTTGAAACTGCAATTCGAAACTGCAATTTGAAATTGCAATTTAAAACTGTATTTTGAAACTGCAATTCAAAACTGCAATTTGAAACTGCAATTTGAAACTGCAATTTGAAACTCCAATTTGAAACTGCAATTTGAAACTGCAATTTGAAACTGCAATTTGAAACTGCGAATTGAAACTGCAATTTGAAACTGCAATTTGAAACTGCAATTCTAAACTGCAATTCTAAACTGCAATTTGAAACTGCAATTTGAAACTGCAATTTGAAACTGCAATTTGAAACTGCAATTCGAAACTGCAAAATGATATTGCAATTTGAAACTGTTCTTTGAAACCGCAATTCGAAACTGCAATTCTAAACTGCAATTTGAAACTGCAATTTGAAACTGCAATTTGAAACTGCAATTTGAAACTGCAATTCGAAACTGCAAAATGATATTGCAATTTGAAACTGTTCTTTGAAACCGCAATTCGAAACTGCAATTTAAAACCTTAATTTGAAACTTTAATTTGAAACTGCAATTTGAAACTGTTCTTTGAAACTGTTCTTTGAAACTGTACTTTGAAACTGTTCTTTGAAACTGTTCTTTGAAACTGTTCTTTGAAACCGCAATTCGAAACTGCAATTTGAAATTGCAATTTAAAACTGTATTTTGAAACTGCAATTCAAAACTGCAATTTGAAACTGCAATTTGAAACTGCAATTTGAAACTGCAATTTGAAACTGCAATTTGAAACTGCAATTTGAAACTGCAATTTGAAACTGCAATTTGAAACTGCAATTTGAAACTGCGATTTGAAACTGCAATTTGAAACTGCGAATTGAAACTGCAATTTGAAACTGCAATTCTAAACTGCAATTCTAAACTGCAATTTGAAACTGCAATTTGAAACTGCAATTTGAAACTGCAATTTGAACCTGCAATTTAAAACTGCAATTTGAAACTGCAATTTGAACCTGCAATTTAAAACTGCAATTTAAAACTGCAATTTGAAACTGCAATTTGAAACTGCAATTTGAAATTGCATTTTGAAACTGCATTTCAAAACACCAGTTATAAACTGCAATTTGAAACTGCAATTTGAAATTGCATTTTGAAACTGCATTTCAAAACACCAGTTATAAACTGCACTTTGAAACTGCAGTTTTTAATTGCATTTTTACGGTGCAATTTATAGCGGTAATTTGAAATTGCAACCTAACCGGAACCTAACCAAACCTAACCTAACCTGACGTGCAGACTGCAGTATTTAAACTGCATTTTGAATACAGCACACTCTCGCTATAAGAGGCCTCCGTATAAGAGCATGTTCAATATAAGAGCACTCCCAGGTCCCCCCTATAGGATTGTTGGGCTGTAAATGTTCCCTATAAGAGCACCGCTTATAAGAGCATTTTCGATGTAAGAGCTTCCATTTTACATCCTCATATGGTAAACAAGATCCATTATAAGAGCATATGAGCAGACATAGAAACGTTTATGAAACATTTGCAGGAAAATCTCACGAGCGTGAATGCGCACAATGTACTGAAGTTGGTGACGAGGAAGCAGAGCATATACCCATCACATATAGATACAATTTATCCTGGCTAATTTGCCAGGATGCATATGTGAACCTGAATCTGAATTACTGGATTCTCTGCATACAATTGAAAATATTGTAAACAAATCCCTTGCAATAAATTATCGGCAGGCTCACATTACTGACCATTTCATTCTAAACAAACATTAATTGAATAATTGAAAATATTTGTAAATAAGATTTTTGTCTATCTTATATTCTGATGTACTGTGTAATGGCGCTGTCTTATTTAGCCCACTTCTTAATAATGTAGATCTATGTAATGCATAATCAGTATTTTAATGTATGTAGATATATATTCTCTATAAGAGCATCCCGTTATAAGAGCGCTTTTGGCGTGCTTTTATCGGTGCTCTTATAGCGAGAGTGCACTGTATACGATTTTTAGAAGTACATTTGCAAATTGCAATTTGAAACTTTAATTTGAAACTGCAATTTGAAACTGCAATTTGAAACTGTTCTTTGAAACCGCAATTCGAAACTGCAATTTGAAACTGCAATTTAAAACTGCAATTTGAAACTGCAATTTGAAACTGCAATTTGAAACTGCGATTTGAAACTGCAATTCTAAACTGCAATTCTAAACTGCAATTTGAAACTGCAATTTGAAACTGCAATTTGAAACTGCAATTTGAACCTGCAATTTAAAACTGCAATTTGAAACTGCAATTTGAACCTGCAATTTAAAACTGCAATTTAAAACTGCAATTTGAAACTGCAATTTGAAACTGCAATTTGAAACTGCATTTCAAAACACCAGTTATAAACTGCAATTTGAAACTGCAATTTGAAATTGCATTTTGAAACTGCATTTCAAAACACCAGTTATAAACTGCACTTTGAAACTGCAGTTTTTAATTGCATTTTTACGGTGCAATTTATAGCGGTAATTTGAAATTGCAACCTAACCGGAACCTAACCAAACCTAACCTAACCTGACGTGCAGACTGCAGTATTTAAACTGCATTTTGAATACAGCACACTCTCGCTATAAGAGGCCTCCGTATAAGAGCATGTTCAATATAAGAGCACTCCCAGGTCCCCCCTATAGGATTGTTGGGCTGTAAATGTTCCCTATAAGAGCACCGCTTATAAGAGCATTTTCGATGTAAGAGCTTCCATTTTACATCCTCATATGGTAAACAAGATCCATTATAAGAGCATATGAGCAGACATAGAAACGTTTATGAAACATTTGCAGGAAAATCTCACGAGCGTGAATGCGCACAATGTACTGAAGTTGGTGACGAGGAAGCAGAGCATATACCCATCACATATAGATACAATTTATCCTGGCTAATTTGCCAGGATGCATATGTGAACCTGAATCTGAATTACTGGATTCTCTGCATACAATTGAAAATATTGTAAACAAATCCCTTGCAATAAATTATCGGCAGGCTCACATTACTGACCATTTCATTCTAAACAAACATTAATTGAATAATTGAAAATATTTGTAAATAAGATTTTTGTCTATCTTATATTCTGATGTACTGTGTAATGGCGCTGTCTTATTTAGCCCACTTCTTAATAATGTAGATCTATGTAATGCATAATCAGTATTTTAATGTATGTAGATATATATTCTCTATAAGAGCATCCCGTTATAAGAGCGCTTTTGGCGTGCTTTTATCGGTGCTCTTATAGCGAGAGTGCACTGTATACGATTTTTAGAAGTACATTTGCAAATTGCAATTTAAAACTTTAATTTGAAACTGCAATTTGAAACTGCAATTTGAAACTGTTCTTTGAAACCGCAATTCGAAACTGCAATTTGAAACTGCAATTTAAAACTGCAATTTGAAACTGCAATTTGAAACTGCAATTTGAAACTGCGATTTGAAACTGCAATTCTAAACTGCAATTCTAAACTGCAATTTGAAACTGCAATTTGAAACTGCAATTTGAAACTGCAATTTGAACCTGCAATTTAAAACTGCAATTTGAAACTGCAATTTGAACCTGCAATTTAAAACTGCAATTTAAAACTGCAATTTGAAACTGCAATTTGAAACTGCAATTTGAAATTGCATTTTGAAACTGCATTTCAAAACACCAGTTATAAACTGCAATTTGAAACTGCAATTTGAAATTGCATTTTGAAACTGCATTTCAAAACACCAGTTATAAACTGCACTTTGAAACTGCAGTTTTTAATTGCATTTTTACGGTGCAATTTATAGCGGTAATTTGAAATTGCAACCTAACCGGAACCTAACCAAACCTAACCTAACCTGACGTGCAGACTGCAGTATTTAAACTGCATTTTGAATACAGCACACTCTCGCTATAAGAGGCCTCCGTATAAGAGCATGTTCAATATAAGAGCACTCCCAGGTCCCCCCTATAGGATTGTTGGGCTGTAAATGTTCCCTATAAGAGCACCGCTTATAAGAGCATTTTCGATGTAAGAGCTTCCATTTTACATCCTCATATGGTAAACAAGATCCATTATAAGAGCATATGAGCAGACATAGAAACGTTTATGAAACATTTGCAGGAAAATCTCACGAGCGTGAATGCGCACAATGTACTTAAGTTGGTGACGAGGAAGCAGAGCATATACCCATCACATATAGATACAATTTATCCTGGCTAATTTGCCAGGATGCATATGTGAACCTGAATCTGAATTACTGGATTCTCTGCATACAATTGAAAATATTGTAAACAAATCCCTTGCAATAAATTATCGGCAGGCTCACATTACTGACCATTTCATTCTAAACAAACATTAATTGAATAATTGAAAATATTTGTAAATAAGATTTTTGTCTATCTTATATTCTGATGTACTGTGTAATGGCGCTGTCTTATTTAGCCCACTTCTTAATAATGTAGATCTATGTAATGCATAATCAGTATTTTAATGTATGTAGATATATATTCTCTATAAGAGCATCCCGTTATAAGAGCGCTTTTGGCGTGCTTTTATCGGTGCTCTTATAGCGAGAGTGCACTGTATACGATTTTTAGAAGTACATTTGCAAATTGCAATTTGAAACTTTAATTTGAAACTGCAATTTGAAACTGCAATTTGAAACTGTTCTTTGAAACCGCAATTCGAAACTGCAATTTGAAACTGCAATTTAAAACTGCAATTTGAAACTGCAATTTGAAACTGCAATTTGAAACTGCGATTTGAAACTGCAATTCTAAACTGCAATTCTAAACTGCAATTTGAAACTGCAATTTGAAACTGCAATTTGAAACTGCAATTTGAACCTGCAATTTAAAACTGCAATTTGAAACTGCAATTTGAACCTGCAATTTAAAACTGCAATTTAAAACTGCAATTTGAAACTGCAATTTGAAACTGCAATTTGAAATTGCATTTTGAAACTGCATTTCAAAACACCAGTTATAAACTGCAATTTGAAACTGCAATTTGAAATTGCATTTTGAAACTGCATTTCAAAACACCAGTTATAAACTGCACTTTGAAACTGCAGTTTTTAATTGCATTTTTACGGTGCAATTTATAGCGGTAATTTGAAATTGCAACCTAACCGGAACCTAACCAAACCTAACCTAACCTGACGTGCAGACTGCAGTATTTAAACTGCATTTTGAATACAGCACACTCTCGCTATAAGAGGCCTCCGTATAAGAGCATGTTCAATATAAGAGCACTCCCAGGTCCCCCCTATAGGATTGTTGGGCTGTAAATGTTCCCTATAAGAGCACCGCTTATAAGAGCATTTTCGTTGTAAGAGCTTCCATTTTACATCCTCATATGGTAAACAAGATCCATTATAAGAGCATATGAGCAGACATAGAAACGTTTATGAAACATTTGCAGGAAAATCTCACGAGCGTGAATGCGCACAATGTACTGAAGTTGGTGACGAGGAAGCAGAGCATATACCCATCACATATAGATACAATTTATCCTGGCTAATTTGCCAGGATGCATATGTGAACCTGAATCTGAATTACTGGATTCTCTGCATACAATTGAAAATATTGTAAACAAATCCCTTGCAATAAATTATCGGCAGGCTCACATTACTGACCATTTCATTCTAAACAAACATTAATTGAATAATTGAAAATATTTGTAAATAAGATTTTTGTCTATCTTATATTCTGATGTACTGTGTAATGGCGCTGTCTTATTTAGCCCACTTCTTAATAATGTAGATCTATGTAATGCATAATCAGTATTTTAATGTATGTAGATATATATTCTCTATAAGAGCATCCCGTTATAAGAGCGCTTTTGGCGTGCTTTTATCGGTGCTCTTATAGCGAGAGTGCACTGTATACGATTTTTAGAAGTACATTTGCAAATTGCAATTTGAAACTTTAATTTGAAACTGCAATTTGAAACTGCAATTTGAAACTGTTCTTTGAAACCGCAATTCGAAACTGCAATTTGAAACTGCAATTTAAAACTGCAATTTGAAACTGCAATTTGAAACTGCAATTTGAAACTGCGATTTGAAACTGCAATTTGAAACTGCAATTTGAAACTGTAATTTGAAACTGCAATTTTAAACTGCAATTTGAAACTGCATTTTAACACAGCAGTTATATACTGGATTTTGAAACTGAAGGTTGAAACTGGAATTAGAAACTGGAATTTGAAACCCCAATGTTAAATTTCAATTTGAACCTGAATTTGTAAATTGCAATTTGACCATTTAATTTGATACTGATGCTAAGTAATGTAAGCTTGTATGTATGTATATTTATTGTTTTTTTGAGAATGCTCATACACAAGATTTACAGAAAAAACTCATTTTTTCGAATTAACATATAAGCAGATCAACATTTTTACAAAACGTTACTTAATGAAATATTATAATTATTTATCAAATCCAATATACTTAGATATATATTTGGCTGTTCTACACAAACCGTAGAAAAACTCGTATTACTCGTTTAATGATACACTTTCGGCGCTGCACATTAGATTGCCAAACTACGTCTTAATATCTATATTTTGATACTGCATGCATGACCTAAATATTGTTTCCTAGCATTTTCGAGGGCATGACATTCATGTAAACTTACGTCCTCTAACTTAACTTAAAATAACCTAACCTAACTTAACCTAACCAAACCTAACCTGTTCTAACCTTACCTAAAAACACTTAACTAACCTTACCTAACCAACGTTGAGACTGGAGTATTTAAACTTATATTTGAATACACAATTTGAAACTGCAATTTGAAACTGCAAGTTGAAACTGCAATTTGAAACTGCAATTTGAAGCTGCAATTTGAAACTGCAAGTTGAAACTGCAATTTGAAACTGTTCTTTGAAACCGCAATTCGAAACTGCAATTTGAAACTGCAATTTGAAACTTTAATTTGAAACTGTTCTTTGAAACCGCAATTCGAAACTGCAATTTGAAACTTTAATTTGAAACTTTAATTTGAAACTGCAATTTGAAACTGTTCTTTGAAACTGTTCTTTGAAACCGCAATTCGAAACTGCAATTTGAAATTGTAATTTAAAACTGTATTTTGAAACTGCAATTCGAAACTGCAATTTGAAATTGCAATTTAAAACTGCATTTGGAAACTGCAATTTGAAACTTTAATTTGAAACTTTAATTTGAAACTGCAATTTGAAACTGTTCTTTGAAACTGTTCTTTGAAACCGCAATTCGAAACTGCAATTTGAAATTGTAATTTAAAACTGTATTTTGAAACTGCAATTCGAAAACTGCAATTTGAAATTGCAATTTGAAACTGTTCTTTGAAACCGCAATTCGAAACTGCAATTTGAAACTTTAATTTGAAACTTTAATTTGAAACTGCAATTTGAAACTGTTCTTTGAAACTGTTCTTTGAAACTGTTCTTTGAAACTGTTCTTTGAAACTGTTCTTTGAAACTGTTCTTTGAAACTGTTCTTTGAAACTGTTCTTTGAAACTGTTCTTTGAAACTGTTCTTTGAAACTGTTCTTTGAAACCGCAATTCGAAACTGCAATTTGAAATTGCAATTTAAAACTGTATTTTGAAACTGCAATTCGAAACTGCAATTTGAAATTGCAATTTAAAACTATATTTTGAAACTGCAATTCAAAACTGCAATTTGAAACTGCAATTTGAAACTGCAATTTGAAACTGCAATTTGAAACTGCAATTTGAAACTGCAATTTGAAACTGCAATTTGAAACTGCAATTTCAAACTGCGATTTGAAACTGCAATTTGAAACTGCGAATTGAAACTGCAATTTGAAACTGCAATTCTAAACTGCAATTCTAAACTGCAATTCTAAACTGCAATTTGAAACTGCACTTTGAAACTGCAATTTGAAACTGCAATTTGAACCTGCAATTTAAAACTGCAATTTGAAACTGCAATTTGAAACTGCAATTTGAAATTGCATTTTGAAACTACATTTCAAAACACCAGTTATAAACTACAATTTGAAACTGCAGTTTTTAATTGCATTTGTACGCTGCAATTTAAAGCGGTAATTTGAAATTGCACCCTAACCGGAACCTAACCAAACCTAACCTAACCTGACGAGCAGACTGCAGTATTTAAACTGCATTTTGAATATACGATTTTTAGAAGTACATTTGCAAACTGCAATTTGAAACTTTAATTTGAAACTTTAATTTGAAACTGCAATTTGAAACTGTTCTTTGAAACTGCAATTTGAAACTGCAATTTGAAACTGCAATTTGAAACTGCAATTTGAAACTGCAATTTGAAACTGCAATTTGAAACTGCAATTTGAAACTGCAATTCTAAACTGCAATTCTAAACTGCAATTTGAAACTGATATTTGAAACTGCAATTTGAAACTGCAATTTGAACCTGCAATTTAAAACTGCAATTTGAAACTGCAATTTGAAACTGCAATTTGAAATTGCATTTTGAAACTGCATTTCAAAACACCAGATATAAATTGCAATTTGAAACTGCAGTTTTTAATTGCATTTTTACGGTGCAATTTAAAGCGGTAATTTGAAATTGCACCCTAACCGGAACCTAACCAAACCTAACCTAACCTGACGAGCAGACTGCAGTATTTAAACTGCATTTTGAATATACGATTTTTAGAAGTACATTTGCAAACTGCAATTTGAAACTTTAATTTGAACCTGCAATTTAACACTGCAATTTGAAACTGCAATTTGAAACTTTAATTTGAAACTGTTCTTTGAAACCGCAATTCGAAACTGCAATTTGAAACTTTAATTTGAAACTTTAATTTGAAACTGCAATTTGAAACTGCAATTTGAAACTGTTCTTTGAAACTGTTCTTTGAAACTGTTCTTTGAAACTGTTCTTTGAAACCGCAATTCGAAACTGCAATTTGAAATTGCAATTTAAAACTGTATTTTGAAACTGCAATTCGAAACTGCAATTTGAAATTGCAATTTAAAACTGTATTTTGAAACTGCAATTCAAAACTGCAATTTGAAACTGCACTTTGAAACTGTTCTTTGAAACCGCAATTCGAAACTGCAATTTGAAACTGCAATTTGAAACTTTAATTTGAAACTGTTCTTTGAAACCGCAATTCGAAACTGCAATTTGAAACTTTAATTTGAAACTTTAATTTGAAACTGCAATTTGAAACTGTTCTTTGAAACTGTTCTTTGAAACTGTTCTTTGAAACTGTTCTTTGAAACTGTTCTTTGAAACCGCAATTCGAAACTGCAATTTGAAATTGTAATTTAAAACTGTATTTTGAAACTGCAATTCGAAACTGCAATTTGAAATTGCAATTTAAAACTGTATTTTGAAATTGCAATTTGAAACTGTATTTTGAAACTGCAATTCAAAACTGCAATTTGAAACTGCAATTTGAAACTGCAATTTGATACTGCAATTTGTAACCGTTCTTTGAAACCGCAATTCGAAACTGCAATTTGAAACTGCAATTTGAAACTGCAATTTGAAACTGCAATTTGAAACTGCAATTTGAAACTGCAATTTGAAACTGCAAGTTGAAACTGCAATTTGAAACTGCAATTTGAAACTGTAATTTGAAACTGCAATTTGAAACTGCAATTTGAAACTGCATTTTAACACAGCAGTTATATACTGGATTTTGAAACTGAAGGTTGAAACTGGAATTAGAAACTGGAATTTGAAACCCGAATGTTAAATTTCAATTTGAACCTGCATTTGTAAATTGCAATTTGACCATTTAATTTGATACTGATGCTAAGTAATGTAAACTTGTATGTATGTATATTTATTGTGTTTTTGAGAATGCTCATACACAAGATTTACAGAAAAAACTCATTTTTTCGAATTAACATATAAGCAGATCCACATTTTTACAAAACGTCTCTTAATGAAATATTATAGTTATTTATCAAATCCAATATACTTAGATATATATTTGGCTGTTCTACACAAACTGTAGAAAAACTCGTATAACTCGTTTAATGATACACTTTCGGCGCTGCACATTAGATTGCCAAAATACGTCTTAATATATATATTTTGATACTGCATGCATGACCTAAATATTGTTTCCTAGCATTTTCGAGGGCATGACATTCATGTAAACTTACGTCCTCTAACTTAACTTAAAATAACCTAACCTAACTTAACCTAACCAAACCTAACCTGTTCTAACCTTACCTAAAAACACTTAACTAACCTTACCTAACCCAACGTTGAGACTGGAGTAATTAAACTTATATTTGAATATACAATTTGAAACTGCAAATTTGAAACTGCAATTTGAAACTGCAAGTTGAAACTGCAATTTGAAACTGCAATTTGAAACTGCAATTTGAAACTGCAAGTTGAAACTGCAAGTTGAAACTGCAATTTGAAACTGCAATTTGAAACTTTAATTTGAAACTGCAATTTGAAACTGTTCTTTGAAACCGCAATTCGAAACTGCAATTTGAAACTGCAATTTGAAACTTTAATTTGAAACTGTTCTTTGAAACCGCAATTCGAAACTGCAATTTGAAACTTTAATTTGAAACTTTAATTTGAAACTGCAATTTGAAACTGTTCTTTAAAACTGTTCTTTGAAACTGTTCTTTGAAACCGCAAATTCGAAACTGCAATTTGAAATTGCAATTAAAAACTGTATTTTGAAACCGCAATTCGAAAACTGCAATTTGAAATTGCAATTTGAAACTGTTCTTTGAAACCGCAATTCGAAACTGCAATTTGAAACTTTAATTTGAAACTTTAATTTGAAACTGCAATTTGAAACTGTTCTTTGAAACTGTTCTTTGAAACTGTTCTTTGAAACTGTTCTTTGAAACTGTTCTTTGAAACTGTTCTTTGAAACCGCAATTCGAAACTGCAATTTGAAATTGCAATTTAAAACTGTATTTTGAAACTGCAATTCGAAACTGCAATTTGAAACTGCAATTTGAAACTGCAATTTGAAACTGCAATTTGAAACTGCAATTTGAAACTGCAATTTGAAACTGCAATTTGAAACTGCAATTTGAAACTGCAATTTGAAACTGCAATTTGAAACTGCGATTTGAAACTGCAATTTGAAACTGCGAATTGAAACTGCACTTTGAAACTGCAATTTGAAACTGCAATTTGAACCTGCAATTTAAAACTGCAATTTGAAACTGCAATTTGAAACTGCAATTTGAAATTGCATTTTGAAACTACATTTCAAAACACCAGTTATAAACTACAATTTGAAACTGCAGTTTTTAATTGCATTTTTACGCTGCAATTTAAAGCGGTAATTTGAAATTGCACCCTAACCGGAACCTAACCAAACCTAACCTAACCTGACGAGCAGACTGCAGTATTTAAACTGCATTTTGAATATACGATTTTTAGAAGTACATTTGCAAACTGCAATTTGAAACTTTAATTTAAAACTGTATTTTGAAACTGCAATTCGAAACTGCAATTTGAAATTGCAATTTAAAACTATATTTTGAAACTGCAATTCAAAACTGCAATTTGAAACTGCAATTTGAAACTGCAATTTGAAACTGCAATTTGAAACTGCAATTTGAAACTGCAATTTGAAACTGCAATTTGAAACTGCAATTTCAAACTGCGATTTAAAACTGCAATTTGAAACTGCGAATTGAAACTGCAATTTGAAACTGCAATTCTAAACTGCAATTCTAAACTGCAATTTGAAACTGCACTTTGAAACTGCAATTTGAAACTGCAATTTGAAACTGCAATTTGAAACTGCAATTTGAAACTGTTCTTTGAAACTGTTCTTTGAAACTGTTCTTTGAAACCGCAATTCGAAACTGCAATTTGAAATTGCAATTTAAAACTGTATTTTGAAACTGCAATTCGAAACTGCAATTTGAAATTGCAATTTAAAACTGTATTTTGAAACTGCAATTCAAAACTGCAATTTGAAACTGTTCTTTGAAACCGCAATTCGAAACTGCAATTTGAAACTGCAATTTGAAACTTTAATTTGAAACTGTTCTTTGAAACCGCAATTCGAAACTGCAATTTGAAACTTTAATTTGAAACTTTAATTTGAAACTGCAATTTGAAACTGTTCTTTGAAACTGTTCTTTGAAACTGTTCTTTGAAACTGTTCTTTGAAACTGTTCTTTGAAACCGCAATTCGAAACTGCAATTTGAAATTGTAATTTAAAACTGTATTTTAAAACTGCAATTCGAAACTGCAATTTGAAATTGCAATTTAAAACTGTATTTTGAAATTGCAATTTGAAACTGTATTTTGAAACTGCAATTCAAAACTGCAATTTGAAACTGCAATTTGAAACTGCAATTTGAAACTGCAATTTGAAACTGCAATTTGAAACCGTTCTTTGAAACCGCAATTCGAAACTGCAATTTGAAACTGCAATTTGAAACTGCAATTTGAAACTGCAATTTGAAACTGCAATTTGAAACTGCAATTTGAAACTGCAAGTTGAAACTGCAATTTGAAACTGCAATTTGAAACTGTAATTTGAAACTGCAATTTGAAACTGCAATTTGAAACTGCATTTTAACACAGCAGTTATATACTGGATTTTGAAACTGAAGGTTGAAACTGGAATTAGAAACTGGAATTTGAAACCCGAATGTTAAATTTCAATTTGAACCTGCATTTGTAAATTGCAATTTGACCATTTAATTTGATACTGATGCTAAGTAATGTAAACTTGTATGTATGTATATTTATTGTGTTTTTGAGAATGCTCATACACAAGATTTACAGAAAAAACTCATTTTTTCGAATTAACATATAAGCAGATCCACATTTTTACAAAACGTCTCTTAATGAAATATTATAATTATTTATCAAATCCAATATACTTAGATATATATTTGGC
This sequence comes from Allacma fusca, assembly GCA_947179485.1. Taxonomy (NCBI): domain Eukaryota; kingdom Metazoa; phylum Arthropoda; class Collembola; order Symphypleona; family Sminthuridae; genus Allacma; species Allacma fusca. The sequence continues at coordinate 40,120,692 of OX359248.1, read as the reverse complement.
TGTTCTACACAAACTGTAGAAAAACTCGTATAACTCGTTTAATGATACACTTTCGGCGCTGCACATTAGATTGCCAAAATACGTCTTAATATATATATTTTGATACTGCATGCATGACCTAAATATTGTTTCCTAGCATTTTCGAGGGCATGACATTCATGTAAACTTACGTCCTCTAACTTAACTTAAAATAACCTAACCTAACTTAACCTAACCAAACCTAACCTGTTCTAACCTTACCTAAAAACACTTAACTAACCTTACCTAACCCAACGTTGAGACTGGAGTAATTAAACTTCTATTTGAATATACAATTTGAAACTGCAAATTTGAAACTGCAATTTGAAACTGCAAGTTGAAACTGCAATTTGAAACTGCAATTTGAAACTGCAATTTGAAACTGCAAGTTGAAACTGCAAGTTGAAACTGCAATTTGAAACTGCAATTTGAAACTTTAATTTGAAACTTTAATTTGAAACTGCAATTTGAAACTGTTCTTTGAAACCGCAATTCGAAACTGCAATTTGAAACTGCAATTTGAAACTTTAATTTGAAACTGTTCTTTGAAACCGCAATTCGAAACTGCAATTTGAAACTTTAATTTGAAACTTTAATTTGAAACTGCAATTTGAAACTGTTCTTTAAAACTGTTCTTTGAAACTGTTCTTTGAAACCGCAAATTCGAAACTGCAATTTGAAATTGCAATTAAAAACTGAATTTTGAAACCGCAATTCGAAAACTGCAATTTGAAATTGCAATTTGAAACTGTTCTTTGAAACCGCAATTCGAAACTGCAATTTGAAACTTTAATTTGAAACTTTAATTTGAAACTGCAATTTAAAACTGTTCTTTGAAACTGTTCTTTGAAACTGTTCTTTGAAACTGTTCTTTGAAACTGTTCTTTGAAACTGTTCTTTGAAACCGCAATTCGAAACTGCAATTTGAAATTGCAATTTAAAACTGTATTTTGAAACTGCAATTCGAAACTGCAATTTGAAATTGCAATTTAAAACTATATTTTGAAACTGCAATTCAAAACTGCAATTTGAAACTGCAATTTGAAACTGCAATTCAAAACTGCAATTTGAAACTGCAATTTGAAACTGCAATTTGAAACTGCAATTTGAAACTGCAATTTGAAACTGCAATTTGAAACTGCAATTTGAAACTGCAATTTGAAACTGCAATTTGAAACTGCGATTTGAAACTGCAATTTGAAACTGCGAATTGAAACTGCACTTTGAAACTGCAATTTGAAACTGCAATTTGAACCTGCAATTTAAAACTGCAATTTGAAACTGCAATTTGAAACTGCAATTTGAAATTGCATTTTGAAACTACATTTCAAAACACCAGTTATAAACTACAATTTGAAACTGCAGTTTTTAATTGCATTTTTACGCTGCAATTTAAAGCGGTAATTTGAAATTGCACCCTAACCGGAACCTAACCAAACCTAACCTAACCTGACGAGCAGACTGCAGTATTTAAACTGCATTTTGAATATACGATTTTTAGAAGTACATTTGCAAACTGCAATTTGAAACTTTAATTTAAAACTGTATTTTGAAACTGCAATTCGAAACTGCAATTTGAAATTGCAATTTAAAACTATATTTTGAAACTGCAATTCAAAACTGCAATTTGAAACTGCAATTTGAAACTGCAATTTGAAACTGCAATTTGAAACTGCAATTTGAAACTGCAATTTCAAACTGCAATTTCAAACTGCAATTTCAAACTGCGATTTAAAACTGCAATTTGAAACTGCGAATTGAAACTGCAATTTGAAACTGCAATTCTAAACTGCAATTCTAAACTGCAATTTGAAACTGCACTTTGAAACTGCAATTTGAAACTGCAATTTGAACCTGCAATTTAAAACTGCAATTTGAAACTGCAATTTGAAATTGCATTTTGAAACTGCATTTCAAAACACCAGTTATAAACTGCAATTTGAAACTGCAGTTTTTAATTGCATTTTTATGGTGCAATTTAAAGCGGTAATTTGAAATTGCAACCTAACCGGAACCTAACCAAACCTAACCTAACCTGACGTGCAGACTGCAGTATTTAAACTGCATTTTGAATATACGATTTTTAGAAGTACATTTGCAAACTACAATTTGAAAGTACATTTGCAAAATGCAATTTGAAAGTACATTTACAAACTGCAATTTGAAAGTACTTTTGCAAACTGCAATTTGAAAGTACATTTGCAAACTGCAATTTGAAAGAACATTTGCAAACTGCAATTAGAAAGTACATTTTCAAACTGATATTTGAAACTGCTATATTCTAAGTAATGTAAACTTCCGTAACCTCTGCTAACCTTAATTAACCTAACGTAACCCAACCTAACCTAACCCAACCCAACCTAACCCAACCTTACCCAAGCCTACCTAACCCAACCTAACCCAACCTAACCTTGAAACATAATGATTTGATGGTTATATTGATGAAACTAATGTTAGGATTATCCTTAGGATCTTGGATGATTTAAAAGTATCTTTAATAACCAAAGGAGTCGTCTCACATTCCTCCTAATATAAGATGATTAGATCACTCGCAAGTAAGGGGGTACTGTCTGGGTGACACGGGTATTATGGAAATGTAATATGGGTAAAAGATGTGGTAATAAAATATGATTTGAACTGTGTGTAATATTCTGGTAATATACTTAACGTGTGTATATTTATTAAGTCTTATTCCTTGAGTCTCTCTTTTCCAACTAACTTCTATCTCTTTCCAAACCTCTCAAATTGGCTAGGCGTCCCTTCTTATCTTCTTCCAACTCATCACATCTCATTCCTTAGAATATCTTATTTTACCTTTGCATTTAAGGTACATTTGTAAATCTAATCTTTGATGTTATTCAAATGTTGTTCCGTAGGAACATTTTAACCTTGAACTCTTATTCTATATTTCTAATATATTTCTATCCGTGGCACACCCCCTTCCCGAAAAAGAATTCGTCTCGAATTCAAACAATAAATTCATTAATTTGATAGGAGTGTGTAGGTACATACATCATAAACAAAACAAAAAACAATTCAGACTTAACAATCAGTCTTAGAAAATGTATAGGGAAATATAATAATTGTATTATATTAGTTGATTGATGAGATAATTCCTTAGGGTCTAACAGAGCATATAACAGCATATGTTGTAATTAATAATGAACTTTGTATTGATAAAATGGACAGGACTTATACTTATGGCCTGTTTTCAAACACAATTTACAAAGATAATCATAATTTGGACAAACAAACATGACATAAGAATTTTGTCGACAATGAGAACAGAATGGAGATAATAACTTCAATTCGACAGGGTTGAGATGTAAAATTCTCGGAAAATCCTTAGGATAAGTTGTGGGAATAGATTCTGGCAAGAAAACATCCCTGAAACTCAACGCACCTGCTTCGTATAAAGTCGTCCAGATACGCATTTGTGCAGCATAGAGCTCTGCAATAGAACCTTCTACGTACAAAACACGCTCTCTTCTGTTCAATGAGTACAGGTCTATCTGCAGATCTTCGCAAACTCCCTGTAGGAAAATCTTCGTTTTCCCTTGAATTCCTATTAAGAGGCCGATCATTTCGGATGGAACTAAGTAAGTTGTGCTGTAAATAAGTTTATTATTAACAGTCTTAGGAGTACATCGGTAAGTGATGTCTGTTGGTTCTTTGATGATCGGGAAATTGATGGTCTTGTAAATTTCATGTAGTTTCATGTGGTGAGTCAACGCTGGTAGAATTGGTATTGGTATTTTACAATACTCGCAGATAGCGGTAGGACATCTGGTCATTCGACTCATGGGAGCTGGACCAACCTTCGGTACTACCGGCTTGACAAATTCCTCAGGAACCAAGTCTTCAGGATTTATGTCCCAATCTTGTTCTGTTTCGACCTCTTCCTCTTTCTCGATCTTAATTGTAGGTTCTTCTAATTTCAGAGTCTCACGCTCTTTTGGTGTCACAATTAAATTTCTATATTCGGTACATGTTAAAATAACCCAGTCCAGTTGGAATACATCTTCTTCTTTTCTGTCGAAAGCACGAGCAACTGCTTGTATAGCCATAAGAGCTTCATGTCTTGCTTCTGTTCTAGTTACTTGTGACATATCTACTAAGGGAATTAACATATTTCGAAGTCGAAATTCATAGTTATAGTAAATGATCTTAATTACTTCGAACTAATCCCTTTAGTCATTTCATCATCCTTAATATTAAATCTATTCATGTGTCATCATGATTATTATATTATTGTAAATTAAGATTACCGAAGTTGTTATCAAATAACTACCGGATGTAAGCAAGGAAAAATTAACTGCAAAACCAGGAATAATTCTCGAACTAAATCTCTAGTTCTTCCTGTAGGATGAAATATACAAGCAAATATTAAGCACACATCACAATGGTTTCATTATAGGCTTAATTATATATCTTTGCATGGAATTTCAAGTTCATGTATTATTTAATAATAATATGGCGTCATGTGTTTAAGTAAATGTGTACTTAAAATAACTATATATAATGAAAACTCAATGCAATATTATATAATGTGTTACAATATATTATATAATGTGTAATACAATGTTATATTATGTACAATATTGTTACCAAATAGATGATTTCTTATTTTCCCTTAGGAAATAATAGTTTGAATTCACTAATTTTCTAAATTAATTTAACGTCGTAAAATTAGGAAGCACAGCACTATGACTATTGTCAATACACGGTAATGACGGACTAAAATTAAAATGTCGCTCACTGCATGGCTTACTCCTTATAGAAACCAGGAGGCCGTGCGGCGAGTCGTTTTGGTCGGCGCAGAGCGTCTGTAGCATCAAAGCGTACTGCCTGCCGGAGGAGTGCTAAAGACTCACCACTGGCTGACTTGGCTCTTGGCTGTCCCAACTGTGCTGATGACTCAGCCTCAAACATTTCCTCCTCACACAAGCTTACGGGCGGACTAGAGAGAGAGGGAACTATGTACGTTTACGCGTTTGTCCCTGTGGGATCACTAACGATACGTTGACGTTTACTTACACTAGGCATATCCTATATACTAACATGTACATGCTTAGTGGCTACTTTCTTTACATTTACATTATCCTTACTGGTAATTCCTAAGTCATGTATATTTACAGTGATAGGTTGTATTACGGCTGGCTGTGGGATTTTAATTTTAGCATTCTTAGGAATACCTTTAAAAGTGTAACTTACAGGTATACTCTTAGGGATTTCAGGTATTATTTTCCTAGGAGTTTTAAGTTTGGCTTTGGAAATTTTGGACTTCAGGATAGGTAAACTAAGGTAACACCTTAGTTACCTTAGTTAACACCCTACAAACATAGGTAACTCCTAAGGTAAATTAACCTTAGGAGTTTTTAATTTTGGTTTAGGAGTTTGACAGGAAACATTCCTTAGGGATTTTAATTGAGATTCTGTTCGAATTGGCTTGTGTATTACAATTGTAGGGTTATTTAAAGGAAGGAACACTGTGTCTGCACTCGTAAGGATTTCCGTCCGTGTGTGTTCGTGTACATTAATATCACTCGTAAGGTCTTTCTCTTGTATGTTTTCATTACGGAGATCACAAATAACTGGAGTAATCTCTATGGTCGTATTGATTCGTGTTAGCTCTCTGGATTTTAATTTTAAGAGTTTAGACAATCTGAGTTCCCATTTTGGGTATGTAATTAATGTCTTTGTATTTTGAAACTGTTTTAAATAATCTGAACATAAGTCTATTAGGACTTTAAATGTGTTACGATTGTTGATACGAGCTTCTATAGTATCTATAAGTACATGTGGAAAAGCCTCGTATATATTTAGGATCTCAAAATTGGAACTCGCAGCACTTTCAGATAAGTCTGTAAAACTAATAAGTCATTTAGTTCATTTTCTCTGTCATTTTGATTTTCCTCTAGGAAAATTGACTGTTCTCGTTTAAAGACTTCGTTGCTATCCTCAAAAATATTATTGTTAGATAGGTTTAATAATTCTTGACTAATGTTTTGTTCTGAAGTGTCAGTGGAACTTTGCTGTGTACGGCTGGTATTGGAAATCATAGATAAAAGTGAGTTAATTGTATGAGTAAAAATTCCTTAACTGCTTCATTAATTCGTAAGTGTTGTACATTGATATTTATATCTTCCTCGTTATCAAATCTAGAGGAATTAGGATTATTTACTGCAACTATATCACTTAAAATTGAGTTCGCTGCACTTTCCTCGGAGGAATTTGGAGTTGAATTAATTATTTCAGTTCTGTAGTTAGAATTATTAAAGAAAAGTTCTCCAGGAGTAAATTGTTCAATTTCCCTTATCTCTGGAACTACGGGTTGCAAATTCCCGAACATATCAAATTCTGCTTGTTGCATCTGTTTAGAGTCACTTTCGTTATGTAACTCTTCAATGTCAATACGATTAGGAACTATTTCTGGTTATTCTAGGATTGTATTTTGAATTATTGTGTTATTATTTGTAATGTGTAACTCTACATTTATGAGTTCACTTTGATTTAAATGTTCACCGGGGCCCGCAATTGTTTAAGAACTTAGTAAAACGCTGTCAGATTCGCTTCCCATCACAATGTCTAAAACAAAAGTATAAACCGTAGAAACCGAAGAATAAATATTGTTTAAGTTTTAAAAAAAATTTAATATCTGTAGCTGGTTCGATTTTTAATTTGTGTTTGAAAATCCCTTCGCAGGAAACGTTAACTAATGGTAAGAATACTGCTCTAACAGATTTCAGAGCAGCAACTTCAAAACGTTACAAGTCACAGTCACACAATGATAAGCGAAGAACACGATGAATAGTAACAACCAACACTTACAAAGGCAGAAACGTGAGCAATCACAAACGGACGCAAACCATATAATTCTGGAAAAATCCTAAACGTCGGTGATTGAAATTTAAACGTTTTGCGGGCTGCTTGCGGGCCCAAGGTATATTTAAATCCTGCCCGAACCCGCCCGCAGCCCGCACTATGTGCATAAATTTCAACCCGACCTGCCCCGTTGAAATACAATAAAAACCCAACCCGATCCGCAACTTGCAACACGACAAAGCATTAAACCCGAACCCGCCCATAACCCGCACGGGCGGGTCGGGCCGAGGCCCGACCCGAATTTTTACCCGCGGGCCACGCCTTTAATACGCCTTCTTCAACTGAACGTGAAAAAATTATGTCTTGATGCTAATTCATTATCTGAGGAGAAAAGGTGATCAATCTTTCCCTCAGGTCTTCATTATCGTCTTGAGCTAAATAACTTTCTGATGAACTGGAACTATGTCCTTGACTGTCTTGTCTATGTGGTACATAAGTTTCTCTGCGGTAGTAATTCTGGTTTTGAATAATTCTTGAGCCAAAGGAGGGAGTCATACTAAAATTATTATCAGTATACTTTCCTCCAGGAATTACATATGGATATTCTTCTTCCCATTGCACGGGTCTTGTATATGGTGCGATGTTATGTATATGTACATTACGCAAATTGGTTCCCATATGAAGTAACAGTGGTTTGACTTGGAATGCCTGGTCTGAAATTACCTTGACAATTTCATAAGGTCCAAGCCATTTTGGTCCGAGTTGATGCGGATTTTGTGCCTTTAATTTGACTAAGTCTCCTTGCAAATAAATATGTTATTTTCTCTTTGCATTAAAGATGTCATCTCGATGTTTTTGCTGTTGTGTAGTGAGTATGACTGCATTTTGAGTAGCTTTTTCGACTACCTTAGCTTGTGCCTCCGGAGAATTAATTTCATGCGGAGTTAATACAGGTGTAATGAGGTCTAGTCTTCTTAAAGGTTCTCGGCCATGGAACAAAAAGTATGGTGAATAATTAGTGCCTTCGTTGAAATGAAAATTATGTGCTCGAACTGCAAGTGGTAGTAAAGAGTCCCACTTGTTATACTCTTTGTCAATGTACTTTTTGATGAAAGTTTTTATGGTTTTGTTTTGTCGTTCTACAATGCCCATACTCTGCGGACTGTTTGGCATTACTATTATATGCCTAATACCTTTTGATTTTAACCACAATGGAAATTCGCCATGGGCAAAATGAGATGTCTGTTACAATCTCGCGTGGAAAATGATGTTTTTGAATAATTGTATTTTCAAGTAGTCTCTGGAAATCTTTTGAAGTATGTGTTTTCGACGTAGCTGCAAATACATATCTGGTTGTATAATCAATCATAATTAATGCATATTGATGTCCCTTAGGTGACTTTGGTAATGGTCCTATCCAATCCAACGCTATTCTTTGAAGAGCTTTAGCTGGCGGTGGTATTGTGTGTCGATGACCTGCTACGGCTGTATTTCTTGGATTATGGAGTTGACATACTTCACATGACTGTAAAAATTTCTGTACCTCTCTAAACATATTTTGCCAGTAATATCTGATAAACAAAGCTGAAAACGTTTTGTATATTCCGGCATGTCCTCCCTCAGGGTCGGAGTGAAATAATTGCATAATTTCATGTTGTAAAGATTTTGGGATGACTAATCTCCATGGATTTGCTGTAAGTCCATTATCAATTCTGTATAATAGTCCATGAATTAACGCATAATTTTTACCAAAGATATGAGGTGGATCGCTGACATTTCTTCATTGACACCCTTCTTTTACTAATTTCAATATGATATCAGATAATTTTGCATCTTCTGCCTGTTTCCTTAGAAAAAGTTCAGAATTTCCTCCAACTGTCGCTGCAATTGCCCTATCTTCCTCACCAATTTCAATTAAATTTGAATTAAGTAGTGTTGTAGATATTCTTCTTATCACTTCTCTGGAAAGGCAATCTGCATGCGCCATTTTCTTTCCAGGAACGTGTTCAATGGTATGAGTTTGGGCTGGCAACATCATGGTCCAACGAGCTATCCGATTGTGTGGATCTTTTAAGGTCATAATGTGTTGTAGGCTATGATGGTCCGTTCGTATATGGACCATCTTTCCATATACATATTGTCGGAATTTCTGGAGTCCCCACACAATGGCGAGGCACTCCCTATCTCTTGCGTCCCATTTCCTCTCTGCTTCGGTTAAAGACCTTGAGGCATAGTGTATAGGATGCATGGTCTTATCGTCAGTGCTTTGATGTAATATGGCTCCTATACCATAAGCACTGGCATCCGTGTATAGGTATAGTTCTGCATCAGGATTATAAAATTGTAATACAGGAGCTGATACTAATGCATGTTTCAGTTGCCGGACAGCGTGGTCATATTCTTCGGTCCATGTAAATTTGACTGCGGCTTTCTTCAATTCATTTAGAGGTTTTGCGTTGTTTGCATAATCTTGAATAAATTGTCGATACCATTCAGTCATTCCAAAAAATCTCCTTAGGGCTGCTATTGAAGTAGATGGGTCCATATTCATAATTGGTTCAATTTTCGTATCTATGGGTCGTTTTACTTCTCCACTAAAAATTAAGCCTAGGAATTCTATTTCTTGAAAACCAAATCTGCATTTCTTTAACTTAAACATGAGTCCAAAAATCTGTGCTCTCCGGAGTACTAACTCAAATCTGATAAGGAGGTCTTCGAATGTTCCTGCATAAATTAGGACATCGTCTGTGTACACTAATACAATGGAATACCTCAGGGTGCCCAAGATATCATCCATCATATTTTGAAACTCTCCTGGGGAATTCGGGAATCCAAAAGGAAGCCTATTCATGCAAAATTTCCCATCAGGAGTGGTGAATGCCATTTTAAGCCTTGATTTGGCATCTAACATCCTCTGCAAAAAACCTTGAACTGCATCTAAGGAGATGAACCATCTTGCCCCATGCAAGCGGTAAAATTGATCTTGTGGTATTGGCAATGGATATGTATTCTTGACTACGTTGGGATTGAATCTTCTCAAATCCAAAACGTAACGCATGGTTCCATCTGCTTTCTTCACCAACAATACTGGATTGTTCCACGGTGAATCACATGGTGAAACAATGCCTTGATCTATATGCTGATTAACCAATTTCCTTAGTTCATCCTGTTCTGTAAAAGAAAGCCTATATTGTGGCGTATAAACTGGTTTTGCATCTCCAGTGTCAATAGTTACGTATTTATAGTTTACGCATCCAAATTCTGTCTCATCCTTAGCGAAGCAATTACGGTACTTATTGATGACTTGTAATAATTGTTGTTGTTGATTTGGATTTAATGTAGGTCCAAACTTGCATTCATCAGGTAAAAGTGGTGAAAGAATCTTCGTATTTCCCTTAGGAATCTTTTCATTTTCATTTTTGAGTTCTACTCCATTAAATTCATCGTAATTAGCAAATATTCTTAAAGTCTGTAATGTTGTAGGTCTTTTCGAGGGATTCCACACCGGGGATTGTGTAAGTCTTGCCATCTTCCATTGGGCAGACTGTATCCCCCAAAAAAAATCTCGTCTATGTTTACGGATGGGGGAAATTAAGACATTCCCCGTAAAGTTGTCTTGAGTCTTCAGGTCTACTCGAGTCCAAGAGCGGGGAAGCAGCTCATAGGGCCGAGTAGACCGGACAATACACATTCTCCGGATTGTTGGTGACGAGGATAGGCTGTAATCGGCCGTAGAATCCTCAGGAAGAGAGTACTGGGAAGGCTGGCACCGAGACCTGGTGGTAAGGGTGTCCTCCGACTTTTCCTCGATCAGTGCCACCGACTTGGGGTTGCACGTGATTGTCGCCCGATGTTTATAGAGAAAATCCCCACCAAGTAGTAATAGGGAATTTACATTTGGTATTACTGCAAATTTATGCGATGATAATATGCCATTTATGTAGTAATGTATTGTAGCTGTCTTGTTATAAGTAATAGTTGAATTTGTAGTAACTTGCGTAATAGACCTAATCTTGTGTAGATTAAGCTTAATCCCTTCAGGACTGTTGCGTTGAATTGCGTAAGCACACGCTGGAGAAATGGTTGAGAGTCCACCTCCGTTGTTAATCAAGGCTTCTATGAAGTATTGACTTTGACCAAAAATCTGTAGTTTGTAGATAATATCTGTAGGGCTAAATTGGTGTTGCATTAAATACTGAAATTCTTCTTGCAATGTTGTAGAAGATTCAGATAATTGCACTGAATCCGGGGTGACTTGAGACATCTGGTCTTCACCCATATATGGTTTCATCTTCTTAATTGTAGGTTGGAATTCTTCCTTATGAGAAGTTCCTAAATCTTGTCTTAAATTATGCTTCTTAATTATAGGCTGGCTTCGTGCCTGTACATTATTTACATTGTTGCTATTTGTCAGTTTTTCCCGTAAAAACTGACCTAATAGTTTTTATTGTCATTGTTAGTTAATGCTTCTCCCTGCGGAGGCTGCTTATGGTGAGCTGTAGTGTTTCTGAACGGTACCAAAACATAGACTCGACCCGACTCGTTTTCCCGAACCGAAAAAAATCCCAATTCTGTTCCCAAAACCGGAACCGGTATTTTCGAGTCCGGGACATTTTTGGCTTCCCGGAACCGATCCGGAAAATAAAAGCGGTTCCCGAACCGGTTCAGGTTCCTTTCCGAACAGTCAGAAAATGTATATGATTCATTTTTATGGAAGCCAAAATTGTATCGCCTTTTCAAATGACAGTTGACAAATGCTGGCCAAATGCAAGTTTCGCGTTTTCATACAAAACGGCAGCTTTAACAAACCATTCCCGAAAACGTTCGGTTTTGATTTTTGTACCCGAAACCGGACCGAAATTTGACGGTTCATAAGCCGATGACCCGAAACCGGACCCAAATGTAACGGTTCTTTAAAACGTTGACCCGAAACCGTACCGGAACCGAAACCGAACCGGAACCTCGGGAATTCCCGATACCGAACAGAAACACTAGTGAGCTGTACCTGCCACAAGTTGAAGAACTGGGGATAGGATTTGACAATCACTGTTTCCTCTGGTATTATTTTGCTGTTGAGACTGCTGTTGGTAATTGTTGTTTCGTCCCGTAGCATTATAGTTGTAATTGTTTCGATTTTTATAATAACCATGTTGATTATTATTGCCATTGTTGTATCCTTGTTGAAAATTTCCTCGGCCACGGCCTCTTCCACGGAAATTATTGTTGTAATTATTCCCTCTGGAATAATTAGAGTTGTAAAAGGTGCAGTTGTTGTCTTGTTGTTGTTGCTGATTATTATGATTGTAATGGAAAGAACCGCGTCCACGACCTCTGCTAAAGTTACCTCTAGAGTTGTTGCTTATTTTGGATTTTATAACAAGTAGTTGCATTATGCCCCTTTTTGGAACAAAATTGTCATACTTCCGTAAAATTACGGACTTGAGAATCATCCTTCTTTTCATTATTCTTTTTCTCAGCTCTGACTTCTTCCTTAGGAAGTGTGGCTACTGTAAGAGTAGTGACTGGAGTTGGTGTGGAATTTTTCTGAGTTAATTCTTGTTCGCCGTCCACAATGATTTGTAACCGAGCCGAAAAAACAGATAAATTTTCTCTGTCTGGTTCGAAAATAAATCTCTCAAACTCATATGGAATCTTGCGTAGCATTTGACTAATCTTCTTTCTTTCTGTTAATGTACCATCAACTTGGGAAAGTAGATCGCAGGCTTCAATGATGTACGTAGTAATTGGCTTTTTAGGATCAAAAATGTATTTGTCCCATGCTTTCTGTGCTACCTCAGATTATTTGTCATTTTTGAAATGCTTTATGAAGTGGTCACAGAATCTGTTGAGAACCTCATGAGAACTTAACTCTGCTCTCCATGATTGTAGTTTACTATCAATGCTTTCGTACCAGGTTACGACTAATTTTGATTTCGAGTTTTTGAAAAAATGGTGTAAAATATGTACCAAAAATTCTGTATCAATTTCTAAGTTTTGGCTTTCCTCAAGTAAATTATTATGCCAAAGTGATGCATCTAATTTGATGTCATAAGGTAATATACGTTCTTTCAATACCTTAAATAACTTCTGATTTCGCTGAATCTTGGTTAAAATGTCATCAGTAGACGAACCTCTGTCTTGATTTTGAGATTGAAAGAAAGTTCTGCCAGACCTGAATTTAGATCCCCAATTGAAAGAAGAATCTCCCATACGATGTACAAAAGGAACCTTCTGTTTAGGTGGTTCGGTTGTCTTAGGAGCCTCAGGAACTTTTCCGGACTTTTTCTGCAAAACATCCTTCTTGGCCTGTATTCGGTCCATGTCGCTTTTTAAAGAAATTAATTCCAAGTCATACTGCAACATTTCTTCTATGTCATCTTTGTCATCAGGTTTGCTGGTCTCTCCAAGATTCTCGACTTCACCGTCGTTAGACATCATAAGTGTTGTTGTATAGTCAATAGGTTTAAATGAAATGAACTGTTCAGAGTTTCAAACTCAAATGGTGCACTGAAATTATCACCAAAGTTATTTTCCTATACTGTTCAATATAAAAATTTCCTCTCTCACTCCTCAGGTTCACTTTCTATAGTTTAACACAGCACTGAGAAAAACAGAAAAGGTAGGCGTTGCCTATGGGCGTGTCTTAACACTGATTGGCTGTTCATATGTCCAGATGTTAAGCACTGAAAAATGTTTTTAACGTGGTTGATACGGCACTGCGGCGTGTTCAAGATGGCTACCACGGAGTTGGATTATTATTTAATACACTATTTTTCCAAATTTTATAGTTTTTCGGAGATCACTTCACAAAACCACCCGGGAATCGACTTGCATCCTCCACCAGTGAAACATGATTTGATGGTTATATTGATGAAACTAATGTTAGGATTATCCTTAGGATCTTTGATGATTTAAAAGTATCTTTAATAACCAAAGGAGTCGTCTCACATTCCTCCTAATATAAGATGATTAGATCACTCGCAAGTAAGGGGGTACTGTCTGGGTGACACGGGTATTATGGAAGTGTAATATGGGTAAAAGATGTGGTAATAAAATATGATTTGAACTGTGTGTAATATTCTGGTAATATACTTAACGTGTGTATATTTATTAAGTCTTATTCCTTGAGTCTCTCTTTTCCAACTAACTTCTATCTCTTTCCAAACCTCTCAAATTGGCTTGGCGTCCCTTCTTATCTTCTTCCAACTCATCACATCTCATTCCTTAGAATATCTTATTTTACCTTTGCATTTAAGGTACAGTTGTAAATCTAATCTTTGATCTTATTCAAATGCTGTTCCTTAGGAACATTTTAACCTTGAACTCTTATTCTATATTTCTAATATATTTCTATCCGTGACAACCTAACCTAACCTAACCCAACCTAACCCAACCTAACCCAACCTAACCCAACCTAACCCAACCTAACCCAACCTAACCCAACCTAACCCAACCTAACCCAACCTAACCCGACCCAACCCAACCTAACCCAACCTAACCTAACCTAACCTAACCTAACCTAACCTAGCCTAACCCAACCTAGCCTAACCCATCCTAACCTAACCTAACTTAGTCTTCGGACCAATTCAGTTTAAATTGCTGTTTTACAATTCAATTCAACTCAGTTCAATTCAGGGATTTTTCAATTCAATTCGATCGTTTACTGAACCGAATAATTCAATTCACCTGTTGAATCGAATTGAATTGTTTTCTTTGAATACCAATTCAAAATAATTTTAGGCTGAATCAAAACCTACATTTTAATGATAAGCACTATCTTGTCGTCAATGCAATGAACATTAAAACGTATGTGTTAATATTTTTAGGGTGGCACTAGCCCCATAATGTGATAATGTTGTCGGTGGATGCTCCGAACCAATTTTGTTCAAACTTTTTGTGAACATTTTTTAGGCCACTCTCTTGGAGGAATTTTTTATTGGTTGAAATCGTAAGGCGTGTTCGTACGTAAAAAAACAAAAACGACAAACTGTTCCACCGATTTCAATGGATTTGTTTTTACACGTACCAGTCAGTACTACTAGCTTAATTTTTCAAAAATTATCGAAATTTTGCATTTTTATTTTTTTAAATGAGCTCAACATAATAGCCTAAAAAGGGTAAGGAGAGATGGCCTTAGCTGACGTGCCACCCTATCCACCTTGGCTGTATTTAAATATTCACGGCGACCAAATGGTTTACAATTCAGTTAATAGAGTGAAACGAATTGTTTTTTTACTGAACCAAATTGAAACCCAAATTTTAAACCAGTTCAGTATTCGAACTGGATTGAATTCTAAATTTTGAATTGAATTGAATTGTTCCGACCACTACTTATGGGAATCCCGAGGTGACCCGGGATCCTGGTGTAGCGTGTCTGTACGGTTGCAGAGGAGTCGGTTTCGACTCCAGCTCACCCCGCGTAACTTCCTGGGTATTTTCTATCTCTCTCTATACACTTGGCTGTGTGAAAGTGCATGTACCTGCTATATGCAGGGGTCTTATGGTCCCACTAATCGCACACAGTCTCAGGGTTGATGTAAACCGATGAGGTCCGGCATATGACTTTTACTTGTAAGGGAATGGTAAGCAATATATGAACAATGTAAATCATGTACTGGGTTTGTAATTTCGATGTACTATGGAATGTGCCAAGAAGTACTTAATAAATACATACATACATACATATGGGAATCCTACACGATGTTACGCACGCATGGTGGTGTACATATGTACATACTGAATATTAATGATATCTCGAATTCACATCAAATATTACAAGGTTATTGACTGTTGATGCGTGCAGTATCAAATAACACAGGATGAGTAGTTTGAATTACACAATGGTTACATGCAACATAAGTAACAAAATATTCCTTCTGGTTTATTGAATTATCACGGGATGTAATTGTTTGCAGATAAATGCAGCACGTAATATTACCTATCCTGTTCCTAATCAAAGCCTATAACATAGTATTCATGTGGAGTTAGAAATTTTGAATTAAAATGCAAGTTTACTACAGAAAAAGAGTTAAAACCAGAAAAAATAATACTTGAAGAACGTAATTGACTATGTGCAGCGTAAACATATGTTGGCCAGCAACAGGAAAAATTGTAGTGTCTACAAATCTCCAAACGATAAGAAATCATTTATCATCTCAACCATGCGATCACCGATCCAACTAACTTTTTCTGGATTATTTTCGGTCCACGTAACAAGTAATCTCATGAAGTCACCCCCGAAATCATCCGCATTAGAGTCCTCCGTGTCGTGCTTTTCAATGGCTTCGAATCCCAAAACCACCATTAATCCGGCGATAAAATCCATTTTTCCTTTTCGGGAGAAATCTTTGACGAAATCCTGAAATTAAAAAGGAATTGTAAAATATGATTTTTTAATGCTTCTATTGCAGTTATAAAAGATGAATTTGTACCTCAAATTTGAATGGGAAAGGATGCTCCAAAGCCAAAACATACTCTTGAAGGATACTAAAGTAATACTCCAACAGTTCTTTCCAGCGTTTCCGAACATCGGGCGCGCAACTGAAGAACAGAAATCTTATGAGGTCCATGCTTGGAGAGTTGACTCGTGGACACTGATAAATAATTATTAGGGAAACGTTTTAAATTCAATGTCAGGTCTTACACTACTGTTTACTTGCCGAGATAATACAAACAAAATCATTGTAAATATAGATAAATTACATAAAAATAATACTTACTTGCAAATCAACTAAAATCAGCTTTTCATTGGTTGCCCCGGTGTCCAACATCATGTTATTATTCCAAAAGTCTCCATGGTTAACAGTATGAATCAATATCTCTGCATCAACGGTTTCCAGGAAAGCGTCAAAGACTTTGCCTTGGTATTTTTCTAGTAACTCATATTTTTCTTGTTTGTCCTCGCATTTACTGGACTATCAAAAAATTGTGATCCGTTACATATACCGGGAATATTATTCCGTTTGTTTTTACAGTTATTTGTTGAAAGTGTATCTATCTCTAAAATTACTTTAATAAGAGAAATGCAGTGGCCTAATGATGGTTCAAAAGCTTGGCTCATAACTTCTCTCATTGCCGGCTTTTTCATCATTTCAACCAAGAATGGATGGGATTTCAAGAACTCGGTCGGACCACCGGATGTTTCTATCATTACATGGGAAACTGCATGTAGTCTTGCAATATGTTCAAATACAAGTCTGTGGACAAATACATATATATATAGATTGCAGGAAATTAAAATACCTTCTCACACTTACTAGATACATTTATGTAAATACATATAAATCACCCCATTGTAAAAATAACATCGGAATTATTAACCCTCGGGATGACATTATTTAAAAGCTAAATAATTTTTTGTATTATATATTTTACACAAGTTAATCTTGAAACCTACTTTGTCTCCTCAAAATTTCGCTTGATTCCCTTAGGCATAATCGCAAAGCCCCTTTTTGTCAAGTCTTCTTGAATGATTATTTCCTCATCATGGTAGTAAACTCGAGGGAACATGTCACTCAAATCTGGCCTTCAAATATTCAAATAAAAAAAAACATCATTTATGACGCGAGATTTTGTTTGTTAATTGACACATTAGCTACAATTGCAAACCAAGTCTCACAGTACCCGCCTTTCCGTTGACCACGGAAGTCTTTCATCTCCTGGACGAAGTCTGTCAAAAACGTTCCCTCATTGACCATGATAGCCTTGAAGCCGTCATTCATCTCAGGTGAGGTCAGTATTGGCAACTTTTTCTTCAAAAATAAATGCAAAGGGTCCCGACCTGAGGCAAAGTCAATTTGAGCTGTCTCTATGATACTTGCCATGTGCATGCCTCTCAAATCCGGCTTCGTAATTGTCACAGCTGAGATTTCATCTTCAATGCCGTTCGACTTTAATATTTCCGAATACTTGGTTTTTAATTCCTCCGGTGTTGAAGCCATTACGACGGACGGGATGGATAAAATTTGTATAATATTTTTGTACCCACTTTTAACGGATGGCTTGTTTGGTTCCGAAGAAAGGCTTACTGTGCCCCTACAGTATAATTATATACAATGCAATTATCAGATGGGAATATTTCACCGGTCCTATTGATATGATATATTTCTGCGAAAGCAAATCAGCAATCAGTGCAGTGCAGTGAACAGGATGAGGGCAACTGTAACAGTGGTATGTACAAGCATTGGTCTACGTTGAGTGGGAGCTTGGAACTTTGACCATGACAGTTTTGTACTGGAGTTTAAACTCAAACCAAGAATCCTTTTTGTGAGTGCAGATTGGCTATGTATATGTATGACACTGAAAAAACATTCGTCTAGCTCGTTGTCACTGAATGACTCACGAGTAACATTATATTAACAAATGTTGCATACAAGATGTGAGCAATATTTGGTACCTAACAACAAACATATGCTGGCACAATCAGTGTTAAGTCATATTCACTTCATAGCTGTGTTACAGCATTATTGCTAGGACAGTGATAAACTGGGAACATATATAGAAGATGTGCATATAGTAGGCTGTGGTTATTGCCGGTGTCAGAGAGAAAGAATATGAGGCTTATAATAAATAAGTATATGCTCATAATATATTTATACTACAAAGGTACAAATATAGAAATGAAATTAGATTCCTGTTCAGCAGATCAATAATTTTGGAGGTTGTTCCAAAATATATGCTTAAGTTACAACCTTGACAAGCTGAAAACAAACGAGCAAAAACGTAAGGCCTTGAAGGATTGTTATTAGTAATTTCCGTAGTGTTCACACCATTTGACAGCAAGGTACCGGCTACAGTAGAGAAATTTGTGCAGTCCACTGTCCTGCTTGTACTTCACTAAAGCTCTGATTATATGCATGATATTATAGCAACCGTATAAGCAATGTCACTGTGCCGTATGTAGTTTGAATGTATATTACTACTACGGCGGAGCCTATACTGACATGACTAGCAGGTAATCATGTTACATGTAACGTCAATTAATTTGTTATCAATTTGATAACAAATGAAATCTTGCACTCCAGAGGAGACAAGAGGTACATATTGTTCCCCCTCCAAAAATGGTAGGGAGATCAGGCTATGGAAATGACCCCCCACTTTCTAGGAATGAATGTAACGTTTTGCTGAATTTTTGCGGTGAAAATTGCTATAAAACATTAAGTTTTCTAAAATCGTTCATAAATTCGTGTATTTGTACTCAAGAAGAAATTGAAGCATTCTACTTCTTCGGAACAGATATGCATGCACAGTGTTGCAAATATTTTTCTCCCACTAGCTCATATCTGTATACGCAAGCGTAAATGTATATATGTGCCGGGACTGGTCAATCAAAATTGTCTGGGTGATAGATCCGCAGACTAAATTAATCAAAAATTAAATGCAACATACACGTAACTTCAGACAGGCATCATAATACAAGATCACGATACAATCTGGGAGGATTCGTACATGGCTCGTTGTGCTTGAAAGTCAAAAACGAAGTCGAGCAATGGGATCCACTTTTAGGCGAAAGATACAAAACTGAATTGTATTTCCAGAAAAACTAAATTCACAAAACAAATAAAAATGTGTAAATAATTTAGTGCAGGTATAAAATTCAGGGTGTTTCATATTCTTTTCCTCCCCCCTAGCCCACATAAGGAAGCAGCTCATAACATGATTCCCCCAGTTTTTCAAAAAAAAAATATTTCCAGATTTTCTAAACCCTTGCTTCATTGACCTCGCTCACTTTTTGCGGTCATAGGGGTCAAGGAGGTGAACCAAAGCCGGAATGTTTTACGGCATTTGAGACAGAGTTTATACATTTTAATTTATAATAAAATATGTGTTGACGCTGGTTTGTAGGAAATTTTATGGGCCTTCCAGTCAGGTTTCACATAGGACGTTCAGATTTGTGGGCATGACTAGTCAGAACAGAGATCAAGGTTGGGGAAACTCATCTTCGGTGTCCAAGATATAGAAAAGGAGAGTTTCTGATCTTGCTTACATGGGAAACTGTGTGTCGTCTTTCAAGATGTTCAAATACTAATCTGCGGGTAAATAGATTTTGAAAAGTAGAAGTCCTCTGTCAAACTTGCGAGGCGTACATAAATGACTAATTTATATTATTATAATTTAATTTATTACAGTCAACAGTTATAAGAATAACTGACGATCCTAATAGACTATTTACAAAGCTAAATATATTTTAGCATTCATTAACATTTCGCCAGCATACGAATTAATCTTGAAACTTACTTTGTCTCCTCAGTATTTTGTTTGATTCCCTGAGGCACGATCGTGAAGCCCCTCTTTGCCGAGTCTTCTAGAATGATCATGTCCTCGTCCCTGTAGTAAACTCGAGGGATTAAATTGCTCACATCTGGTCTTATAAAATATTCAAAACAAATAAAAACTTTATTGTGACGCAAGATTTTATAGGTAAATTTATTACAGTTAAAATAGTTTTTTATAGGGAATACAGTACTGATACTTTAAATCCTACAGTACCCACCTTTAAGCTGGTTACAGAAGTCTTTCCTGTCCTGGACAAAGTCTGTCAAGAAAGGCCCAAAGTTGATCATGAAAGCAACGAACCCCTCACTCATCTCATTGGAGAGATCACGAGACAATTGGTTACTTCTTCTTAAGAAATAAATGCAAATGGTCACGACCTCACGTAAAGTCAATTTGTACTGTCTCCATGATACTTGCGATGTGCATGCCTCTCAAATCCGGCTTCGGTATTGTTACATTTTGAGATTTTATCATCAATACCGGGACAGAGGTGTCCATTTGAAATCACGTTCGTTCATCCATCAGAAGGTGAACCGTTTCCTTCATCGTTCCGTAAAAAAAAGCCTTCCGAATATTTACCCTTCCTTCACCCTTCCTCCATTCAATTCATGCTATAATCCTTCCTTTAGCCTTCAAAAAATATTTAAATGCCATTCATGCGTTACCTTCTTTCCATGTTCATTTATTTATCTCTAATCTTTTAACACAAGTCACAAAATCAGAGCTTTAAACTTCAAACTGCTTACTGCTGAAAAACTAATAATTAGTTTGCAATTATAGCAAATTATAAGTATGTACCTATGTATGTACAGTGAAGGGAATAAAAATGTTTACATACTCCGGGTATCATGCTGCCATTGTGAGAAAAATGTTTGTAGAATAACATTAAGCAGGCCCGGCAGAAAAATATTTTTCAGTTGAGCAACGGTGTACGTGCGTATGTACATGAACTTTAGTTACAGAAGGAATTTACCTAAAATATAGTGGATGGGATTGCAAGTTCCAACGGTGTTGGAACGCTGTAAAATTAGCATGTTCCTTCACATTCCATATTATTTCTGCAAAGAGCAGAGACCTTCGTTCAACCCTCGTTTCCTTTCCAGTCTTCCTTCCGCTCCCTTCTTAATTGTCAAAGCTAACGCTTAATTCGTTCCAAGAAGTAGTGCCCCTCATGGGTACAGGTTTTACCCGGGTATTTGGGTACAGGTTCAGGTACAGGTACGTATCAGGTACATACTTCTTATACCCATCCAATTTGGGTACAGGTTCAGGTTCAGTCATTAGATACCTGAAAATTCAGGTTCAGGTTCAGGTATGGGTACAGGTTCAAAAACCAATCGTTTGGGTATAAACCCATCAGGTTCGGGTACGCACTGGTAAATACCTGAACCTGAATGTAAAATACCTGAACTTTCAGGTACTTCACAGTCAGTAATAATTTCCAAGTAATGCCTGTATAGGTGTTGTTGAGCTTTAAAAACTCCTCCCAATTTTTGACCTTGAAACATTTTACATTAAAATTTATACGTATAAGCTCAGTCAGGAATTTCCAGAATTCCACCGTATAGGAACACGTGACTAGTTACCCTGCATTAGCTGGAATGACCAGAGATTTTTTAGATTTTTTTCCTGGAACTGCTAAAGAACAGAGATCTACAGATAGAGCGAGCCTTCTCCTATGGTCCAGATCTTCTGACGCATAAACGTTTATATAAGAGTGGAGTTACGGTAGGAAATGTTTTTGTCTCAGCTTGGCTGAAGTTAAAATCTGAGGAGTTTGAATCCAAAAAAATGTTTTCCATTGCGAAAGCAATTGCATGGTGCAAAAACAATTTTTAATCGTTTAATTTCTCGGCATTATTGAAAGTTTAGAAAATATTACACTGCATTTGCATTGTTGGATTGAACTTATTAATATCGTAGATTTTGCTATCTATTACCTTTTCAACCTTTATGTACAGATAATCATTTATAGCTACTGATAATTCTAGTACTTAGTCATGCTTTCAAAGATTAAAAAATAAAAATAAATCTAATCTGTAATAAATTTACTAAGTCAAAATGTCTTGGTCCAGATATTTTAATTTTTTATTTCGTGTAATATATTTTATTAATCCTTTAAATTAGTACAATGGAAAATACCCGGGTAGGTTCAGGTACTTTTAAAATATACCCGGGTACAGGTACTTTTTTGGGTACTTTTTGGGTACAGGTACTTTTCAGGTACAGGTACTCCTGATTTAGTTTAAGTACAGGTACAGGTTCAGGAAAATTGAACCCAGGTATTCAGGTACGGGTATAGGTTCAAAAAATCCATGTACCCATGATTCAGGTACAGGTTCAGGTCCAGGTACAACATTTTTGTACCCATGCGGGGCACTACCAAGAAGCCTTCTTTGAAGGAAATCCTTCGAAGGATGGACACCTGTGTACCGGGATGATTACCGCAATGAAACAGGGATGGATGGTATTTTTAGAAGAATCTTTCTAGATTATTTATTTTGGAGGTTGTTCCAAAATGTGTTTTAAATCCAAAACTCGTTTTAAATATAGCCTTGACAAACTGAAAACAAACGCGCAAAAAGTATGACCTTGAAGGAATGACATTAGTAATTTCCGTAGTATTCACATCATTTTTTCAATAAGGTGCACCGCTGGACGGTGTCCACTTTCCTCCTTGTCCTTCGCTAGAATATCGACACTATATTATAACAAGCGTATAAGCAATATCATTGTGTCATAAGTTTGAGTGCATATTACTTACACAAAGCAACATATGTATGACAGGATCTGAAGCTCCTTGTAACGTCAGTAAATTTGCTATCAATTTGATAACAGGTGAAACATGTTTATAAAGCGGACAATTCTGGTAAATTATATGTAAACATCGTATGCTATTTGCCACTATATTGCTAAGAATTCACGGTGCCAATAAACCTTTTAGTCCCCAAACAGTCCTTATAAGGAGAGATTGGAAAACACGTTGGATTCACCTTGCCATGTTTTGTCAAATTTTAGCCGCGTGGATCGGACAAGGGAAAAAATTCCGTATATCTGGTGGACGTGGTATTCTGGTAACACTGGACTTTATTCAGCTGTACGAGGTACATACAATCAGAAACAATGTTGCTCCCCGAGTTTAACAGAAAAAATTCATAACCGTTTTACAGTAAGGAAAAGTATATAACTTACTTATAGGTTAACTTTTCTAATTTTAAAAGAGAGTAGTATTATTTTTTTTAATTACAAAGGAGAAAAATGAGAAATTCGAATATTATTCCAGCATTAGTTACCTACGGGTCAATTGTATTTTTCTTCCCACGACCGAAGTACAACTGATACAAGACCTTCAACATTATATTTTATTTGTACCAAGGAAAATCCTATTAGTAACTAAACCTTAGGCATTTCTGGATATACTGTATGTTATTTTAATAATGTGTAGCCAAATTGTGAGCGTCAAGAAGATTTTGGAGCTCAGCTTCATCCAAGATCTTCGGTCGAATGAGATCCTTGAAAGAAACAGAGAAGACTCCGTGAGGGGAACAACACGAACACCGACTAATCTCGTCAAAAGCTACTTCACCTAGCGTAGGTGATGGAACTAAAATATTTCAAAATAATCTAGATTGAAATAAAATCAAAAATTTATTACATTTTAAATCGGAAGACTTACTTTGCACAGAAACGGTGTCATTATATTTTGCCAGCACTTGCATTACTTTAGTAGTCACAGTTTGGTTTCCATCTTCCCCTGTTACCACCATCTACAAACAGTAATGTTAGTACAAAGAGAAAATAGCATATAGTAGTCGATTTTTCCTCCATTTTAAAAAATACATTCTGTATTCATAGAAGTCGAATGTAGTGCTTACATCTGCCCGGATGACGTTGCCCGGTTCAATTGATGCTGCAGATGTAATCACACCAATTTCCATATGTTGTGGCGATCCGATTGCCTGGTGATTCAACTGCTCCTCCTGCTGTAATAATTCAATGTTTTAGAAGTCACAGTAGTTAGTCACAATACTAATAAAGACAATTAAAATTAAAATACAAATCACAAACGCTCTGCATTGTGCACGAAAGATTATGGTCCCGGACATTCGAAGTTTCAGTTGCCTCTCCTGTGGTGGATTGATGGCTCATCGATCGAGTTGTAGCTTCTTCAATAGGATCATGATCGATTGCCTCAACTTGTGCTATTTCAAGTATCTCCTCTTGCATTAATGAACTCTGCCATTCGATTTCCATTATACCCGTTGATTCAGTGGAAGTATCACCAGAAAATGCTACTTCAGTTTTCTTGCTTGCTAAGAGGAAGTCTTCTAATTCCACGGAGACTGAGATCAGAGATGGTAACTCTGCCACGGTGCTCGTACTCTTCTTGGATTTACGACCGGGTTTCTTCTTCATTATAGGAGATCCACCGGACACATTGACATCTGAATTGTCGGGTTTCATCCCAGCTGTAGACTTGAGACGTTTGGCTGCCTGAGGTTGAACGTTTTCAACATCAGCTAGTGATGTTCTTTTTCTGTTTAAGCTCTCTCCTTCACTGGTTGTGAGAGATTTAGAAAGCCTGCGAGAGCTTCGTCGAACAGGAATAGTTTCATTTGCAACGGTTCCATATTCCAAGGGTGTATTTTCATCCTTCAAGGGACTTTCTGGCCTGTTTTCGGCTTTCCGACGTATTGGAAAGTATTTCATTGCCCTAACCAAAGGGCTAGCAGCTTCAGAAGCTGAATCAGTTGATCCTGGAGAATTCAGCTCCGAAATCTGAACTACTGTAACAGCTGGGGATGTAACGCTGTTCGGCGTTGTCATGAGCTCTACAACCGGATTTCCTGGAGCAATCACATCTTGTGGGTTAAGGTTTCCAGGAATTAGCTGTGTTATTTCCCTTCCTCTGTTTGGATCAACTGGTGTTGAAGTTCTTGGAGGATTGAACAAAAACACTTGTGCTGAAGTTTCTGGTTGGAACGTCGGCCCAGGTACATTCCCCTCTGATCCAAATGCAAACTCGGCTTGTCCATGTGGCAGTAAACTAAATAACAATTTATTAAAATAACCAGGTAAATTAAGATAGTTAATGAAGGGTATGAATGTGGCATTGCTAGAGATAATGTACAATTAAGCCACTGATTCTGATCATGGACTCAAACAATAATAGAAAACGTACGGGTACGAAGTCACTTACTAAATCGGCTCCTGCACTTGCAAAAGAAACGAGGCATTAAGATGAGGCGGAATGTGAAACCCCTGTAAATATAGCTCCACATCAGCAGTTATTCCCAAAATATCTTTCAAGGATGTAAGCAAGTCCTCAATCCTATTCCTTGGATTGTATTCAACCCAGATTTTTCTGTGCTCTTGCAATTCCTGACAATGAATGGTCGTCCCAATAATAAATCTCGCCCATGAAATAGCCGGCTCGAAAAATATCGAATTCCACGGATTTCTTGGCTGAAAAAAATCTCACACTGACCCAATCTGTGGTACTTTTAATACACCTATTATTATTTATATTTTTACTCTGTACACATAATTACATATATTTAACATCCGAATGAACCCTTTTATTGCTTAAAATCTTTAACGAATTATTTCAAAGGCAACTTACTCCACCGTAGAAGACGGTTCGGTTGAATCCGTTCCTGCCTCTGAAGCTCATAGTACTTGAAGGATAAATCCCGGAATGGAAACTATCAATCCAGAAAGCCTTTAAAAAATTAACTTCTGTACAGTTTCATGAGCAAAGGAAAAAATGATGTCGCTTCTTTATCCCCTCCTGCTCATCTGTCCAGTCTGACCGTCTTGTAACTACTGTAATTTAAAATCTCTTTCATTAGATCTATCTAAAATATGGGCTTCAGCGGAAGTTCATTTCTGTGAAGAATGTTTTTATTTTATAGTCAGAATAGTAGAGGCAAAAAAAAATGTTTACTTGAATTTGAATGATTGCATAGCTTCTTGAATACCCCCAATGGGACTACTAAAACCTTCAACAAGATAATGGATAAGCTAATAGATACTAAGGAATGGTAATTGGCTTTAAAATTGGCAGAACGTTTGTAGTTTATTTATCATCTTATTATATAGTATCATTTTTTTAATAGCATCAATGGGCAATTCTAAGCTTCATCAACTACCGATATCTTTGCGGTTCAATTCACGAGTTGAATAGCTTCTGCCATTGTGCTATGTATATTCTTTGTATTTGTGAAAAGTCAGGAATGTTATAAGTGGATATTCAAAAGTGTGTCCATTTGTAAAACTCTCTCATTGTCAGCTTACTATTCATTAAAATGACAAATGGGATGACAATATACTATAACATTGGCAAGACGATTTTATATATTTATATATTATTCGATTATAAAGTATGAACCTTTGAATAAATAATCCACTATGAAAAGGTACAGCAATATTCATCTAAAGAATTTGAGGAAAATTATGTGTAGATTAGTACGTTATATTAATTGTAAGAGTATCTACTTTAAGTTAATACTAGCGAGTTCTATCATATTTGCTACTATATTTGTGCTTCTTTTATGAGTTAGGACATTGTATTGTGATATTCCCTTTGGAGAAAAAGTCGCGACTAACGACAAAGGCATGTAGAGATTCTGCCTTTAAAAAGAATTAAGCATGCAAGTATTTAAGTGTCTCATTCTGTACTAATTTTGGTTAATTTTTAGACATATGTATCTAAAAAATGCATACAATATATGTAATTATATGTATATAATATGCAGACATTGAATTGTACAAAATAAAGTAATTACAGTAAACGCATGTATGTACATACCGCTCGAAACGTTACTTGTGTTTATTAAAAATATTTACATGAATTATTATATACATATTTCTATGTACGTACACATTAAATATCACTCTCATTTTACCTATCCTTTAACTAAATACATACTTGCTTAATTTTTAAACACAAAGCTAAGTAGTATCAAACAAGCAGCAACTCTACTCGCAGGGTGTATATATGGGTGCATTTATGTCCCTTAGTTCTTTCACGTGGAGATCAGTACAAGGCCATTCCTTTGAACCCGTGGAAACCCAACAGAGTTATTTCCCCATCAAATGGAATTGTGAAGGAGATAATGGGGAAAAAGTATTCAATGTCTCCACCGTAAGAAGCAAAATAAGGGTCTGGTTCCGGAGCAGCCGTTGTTGTGGTTGTAGTAGTAGTACTCTCAGTGGTCTCCTCCTCTTTTTTTGACTTCTCCGTTGATGTTGTTGTTGTTTCCTCTTCGGCTTCTTCTTCTTCTTCCTCTTCCTCCGAGTCTTCGTATTTCTCGTCGTAGTCTTCATCCGGATACTTTTCCACGCCATAGTCCTCCTCATGATCACCTGTTGCTTCAACTGCTTCACCTTCCTCCAGTGAAGTATACTTACTTTCCTTTTTCTCTGCCACATAATCCTCATCTCCCAACTCCTCTGGTAGAGGAAAGTACTTGTTGTAAGCTGAAGAGACGTTACCGAGGTAGCCAGCCCAAGTTATCACATCATCCGGATTCATACCGGTGTCATGATACAATGCTAAATTTAGTAGCCTTAAAGTTCAAAGCATGACTGTAAATATTAACAAACCATACACCTATTTTAGTACTTACGTTTACTTTCATTATTGACATTTGCTCTTCCTTGACGGTTAGATTTCCTCTTGCTCTTTTTGACTGGTCTTGTTTTGACTTTACTGGCACGCATTCGTCCACATTCATCATGCCAGAGGTCCACTACATCATCCAGCCACATTGATAATCCTGGGGCTGAGTTGGATCTTCCGGCGTCATCAGAAAAATCTTCCGAAGTTACATTTGCCAGAGGAAATAGGTAATCAAAGGTTTCCTTGGCATTGTAAATGTCGGGTAATTCAATAGAACGTTTTGATCTGGATACAAACGATGAAACTCCACAGGTGAGGGACCAAATCGTATCAAACGAAAACAATTCCTCCTCTGGTGATGAACCAGCAACTGTGTTGTAATATAAAAACAATAAAATTATTCCAAGCATTTCTAATGGCTAAAGTAATTGTGTAAGAAAAAATGAAATTTGGAAGTTCTATTGACAGAGATACACAGGAGTCTGTAGCTTTTTCAATACTGCAGAAGATTTTGGATCCATAAAACATACCTATAAAATTCTAAGAAAAAGTCATTAGTGACTCCTGTTACTTTCACTGTACTGGTATTTTTAAAACGGCGACACCTGTCACATTGATGGATGGTTTAAGCTGCTGGGCTCAACCTAAAAGCTGAAAACGTCCTTACATGTTAAGTGTAGTTTTTATTTTGTAAATTGATAACTTATGTACGTGTCTGAGCTTTTTGAGTATGTAATAATTAAGTTACTAACAACATTATTTTGTCCGATAGCAATGACCTTTCTCATTTTAAAATTTAAAGTGGAAATGTAGCTGGCGGCTTGACACATTGAAATAACATCCAGCCTTACATGAATAATACACACGTATGTATTTACATATTATTTTTACTTCTTTTGTAAAATCACTACTTTCGGAATATGATTTGCTTTCGTAGGTACAAACACGCGCGTTTTGGACTGAAAACATATAGTTTTAACGAGATAATTAGTTGCAGCCATTATTGTGCTTTTATACTCTGCATGTTTGTGAAAAATCTGGAATGTGTGAGGTGGATAATACGCATAAATGCCTTCACTTGTAAAAGTCCCTCATTATTAGTTTACAAATTAAAATGGCCAATGGTTTGAAAATTAGCTGTATCATTGGTAAGACGTTCCTATATTTCAATTTATTATTCGATTAAAAATACAAACCTTTGAATAAATATTCCTTTAAAAACCTAGAGCAACATGTATAGAAAGAATTTGAGGAATACTATGTACAGATTAGTCTGCTATGCAAGGAGTGGTAGCGAGTTATATTAGTTTTGCTGCTTTCTGAGTTTGGGCATTGTGATTTGTGACATTTGTGATACTCCTTATTCCTTGCCTAGAAAAAGTCACGACTCATGACAAAGCCGTACAGGTATAGACAGTTGTTGCCTTTACAATCGAACATATATGTATGTACGTATTTAAATGTTTCATTCGGTATTTATTTTGCTTAATTTTTAGACATAGTTCTATATTATTCTCACAAATGTATTGTACAATATAATACTTATTGCTAGTCACATTCTGTCACTAATTGTTAGCCCGAAACAGAGCACAGGTCGAAACAAAGATTGCGACGAATAAAAACATTTACATAGATAATATTTTGCCCGCTTTTGTCAATTATTCACTCTATCCGTTTACTATACTTACTTAACTTTCACACAATAATCAAATGTATCGTATCAAAAATATTTGATCGTAGGATATATATATATGTACATATGTATTTTTATAACCCTTAGTTCTTTCAGGTGGAGGAGATCAGTACAAAAACATTCCTTTGAACCCGTGGAAACCCAACAGAGTTATTTCCCCATCAAATGGAATTGTGAAGGAGATGAGTGGGATGAAGTATTCAATGTCTCCACCGTAAGATGCAAAATAAGGGTCTGGTTCTGGAGCAGCCGTTGTTGTGGTTGTAGTAGTAGTGCTCTCCGTGGTCTTCTCCTCTTTTTTTGACTTCTCCGTTGATGTTGTTGTTGTTCCCTCTTCGCCTTCTTCTTCTTCCTCTTCCTCAGAATCTTCGTATTTCTCGTCGTAGTCTTCCTCGGGATACATTTCCACGCCATAGTCTGCCTCCTCATGAACGCCTGTTGCTTCAACTGCTTCACCTTCCTCCTGTGAAGTATACTTGCTTTCCTTTTCCTCTGCCAAATAATCGTCATCTCCCACCTCCTCTGGTAGAGGAAAGTACTTGTTGTAAGCTGAAGAGACGTTACCGAGGTAGCCAGCCCAAGTTATCACATCATCCGGATTCATACCTGTCATGATACAATGCTAAATTTAGTAGCGATAAAGTTCAAAGCATGACTATAAATATTAACAAACCATTCACCTATTTTAGTACTTACGTTTACTTTCATTATTGACATTTGCTCTTCCCTGGCGGTTAGATTTGCTCTTGCTCTTTTTGACTCGTCTTGTTTTAACTTTACGTGCTCGTCTTCGTCTACATTCTTGATGCCAAAGGTCTACTATACCATCCAGCCACATTGATAATCCTGGGGCTGAGTTGGATCTTCCTCCGCGAGCAAAAAATTCTTTCGGATTTACATTTGCCAGTGGAAATAGGTAATCAAAGGTTTCCTTGGCATTGTAAATGTCGGGGAATTCAATGGAACGCTTTGATCTGGTTACAAAATTTGAAACTCCACAGGTGAGAGACCAAACCATATCAACCGAAAACTCTTCCTCCTCTAGTGATGAACCAACAACTATGTTGTAAAATAAAAACAATAGAATTATTCTAAGCATTTCTGATGACTAAAATAAACGTATATAAAGAAGAAATAAAAAAGGAAGTTCTGGTGATGGAGTTACACAAAAAGATTTTTCAATACTGCCGAAGATTTTGGATCCATAAAGCATACCTACAATATTCCAAGAAAAAGTAATTAGTGAGTCCTGTTACTTTCACTGGTATTTTTAAAACAGTGACACCTGTCTCAATGATGGATGGTTCAAGCTGCTGGGCTCAACCTGAAAGTTGAATACGTTTACTTTACTACCCTTAAGTGTTACTAAGTGTGCAGTTTTTAGTTCTGAAATCGATTAATTACTTATTTGAGCTTTGAATGGATAATAATTGAGTTGCTAACAAAAATATTCTGCCCAGTAGTAATGACCTTTCTTATTTTATGCTCTAAGTGGAAATATAGCTGATGGCCTCACGCCTCACACACTGGAATAACCATTACCATGACTATGAATTGAGCTTGTGTATGTAGTTAGTTACATACATAAAAAAATTATTATTTCTTCTGTAAAATCACTACGTTCCGAATTTTATTACATTTTTCGCTTTCGTAGATACAAAAAACATTCACTTTACATTGGAAACATCCAGTTGCAGTTGTACAGAAGATTTTTGAGCAGTATACAATCAAACTTTGTGAAAAAATCCGTGAATTTAAAAATAAACTTTTGAGTCCAGAATGATGCTGATTTATTGTATTAATCTGTGAAACGAGTCGAAGTAGAAGGTTGTCATGTCTGTGGCTTTTTTAAAAATATCAAGGTTACAACACAAGTTGAACTATAGACTACCAAAATTAAATCTAGTGGAGTGTTAAAGTTAAAATATTATTGAATTAATATAATTCGTTATCTAGTAGAATCTGTAATCAGAATAGTCATGACCATCTGTATTCAGCATTATAATATCATAAATAGTATGTATCCAGAATATAAAAATTGACAATTATTTGCTATTTGCGTACCATATCACACCCACTTCCGCTTCCATTCAATATGAAAATTGATGATAAAATGTGTGATACAGTGTAGCAATGTCTTGCTGCGACAGAGGAACAACTGCAATTTTTGATAAAAAGCTAATCTCAATGGTAGTTTTAACAGCCCTGATAGTCATTCCAGTTTGCTCCATCTTAGACAAAAACATTCCCATAAATTTTGAAAAGGAATTCACACGTTTCCTGAATATCTGGTTTTTTCTTGGTCTATCTGCCCTTTTTTGGAATATTTTCCTTTGTGCCGACCCTCCCTTGGTGGGACTACTACTGATTGTAAAAACGGCTTGGTGCATGGGCCTACTCTCAAGCTTCCTCATCTTCCTCAACAATATCGAATATATGATGGAGGTTGCAATTGACCATTGGGGCACATGGGGTGGACCAAGTCTGGTCCTTGCATTCAGCTTCACTTGGATTTACACTGTCTTTAACTTCTACAATCAACCTCGAGAATGCAATTCCTCCTCCGACCAGTAAGCTGTCCCATCTTACATAAAAAATATCCCAAAATTACTGTTCAGATGCCCGCATTTAAAAACAGAGTATTATAATTATTTCAGGAAATGGAAATCAAAAACAAATACGATTTTTGCAATCCCAAAAGAAACGCAATACATGACTGCTGTGGTGCTGTTATTAACTGCAATAACACTATTACTAGCCTATCGGGGTATTATCCCAAACTTTGGAGTATTATTAGCCACATTCTTAAAAATCTGGGTGACTTGGCTGGTCATGTTTGCTGTTTGTTACTACAACCTCTTCAAGGACAGCAAGTTCCCTGGCCTGCTTCGACTTGACCTACAGCTCCTCACTTGGGTCCAGTACTGGGACTGCTTTATGATGACGGCCTTGATTTCATTTTTTATTACAGCATACGGGGTTGATGGGCACCCAGGCTATTTTCATTTGTCGAGCTATTACATCTTCTGTTTGGGCCTTTTATCCATATCCGTACTTTCTATAAATATTTTTCGGTGGTGGGGGAACGAGACAATTTATTAGCTTGTTCTTCATAACCTGCTCACTTGTTTATTATGTACACCCAAGTTACTTATTTTTTATTTGTAACAATAAATATCAATATGTAAAATCAAGTCAAATATCTATGTATATCAACACATTACAGTTCTATTGGTATGTAAAACAATCCATACAATCGTATTTATACATTGCTACTACTTTAAAGCCATACGAATTGAGAATATACTGAACGGTAATCTTGCTAAACATACATAAGACCTTCTAAGAGTTGTTTTTTTTCTTTGTAAGATCTTCAAAACTTCATTTACAAGGATCAAATTCTGATATTTTAGGGCTGCTCTTGTAAAGAGAGTACACTGTATTGTTACAAATAATAACAAAATTAAAAGTGCAGATGAACTTCGATTCCAATAAGCTCAACCATACTTTATAAACTGAACATTACACAATGCATAACATAATTCACAATGGCATGATGTATGAAAACCCGACATATGATACTTTTTATAACACTATTGTTTTAGTTTTTACGAGCAGAAATCCTATTGTAGGAAATCTCAAGTTTTACAGTAACAATACGTATAGCATTTCCCTGTCTACTTTACAATGTTATCGCGGACAGTTTATCATATGTATACTTGAAATACATTACACTGACTTGCACACTATAATACTTCCCGTATCAATATCTGTCTGTTAATCTTAACTTAACGGTTGAATCCGATAGCATTTATCAAAGTGAGCATTATTTACGCCCCACTTTACGGGGAAATCAAAATCCCAGTATAAACTTAGGGCTTCACTATTTCTAAATAAAGAGGATTCAGTGAGCATGCTATACTCACCACAGTTGCGTTTGGTAATAGCTCAGGGTTCAGGCACAGTCACAACAGGTACTTACAAAAACAAGCAGATAATAATGCTGCTCCGTTTTTAAGTCAACTACAAGAGATTTTCGGGGTTAAAGTTGCAAAATGTCAACAACAGAAGATTATTTGAACGTGGAGAATTTATCTAAGAGGTTCGAATGGCCCGAATATTTAGTTTTCGGATCCGTCTTGGTAGCCTCGGCTGGAATAGGAATCTTTTACGGATGCTTTGGAACTAAGCAGAAGACAAATGAGGAATTTCTCATGGGCAATAGGAACATGTCAGCGTTTCCGGTCGCGCTCTCCCTTCTCTGCAGGTAACACATATAAGTACATAGCATATTCTTTGCGAGCATAATCAACGTAAACGTTGTGAAAAATATTTTTTTCTAATATAGAAATGTGAGAACTAATTACCTGCAATTAATTACAGCTTCATATCCGCCAACACTATGATAGGCAATCCTGTTGAGATTTACTACTACGGAACACAATACATGCTATCACTTATTAGCTACGTGCCGTTGACATTGACTTTGACGTACCTGTACATACCGGTCTACTTCAAGCTTCAGCTTACATCTGCTTATGAGGTCAGTTCACTCGCTGAACATACTGCCTCTACCTTTTTTTAAATTTTAAACTTGAATAAGGAAGGGATTAATGAATCGTTGAATATAATTATATAAGTACTTATATGTTTCAATACAAAATATTCGTTTTGCAGTATTTTGAGCTCAGATATAATGTTACTGTGAGGCGAACCATTTCTATTATATCCATAGTATATCTGGTAAGACCCTGGGAAGAAAATATGAGCAAATTATTTTTTTAAACTATATAAACTGTTAAAATCAACATTTGCTGACTTTTAACTTGTACTCCCAATGTCCCAGATATTTTACATGGCGATAGCAGTTTATGGCCCAGCCTTAGCTCTAAGCCAGGGTAAGCGATTATGGATTTTTACAAAAGGAGGGCATTATATAAAGTACAAAAGTAAACGCATTTAAACTACTGAATTGTGGATTGCTTTTTATAGTTACTGGTTTCAGTCATAGGTACTTGGTGGCAGCTATTTTTGTTGTGTGCATCTTCTATTCTTCTTTGGTGAGGAAAAATTTAGGCTATTACCCTGCTCATGTTTATTTCTACCATCAATTATGACAGCATCACAATAAATTAATCTATGGCACTCATGTTGATTTAGGGGGGATTAAAAGCTGTCGTATGGACAGATACTCTACAGGCACTCATCATGATGGCCTCATTGATGGTAATCGTCATTAAAGGGGCTTCCGATATTGGTGGTTTCTCTGTAGTGTGGAAAAGGGCACAGGATACTGGACGAACTGGGTTTCTCAAGTAAAAATTACTTACTGAATTATTAAAATATTCTATATTGAATTAAGATGTTGATTCCAAATTGCTTGTTTTAAGCTTGGACCCTGACCCCCGAACAAGACATACATTCTGGACCTCAATCATCGGCATGTACTTCGTATGGCTTCCCCTATATGCAGCTACTCAAGCGAATATCCAGCGCTTTGCTGCCATGCCTAACATTCAAACTGTTCGGAGGTAACTGAAAAAAAGAATATATTACTTTTATTATTTTGTGGTAATCTGAAATTGTGACCGGAGTATTTTTAACTGAAAGGTTTTATATTAGGGCGTTATTAATAAATATGATAGGGCTTTACATTACCATCGGCCTGTGTTTCACTGCAGGACTTGTCATTTTTGCCCGGTATCATGACTGTGATCCTGTTACACGCAAAGTAATTCATTTAATTGAAAATGAAATAATGGACAAATAATGATTGAAAGGACTAATTAATTGGTTTATAAAGACAGTTGACACCGCCGATCAGCTATTGCCACTGTTTGTAATGGATGTCCTAGGAGAGTATCGGGGCTTGCCTGGAATATTTGTAGCTGGTATAACTAGTGCCAGTCTCAGGTTGGTTGAGAAATGAAGCGTACATACATACATACATTTAAGGCTTTATGAGTGTCGTGAAAGTTGTCATGAAATTCTGAATTGTGACCAGCTCTGTTTCAAGCGGACTTAATGCATTAGCGGCTATCATCACCGAAGATTACATCAAGAAGTGGGTTCCGGACATTTCAGACTCCAGACTGTCTACAATAGCTAAAATCATTTCAGTCGTTTGTGGATTACTGTCCTTTGGTTTCATTTTTGCCGCTGAACAAATGGGGAACGTATTTTCGGTGAGAAATATCTGAAAAATGTAAAACATGAGCTAATTAACATTTTATAATGAGTAATCAGTCATTATAATTAAATACTAGGCAGGAATTTCAATACTTGGTATGATTCTTGGTCCCACCTTGGGAATATTCACCTTAGGAATGTTTTTCCCATGGGCCAACGCGAGGGTAAATAAAATATTACCATATCCTTGTAAATAATTTATCGTTACGACCTGGAAATGAAGCTATTATCATACATTTATATTGTGTTTTGCTGAAAAAGGGTGCCTTGCTAGGTCTGTTCTGTTCCTTGGGATTCATAGGATTCATTGGGGTTGGATCCGCAATTGCCCAGAATCAAGGTTTGCTTCCTGACCAGCGTCTTTCGTTATCCACGGCAGGTTGCTTGAATGAAACTTTCTTCACGGAGACATCTTCTCCTGATTTCCATTCAACCACACCTATACAATTTCTAAGTCAGCAGCCTGAACTTGAAGATACTTTAATCATTAAGCAGCTAACCTGGAAGGAAAATAAGGACAGCCCACTCATTAAATTTTTATCTGTTTCTTTCATTTGGAATTCAGCGTACGGATGCCTCTCAGCTATTTTGTTTGGTTTGTTATTTAGTTTAATATTTAGCAGAATCCGAGACTATCCTCAGGTTCATGAGGATTACTTAAGCCCTCCCTTACTATGGATGTGGACTTATGCATTTCCAAAGCAAATGAAAAGACTAGTGACGATGAGTGAGCATCATGATATATCATTAGTTGCCAAAGAAAATCTGCAAACGTCACTATCTGTGAACTCATGCGTGTCTAGGTTTTAGCTGTTGGAGTAATTTGTAAGCCATGCCTACTAAAATAATGGAAATTTAATATAATGTACACTTACTTATAGTAGACATCAAATTTGTCATGTTAAATATTCTCGTAAATATTTGAAAAGTAGGGGAGGTGTAAAGAATAATTTATGCCATCCATTAGTCCGAGTAAGCCAAGAATATTCTGTTTATTCGCTACTAAGTTTAACGTACACGTTTCACGAAATCAATGTCAAATATTACAAATTTTTAAATTCTTTCAGCAAAAATGTTATGCCTAAGCATAAACTTGAAAGAATCTTGTCTCAGTGCTTAAAACTACAATAAATATACTAAATATCGGATTTCCATTCACTATAAGCAATATTTTCTACCTCACATGAAACAATACAGAAAAAGGATTAATACTCGATGAATTTACAATTTTTTCGTTTTTGAAGGGAGAAAACAGTATTAGTTGTACAGTTAAATAAAAAATATTAATTATAGCATATTTTCATCAAAAGAATCGACCTCAACCAATCCATGGACATTAACAAGGGTTTCAAAATGTACTTCATTCAAGAGCTTGGGTCGAATCAAATTTTCGAAACTCATCGTAAAAATCTGGCTGATGTCAATACCTCCTTCGATGATAGCAGTTGGAGCTGGAAATCGTTACAAACATTAATACATTCATATCGTCGGCTAATATTCATGAAGTATCAATCGCTGTTGCAAATCCTTATTTCGGAAAAGTTGGAAGAACACGAAATGCGACAGCAGTATAATGCCTCTATCTCAGCATTGCAGCTATATTCTGTCTAACTTATGTTTTAGCTAAA
The DNA here is from genome assembly GCA_947179485.1 of Allacma fusca. NCBI lineage: Eukaryota > Metazoa > Arthropoda > Collembola > Symphypleona > Sminthuridae > Allacma > Allacma fusca. Next base: position 40,083,440 of record OX359248.1, on the reverse strand, counting down.
AACTTGTAACGCTTGCCAAGTGTACCTTTTCGAAGTACTCTCTCGTGCAAAAGGTACTTCTTAGTTCGTCAACCTTAGCCGACAAGTATTATTAACATTTCAGCTTCACGCAGACGGTAAAATAAAAGCTAAATTTATTTATTTATTATAGCCCATCTAACTGATTCATTGCGCTTTTAAAAAGCCGTATTCAAACTTTACATTACTCTCACCAATTTTGTATCATGGTATCCAACCAACTCAAATATGGTTCATAACAACGAAACAGACACTTACGCACAGCAGAAAACGTTTCCCCATCCACAGCCACCACTTTCATTACATGTGTAACCATCAACTGATTTCCATCTCCATACCCCACCAGCATCTACAATTAAAAAAAAGAGACACATTATCCTTCTGAATAAGCTCTAAACACAGTGTGGTTATCAAGCTGGTTTACTTCTGCCTGGATTATGCTTCCAGGTACAATCTGGTCTGCTGACGTTATTAGGATGTCGTCCGATGCATATGGCATAGCTGGTGTTTGACTATCCGTTGGCACATCGAGCTGCAATTACAAGAATTTTCAGCGATACGTGACGCTTCAACAGAATAAAGAGAAAAAGAGTTCTTAAGTTAAAAAAAAGTTAACATGTAGCACCGACTTTTTTCAGTGATGGCGAATCCTTAACTAATGATGTTCCCTGCATATTTGCGGCTTCCGATGTATCTGGAACATTGGAATATGCGATAGTTTCAATAGCAAACTTGTCTTCTTGGGCTTCGCTAGCCTCAAGTGTACTCTCTTTTTCCGAAACTGACGCAGACAATTTGATTTCAAAACCATTATTATCTCTGGTTGTACTATCTGTACCAAGTGCTTCATCAATGTAGTCATTTCCAAGCAGTTCCTCCAATTTAGCGGTAATCAAAGATGGTACCAAGGATACAATTTTTGTACTTTTCATGGCTTTACGACCGGGTGGTTTCTTCATTATCGGAGATCCACCGGACACATCGACAGCTAAATCGTCAGTTTCTTTCCCCGCTGTCGACTTCAACCGTTTGGCTTTCTGAGGAGGAATGTTTTCGTCATGAACCGATGATGCTCTTTTTTTGTTTATACAACCTGCTTCAAAGAGGGTATTTGAAGTGCGGCGAGTGCTTCTTCTTATAGGAATATTTTCATTCTCAGCTGATGAGCTTTCCAATGGCGCTTTGCCGTCATTCGCAGGACTTCCCAAATCATTTTTCAATTTCCGAGATCTCGGACGGCCTCTCCCCTTGCCTGTAGACGGAGTAGTAGGTTTATCAGGCGAAGACGTTGGGTTCAACTCGAATATCTGCACTCCGGGTGAAGACGTTTTCGTATCAGGGATCAGCGGCAAGGACAGAACTACACTCTCTTCGACGGAATCCTCCATCGGACTGCTCTGAACTGGCTGGGTAACCTCAGAATCGTTGTCTGCTCCAGTAATTATTCTTCCCGATCTTCCGGAAACGCACAAAGGCGTTTGTTCTGTCGGTGGTGGGGTCACAACAGTAATGGCCGGGTGCCGACTTGCTTCTACCTCTCGTTCAAAAGGAAACCGGGTCTGTCCACAGGGCAGCAATCTAAATACATTCAAGTGAAGGCCAAAAAATTAACACTAAGAATCTGATCGTCCCAAAATTGTCGACATCAGCTCAGTACTTACACAACAGGGTGCTGCACTTTCAGAAGAAACGAAGCTTTCAGCTGAGGCTGAACGTAAAATCCTTGTACATACAGTGCCACATCAGCACTAATCCCCAAAGAGTCTTTCAGGGTGGACAGCAGTTCCTGGATCGTATTCCTAGGATCATACTCAACCCAAATTTGTCTCTCCCCTACCAATGCCGGGCATCGAACTGTAGGCCCGATGATGAACCTCGCCCACGAATGAGCTGACTCCTCAGACGCCATTCCATTCGGATTTCTTTCCTGAATTTAAACGAAAACACTAATAATTATTACCGCACCTCCCTCAACTACCCATCACCAGTTTTTCAAAGCACATTTCCAACTTCCAAATCCATTAAAGCCAATTCTCTTTACCTGCTAATTCAGCACCAACCAAAAGTAGTAACTAGCTATCTGTACTTTCTAAAAAAAGGCACGTTTTCTACTTACCTCACCATACAGAAGGTTGTTATTGACGTCGCTCCAGCTCCAGTCACGCAAGTCCATTACAAACTCAGATGGAAAAAATCCCGTACAGGAAACTATCCTCGGAATTTCATAAGTATACAATTCCAACGACAAAACAACTTTCAAATTTCCTTTATTCCTTATTAACCCAAAGGTACCTCACCCGATCTTCCCTCGCCAAGGTACAGATACAGGAGTCCCTTTCCCCAAAAAATTAATCCTGGGAAGTAATTAAAATAATTCAAATGAGTCAACCCATGTATGTCTTGAATTGCAAATTTCAGTTGAGTAGTTCTCGAACTTCCTGCTGTTAATTCAAAATAAAAGGACTATTGTTATCTTTTGTTCCGACATCAACCCAGACTTCCAGCAGCTTCTTCAGAATTTCTTGTCCAATCTACGAACGGAATTAAAATAATATGCAAATGACACACTTCAAGGCAAAAATGTAACTTGGGGTGAGCTTTAGTAAGTACAGACAGATAAAAAATATTTGAAGATTAAAAGAAACACTTGAACTTACTACAAAACTTCAAAATGGCTCTACAGTATGTACACATACAACTGAAAGACATACTAAACACTTACCTTAAAGTACACAAAGGTCTTGTGTCTATACTGTCAACGTCGTACTAAAGAACTTCGCTAAATGCTTCGTTAAAAGGCGCTTGAATTGTTACAATGGACTTGCAGGACAGCACCCTCGCGTACAAAGAGACCTGGCCCTCAAAGGCATATGTGCTTACATAGGAACGTATGTGCTGGAGACAGACATTTAAGATTCCTGTTGTCGCACTGTGCCCCGTAGAAGGTACCGTAGCCGTATTTGTCGGATAGTTTTTTAATAATTATTATTAATACTTAAACACGCATCCCAAGACATGATAGTATGATTCACAAATAATGATCTTCCGGATGCAACAATTTGACAGATTTTATTAGATTAAAACACAACATGGATTTAGGTACAGTGTGGAAGCAAGTATGAGGGAGGTTCATTCATCATCCTTTGCGTCCTTTTAGTGTCGTTTAATTACATTGTTACATGTATTTACTTAGTGGATAAATTAATTTCTGAATTAAAATTGACTGGACTATGATTCAACCCTTGAGTCCAAAGGTTGAATCATAGTTAAGTAATTATTCTTGAGTATTATTTTAAATGATTATTATAATGTATATACTTATGTACATTGTCCCTAAAGGCTACATTTTATGTTGTGCAGTATTTGTGTTATTTTTCAATAAATAAAAAAATAATTAAATAATTAAAATACGCATACAAGATTACGAGGTACGAGAGTGAATGAATTTCTTTGAATACACAACTGCATTGTAGCTCGCGGTCAGTGATGGTAGGGTTAAGGAGCAGTCATGGTTTTGAACCTAGGTAGATACATGCTGTTGGTAGGTAGTAAAATTTGGGGGAAACAATGGACTTTGATGCTGGATGAAAGAGGAAATTTTTACCAAAATATGGTATAACTTTAAACATCTCCACCGGCAGGGAGTCTCCCTGGACCAGTGCAGTCACAGCAGAGATTGATAGTTACAGTTATAAATCTCCAGTTGCTTCGAAGTGTTTCTGGAAGGGAAACATCATCTTCCTCACAGGAGGATGATTCAGGTCCAGAGATCCTCTTCAGGATTTTTGTCTTATAACGTCGAGGCTTGCAACGGAAAAATCCTCGGACGCAAACCTTAGACTTGCATTCCGCAGTCCGAACGAAACGTGGGTAATGATCGGCTCCCATATCTCTCCATTCATACTTGGTCTCACAGGTCCAGGGAAGGATGCCTTCAGTGGTAGTTTCTCTCTTTTTGATTTGATGATCCATCAGATCTTGCTCCTGAACTTTTCTTTTCATTTCTTCAGAAGATGATGCAAAGTAGGAACGCTTGACGTTCTGACCCAGGAGTCCTCGTGTGGCTACGTTAAAAAAATCAATTAAAAAACATGCTACGGACATTCATTAAACTCATTCAATTTAATGCAATGTTTGTAATGTGAAAACTACTGTTAGATAAGAAGTGTAATAATTGTTCAGTAATTATTACTGAACATCGGGGAGTATTTTTAAAGGCTAAAATTCAATGTATACAAAATCTTTTAGCAGTAAATGTACATAGATGACTTGTTTATCTTAAATATGTATTTCTTTTGAAATTGTGCTTCATGGGTGGATATTTTACACGTACAAAAATAAAAATTTCTGATTTAAACAACACTTGAGCTTGACTCATTTTAGTTTTAATTCTTAGTCTATGATACGGGATTCAAAATATTGCTTATATACGTACCTACGGAAGGCAGATCACACTCTCGTTTCCTTACTGAAATTTGTGTCTGAGGCAGTGGTGGAACAACTTCCAAGTCCCCGAAGAATGGACCTGGAATCTCTTCACGTTCAGAATCTCCCGTGTTGTCAACACTGAATGGGTCAATTAAGTTACCACCAGCAGATGACTGTAGAAAAATCTGACCACTTGGGGCAACGTGAGGATGAACGAGCCCTGTTGCTTGATAGGTTTGCTCGTAAAACACAAGAAGAGCTACAAGTACCTACAAAAGAAACAACATTTTCAAAAAAAAAATTTTTTTGGAATTTAAAAAACGAAAGTTTAGTATAGATATACAGGACACAATAATTGTTCAAGTTACCAAACGGGGTTTCATCATTTGCAAGCAGTACTTGATCACAGCAGAGGAAGATCTCTCATTTACCATGATGATAGATGAGGCAATGGTGTGGTAGATGGACAAAGTGCTGAAATGCCAGAAAAATCCGGGTATTTATATGGTTTCTGAATTCAAGAATAGAATAGCTGATCCTTTGAGATCTTTTACTGAAGAATTCATTTAAAAAAATCTATTCACAAAACTTTAATTTTACCGTGTAACAGTTGGCGAAAGGATATTTGTAAGACTCAGTTACGTTTGTAGATAGTCGTGGAGAATAATTAGTCTAGAGTAAATTCCCAGCAAAATCAGTCTATCTGTCGTGAATTTCCTTTTGAAATCTTGAAAACCCAAGAATGAAGTCTCTGAGAAAGCGCGTGATTATAGAGAATCAGCTTTATATATATAGTGCATATACGAATAAAATAAGTGTATGTAACTACAGAATGCAAAAGTTACTTGTGAGTCGCGAAAAGAACCCAAATTCACTTCTTTACTCACCGTGCCCAATTACCACATTTTATACCGGATGGGCAATCTGGGGAGGACTGATGCCTTCAAGACGGAAACAAGGTTTATAAAGGCGAAACCAATGGATGTTCTAATTTGAGGTTGGCAAAACAATTGTGAATTAAGTCATGTGAAAGAAAGTACCTTTCACTATGGTTTAGTCCGTGCGGACCTGAGGACCATTATGCGCTATAATCGCACGAAGATGATGTTTTTCCAGCTAATGTCTAGGTTGTATATGATTATATGCAGTATGTGTATAATTTGTATATAATGTGGTCAAAGTTACCCAGATCTCAGGTTACATATGATGATTTTTGCACATGAGAAACTTATTATTGCATCTTATGTATTAGTCAAATGATAGTCAGATGATATATGCTTTCTTGATTCTCCGAAATTGATATATAAAATATTATTTTCAGCGAATGTCTTCTGCCTACGAGATTTCATCTCCAGGAATTCACACTTGGTTTCTTTTACCTTCCATGCGCTTGAGTTGTGCGGGGGGAAAATTGCTCTATTTGATAAGCGAGGGATAATGCAGGTGGTCAAATTGATCATAGTCCAGATCCTAATAACTTGTGATGGAGTTGGAACTGGACGAGTTTCAGAAAGGCTACTACTAAGCTAAATCGAAACGATATGATTTAAGCATTGAATTCTACAGGAACATTTCTACGTATTTTGATAGAGACTTTTGCAACAAGACAATGTAAACCAAGTTTGTAGCATTTGTACTTGTTAATACGCAAGTATGCAAAATTATTATATAATATACAGTATTTGATTACTAAATTTTTCTCCAAAAAAACAAAAGTAGCTTGCAGAGATGTGCCGTGCAGCAGTGACCAAAACATCTTCACAAAAACAGAATATTTTTATTTTCACAATGAACCGTAAACACAACACCCAACACTACATACTGATGACACAATCAAGATGTAGTAGACGTAAGTTAACCCAGGGTTCCAACAATCAGTGGTTTAATGTAGCCCCAGGGGAAATCTGGTGAAAGCGGTGGTAATGGCTGGGGAAAGTACTGTTGGAACCCTGTATAAATAGGTATCCATAACTAAGGATAAAGTTCTGTTCACCAAATACACTTTCAGCTACATTTCCATTCAAATATTGTCCATTCTTTATTTTCATTACTATTAGATACTAAAATTTTTAAAAAACCTTCAGACATAACTGCTCTGCAGCACTATATGAAAGGGAAGATTCCACCATTTTTCCGCACAATTTCATTCTGCATGCAATAAGTAAACAATGAAATGTCTACAGATACGTATATAACGTATAACTAGTAATTATTGTAAGTATTGTTGGGAAAAGTCATCGTGATATATTTTCGGGATGGTACATTATTAGACAGACAAAGATCACGACTGACAATAAAAACAAAGTACCTCAACCTGAAGGAAAATAAGTTTTGAAAACAAACAAAATTACTATTGAAGTAATTACCTATTTAACATAATTACTACTTTTAACTTAAATAATTTTTTCCTTGTAGTTTCAGTTGGCCGTGCACTCAAGAATAATAATTCTCTAATAATTAGTTGTAAAGGAAAATTAATAGTTTAAACAAGCTCTTTACCTTTGATAACAAAGTTTGGATTTGGCACATGTTAAAGCATTATGGCAGTGACACTCAGCAAGCTGCTGTTGACACTGGCACACACAAAAATGTCTTAGAATGAAAGGAACCCTTGACAAAGATAATTTGTAATAATTCTAACCTCCATTTGATTTACGGGCCAAGTCAACCTTGCAGTTCTAGCTGAATGAACTTACAGATATATCGATAATTATGATTATGTATATCTATATGTATATATCTTGCACACAAAATAAAAATACTTGTTCGTACTCAAACCAAAAACCTAGTAGTAATTACAACACAAAATTACTTTAGAAAATGGAAAGGTATTAAGCTTATGGAAGTTGAAAATGAAATTTTAACCAAATGTCTTCCGAAGTGATTATTCATAGCACCATTATTACATACATTAATTATTATAAACATGAAGGATGGATATATAAGATTAGCTGTTTTCTGTAGGGTTTCGGAATATAATGCGTGTCTCTAAATATGAATACGTAAGTATAGTTAGTTCGCTGAGTATCAATTCGTTACAATTAGTCTAAGTCTAAGTGTAAATGGATCTTTTTTACTGCGTCGGTACACATCCCTATTCCAACTATAACCTACAATCTCCAAATCATATGTCCTAGGAGTTCTAATTTTTCTTTTGAAATGAAGTGAAGCTGGAGTCTCGCTGGATATCTCGAACATCTCATCTTCGTTTCCGGAAGTTATTACATAGTGCATTTGACTCTGAAAAAAATAAGTAATATCAGGAATTCAAATCATTAACTAAGGAAACACAAAGTTCGGGGTTTTAAATAGAACATTTTAGGGGAAGAAAAAGAAAAACTGGAGCAAGTAATCTTGAATAAGTAGGACAGAAGGTTGAATAAAAGTATCCCTGGGTTTGTCCAAAGACAGTGTTAACTAAAGAATCAGGGCAAACAAGGTTAGGAAACAAAAGGTCATAAGAGATTTTAGGAATCGGACGTCATTTATATAACAGGAATTTCATTTATGGAACTACTTGAGAATATCCAATGGTAATGAAAAGGAACTGATGAATACGTTACTACGATACTAAAATGTATGACATGAAAAGAAAATTGTTATACCATAAAAGCAAGTGATGGCTGAAGACGAATAATTCTGAAGCGTGGACGCGTATGGTCCATGGGAACCATTAAAATTATTTGATCGTCAATCTCTCTGTGATGCGTATCTATGGATCTCGTCCGTGAGGACATTGTGATGTTTGACACTGGAGAGCTAATGGAACGCCGACCTCGTCCACCTCTACTTTGTGCTCCAACCTGGATAGAGTGTAATAATAAATGAATTTCTATCCAAATGCTTTCATTGAATTTAATTTCATGGAATAAAGTATCTTATTACCCTCTTAGAAAGAAAGATATTTTCGTCATAAATAAAAGCACAATGGAAACAAATATAGTATCAAGTTCATAGCTCAGTAGGAGCTGTAAACAAAAGCCCCACTTAGACGTACCTTACAAGAGAAACATCCTTCGGTTGCAATGTACTTATCAGTTCCTTCGGATGCCAATGCAGAATCCTCTATGTCATAAGCTCCATACGCTGGTGGTGTGATAGTGGATAAACAATGACCCTGAAATTAATGTTACATTGAATGAATTCCTTGAAATGGACTTAATTCAAGACCCTCGCCTCGAAGTAAATTTCTGACAAGATTTATATATTTTAATAAAAATAATATAACGCAGTGAATCATTTGAATACCTGCCCGATTCGGTGATAACCAATTGGACATCCACAGATAAAACCTTCCGAACCGTAAGATGAGCAACCAAATGCACAGGGACTTCCGAGGCAATTGTTACTTAACTATAAATTTCAAATGTTATTGCACGTTTATGCCTACAACATTTCAGCATAAAATATTATCACCGCGTCGATAGGAAGAAAAAGAACACATTTTTATATATTGTATAACTTTCCGAAAAAACGTATGTGTAGGTGTGGTTTGTCTTTCTGCCGACACTTTAATTGACAGAATTTTAAATATATGAAGCGTTGCAAAAATAACAATTGAGCTGGTACCTGAACACAAATGTGCAAAAGGTTGTCAAACTGATAACCCTCTGGACATTGACATCTGAAACTCCCAGCCGTATTTTGACATGCTGCATTCCCACACACATTTTGAGTGCACTCATCTTCATCCACGCACTGATTATAATAATAGTGCTGGGTATACCCATCTGGACAGGCACATCGATAACCTCCCACCATATTCTATGGAAAAATCACAGAGTCAATTTAGCACGAAGCGGCACTAAAAGTAGCCAAATAGTCTGAACGCCGAACCTGGCAACCGTGCTGACATCTGGAGTCATCCGTGCATTCATTATTGTCAAGACACATTGTTCCACTTGGATCGGGTGTGAAGCCACGCGGACAAATGCATTTGAAGCTCCCCATTGTATTTATACATGTTCCTGGAGGTGGACAGAGACCAGGTTGCTCTGCACATTCGTTTATATCTGGAGAAAAAAAATGGGTTTCCATTCCAGGTATTTTCATTCTTTAAGTAGCAAGGGTTCTTCAAATTAGAGTAACAGATGCTTCCATTCGATGAATGTTTACGTACCTAAGCACTGATCACCGACTTGACTAAATCCTTTAGAACAAGCACATTTATAGCTGCCTTGCGTATTGACACATTCATGTTGACAACCGTGCCTTCCAGTAGCACACTCATCTATGTCTCGGCATGTGATTCCATCACTGCTAAGCGTGAAACCAGCCGGACAGGTACAGATGAAACTTCCATCCGTATTCTCACAGGTCTGTTGACATACCTTGGGAATTAGGTCGCATTCGTTGATGTCTATTTATTAGGACAAATTCCAAAAATTTAAGAAACTATGTCATGAATATCCACAACGAGTTAAAGATTTTTGTAAATTCTTGTATTCTCGGATTTACCAACACATCTTGTCCCAGTTACATCTGGTTTGTATCCTTTATGGCACATGCATCTATAAGAACCTAAGGTATTGATACATGATCCATGTTTGCAGAGATCCGGAAGGATTTGACATTCGTCGATATCTGTGCAAAAATATTATCGTTATTCCATTTCAAAGATTTTATTTCCACAGTAGATCTACAGTATATTGATTCTATTTAACCTAGCTATAACTAAGCTGAAATATGAACATTTCTTCGTGACTTGCCTGTGCCATCAATGGAATATCCAGTGTCCATGCATAATTCCTTATGTTGCATTGACCCAGATCTCGGACAATGCTCACAAGTGGGGCCCCATGCAGCTCCCATGGTACAACAACAATCAGCCTTCGTTGTTCTTGTTAAAGATGTGGAATCTCTAGTTGTGCACTGACCTCCCACCAGATGATGGTAGCAAAATCCTTGTCTTTTGTCTAGAGTAAAAATCACACCCTTAATTATTTTTCTGCCTTAAAAATGTGGGCACTTAATTTTAACAAATTTTGTTGGTCCAAGGATGAATCGTAAAATAAATATAAAATATTTAATGGATTGTCTATTTGAAGACAGGCCCATACCAATGCATTTTGTATAGTCCGATGATGGCTCAAACCCAGTAAAGCATTCACATCTGAATGATCCTTGTAAGTTGACACATCGTCCATTTTGACATATGTCAGGCTGATTGGCACATTCGTTTACATCTCGACAGTCATCCCCTGAACCAATCTAATTGAAATATTTTTAAAAAAAGTATTTAAGTTTATTTATTCTTTTTATTTTAAGCGATTTATGAGTAAACATGATAGGTAGTTGATTACTTGTTGATAACCCTCGGGACAGACGCACATAAAGGATCCAATTAAATTTTTACACTGGAACTTGCAGTTGTTTGCTGGTGTAGTGCACTCATCAACATCATTACAGTGTTTGCCATCAGGTGCGAGGGCATAGCCGTAGGGACAGGCACATTTGTATGACCCAAGGGTATTATGACATCTGAAGGCACACTGATGACTTCTCTCGCGACATTCGTCCACATCCTCACAAATCTGCATAGGGCCTGGGGCAAACCCATCCGCACAAGAACACTCAAAACTTCCGTCGACGTTCGAGCAAGTTCCGTTGCCACACATATTACTAACCGTACATTCATTATCATCTGGAGCAAGTAAAATAAAATGGTCAAGTATTTTTTAAATTCCCTGCAAGGTTCAATACTGAAAAGAAACGTTGAATATCATTTTCTCACCTATGCACTTCTTGCCCGTGGGATCGAGAACAAAACCTTGCGGGCACTCACATCTAAAAGAGCCATCCGTATTTACACACTCACCTCCCTCGCAAACATCTAGCATTATAGCACACTCATCTAAATCTTGTCCCGAGTCACCCCTTCCCAAACCATCGGGACAAAGTTTCTGAAGTTCGCCTAGAACATTCCCAATTTTTACACGTTTGTCAGACATCTCTTTTTACAAATTTTACAAGGCCAAAAAGGCAAGCAGTTATGATTATGATGGCCTATCAGTATTTGCACAAAAGTATTTTTTTACTGCTTCCAGCTTTGGGACATTCTTCACACGTGGATCCCCAAGCTTTTGCACCGGTGCAGCAGCAAGTCATACGACTCACGTAGCCCCGTCTGGGACTTGTACAGACACCTCGGCTGTACACATTTGAACCTGCACATATTAAAAGTATGGGGTACTCAGTAACAATTAGTTATCGATCCATTAATTGAATCTCATATAGATAACTACTAAAACTCACTTCCAATCGATGTATAGTTGTCATAGCAAAGTTCCTGGCGAATGTCCACACATCTCTTTCCATCCGGACTCAGGACATAATTTTCCGGGCAAACGCACAAAAAGCTCCCATCCGTATTGAGACATTGACCGTCAGTACAGAGATTTGCGTTGATTTGACATTCATTTATATCTAAAATAGTGCAAGGAAGCAAATAAAATTAGCATACTATCCATAATACGGATAGGGGTGTCAACAACGTAGGATTATATTGCGGGATTGTTAATGTCGATATGCATAGACTTAGGAATACCTCGGCAAAAGTTTCCATCTTGAGATATTTCATAGCCAGGAGGACAGGAGCACATGTACGATCCCATAATATTTTGGCAAGTTCCAGGCTTCGGACAAGTGTTCGGAACTTCATCACACTCATTCACATCTCTGCAATTATGTCCATCTGGGGTCAGCACATAGCCACCAGCACATTGGCAAGTAAAGGACCCCAAAGTATTCCTACATCGTCCATTCCTACAAGCTCCAAGCATCATTGAGCACTCATCCATATCCTCACAGTCATTGTTGAAGCTTAGCTTAAATCCTCCGTGACAAATGCATTTATATGACCCAAGAGTATTGATACAGGTTCCGTTGTTGCAAATGTTCGGATTTCGGGAGCATTCATCAACATCAATGCAGGAATCACGGGCGGGAGTTAGTGTAAATCCGTTGCGACAGATACATTGGAAACTACCCTGGAAGTTGTTACACTCCCCGTAGCTACACACTCCTTGTCGTTCCAGACATTCATTGATATCTGGAAAAATATCAAAAGTTTCTTATATAATTTCTTCTGGATTCATTTTGGTACCTGGACAGGTAGGTGAAATCTAGTCAACATTCCAAAATTTACCTAAACATCCACGCTGACTATGATCCAATCGGTAACCTTCAGGGCAGCGACATTCAAAACTTCCAGGTATATTCAAGCACTGGGCGTTTCCATGACATGGATTCGGACTCCGGCTACATTCGTTATCATCTGAAATAAATTGAAAATGTTTCTAAAGGAAGTGAGGATTGCTCAAAACAGAGAAGTAGAACCTTTAAAATATTATTCATCAGGACTATGTATGTAGGTATTCATTGGAAAAACTATGCCAGGGTAACGGTTAGTTTATCCAAAGAGGATTGAAGATTACTGAGGGGACTCGCTTTCATCAGACAAAAATATCATCAAAAAGGAAAGAAAATACTCAAGGATCAGACTATCCGTGTAGGTATTCAATTCTGAAAGAATGCAAGAAAATGTACCAATGCAAGAATGAGTATCGTCATCGTAGATAAATCCTCTGAAGCATTCACAGCGGAAGGAGGTTGGTGTATTTATACAGATACCATTTCTGCACATCTGAGGCATCAACGCACACTCATCAATATCTTCTGTTTGCTTTGTTATCGGATTGACTATCTGGCCTATTTGGAGTCCGCAAAGTGAGGTGTATTCCGCTACAAAATCGATAGAATCCAGTTAAAAAATACTGGAAGTTATTTAGTCGCAGCATTACATATTTTTAGCCAACTCAGGACCTCGATGGAGTTTACGTTTTGAAAATAGTCATAATGATTTTTTTTTTAAATTAAAATTACGGGATGAAGACTTTGGACAAGGTAAGCAATCTTCCCCCCAAGCAGCACCCATGGAACAACAGCAGATCATCCGCGTCTGTCGCTGAGCCATTGGTTGAGCACAGGTTTGATTCGTGGTGTTGAAGTCCATATAGCAGGCTTCCTTTCGCATGTCCACACACTCACCTGAAAGATGTCATGAAATATAAAATCTCCATTTCCCACAGATGTTTAGACAGCTATAAACGATTTAAAAAATAATGCAGGATGATACGTCTATATTTTAATTACGTCCATTCGGAAGCAACATGTAGCCATCCGGACATAAACAATGGTATCCTCCATTTTCATTGACACACGTTCCCACCCCGCACGTCCCAGGATCTTCAATGCATTCATTGATATCTAAGCCAGAAGTATTTTAAATTAGTGACACAATTCCACAAAATATCCGAAAAACAAAACTAACAAATTTTTGTATGCGAAACTGAACAATCATAATCTTACCCACACACATAGCCTTCGAAGTGTCCAACCTATAGCCCGGGTCGCAGGTACACATGAAGCTCCCGAAAGTATTTGTACATTTTCCATGATCACATATGTGAGTCATCTCATCGCATTCGTCAATGTCCTCAAGAACTACCTAGTCGGCAGTGGGAAAACGTTATCATATTGTCACTCTCTACATATGTAGCTATTGTCATCCTCAAAGTTTCACATAAGACACCATACCGTATTTCCATTGGGTCTGAAACCTGGTCCTCCAGCGCAAAGTGCATTGTGCTCATCTGACCCAGGCATTGGACAGGATTCACAAAGTGGTCCCCAGGCGGTCCCTACCGAGCAGCAACAAGTGGCTTGAGTCATGAGATCACCAACGGGTCGGGCACACTCTCTCCTTCCAGAGAAAGGTGGACGGCGTCCTCTGCTTAAGTCATCACCCGCATCCAAGTAACACTGACTTTTTCGTTTGTCTGCGAAGATTGTTTTAATTTAAACAATGTAAGAGTAGTCACATGTAAGCTAAAAGAAGAGGCTTGGCTATAAAAAAAAATATCAAATTACCAACACATGCATTTCCTGCCTCAACAAGCTCATAGTTCGGTGGGCACTGGCAAGTGTAGCCACCTTGGGTATTGATACAAGTTCCGTACTGACAGGAGTGAGGATTTTCACATTCGTTTATGTCCGTGCAGTTACCTTGAATTAATACCACAAAATTATTTTTGGATATTGATTGGAACATAAAGTGATTAAAATTGAAAGCTTTAGGCACATATGCTAAGTAGCTGCCTCTTGCAACATGACATTGTTGAAAGAGGCAAATTTTTGAGGCTGTCTGGTAAAAAAACGGAGGAGCAGAGAGTTAAACACTTTGGAAGGAGAAAAGTCAAGTTGCATATCTTATTTATGAAAGTCTTAGGAATGCTCCCTGTTCCTTTTCCAAAATACTCCTGCACTTTTGATCCTTCCCGATTACATATATACGATAAGGCTCAAAAAGTATTAAAGCACATTTAAAGGCATTACTTGGATTTAAGCCATTGAATTAAATTCTATTTCACCTCCTGTCGGATCCAGTTGGTACCCCTTGTTACAAATGCACCTGAACATTCCATGAATATTTTCGCACCGCCCAAATACACACAATCGTTGGAAGAGACTGCATTCGTCAATGTCTAGGTATAAGTGATGTAATACATCGCACTCAAAAAGCTCATGACAACAGTAATAAATACATGACTGCCGGAATAAGTAAGCCCTTACCGACGCAAACATGGTCGTCGTCATCTTTGTTCATAAAGCCCATATCACATTCACATCTGAAGGACCCCGGGTGGTTCAGACACTGCCCATTCTCACACAAGTTGGGATTATTAGAGCACTCATCAATATCCAGACAAGAGTAGCCATCCCCTTCAAATCCAGCATCGCAGGCACACTGCCAAAGTCAAAAAGGTTTCATTTGTCATACTTTAAACTCCCATCCGAATCCAATCTCTCTTGTTATCAGAGGAAAAACCCCATCAATGACATGACCAAGTAAGTCCACAAATAATTGTTGGTTTGACACTCACTCGGAACGAGCCCTCAGTGTTAATGCACTGGGCGTCCTGGTGACAACCTCCATTGTTCACTTGACACTCATTGATATCCCGACAAGATGTCCCATCTCCCGTGAACCCCTCTCGACAGCGACAGTCATACGATCCCTATAGTGTATCAAAAGGTGTCCCAAAAAGGTAACTGAGATTAATCACATATCAAATTTATTTCCAACAACATGACATTGTCCACTTCAATATCATCTCTCCAAGCGGCATTGTTAGATAAACTGCAATATAAATCTATTCGAAGCATAAATAAAATTCCTCATTTTTTCATTACCTCTGTATTAATACATTCTGCATTTGGGTTACAAGCAAAGTTCCCCAACACGCACTCATCCTCATCCGCACAAGAAGGTCCGAGCTCAGGTCTTACAGAGAATCCGTCATCACACCGGCACATGAACGAGCCCAATGTGTTCTCACAGTGCCCCGGACCACAAACTCCTTGGTCAATACGACATTCGTCAACGTCTACCCAGAGGAAGTGTAATACAATGATGTCACAAGAATTCATTATGTGTACAACCTTTTTTGCAACTGCCATTAGTTTCCCACAGGTGCCTTTATCAGATCAGACCTCAGCTGTCCGACAATGACAATGGAACATCTCACTTTGCAAATCATGAATTGAAGTTCAAATGAGTCAGAATTTTTAAAGAAAACAAGTGAACATTATATACCCAAGCAAGTTGAACCATCCGGAGAGGGCATTAGTCCTGCCGTACACTCACACGTGTAGCTACCCGGAGTGTTGGCACATTTACCTCCATTACAAACTCTTGAATTGTCTTTACATTCGTCGACGTCCGTACAGGTCTTTCCGTCCATAAGGAGCATATAGCCTGGACTACAAGCACAGGAATAACTTCCGGGGGTGTTTATGCAAATTGCATCGCAACCACCGTTGTTCACAGAACATTCGTCAATGTCTACGTTCATGTAAAAATTAGTCAGTAAATTAGTCATCCAAAGATCATATTCTTAAAATGTTTAAGAACGAAGTAAAACATTGTTTTCTTGTGTGGATAATTCTAACCTTCGCAATGGGCTCTATTGCTTCCCATTTGCTGATACCCATCATTGCAGACACACTGATAAGTTCCCATCATATTTTCGCAGACACCATTCGAGCAAATCCCACTAGTTCTGGAGCATTCATCTATATCCTTACACTCTCTCTTATTCGGAGTAAGTTCCAATCCTGGAGGACAGTCACATCTGAAGCTACCCGGTGAATTGATGCACCTCCCCCCTCGACAGAGTCCAGGTGTTAATGCACATTCGTCAATATCTACGTCCCCATAGTATTGGATTAAATTTCCGTTCTTTGAACAAACAATTTACAAGCATTCAAAATAACAATATCAAGTTTACCCATGCATGTTTGCATCATCATAGTTGATTCAAAACCTTCTTCGCACATACACGTGAAACTGCCTGGAATGTTTCGGCATGTTCCATTACCACAAACTCCAGCCATTATGGAGCACTCGTCGATATCTACACAAAAGTAGAATAAATTTCGTTTTAGTAAGCATATATGTATTTAATTAAAATAGGGAAGCAGCCACATGGATTAGCATTACCTATGCATTTAATTCCATCTTCGTCCAAAGCAAACCCTTGATTGCAACGACAGGTGAATGAGCCAACAGTGTTTCTACACCTGCCATTTTCGCACAATCCTGGGATCATTAAACATTCATTGATATCCTTCCGACCAGTTGAACCCATCCCTCTGGGGCAGAGCTGGGTCATAGCTTCACTTCCTGGTCTGGGGCAAGGTAGACATTCCCGACCCCAAGCACGTCCCACGGAGCAACAACAGTCTGCTCGAAGATAATAGCTATCCAATGGCTTTGAACACACGCCGTGCTTTGCCTGCATATAACACAGCTCCTCTCTCCTGTCCACGCAACGAGTACCTCCAGCTTCTAATTCCAGACCCGGTGGACAACTACATTTACAAAGTCAAAGATTTTTGTAATATGAGATTGCTTACTAATTGAAAATTATAATTATGTATGTTTAAAACCTCAACACAAAACAGGAGTCAATGTAGGTACGTACGTGCATGTAAACGAGCCCTCGGTGTTGACACAAGTACCTCCGCCTTGACAAATGCCAGGATGTAGGTCACATTCATTTATGTCTGTGCAAGTTTTTCCATCCAGCTATAAAATAATCAGTAGAGCTGTAGTTACTTAACATTAACTACATGGGTTGTATCTACATATTTGTCCTGGTATTAAATTTGCAACAAAGCATGTATGTACAAACATCTCCATGCGAATAATTGCAGTACCTTCGCGTAACCTGGTTGACATTCACATAGCCTCATGTCACAAATTTCACAGGGACTTCCCCAAGCCTTGCCGACAGAACAACAGCATTCTGAACGCAGCATGGGCCTCTTCAAATTTCCTTCACACTTTCCAGCAACTGCCTTTGTCCAACATGAGCCCTTCCGATTGTCTAAACAAGATAAAAAAGTTGTAACAATATTATTGTAAATACAGTTGTCGGATTTGAAATTCATCTGTCCGCCTGAATTTAGACAATTACCTATACAGACCCTTCCGGTATTATCCAGAACATATCCATCATCGCATTCACAGCGGAAGGATCCAAGAGTATTAAGACAGCGTCCATTGGTACAGGTATCCTGACTCTGATCTCGACATTCATCAACATCTTGACAAACTTGAGTTCTTGTGTCGTATTGGGTTCCGGTTGGGCAAATACACTGAAATTTAAAAAAGCTCACTATGATATACTGCGACGAATTCTGAGACATTTCTGGCGTCAAAACACTAATTTATTGAATGATTACCTGAAAACTTCCAGGAGTATTTTTGCACTGACCACCTCCGCATAGTAACCCATCAATTTCACATTCATTAATGTCATTGCATAACTTCCCCGTAGGATCTACTTGATATCCATGGTCACAGATGCAACGATAAGTACCCAGCATGTTCTCACAAGCTCCGTTCCCACAAATGTTTGGATTTTGAGCACATTCGTTTATGTCTGGAAAACATTGCATTTAATATCAAAATTTTAAAGCCAAAGCCATTGTCCAAAATCCAAAATCCTGGAGGAGCAAGAGTAATTTTTTTTTTAAATTAAAATGTTATATTCAACAATACCAACTATTTTTTTTAAAATTCTAACATGTATTGCTCCTTAGCAGAAGATAGATGGCTTAGATTATTATTTTTGTGACTGCTTCAAAAATAATGTTCGGAAAGATTTCTTAAAAACAGACAAATTCAATAGTATACCATCGCCATTGTGTGTCATTCCTGCTCCATGTGGACATAGTAAGTCAAATTCAGGAGTGCTAGGCATGGGACAGGGTTTACAAGGCGTTCCCCAACCCATTGGTTGTCCCAGCACCACCGTGCAGCAACAACATGTTGAACGAGGTACGGGTGAGCTAGAAGGACCTGAGCATAAGCCATCCCGATACTGAGAGTAACACAAGTCTCGTTGAGTGTCTAAAACAGGTCAGCATAGGTCATCGTTAACTTCACCATTGACAGCATCATAAATTGTGATAACCCTGGCCCAGATATGCCACTTAATTGATAAAGCCAATCACAAGACTAGCACTAGGGGAATTTAATTTCAAAGTCAATAATTGATATGTAAGCACCTAAACATGTTCTCCCATCTGGTCCAATGGTGAAGCCCGGAAGGCACTCACATTTAAAGCTCCCTTTTGTGTTCACGCACCGCCCCCCTTGGCAAGGCAATTGATCACACTCGTTGATGTCTTGAATTCAAAACAACTCTTATCATGAAATCAGTAGATTTCTTTTACATTATAAATCCTTTCCAAGAAAGATGCCAAATAAGTGACAACAGTTTTTGCAACATTACCTATACAATGCTTCCCAGTCGGTCCCAGTCTGTAGCCAGGATTGCAAACACATTTAAAAGAACCATCCATATTCAAACATCGACCATCCTCACACATCCCCGTATCCGCACACTCATTCTTGTCCACACAGAAGGCCTGGTCAGTGGATGGGGTAAATCCGTCCAGACAAGTACATTTGTAAGATCCTGGAGTATTTTCGCACCTCCCCGATAAGCATATCCGAGGATTTTCATAGCATTCATCCAAATCTGAAGTGAAGGTGAATAAATTGTTATTTATTTGTACCCTAGACGACAATATTGTAGAGGCATCGAAATGGTACAAGGAGTTACGCCGCTATGAAATTAAAGACTTTATTTCATATTTAGTATCATATCTTGGGAAATTAAAGTATCTATTTGAAACAACGTTACCAATATTGCTCAAGACAAAGCCATAAGGTTTACATAAAGTCTGACTTATGGTTAACCTTCTGGGGGAACGTGAGCATTTCATTCTGGAGAGAAGACTATCTTGGAGTGAACCATTACAAAGAGTTTCATTTTGGTTTCAAAATTTGTACAAATTAAATAACCTTAGGATAATTTGAGCGTGAACATATTTACCAATGCAAGCATGACCAGTTGGTGATAAAATGTAGCCATCTCTACACTGGCATTTGAACGAGCCATCCATATTAATGCAAACTCCATTGGCACACATTCCTGTTTCACTGCATTCATCGTGATCTGGACAACATACATGAAACGTTTAGTTGGCAAATACAAAATGAAGCTATTCCAGATTATGAGTTCACTAATCTAGCATTGTCCATAACAACAATGGTTCTTCTAGAAATTGGAAAGATTCCAGGGAACAGAACATTTTTTCAGGAATGTCAAAACTAACCAATACAAAAGCGTCCATCTGATGATACATCAAATCCTTGAGGACAAAGGCACTTGAAGCTCCCATGAGTGTTGACGCATCGACCCCCTTGGCATAGTCCAGGTTGCAATCGACACTCATCAATGTCATCACACGGCGCTATTGGAGACCTTTGGCTAAACCCAGGATTACATTCGCATCGGTATCCGTCCGCGACGTCAATGCAACGACCGTTACCACAAATTTCTGGTCTCAGGCCGCATACTTTCACCGTTGTAAGCATACCTGGCTCCACACAGAGCTCTCTGTACGACGCTGAAAGGTTTGCATTATTCAAAACAGGTATAAATGTAAAATTACTTTTGTACTACGTGCACGTTTTTAGGGGTGAAAAGGAACAGTTAACAAATGCTAGAGCAAATATAATTAAAAAACGGAAAAATTTGGGAAAGTTTACACAAATTTGCTTCTTCGGTATGGTGAAATTTTGGAGCTATACTATTTCGTGCTTGTAGAAAACATTAGTACTTGCATATGTATTTTTCTATTTATGTCTGCCGCTTAGCTGACAAAATGTGTTGCTGCAGCTAACAATAACATATTCAGCTAATTTTCTTACTTTATACTCGATAAGACGAAGTGAAGGGAAACGTTTGAACAAAATAAGTACAAAGAATGAAAAGTGATGGCCACAAGCAAATTTACCAGTATCGCTGGAAGGACACATATCGCAATTATTCTCATCGCCCCATCCTTTCCCCATGTTGACCCCACAACAGCAATCTCTTCGAGTCAGCCGGACAGATAGCTTCCCGCGACAAATTCCTCGTAGAACGGATGTAAAACAATGACCTTGTCTCGCGTCTGGATTTGAGACAATTGTATTCCAATGTTTTTATTAGATACATTTTTGCATTCATACATATGCCCTATCCGTAGAATCCTACACACAGTATTACTTCCAAATGTATCTACACATGTGTACAAGTAATCGCTTCTTTGAAACTCCAGAATGGAGAGAGAAAAACTCCACTCTGGAAGTTGAGTATTGTGAGAAAAAATGTGACTACCTATGCAAACACGCCGATCCTGCGAAGGGATGAAACCCCGATCGCAGATGCAGTAATACCCCTGATCCGTATTTATACATCGTCCATTTGCACAAGTCCCGGGTTTGAGACACTCATCCTCATCTTGGCACGGGCCGGAGGTACCGTCCCTCGGGACTTGTCCTGGCGGGCATTCACATCGAAAACTGCCGGGAGTATTGATACATTTGCCACCTTCACAAATTCCAGGGATTGCTTCACATTCGTCCACATCGATACATTGGCCTGAGTGTATGTTCTTTAAGTGGCCCACCTCACAGTCCAATTGGGACGGACAGGGCTCACAGGGATGACCCCAAGCCTTGCCCACAGTAGCACAACAGAGTTGTCTTGTACACACAACTCCCTGCAGCTGCCCTCCACATGTATTGCCAGTGATTCGGGTGTAGCACGGACCAGTTCTGTAATCTTTCATCAGACAATGGTAATCTTGTCATTAACGTAATGCATTTCTTTGTCAGTCCAGGCTGCCTGTTTTGGTCTTATGTGGTCTAAATGCCAGGGCATGAATCATCTCATAAATCAAAATATCAAGGCGGGTCAATACTTCCTATTAAGAAAGCCATTATTGGCAGCTTGCGATTATTTATATCAAGGGAATTTGTCAGGATGTTACGTAAACTGTATAGATGTCGATTGACTATATTTACACTACATACGTACATACATAAGTAAGAGTATGCACTATATTTAAGTATCTACGTATAAATAAGCAAATGGTGTGCATTTCAAAATTTTAACCCACAGTGAGTACGAACTCTTTGATGTTCTTATTCTATGCGTAATCCCCTATCAATAAGCAATTTCCGTGGGATCCCGTCTTTGCATATAAACACACATACACACACACACACACACGAGTGTAACATGGGAAGGGAGATAAAAACTGACATTAAATGATTAGGAGATCCTGAATGCAGCTTTCGGTTCCCTTTTTTGTGTACTCAAGTGTATGTATATGTACATTTACGTAAGCTAAGAAGCTGAAAAAAAGAAGCTTTGATGGGATGAAAAATAATGTTTTCGTAGCTCATCTAAACCCATAATTTTTACACCCAAAGTAGCGAAAAGTTCAATCACCCTTTACATTCTAATATGCTAATGCCAGTGTATATTTCATCACAATTTCTAATTGGATAATCATCGTATACAGAGAAATCCGCACACGAAAAGCAGAGCCTAGACACCCCAGCTTCTATTCAATACGGTCACGTCAAGCGCCCTGGCTGCTAACTCAATTAATTCATCAACAAGTGGTTTATTTCCTGTTATCACAGCTTATGGCAACGCATATTTTATCAAACTAAATTGACTCCCTTGATTAATTTCAATGAATAAGCGTGTACTACCGATTCCAAACTTTTACCCACCCTATAATTGTAGCAGTATATGCAATGCATATACAGAAGTACAGTATAGTGTAGTAAGTCTACACGATACACAGGGAACGGAGACTCATTTAATCGTGTGCATTTTCTGCATGAAATTAATCCAATCGCATAATTTTCATGACAGTTGTTTTTTTTTATGAGCGCTATCTTAAATAAAAAAATAAGTTGAACCTAATCCAAAAACGCACTCAGAGTTCAGGTTCGTTTCCTTTCAGAAAAAGACAAACTTCTCACACCCACACAAGTCAAGCCATGAATGAAAATAAAATCCAAATCTGTCCACACATAAATACATACGGGTTTGTAAGTACACGTCATGTTTGAAATTGAGAATCCGATCGAAAGAAAATTGCAAATTCCTGCAAAATTACTGGACTACATTTCCTATCTTTCCCAAAAATCAAATACTGGAATGAAATCATCCATACAAAACAAACAGTTGTGGGGAAAATATTAAGCCTATTACGTATGCATCTCATATCCTACCCGTTATTTTATTTCCACGCAACACCTTGGGCTAAACAGTTTGAAATGCAAATGCTTTCCTATCAACGCTGTAATAATTATGGCAATTACTATGTTTTGTTCTATAAACCTCATTGTTTCTAAAGCCACATGCAGGGGTAGTATTAGTCCGTAATTTATTCTAGTTTCTAGTAAATATTTATCCTAGTGGTGTATCTATATAATTTTGTATTAACAGTTACGCTTGTATCAATCGGATGTATCCTCACCTGCTTCACATCTTCGGCCGGTAAAGCCATAAACACAGGCGCATCTATCTGGTCCAATGCATCTCCCTCCATTCAAGCAAGGCTCTCGGCATACCGCTATTGAAAAAGAATATTGTTGACATATGATGACATCAGCACGCACACTTGAGAAATACTTAAATTTCAGCAAGTCAACTGTGCAAGAAACATTATATATGACGCTATTGGTCATGTAATATTTCCCAGAAACATGGCTTTAGCTTGCCCTTGCATGTACACCCATAATTATATGTAAGTAAGTAACCAAATCGTTTGTAATTTAATACCCCATATGTACACATTTATGTATGTATCTACATTGATTGAATCACGAGCTTCTGTAATAAAATCCGGGAATAATTATTTCGGAAGATAATTAAAGTACTCACACATTGTGCCGAGTACATGACATAATTATACAAACATATGCTCTCTTAAATATGAGAACGATTACAGGGGCGGCTTCTACAGAGTAAAGGGCTATAGTTACAATCTGCGATGAAGCAGATGCAATTAATTACTCACGTTCGGCGCAGTAGTCCCCCTGGTATCCAGTCCTACACTGACATTTATTATTGATGCAAGTCCCACCATTTAAGCAAGTAATGTGACACTGAGATGAAGACGAACTTCCTCCTCCATTTGAACCCGGCAGGCCCGGACGACCGTTCCCATGATCTAAGGACCCACATTTTTTTTACACACAACTTCCTTGGGAAAAATAACTTCCACTTGTACATATAGAGTATATATATATGTAATATTACGTACATGCGGGATTAAATAGATACATAAATATTAATTATGTGTAATTGTATGGATGCCAATAAAATGTCATCGTGAGTAAACTATACCCCTGTCTCTGGAGCTAGGACATGCCGTTCCCACAGAGCCGCCTTCGCATAAGCACAAGTTGGGCTTGACACATCGTCCAGCTCCGCATGGTCGAGTACATATTGCTGAAGTAATAATTCATGTGAGTTAAAAATTTAATGAAATCAGATTTTGTCATTGGTCATGCATGTGATTGCAAATTGTTCTCTTGTGAGTGCTTACGAATGACACAAAGCCCGGTGTGAGGTTTTTGCGTCCATCCAGGACAACAGTAGTTCCGGTGTCGTGAGCGGCATACATTTGGCCTAATTTAAAAATTAACATGAATGAATAGTTAACATTTAGCAAGGATTATTTCCATAATTTAATCATTTACACGCATTTTATTCCAGAACAGAGTGAATTTCCTTTATGACACACTATTACTACACACATATGTCATTCCGTACTCCAGCCTAATTAGTATTCAGGAATTTAGCAATGTGGAGGCTACCTAGACTTTTGTCTATACTCTTTACGTCTCCATGGTCTGGTTACAACTAATTGTGCACTCGATCTGCCATTTACAATTTCACTTTTGTCCACTCCCATGAAGACACGGTGGTATAGACATTAGACTAAGGGAATTAAATGGTTGGTAGACATAGATATACAGTTCTTGTTGTTTTTGTACAGGAGCATTGTATAGGACAATTACATGTGACTGTGTATTGTTATTTATTCAGGATTCTTTGATGAAACTCACCGTCCCTTTCCAACCGACAAATACTCTAAGCAATATTTATAAATAACTACAGAATCACCATAAACTCAATACTAATGTAATCAGCGTTTACACGTCACCATCCCTGATGTTGTTGTGCTATTTGACTTTTTTTTATTGCACTTTTACATGCAGGTCGTCGACCCAGCTTGCCGCATTGAATGTTGTTGATTCGGATTTATCATCCTCTCCGAGTATTTTGGAGTTTATCTAATTATATGCGTTGTTATGAGCTTCTCTGTAGCTATTATTTCTTTATTCAAGATATTATTATTACAGAAGAATGCCTTGATGATGTGCACAGTCTATGATATGTATAATTACTACTGGGATAACATATTATTGATCCTATGCTCTTTTTTGCTGTAAGATGCATCTGACTCTTTCGAAGTACAAATACAATTAAATACGTACAAATACATAATAAACTTGCTGGCTCTGATGGCACACTTGTTGCTTTCCTTTCGGAATGAATGGATGCAACTGACCCAAGAAAAGCCAAGATTGTCACTCCATCCAATGGTATAATAGCAGATATACAGATGACAGTGATATTTGGGTGAGTTCTGTCCGTAAATTCTGAGAACTGTGAGTTTAGCATTCTTATAGAATAATTTTAGTGTATTTGTACTGTTTTTACATTTTCTTCACCCTTTCGTTCGTGGAGCCTTGCTTGAGAAGCGAGTGGATCAAACATGAACAAAAAATTTTAAGTTACACAAATAATTGTACAAAATAAGAGCTAAAGTCTATCCTACGTAGTATGCATGGTTACGAAATGTAGATACTAAAAGCATAAGATGAAATTATAGTTGTTTGTGAAAGCACTAGCGTGCATAATGGTACTCTAGAAATACTCAAAGTTTACAGTCGCACGTTGTCATATATGCACATGAGTGTGTAAAAAGTTTAGAGATGTTGGAAGCATTTTATATAGTGCGTAACTTTACAAGAAATTCTTTGCTGTGGGTTTAACAAGTAAAAAGAGAGGAACCGAGTGAAAGAGGATGACGAGGAAATCTGATCCGAAAACCAAAACATGCACATTAGTTAGTCAGAGAGGACGACATTTTTCATTTGCGGTTAAACGCCATGCTTCCCCCACAACATAAATACAAGCCGTCCTGTTCAATGTTTTGGTCGTAAATAATACATGACACCAAAACCAACCGTACGCTCACTTTTTAAGGGCCCCATGTATTATTTTTCTTGCGGGTATGTTTCAAACCTCAAATGAATCTTGAAAGAAATTATTTTTATGGAGATTTCATTGCTTTCTTAGTGTGACCTAAAACTATGTACGTCAGCTCATAATGTAATTACGCATAATGTGGGGATACATATGTGTCACGTATGTATAAGTACCCATAATTATATATATGTGTAGACTGTGTAAAGACATGAATGTGTAGATATACATACATACGTCGGCTAACCCCATATGTCTATGGCTCATACTGGTCCCGCAGTTCAATTCATTTCAATCAAACGGCACTTTACTTGTTTTTGAGTACAGTTGTTATTGCCGCATAAAATGTAAACAGAAACGCTTGACTAAGTTATTATGAGAGCGTTGAGTACGAGCCATGTATGGGTCGTAGCTAATTTTTTGTTCCCAAGAAATTATCACATTAATTAAATAAGGATGGGACTTGTGCACTCCGGAAATGGATTAAAAAATTCAAGAGAAAAATATCAATCAACATTTAAATCATGACCGTGACATACTTACAATTCGGAGGTCAGAGATCATTGGGCCATATCCTTTTGAAACGCATATAATTATTTGCAAGTCATAAAAATCTCTCTCTTTTTACCATAACTTGTTAATTTCCAAGCTTCACTCCAACCAACACATGAACACCTCCCTTTCCCTAAGTGCGTGGATTATTTTTTTGCAGGACACAACAAAGGTTGTATTGAAAAGCCTGAGTCTAAAATTAGCTCAAGTTTTTGAATCACCCATGGATTTTCTACGATAATAAAATAATTATTATTCAATGATTTATTGTTGAGTAAATTGGCCGTGTAAAATTTCTCATGTAACTTCCAATCAGTCGGCCCAAGAACCAATGTTTGCAGGATGATTTTTTTTTGTATGAAAATTGAGCAAAATCTAAGGAACCTTCAAGATAACTGTTCAATGTACTTGCTGATTAGCCATGTTGCGTGTATCGAGCCAAAAGTTAAGTTATACATAACTGGTTGCGTTGATTAGCACTGATCTAGAAAAGTTTGATGTGCGTATACACACATAGGGAGGAAAGTATGGGAGATACATACTTATGCACGCACATTTGATTCTGGAGACGGCGACCTCGTCAAGTCAAGTTCATGAACAAAGCTTACTCCAAGCGTGCTCATCAAATTGCCATAAACTTCGTGTCTGCTGGGTCAAATGTCAATTGACGGAGTCTCTCAACGTTTGCAACTTTTTCGAGGGAATGACGGTATGTAGAAAAACTATGGTGTCCATATCATCACTGGAATTGATCAACTATGAGAGAATTCAAATCACCTTATACATTCCTATACCAGTATGAAATATATCCCTTGACTATACAGGCTTATAGAGAGTATGACACTTAATGTGGAAGATATGCGGAGTCAAAAGACGAGGACAACACTGCAAAATTGTGAATACCTTCTCACTTGAATGACTCTTTGCTATGAGGTTTTGGAGGAATAGAGCCAAAGTTGGAAGAAGACTGTGGTCAACTGTGACTTTTAAGTATATACAAGAAGGATCAAGAGGAGATTCTTTACCATGATGGGATCCACTGACCATATTGATTAAATGAGCAGCTTTATCATATAATGAACCGATTATGGATGAAAACGAGAAAATACTCTTACTGAGTGTGTTGTAACACGTGACGATGATTACATCAGAGCGGACACCACACTCTGGGGAAACATGTACGATCATCAACGAAATAATAGTTATCATTAACAGCATCATGGACTCCACCGACTATTAAATCATTATCACCAATTTATACTGACGGAGAGGTGGACGGACTATCGGGACAAGAATTAAGGGAGACTCCAGCCATATTTGCATACAATGGCTCATTAGTCTCAATCTGTATGCACGCATTTACCATTTACTGCCATTTCCAGTCATGGCAATTACCGATTACCAAAAGATACCTATCTACTTGTGTAGCTTAGGTTCAAATTATTTGAAAAATTTCTCCATCGTAAGCTCTGGAATCTGGAATCGAAATCTTCATTGCTACGCTTACATGACCCTGCATATGTATAGATATAGATATACTATAATCCTCGGAATGATTGTGAGATTGTATGATTCCCCCCACAAGTATATGGATATTATGAAGATTTATTCGTACATATAGGAAAAGTCCTCATCCCAAATACTATCAGGTGAAGAAGAATGGAGAAAACATGAGAAATCCTCTTATGTAGATATATCGTACTGTACGCAACTACTAACACGTGGAAGTCGGAACATTATCCGTGGAAAATCCTCCCTGAGAAGATTCTTGTGGTTATAGGTGACTGTGAGGGATCAACTTTAGCCCACTCTCTAATAAAAGAATGTGACATGACTGACCTCCATATGAAAATGAAAATCCGGAATTCTCCGTGACTCAAGAAACTAAATTTTGATCCGATGTTCCCCTGATGAATGGCTCATTCAAAGCCAAATGGAGTCAAGTGTGAGAGACTTATATGTGTAATTACTTGAATGTATCTATGTATATTATAGGATAGGATTTTTTGCTCATCCCAAAAAGCAACACTAACTTTTGTGATCTGCATATCCATCTGAGACCATTATGCCGTACTTGAATCACACATCACAAATTACAAAATGGCTTGACTTTCTGGTTCACAGTGTACATGTAACATACATACATATATGTATCTACATAGTCAAGTAAAAAAAAAACAAATGTTGTGGTTTCTTAATGTACGTATTCACATATACTTACTTTGAGCGGAGATCAAATAACTCAAACGGACGGTCCAGAAGTGAAGATGCCAACTATTGAAGGGAAAATACCTCCCAACGAGTTAATATACTAAATAATTTCCCTCTCATGTATCTATACATAAAAGTGTCTGTGTCTACCATACCCCGGGAAGTTGTAAAGCATCTGTGCTTGCATAATAAATGTACTTACACATACATACACTTGACTAATTACCGTTTCTCTCAGTATGTACCATGATTTAGTATCCCACCCAAAGCTCATGCCAGCCGTCCGGCACATTACATGTTTTGCTTGAGTTATGTACATACGTAAGTGCCTGAGTACGCTCGACCAGACTCAGTACGGACTGTATGAGGCTAATGTAGGTAGAAATTATGTAAATAAGTACATGAATCTTAAAACCAAGTATTCAAAATTAATTGGGTATCAAATTAAACTCGTTCCTTGACTACTTGCATTTCCCATTTTAAAATGGTGTTCTTTTTTCATCCTCCTCATCATCATCATCACGCAACCTTTTCCCATCTGCTATTATCCCCATAAAAATGGATGGAGACTCTTTTTTTAGCATATCTTAAAATTCTACCCCACAAACAGGCATTTTACATTAAGCCGTAAAATCAGGAATAAAAAACCATCTCAAGTCAGGCCGTCTTACAGGACCATAGAGGAAATAGAATTGAGACTCGCTTATGTGGGAGCTGGCTTAAATGTGAATTTATATCAGCGATTAAGAAGCCGATCCGAGTCTGTTGTCGGAAGCAATACAGTAATAACTTAAGTGTCTCAATCCTTGATGCAAGGCATATCTTTTATAAACAACTCCGCTCGTTACAAAAACATATGATAAGGAGACATTCTACTGGGAAACATGCATTACATTTGGGCTCAGATTCCTTGAAATGCGTCCAGGTATAGGTATGCTTTCCAGTGACTATTGGAGACCATTCGGGTTTGCTCCTTAAGCGATAGTCACATATAGCCCTAGCCACTATCTCTAGTTCATTGTAAGTGTTCCGTCCATTTGACAAGGTTATGTGTTCTACACTTCCGAACTAGAGTTAATAGAATCACTATAAATGTTCATAGCGACCAGGACTTGGCAAAAACTTGTCCATATAAAACACATAATGAGGCAAGTTGCTTCACTTCCCAGCAAAGACGATCACATCATGTAAGTACACTCACACACACACATGAGTAAGTACATTCAACTAACTCGAGTCGAAAAAAAAAATCGGTCGAATTCCATCATAATTTATGATGACAGGAGTTACAATTATGTACACACGCACCAGACTCCGGCTCCTCGCTCTAGATAAATAAATGTCTTGGCAAATTCTGACCATAAATGGACTCCTTTATGAATTACAATTCCTCCTCATTCCCAAATCAATGTACCCCTTGCATTTTAATAGCTGAGCAGATTAACAAGCGTCGATGCATTTCGGTACATGGGAGATCCTTCCTTCCTTTCCCATATAGCCATTTTTATGTGCAACTTCCAAGTGAGGAGACCATCAAATACGGATTTATCATTTGTAAGTAAGTACCGTCATATTCGGATTCATCCAGTGCAAAAACTGGAATTTGTATGAAATGTATACAGTCACGTATGTAACCAGATATGCTTGGACGTAATTAGTAGATACTTGTACATACTTTAGAGTGTAGGAATTTTTGTGAATTTTAAGACGGAAAATGCTTTTTAAAGAAACGGAAGCGAGGACTGTCGTCGATAACTTACCCTCCTTGAGGTGCGGTGACCAGATGAGTTCCCAGAGCCGCTCCGACGGATCCACTCACAACGTTAGCATGGTCTGCCAAGTGGTCACTATTAGTATTATGGTAACTGTTGCTATGGCTACTAACATAAGGGTAATTAGGGAAATTGGCAACAATACCGCCACTCCCACTCCCGCTCCCTTGCCCACTGTACTGACAACCTACCAGTTCCAAACTGAGTACGAAGGCCAGAACGAGTGTCCAGGTAGTCACCGCCAAGCGTGAGCGGTCAATTCTGGTAAAACTCATGTCCACGTTAGTCATTTGTACTGGAGTTGACACAACCCATTAACTTTAATATTATGAATAATTTTAGTATACGTGTACAAACGGAGTTCTAATCCCAAAAAGATTCTACTTCATCACTCCCCTTCTCATATTTCTCTCAGGTGCTACTAATTGGTCTCTGGAGTCAACAGAACCTCCGTATTATAAGGTCCTCGCCGTCCGTCTCACTAAGCCCCGTTCCACTGCAACTCTTCGAAAATTCGTCGATTGTGAGAGGTGAGGAGGAGTGTATGCACAGAATGAAAAACACTGTTTCTTTTCAGGTCGTAATTAATAACTTAAATAAATTCAAGTTCATTCACAAACTGCACTCAGCTATTTTGGAAATTTTCACCAAAAAATCCTTTGCTTTAAAATACTTTCCAATAATTAAAAATACACTGTTACTGTGAGACTTGCTTCTGACGAATAAGAAAATAGGAGCTTTCGAACGTGCAGCGATAAAAATGCGTTGAAATATTTACGAGGGGAGTTATATATCGATATAGAGTTTTATATCTAGCAATATGTAAAAAAAAAAATGCTCTGAGCGATTTCCGAATTCCGAACTTGTAGAAAATAATGCCTCTCGATAGAAATAAATAACTCTCGAAGTTTACAAAAAAAATGTGAAAAAAAGCGAATGTGATTGAATTAAAAATGTGCGTAATAAAATTCAGGTGACTTATAAATAAATTAGAATAGTTATTGCCTCTCCGAATTTTGCCGTCTGCACGCTGAGCTGGTATGTCTTCGTCTAGTACAATGTGGGGAAGTATGAATGAGCGCAAGGAACAAGACTGACGATGGACCACTACACAGGACATGAACAGCAAGAACAAGACCACTAGGAAGAGTGTTAGGTTAAGCAGTTGGTGTCTCGCACATAAAGAAGATTGGAATGGAGAAGATGATGAGAGAGAACCCCAAATCCAATGTAATGCGGGTTCAGTGGTTTGAGTTCTTTTTCAATTCGTTGTCAGTTGAGTAGTACATAAGTCTTGAAGAGAGTTTATCACATCAGAAGAGAAGGCATGGGCTGAGTGAGCTGAATAGAGAGAGAGAGAGAGAGAGAGAGAGAGAGAGAGAGAGAGAGAGAGAGAGAGAGAGAGAGTGAAACCCCCGACTTCCATCCATATCCATCCATTCCATTTCCACTTCACATCCGACGGGACGCAAGATACATGGGATCAAAAATCATACAAGCAATGTGTGTTTATGTGCGTATGCCAAAGCATTTCAATAAGGTTCACATACCTATAGGTACATAAGTTTTCAATGTTAAACAAAAACGAGAGTAGTACGATTTTGTTAGGAGAAACAACCAAGAAGCGAAAAAGATGACTTAAGAGTAAGAGCAATGGATGGATGTGAATTTTCTGTTCCGAGTTTTCCAAGTACATATGTAGTAAGCATACATATGTATATATATGTATGGAGACAGACTGGCAACTCGAGAGTCAAATTTGAGCTTCCGTGTACTCCACTTACGGTACTCAGACGATTGTAATAGTTATATGGAGGGAGTTAGTTAACCCGTCCTTCTCATCTCGTACTTACCGTTGTTACCCGCACGCATTAACGTTCAAATAGATATAATGAGGCTGTAGTTTAACCATAAGAGTCAATCTTATTTGTTTGATGGTATATAGCACACCCCCAAAAATAAACTGCTTGATGACTGAGGGCTCCCGCGTGGAAATGTGGAATGCTCAACTGCTACACTTTCTCTGCCTGTAGTACCTTCTCTCTCTCTCAATCAGATCCTAACAGACTCGACAGTTTGGTTTCACCCGGGATTGCAACTACTTCCATGCCTTTATACTCCTTGTATAGATTTACTGGCTTATGAGAAGAGACGCAAGGGTAAGAGAATGCTCAATTTTCCGTTGCTTATACCAGAAACAAGTCTGCTCCTTGTAACATTAACATGACAGGAACATCCCTTAAAAATAGAAAATAAACCTATAGTTTTGTGCAGAGTAACATACAAATGCTTGAAAGTCTTTTTTCCAATTCATCGTCACTTCATCAGTCACACCTTTGTCGTCTCGTTTCTCTTCTTCAACGAAAGAAAAAAAACCTACGAAGCTTAACAGTATGTATCATCCATAATATTATTGTATCATATAATGATGTGTAGCCGAACATATATGTGCTACTTTACTTGGTCGCTGGTAATTCAAAAACGGGAAAGGCATCACGTTGATATTTATTTGAAGGAAATCAACTGACCTATGACTTTACCGAAAGTACAAAACGGAGCATAAAAAATTAATTAATTTACATAGTTATATCACTTATGGGAAGCATACATTTTTGTATCAGGGGATATAGCTTGAAAGACCCTACTTTCACTTCTCGTGATCTTGCCCGACCATCTGTAGTGTAACAAAATTTTGTGCAACATTCCGTGCAAAGCGGGACCACTGGCTCTGGTAGACGGGGATTATCTTTCACAACAAATCTGAAAGAAAATCAAACTGTTGTAAATAAACAATGTTGAGAAATTCAATAATGAGAATGCATAACGCATGAATATTGTTTCTGAAGACACGGACTTACTTAGCTATATGCTGAGCATTAACACGGCATCGGATTGGAAGAAGATTGTGAATAAATACAACTCGCGGGTATGAGCTCAGTGATTGGGGATCATTGGGATGGAGCGTTCTATAAAAATATACTGTGCTTACTCATTCAAGCTTTTATTCAAAGTATCTACAATCAATTGAAAGATAGAGGGGAACAGTACCTGACGTTTGTAAAAATAAGTAAGTGTTCACAGTTATTGTGGCGGTACAAGTAAGGGTAGCCTGGCTTGAAAGAAATATCACTTAACTTTGTACTTAATAATCCAGTTTTAAGTTTTTCAGAGTTCCCCAAAAATTTTTGGCCTGCCCAATTGGAAATAATTCCGCCAAAGTTGGGTATTACGTCAGAGGTGTAAATCGTATCATTGATGAAAATGACACTAACCTGAAATGTTGCTTTCTAATAAAAAAGATCAATTATAACATAATGTATTCAGTAACCATTATACAATAATTGAATGGTGAATCATTCCGGCTACTCAGCAGAAGGATATCATGATATACTGCTGAGTGGATCATTAAGCTTAAACAAACATAAACAAAATATGTCATACATCGTAGATGCAAGCACAGTTGTGCCAATCAAGTCGTTTGGCATCTTCTGGATGATCGATTTCTTTAACATATACAAAATCGTTTTCACAGTGTAATCTTGACTGAAGATCAGCCAGAGTCTGACTTGCAAGGACTTCGACTCTTACCGAAACTCCAGGTAATCGTGCACTACAATAAAGGGTAATGACTCATAATAATTGCGATTTTATACCTACGGAAAAATAAAATTAAAATTTTCGAACATGAAAATTGAATCTTCAGGCGTGGCATATTACTTTTTCATGTCGATGGAAAAGTCATTGCTAGCTGGCGGACTAGGGTGATAGCATTCCACTGTGACAATCATATCCTTGGTATCTATCTTGTCTTTGTCGGACGATCGCTATAAATCCAAGAATATGCGTTATTTTCAGTAGCTATACCAGCCTCCAATTTGAGTTCTGTTATCAGAGACACATACTGTTCCGAAATGGTAAAATTTTGTAAACTCCTACCGTAGAATTGTTATCACAGGCAGGCTTATAAAATGCCTGGTCAGTGGCATTAAAAATTAAAGATCCAGAAGTGTAAGAAGGTTTCAAAATATTTTGATAAACACGAAGGGTGTTACTATTTTTGAAGTACTCGTCAGGAATTTTCGTTGCAAATTTGGGCATTCCCTTCGGATTAGGGACTCCAAAATCAAATAAATGCGGGAGCTTCGCAGATTGGTGACAAAATCTGAAACCATAACCCGAAAGCTCATACAATCGCCACAAGGAACAAAGTTATAGATATAGAAATACCTTTCCAGAAAAACATTATTTCAAATTACCCTTGAGATTTTGTAAAATCCTCGAACTCTTCTGTACTCATTCCCAAATTTTGTCGGAATTCTTCTTCCCAATTCTCACTGGTATTTATTTCAACAACGTTCTGCTCAACCTCCTCCTCAACTATTGCCTTCCTCCGTTTTCTTGGCCGCTTTGGAGGTGGGCTGACGCGATCCTCCGGCTCCAGCGTTAACTGAGAATTTTCCGTAGCCACGCTTTCAGTCCTAAAATTTAGATCATTGCTACATCCCGGAGCGCTATCCCATAATTCTACATTATCCGTTCCATGAGAATATCCAGGACCAGCTACATGAGTCATGGGCTCAACATCCTCAAACTGAAACCCTTCTTCACATTTGATTACTTGCTGATGCAATTGAACTTCATGATCACTAGAAGGAAGGGGTTCATTTAGAACTTCACGGTTCTTGGAATACAACGCATCTGTTTTGATTCCGCTAGCACGATTGACATCATCAGCCCCAGTAGTTCTTTCACAGACAGCCCCACTTTCAGGAACCGCCTCACCATCCCTACAGACTTGTTTCTCTGAAGGTTGAGTAATAGTGGCAGTAAAAGGGTACGGTGGATATATCCATTTCTTCTCGTTTGGTAGGAAGATTTTATCCATCACTCCTTTCTTTCACATTCCGGTTCACAATGTCCTAAGTCCCTACTGAGCCACTAAGTACACTAAGTCTGCATGCCGCTCAGCCGATCTGGAAAAATACAAAAGGAATTAACTCACTTAAAAGATTTCGACATTCAATTTAATCATTTCGCATCACTGGACTACGTATGTAGTTACTACATTAACGCGAAAGTATATTAGAGACCAAAATCGAATCCTACTACAAACGTGAATTCCTCAAGCCTCACAGTTACAACGAATAGTAACATTAATTACATATCTTAGGTCATTCATGTCACCGTCAGCTCTAATTGGATGATACCAACACTA
Organism: Allacma fusca; assembly: GCA_947179485.1. Classification (NCBI taxonomy): domain Eukaryota; kingdom Metazoa; phylum Arthropoda; class Collembola; order Symphypleona; family Sminthuridae; genus Allacma; species Allacma fusca. The sequence continues at coordinate 40,047,474 of OX359248.1, read as the reverse complement.
ACACTGCTAATTTAATTTAATAATTACTTCCTATTTAATTACCACATAATCTCCTTTTGAGACTTGTGTGGCTTCTTGCGAACACTTTCATCAACACGATGATGAATCCATCTGAAGTATTTCGACTACCTATTTTGACTGTTCCTTCGTCAAATATTTCGAAACATGTCACTCCATTAAAATTTGGCGATACTGAACTCAAGTAACAACTATTTATTTAATTTGTACTAAATCTTCAACACTTACAAAATGTAAACGAACACGTAAATAATTACTTACCAAAAACTCAACAGTTGAAGCTGTCGCCTCACAATGCCTCCACGAATTTACCTATTTCCTCCTTTCTCTGTAAATAAAGTTAATTCCTGGGGTATTTTTCCATACTTGAGTCACAAATGAACAACAATCCTCAGTTTAGCTTAAAAACATCCAAACACTAAAAACAATTCACTTTGGGACAAAACAAAAGTCAACTTCTCCGAAAGGACTTGGGATCGAAAGGCACAATGTTGTACGCCTACTCTACTAAGCTCTGCAATAGACACCCTCGCACTGGGGGTACTCCGCTGAGTGGACGATTTTAATAACAGACTTAGCGCAGTCATATGCATACACGTGGTTTCTTGCGCTTCATGCTAAATAACATCCGGGCAGTCCCTGCTTGGCCAGAAGGTTTGCCCGTGCTTCGCAGGAGGGTTATACATCGTCGGTGAAGAGGCAAAATGATCTAGGTGCATGATCGATTAGAATCAAAATGATCTACTTGCAGTTTCACTAAAGGCAAAATGATCTACTTGCATTGAATTTTAAAAGCAAAATGATCTAGATGCAGCTTTTCCTAAAAGCAAAATGATCTAGATACAAATTATAATAAAAACAATATAATTAAACACATTCTAATGCCGGTGTTCAATAATGCGATGTATTCAAAATCTTTTATACATGCATTTAATTCCCCAATGCTTCCATTTTTTTCTTTCGGTACCATTGAAAAGAAAAGTTGTCAATTATGATTTAACATTTGAAAATGATTCCGAATGTTATGATAATGGTGATGATCGTAGAATACGATTTGAAAAAACTCCACGTTGAGAATTATTAAAGGGAAAACCAATTCAATGTGCACACTAACACATGAGCTTACTGTGATTTTGATTCGTCTTTTAATTCGTCGATTTTAAAATAAATGAATGTTGCAGTTTTCGTAACTAAAAATGTATTAGATGCAATAAGTGAAATTAACTTCAGTTGCCGGAATGATCCTTAGTAATAGCAAACCCTTCAGAGAATATTAACCCACCACCCTAGGTCAATTACAGTCATGGTTAGCCCTTATAAGCCACGTGTCCTCCTTACAGATGCTAGTTTTCTCACAAAAAAAAATAGACCAGCACTTAGATCATTTTGCTTTTAAGGAAAATTGTATGTAGATCAGTTTGCTTTTAAAGAGGCTTGCACCCAGTTCATTTTGCCTTTAGGGAAAAAGTTATGTAGATAATTTTGATTTTAATCGAGTATGCACCTAGATCATTCTACCTCATCACCGAATCGTCGGTGAAGAGGTAAAATGATCTAGGTGTATACTCGATTAAAATCAAAATGATCTGCATAACTTTTTTCCTAACGGCAAAATGAACTAGGTACAAGTCTTTTCAAAAGCAAACTGACCTACATACAGTTTTCCATAAAAGCAAAATGATCTAAGTGCTGTCCTAAATTTCTGTGTGAGAAAAATAGCTTCTGCAAGGAGGACACGTAGCTTATAAGAACTGTAATAATAAATATTATTAATTATTATTATTGTTAATTATTATTTAAGGGGTCAGTGAATAAATATTTAATTACATTTCATTATAATTAAATAATATAATTTGACCACAAATCATTATCACATTACTTAAAAACTACAATTTTGGGTTTACTGCCTCCTAGTATTTATTTCGTATTTTATAATACCATTTAAACGCAGAATATAACTAATTTTTTTAGGAATAAAAAAGATTTTGAATTCCTCGCATATTCATGTATTGTTGTATTGTTATACTGACATTATAATGTGTTTACACGTATTGTTTTTATTATAATTTGCATCTAGATCATTTTGCTTTTCAGAGAAACTACATCTAGATCATTTTGCTTTTCAGAGAAACTACATCTAGATCATTTTGCTTTTCAGAGAAACTACATCTAGATCATTTTGCTTTTCAGAGAAACTACATCTCGATCATTTTGCTTTTAAAATTCAATGCAAGTAGTTCATTTTGCCTTTAGTGAAACTGCATGTAGATCATTTTGATTCTAATCGATCATGCACCCAGATCATTTTGCCTCTTCACCGACGATATGCTCTTCATGACTGATAGGCTTACACAATAATAGGTTTTATTATTAATAATATTTTGTTTTCATTTGATGAATTTGTTTTTGCTACCTTCACAATAACAGTACTAGGTGACTGTTGGACCTACACATATGAAATAATTTGGTAATGGAAGTATAAGATAGGTGATCTAACATCAGGAATAATAATTAACACACTTAATATATAATAATTAACAATTAATACATATTTAGTATATAATAGTTAACACAATACATAATAATTAACGCACTTAATACATAATAATTAATACATATTTAATAAATAATGATTAACACACTTACTACATAATAGTTAATGGATATTTAATATATAATAATTAACGCACTTAATACATAATAATTAATACATAATAATTAACGCATATTTAATAAATAATGATTAACACACTTACTACATAATAATTAATGCATATTTAATAAATAATAATGAACACACTTAATACTTACTAATTAATGCGTAATTAATATACAATAATAAATATATTTTTAATACTTAATAATCAATACATACTTAATAACAATAATGTACTAATAATTAATTGTCTGGACATAGTGGGAGCAATGAACGACGATGTATGGTGCTCAACATGATTTTGCGGTCACGTAATTATTTATTCCTGAGATATTGGAATATAGGGTAGGCGGACAGGTGAGGAGTCGTCTGGCGGAACCCTTTCCCCTTGACTCCCGCACACGCTTAATACTCATCCACGACTGGACGGGACATCCAAGCATGTGCTTGAGCATTGAATGGAGCGGGTTCTTGGATTGAGAGGTGCGTAAGATTTGAAGAATTATAAGCAAAGGCAGAAACGGGCTCCTCCTAGTAATTAGATAAACATCACAAGTGTCATCATTGCAGCCTTCATCTTTAATATTCTACTGACTTTAAGCCATTTTTCTGGATCGGGTTGTCTTATTAAGTTCCTCCTATTCCTCCCAGTTTATTTACAACTACCATCCAAATATTTTGCTCTCTTCGTGTCTAAAGGAATTTGGTGCTAAATTGGAATACACGTAACTCTTGGTGGTGCAGTTATATAGTATAATTTCCGGACCTTCTGATTCCCAGACACATGAATGACGTGACGAGGTTCTGAGTGTACAGTACACTTTCACTGCAGGAATATATAGAAGGCTAATTGGAAGGGATAATTGTTGTTATAATGTTCGGGAAATATTACAGAATTCAAAAATAGAGGAGAGAGGATTATGTAGAACTTGACTGGTAAATTAATTTATCAAGTCTCCATCTATCTCACTTTTGATTATTATTTCCAATATATGTACTTACTGTAAATAATAGAAATAATTAATTATTTGTCATCGAATTGTGACAGGTTCTGAATAGTGAGTAGCAACTTGGCCTTCAATGTACCCGAAACAACGGATTGTGTTCGATGTGTACTAATAACAATTAAGACATTATTGGTCCTTTTTTTACCCAGCCCACCCGGGTGCCTTGAGTCCGTGCCTTACGTACTTACCCGAGAGTAATTATTGAAGCCTGCTCACTGCATCGCCGTTGAATGACGATTTACGAAGATATAGGAAACGAGAAATGAGTATTGTTGCCATTATTTAATGCTGTGTAAGCTGTAGTTTGCCAGAGGTTGTTGCGGTTGTTGTTGTTATTATTGTTGTTGTTATTGTGAAAAAAAAAATTGAAACAAAAATGTCGGACAATACGAGTGACCGAATTGAACCTGAGGCTAATCAAACTCCGAAGAAGGAGGAGTATGAGTCGGAGAAAGTAACCATTTATCCTAATCGAGCTTGGCGCATGAAGTTGCTGTTCAGTCATCATGCCAAGTATTGTCATCGCCTTTTGTTTAACTTGCCATCCGAGTTGGAGGAATATGACACTCAGAGGTAATTTATGGAAAAAAAAGAGTTTTAAAATTTTAAGTTTTTGATAAATAATTGTGGGAGGATAATGGGCTTGGAATTAATTGGAGGTTTAAAAATTCACCAATCGTTTTTTAAATAACTTCTTTGGCCGTTACAGGGTAACATTCCTACACTTTTCGGTAACTTGCTTAGATCTCCTGAATTACCTCCCTAAATTAAGTCAGGTGGAAGTGGACACTATTATTAATTGGATTTACTTCCTACAGATTGATTCAGGTTTGTGTGCTAGTTTTGTTGATCAGTTTGTGATTTATTCAAAAATGGTATTAGCCAGTAAATGGTTTGGTGGGGGGGGGGGTCAGGGACGGCTCTGAAGGACTTTTTGATCATTGATTATTGCTTTTGTTTCAGATCCCGCTGAAAGGTGTGGTTTTCAAGGATCTTCGACATTTTACATTAAAAACGTGAAGTCTACATCCAGTGAACTGGAAATTCTTTCTCTTCAGTTACCTCCGCGATTGTATTCAGGGCATATAACAATGACTTATGCGGCTTTGGTTTCTCTGTTAACTGTTGGGGATGACCTGAGTCGAGTTGACCGGAATAGAATATTGAAGGGAGTTGCTGCGTTGCAAAACAAAGATGGAAGGTTTAAAGCCATCATGAATTAATTTTCTTTACTCCCCCTGTAATTACTTCTTTATAAGTTTAATGCATTTGTATTTTAATTTAATTTAGTTTCATGGCTAGTTTGGGATGTGCAGAGAGAGATATGCGATTCGTTTATTGTGCCGTTTGTACCTGCTACATTCTCAACAACTTCTCCCCAATCAATGTGCCCTTATTGGTTCAGTTCATCAAAAGTAGCTTTGTACGTCAGTTTTATGAGCATTTATGTATTATTTGTTCGTTAGGGATAACCTCTTATTTAAGATCGTATTAATTTTTCCAGACATATGAAGGATCCTTTGGGTCTGGGGCTGGGACTGAAGGCCACGCTGCATATACTTTTTGTGCGGTGGCTTCGCTGTTTCTTTTGGGAGAACTTGACTCTTGTCTAACACCGAAAGAGGTATTTAGCAAGAACCTTTGTTATTTGGAATTTGAACTACTGAGTTAAGGTTTCTTTGATTAATCTTCGTTTTGAAATACCGGTGATAGAATTTGCCATTTGGGTACTTTTTTGTCTTTCAGATCCAGTTTCTTACCCGTTGGTGTCTCTTCAGACAGGATTATGGCTTTATGGGTAGACCTAACAAATCTGAGGACACGTGTTACTCGTACTGGGTTGGAGCCACATTAAAAGTAAGCAAGTTTGAAAGTTTTACAACGAGTAAAGATGAAAAACAGTAAATAAACTTTCCCTGTTTTGTATGCATGGCACTTCTGGAGGTGTACGTATTTGGTAACTTTTGTGTGTTTCTATTGTAGCTACTGAACAGCCTTCAGTGGATTGACCAAACTAGGAATGTGGATTTCATTTTGAGCAATCAAAATCCATTGACGGGTGGAATTGGAAAGTCGGACAATACATATCCAGATCCCCTCCATACTTTCATGGGAATAGCTGGTCTATCGTTAGTCAATTACGAGGGCCTTAATGCCATTAACCCTGCTTTGACGATGAGTGAAAGAGCTGTTTTGCACCTCAAATCTGTTCAAGACAGTTGGAGTTCCTGAAGTTGTGCTAACGTAAACTGAATGACAATGAACAAATCCAAAAAAGCGATGAATTATTAATTAATACATAAAAAGTTATATTTCAGTACAGAAGTTGCGTATCTATTCCTATGTGCTTCATAATTTTATAAAGTTTTATACGTTCCATTATGTTACAACCTGCACGTATAGTACATGCTCTGTGAGCAGTAACGTTAAGTCAACCTGGGGTTTAACATTTAAGCAACGTAAGTTCGTGCAGTTTTAATTAACTAAGCTCCTTTGCAATGAATTTAAATCGCATTACACTTTCTGCATTTTTGTTATTGCGAGGCTTGTCTTTTTCATTGATGTTAATTCATAATTGCATTGACAGTCACGCTCTGACCTACCATGTAGAAGCTTTGATTTGTTCTTGCCGTCTTTTCCATTGTGAGCTTCAAAGAAGCATACATTAAAGAATAATTTAAATAATTTAAATATCAGTGATTCAGTGATACATTTCATCAATGCACATAATGTATTGGCATTTGTAATGGTGACCTCTGACACTTTGAAATCAATAAATTGTCAACATTTAAAATACTTGTTAATAGCTATATCGATGTCTCAGTTTTACGCTTAGAAGTAACTTATCTCTCCTCCACATATTCCCCCCGGCTGTTTCAAAAACGTTTGCAATTCAGTAGTGTACTCTAGCGTCTGTCCTTATACTTGTAAAAGTGTGAGAAGTGTGTCGTGCATATTGTTTTTTACAAATATGAAAATAGTATAGGAGATGAAGTAGGAATAAGAATCCTTGAGTGTAAAAATAATATAATCACCAAAAAGCATCAGTTTGTTCGCACTGGTTTATCTTGGCACTCGTCAATCACATAGCTAGTGAACTTTCTAAGGAACTTGGGGTACTCCCGTTTGTAAACGGCACGAGTAGCAGCAGCTGGAACCCAACCTCCCGGATCAACTGTAAATTTCATCATCCTTTCAATTTTGGCAACAATCAATAAACACATTTGATTATTTACGCCTCTATTTTCCTTTAAGCAACCTTACCGTGTGAGCAGTAGGAAATTTTACAGGTTACTTCAGCTCTACTAAGCTCATCTTCATCATTTGGATGTTTTGTTATGATAGTCTGACACACTATCACGGCAGTCAAAAATGCACGAGTGTACTTTCCTTTCTTGTCCTATTCAGCATTAACAGATGTTATATTAGCATTATGGAAATTTATTATTGCCTTCATAAAAATAGTAATATTGTTATTTACAGGGGCTGCAGGATGGTCTTTGGCTAAACTCTTATTACAAACAACCCAGATAGGTTCACCGTCTGGATTTTCACTATCCGGGATTTGACGAATATGAGACCAGAAAACAGCGTCTCTTTGGGAAGCTGGCCAAACTCGTTTATGAATTTGATGGAAAAGAATAGCATCATCGGATACTTTCTCTATGATCTTCATTTCTTCCAAAGTGGCTACAATGTAAAATATATTCAACTCTTACCGTAAATACATTCACATAAACAGTACATACTTTAGTCACACATTATTTCAGCCATGTAAAAAAAATGACTGTCGAAAAACAAACAAATATTATTTACTTTCCCATCCAAAACGGTATTCAGGTTGGAAGAAGCAATTAGCCATTTCAAATCCAGTGACTCCTTTGACCACATGTACAGCTTTAAGTGTGTCCTGAACTAATCCATTGACTTCCTTCTCCCGTTTGTACAATTTCATTTCCCCATCTTGCTCAAATATTTCCCAGCCCTCCCCAACTCCTTGCTGGGCAAACGTCAATTGCTCCAAAGTGATCCTTTCAATATCCGGCCAAAGAGGGTGAGAAGGGACTGCAGACGCCTCTGTAGAGGAATCGCTCAAAGCCCTCTCATCATCCGTTTGACTTTTTTGATCATCTTGAGAACTTATGGTAAGATTGGAACCAGTGCTTCCGGATTCATCCTAAATTAATATAATTATTATCGTAGGTTAACAAAGATTAGATTATTGTACAGTGATTAGGAGCATAAATTATATGTATATAAAAATGTAAATTTCTGCAACTCGCACATTCCCCCGTACTGTGATAAAATTCCGGGGGTAATAACAACTCCTGCTTTAAAATCCTAGTACAGTAGAAATATCAAGGGTTAGTGAGATACTTACTCCTGGACCTCCCATCCTTCACGAGAACCTTCAAGCTTTGAAATACTTTTCCTTTCTGCTTGCCTTTGTCATTCAACTGGTAGAGTCGGTTGAAAGAAATTCTTTCAGCTTGTGTGAACAGAACACTGTCTACAAAATACATAGGATCAACATACAACTGAAGTAAGTACAGCTGCACGGCATAACAAAACTCTGGGCTTCCTTGTAACAGTATTAAGCAAAAGGTTTATGCGAGATAACAAAACATCCCTGGGCCGAGGACAGAAATGACTCAAAAACAAGTAGTAGGCGGATTAGGAGAGAACAAAGATGCGGAAGATGACAAAATTGTCACATGAGCATGAACACTATCTCCACTACTACTTTGTTAAGTACCTCCTTACTCCTTGGTTTTAAATGAGATACTAGAGTAATATGTGCGCTACAGTGAGGCAACATATGACCTCCGTTCTAGAAAAATAAACCTTCAAGTTATGCGTTCTCCCAAATGAAGCCCACTTCGTTCACTATAGGAATGATAATGCTTTTGACTACTGGCTACTATGTAAGCTAGCATTTTAAATTATATTGAAACGATAAGAGTAATCGGTTTCCTATCTTTTCAATTGCAATTGCTTTAGTACCCCCAGCTGAGTACCGTACATACAGTATCACTTTTTACGGAAACAAAAATATATGTTAGAATTCCAAATGAGTATTACCAGATGATAGTAAATCTAGTTTATCGATCACTGAACACTTTGGAAGAACAACTGAACAATTCAAGACAAAGTTCATGAGTTTTACAAGCCTTTGTCCGACTCATCTCTCACGTGTGTACAAGTAAATAGCTACAGTTATCTTACTATTGACATATGAATGATTCATATTAAATAAACTTCACAAGGGAGGTTTTATCTGTGAACCTTGTAATGTTTGTGCGCTCAAGTGTTACAAATTGGAATGCAGGTTACTACGTTCCCACTTCTCATATAGATTCCCATATAGTTAGTTGAAGCTAATCAGGTGATGACTCGCTTGGTAAGCACTTATGATTGCAAAAAATACGATTGTGAATTTTAATTAGTTGCACATCAGTAAATTATTGGAATTATATTGACGTATTTCCGCGTTGCCTTAGTTTAACTTGAATTTGTAGGTTCGTGGTATGTATCTATATATACTTTTACATGAAGTTCCATAAGTAAAAGCTGATCTTAAATAAGTTACACCCTAGCTATTGAGAATTTGCTTTCATTGCTGTCACAGCAATGCATGTCATAAGAGTTTGCTGAGCAAGTGGAAAGCCAATGATGATTTCGAAAAATTTAATCCACTTACTCAGCAAGGTTAGGTAAAAGGTCATCAATAGCTAACATTGTCAGTCAGGTCAGGCATATGCAGTTATGTAAGGAAAGTTTAATTTCTGTGAGAATATTTTATAAAAGCAATAATGTTATTTTAATTTCTGAAATCCCGAAATAGGAGAGGGGTTTCTTTGAATGACATTCTAGAAACCTAATTTATTTGAGTAATTAAACGATAAATATTTAGATCTACGTCGAATCTACAAGTTTTTCGTAAAATTTAAAGATAGAGATACACATAATATAGTTATGGATACAGGTGGTTGTTTTACAAGACACGACGACGAGTACAAGACAACATCACAATGATTTCAAATGACATAATTGTTTTTACACCTAGAGCGTATTTTACAAGAAGAAGAATGCTTAGTTTCAAATCCGTGTTCATAGTAATAAGTGTATGTACTAATAATTTAACACTACCAAAAGGCAAGGATTATTTCACATTACGTTGACAATAATTTTTTGAAGGATATTCAGTCCATGATAATTATTTCTTTTTGATACGCAAAATATCTTGTACATGAGTTCATGAAAAGTTTATTTTATTTTTTTCTTGCTATTATTATGCCTATCTAAAACTAAATATTATGTGTTAAGTATGTGCTTTTAATCTTATTATAAATTACTTTTGTGAATCAGTAATAATTACATTCCTATTTGCTAAAAAATTCATCAGAAAATAGTTATGTTGACTTTTGTGTAATTAGAACTAATATTATCATTTAAAAACTACCTTGTTACAATATAAAAGCTCTGCAGTAACTGACATAATCAAATGAGTAAAAGCGTAAACTACATTAAGTATTCCTTCTTTCCACGAAAAACCACGATCAAAATAATCCCTTCAAATTTATTATTGTCAATGGAACTAGTTACCTTGAATAATTAAATTAATTTGATGTCATGCATTACAAGAGTATTAACACAAAAAGCTACATCGAGTCCACAATGAATAATTCATAACATGCTCAAAGAGGATACATAATAATTAATTTTAATTTCAACATGTAATCAATCCTGACAGCCTAAGAAGATAGAGATTGAAGCTTTAATTGCAATACATTAAAAATATTTCATTATTACTTGATGACAACGACCAAGCCGACAGTGATTGTTGAACATCATTAAATCAGTTCCATATATGTGTAGTATGTGAGGCGATTTCTACAGGGTTCGTGATACTACATTATTCATTCGATTGTATTTCATAAGCGCAAAAGATTTTCAATTTCAATAGAAGTTACTTTCTCAAGGTTTCTTACATACACAAATACATGTCTTAAAAATAAATGCTACAACTCTACTTAGAATTAGCCCTTAAATATCTGAATGACTGTACTATCGAACAACGCTGCGACACCTGCAATACTATTGAACGCACATAGATAAAGTACATTCAAAACACGTACTTGAATTTCGCTATACATACATTGACACTCAGAAATTCACTGGTTTCTTTATATAAAATCTCTCCCGTACAGACTATTAAATCCTGTCATCACATTGAGTACGTGGTAGGGAAATAGGCAATAATTGAATCCTACAGTTAAGTCTACTTCCGCAAACCAACTTAAATTGTAATAATTATTACTTGAAAAACCAAAGTATGAAACATAGTAGTCATTTTAGCGTGTAGTGTAACAGCATAATATACTGTGCACACTTGAACGCACATGAAAGTTTTTTTAAAATTGACAATGTTTGCTTATTTATAAATATTCGGATTTAATTGAAGCGAATAGGTTTATTTTTACACTGATCATACACATAATGCGTAAACTTTTTCAGGAATTTCGGATACTCTCTCTTGTAGACGGCACGAAGGACAGATGCTGGAGCCCAACCACCAGGGTTCACTAGGAGTTTAAACAATTGAATGATTAGTTTTTACAACGACAACAACTACTACAACGCAAATATACTAAGATATTCGACTGTTAATGTAGATAATACTTGCTGTTTGACATTATGAAAATTATCAATTCCGAATGTAAGACATGATTTAAAAGAGCCTTCAAAGTTTAGTCTTACATCTGAGGTCCGATACCAATTTTTCATACAATAAATGATGTAAATAGTACAAGTAAATAATTGTCTTAAGGGACAAACAATTTCAGTCATAGGTAGATCGTGCACAAGAGAGTTAAATATATTATAACTGTTTACGCAACGTACCCACAGAGCAGTAAGTAATTTTACAGGTGAGGTCATCTCTCGTAATTTGAGCCCCATTCTTTGGGGGCTCAATCATTGTTTGACAAACGAGAGCAACGGTAAGGAATACCCGTATGTACTTCCCATTCGACTTTTCCTAAAAATGCAAAATGAACAGCGTTTGCAATATGCCCTCGTAAATTTCAAGATTCAGTCATGTAAATAATGTCAATCAATTCGCCAAACTTACGGGAGCGCTATGATGTTCTGTCGAGTGATTACAAACAATCCAAATATTCTGTGCATCAGGGTCCCTAGAATCAGGCACTTGTCGGAGGTGTGACCAAAACAATGCATCTCTTTGAGATGCAGGCCAAACTCGTTTATGGATTTGGAGGAAAATCATCGTATCATCTGAGACTTTTTCAAGAACCTTCATTTGTTCGATTGTCGCTAAAAAAGGTAAAGCAAATATTATCAATAGTGACAACATGGTATGTATCTAAAAAATGAAGCACATAATTAATAATATATATACGAAAACACGTAGTACTCACTTTCCCAATCTAGTCGATAATCCGGCGAAAAGAAGTAGTGACACATTTCGAAACCAGTAACTCCTTTAACTGTATGAACTGCTTTCAAAGGATCTACCACTAGACCATTAACTTCCTCTTCCCTTTTATACATTCTCATTTCACCATCTTCAGCAAACAGCTCCCAAACGCCTTCACCCACACCCTGTCGTGCATAGTGTAGCTGTTCAGCCGTGATTCGATCGATTTCTGGCCAAAGTACATGTGATTGGGCTTGTGATCGTGGAACGGAAACAGGCATTGATTTTAATCTCTCTTTAAATGCTTCCTCCTCTTCGAGTCGATCCAGTCCTAACTCAACCGCGTCATAAAATTCATCCTCATTCAGGGCACTATGGGGTCCTTCCTACAAATAGCAAACAAACCATACATTACAAGTAGAGACACTGTAAAACGTCAAATAGTCCTAGCTCATGTCTCTAATACAAAGAGCTAGATTCGTACAAACAAGTACAAGCGTTTCACCGACCCGCCTACTAAACTCAAGGGAAAGAATAACAGCAAAAAGTATGTGATCTGTCGAAAGCGTTGGTAGATAAAAATATGCTTAGTTTGGTGAGGCCATTACCACTTACTCCCATGAGCTCAATTTAAAGGGTAAAGTTACTCTTTATATGAAGAAAATCTCCTTCGTGATATTAAAATAACAATAAAAACCTAATTTATAGATATATTAAAAAATTACCTCACAATCCGGACCACCCATTACGACCATTTTTTTACTTTCTTGTGCTTCCTTCAAAGCTTGCTTAAAGTATTCTTCCACTTTACGTCGCTTCTCAACTTCTTTTTCAACTCGCTTTTTCCACATTTCCTCTCTCTGGGACATCACATCTATGCAGTGTGACAATGACGTCAGGATACCCGCTGTGGTTGCCTTAAAAATTAATGGAATACAAAAAAACATTTAATCCGACAATTTCCCTACAACTGTACCTCACGGGACCACGACGATTTTTAAAATTAACCTTTGCCAGTTCACCTAGAGTATTAGCCATTACCTCCATCAAAAATAATTAAATACCTTAAACGTAAGTGCTTCCCCGCGGAAATCAACTGTGCGTAGTCCTTTCTGAGCAAAGACTTCGTTGATGTTTAGATTATCTGCAATTAAAAATACAAAAGACATTTATTTCAAAATACATACAATTTATACAAATAACAAACTTTATTTAAACGTCCCTAACGAATAAACAATAATATTAACCTAATTTAAATGTATCTCACCTACTGACTATTGGACCTAAAAATTAGTAAACACAAAAAGCGTCGCCATATATAATATGTATCTCTACCTATTAAATCCAATGGCCTTAAAAAGTACTATACGAAATAGTACTTCCAAAGCTGCAAAGAGTCAAAATTTGATTCACATGTTTAACTCGGAGTGACCCAAAATGCTTATCACTGCCTATTTAATAGGCAGCTTCAGCATAAAGGTTTGTGTTGTTGATTCGAGATACTCAAGTACACAACTATACGGATTCACAAATTCAATGTTTAGCATCCCTTCAACTCTTCCAGCACCATACACACAGAATCCTTTGAAGAGAGCCTTCATAGTCAAAGCCTTCGTTCAAATTCATCTCCAGCGAAAAGACCCCCTTATTTTTTGTACTACTTCCTACCAATCTTTAGGGGTATACATATTTACACAATGTCGTATTTACCCTAAGCGAGTGTGAGTTCCTCCCTCTTTCCAACATTAGTAATAAAGTCCCTGCTGTGAATACATAAGCACAGAGATGTACATCGTAAACTTTCTTACTTGTTACACAACACAGTTCAAGTTCAAGTGCACACATATAGTTACATTACATAGCTATAGAATGTACACACAGGAAACCCTTAAGGTTTTTCTCCGACCCACTTTTCTCGCCAAAGAGTTTCCCTTCTCTCCCTTCATAATACAACGATTCTCGGAGGGCAAAAGTCTGGGTCTTACTTTTCTTCATAAAGCACATTCTATGTACTGTATCTGCATCCAACCATTTAAGCAAATATAAGATTCTCTCTACGCACAAACAGAGTGAGAGGGATAGCGTTTATTTCGATTTCAAATGGCATTTTTAATCAAAGCACTAACCCAGTAAGTAGTACATATAAGACGATGCTATCCTATGGGCCAAGCCAAAGGAATGTGAAATACAACAAAAATTCACAAGAACGCTCTAAGGGTTTTTTACTGCTGACTGCAGTATACTATACCAATACATAGACGGTGAATATTTATAACTCGGCACATCTACATACCTACGTTATCGCTTCATTTTTACCAAACTGCATTCCTTTTTAAGTTCAGGTAAATGCGTCTTGTATTACTCCACATAAGGATGGAAAAGAAAGACAAAGATAGGTATTAAAAAAGCGACACTGCGTGCTGTATAACAATGAGCAACAGTTTGAAGGACAATTAAGCATTTCCATGTCCGCAATCATTAAATGCAGAGAAATAAATACGTACCTAAAGTAACCGAATAACAATTTCCAGCTTTGTTAATGCTAATTTCGTTGTCAGAAAAATTTATCCAAATACCATAATTCCTACACTTACCCAAGTCTCCCTGAATATGATACATTGGTTCCAAAATCTGCCTTAATGATTTTCAGCATTAAATTTCATTGTAATGAGGACGATGACAACCAACTCTTTTCCTGCTGACTCATCCATTCAAGGAAGAATTTTTATATTTGGTTAATTGGCTACTTGGCTACACTACTATCAACTCTAAGGCGGAGTTGCTTATACTGATTACTTTCAATTAGATTCTATTCTATTTATTATTTATAATTTATACTCATATAGTCGTCAGTGCATAGTGCATTAAGTGGAAAAAAATTATTCGCATCCAATTATTTGGAAATTGTTAGGATATGTACGTAGTTACCTAGTAAGTACATGATAATTAAACTGCAGACAAAGAAATGTACATGACAAAAATTTATGTGCGTAGCAGTGTGTAGGATTGCAAAGAACTGGCCAATAACCACATCCTCTAAAGGTTACTTCATTTCTAGAAACTATCCTAATGGTTGATCCAAAAAAATTTGATGGTCCCTGATGAACAATAATAATAAAAATAAAAATGCTAGCATGAAACGCCAAATCACAAAACAGTTAATAAATAAAATAGTGGTTACCAAGAAGAATGAACACTAGCGGCATGAATAGTTTTGAGTAAGCCCCTTTGCCGGTTTCTTATTTCAAAATATCTTCAAGGGGAAAGGAATTAATTTAAACTTTGGGATGCTTCTATCAGCATCCCAACTTCCCTACTTTGTTTGATATTGTAAAGGATGCTTAGCATCCCACATATGAATTTAGTTTACAAACAGGCCTACTGGCAGGTTAGACGGATACATTTGCTATGTCACCAAACTCTGATGTCTCACAATTTATTTAATTCCCCGAATGACTAATGACTACAATAAGCTTTCACAACTCTGACAGTTTACAGTATAATGAACCACAAATATTTAGGTAGTCTAATACTTATCATCGCTCCATGAGAAAATGTTCTAAAAATGTAAAAAGGGATAACTTGAATATCAACACAGGAAAAAGGTTAGTTTCTTACGTATGGGGATACACGTAATTATCTGTATCTACTATACTGTATACGTACAGGAAAGCAGACAGTTTGTCAGTTTCTGCCGGTACGGTGGTAGGAGTGTAAATACTTGAAAATCCACTAAAAAACAGAAGTTACACGCACCACCGAAGCAATCTTCTCCACTCTTGACAGTGCTATAACACTTTGAAGAATATTTACAAAGCTCCTCCAACTTTTGGCTTGTGAATGAAATAGACCTGAGTATTTCCTAGAGGCTGAGTACACAGACTTCATATAATTTTAGAATGAGAAGAAACTGATGATATGATTCAAGCCGAGAATGCTTTTAATTCTACAGATTTTTCGCCACTGGTTTCTATATATGCCTCCATGTACACAACTATGTTTACTCCTATATACAGGAGGTGAACACTTGCGATTCCGAGACATTAAAAAAAACTTTACGAGCTTCGTTAAGTATAAGTATCTGTACATAGCTTGTCACAGCAGATCTTACATCACTGCAACCAAAGACACACGTTGGATAGATCGTACAACGTGTTATATCTATGTGAGTCACCAACACAGTTACATACATAGTTGTGTTTCCACAAAACACATTAGCATTATTAATTACTCTTTTCTAATCACCACCTAGCAAAGAAAGGAGAATCATTGTAGGGAAAAGTATTAACTATTATTCCAACAACTGCCATATTCTTTTCTGGAAAGCTTTTAGGCAATGCTCAAAATCTACAGGATAATGAGTCCATGTGTATAAATAATTTCAATGCCTGTCCCAGAGCACAAAACAGATTGCCGGTAAGACGAAATTCTCATTGTACAATGTGCCACAACTAAAATTATTATCATAGTTAATTTGTTTCAATATACGTTGCAAGTGCAGACTACTATAAATTATTTTCTGGCAAGGACATAGATTCGATACAAACAATATTGTACGATCACATTCACCTATTCAGGGTGAGCCCAAGCAACATTCATTTGCCACATTGCTACTCTGCATTCATACATTCTGCGGTCATTTTTTACGGCAAAATAGAAGCATATAAACTAATAGATATATGATCTGTATAGATTACTTGGCTACTTAAGCCAAGGCTTTCAATGATCCGTAGCATTTTACTTGTGAAATCAGGATAAACAAGGTGACAGCAAACTATATAGATACCAAGCTATATACGGACCACGAAAATAAAGTCATATTATAAAAACTTTCCGTCAAAGTAATCTCTATCTAATTCAGCGGCTTATTTTAAATAGCTTGCATTCTTTGTAAAATATTTTTGGAGAACATTTCGCATTAGCATATAGATAATTATATTTTATGAAGCAATACTGTACACCTGTATTGTTTATCCTGAGCAATCAGAAATTCTGATACGAAGAAATACTGAACAATAAAATTTTGATGCATAGCATAGGTATTATTAATGAATGAATCATCCACTACATGCAGATACACTGAAAATCCCATGAATGCACAAACTGGAGCTACGACATGCGCCTCAAAACCCCTATTTATTTCAATACCAATGCCGATATTAGTTTGATATCCTTACCCTTGATGGTACTGATAATAATTAATAGTAACAATATCATAATTCCCCTATTGTCCTGAAGATAAGCACATCCTATAATGCCTTTCTACAACATGTAATTACCACATTTGTGAAAATTGTAATGGAGCATAAGCGAAGGATAAAAGAGCAACACAGTAATCACTATGAAAACAAAAGATGTACCATTAGGAGGTGGTGTGTAAAAGGGCGGATCTTCTGAATCGGAGGTTACAGAAGGACTATCGAGTCCATTTGGAATGCTTTTGAGGGTAGAAGCGCCAACATTTGTAGCACAAACATCAAAATATTTCTGAAGGTTTTCTATCTGCTGTACTAAAATGTCACGGTAAGTTTCTAGTTCTGCTAATTTCACTTTGAGTCCCCTCCCTTTCCGGAAACTTGAGGAAGAAGTTGTGGACACTGTGTTGGAGGCAATTGATACAGTACTCCCATGACGGCGTAAGCTGTTCTGACTTCCATAGCCAGATTCGTGCTAAAATAAACGAACATAATTTAAGCAAAAACTAACAATTTTTTAGTTATACAGACAAAATGAATATCTTTCCACCTTGAAATGCTCCAAAGCTTCGACCCATCTTGTCTTATCTTCAGGAGTTTCAGCCCGCAGGTACCAAACACAATCATTCACAGACACATCAAAACGGCATTCGTCGAATTCATGAGGCTGAAAAAAAAAGACAAGTCAAACCATATTTTAATAACCAAACAAACTGAAAACTGAACTCATAAACTTAAACAACAGCCATTTGTCTATATACAACAATCTTTATTTTACCCGAATATTTGCCTTCAGGATTGAAATAGCACCTCGACATCCAAAACTGAGTTCCTGTTCGGATTTATAATAGGATAAGGTCCCATCTTTGAGAATTATATACCGATCCTGCCATCCATGTATATAATTTGTCCATTTACATAAAATTCCATGAACATCACCGTTATTGCTGACTGCTAAAGCATCATCCTCTTCATCCGTCAGGTTCGGACTATGCTCTTGGGACATAATTGCTCTCCACTACGACCAGCACTGATTCCGTCTATACCAAAGCCTTTCACAATTCCCAGTTTCCCAAGACCTCAATGTAAACAACACACCTCAAGCCTATAATCCTCCAAAATCTTCCGTACAATTTCCAAGAACAGTCTTCCCTTAAATTCTTGTAAAGCACTCAAGTCTGGCTTACGGCTTCAAATATGTTTCACAACTTTGGACGGCTGCAACTACTGTGCGGGTGGGTGAACACGATCATAAGTCCTGCAAACTAAACAAAATAATAACAATCTATTACATTCCCATAATTATTCAATACCCATCCCTACACCATCCAAATAAGTAAATTTACACTCAAAGTAAATAACAACAACACAATAACAGTTCAAAGTTCAACATTAAATACAACTCCATTCCTCTCCCCAATCAAAAAACCAATAGACTGGAATCACTACCACAATAATCTCCTCAAACAGCCTACGTTTTGCCTATTAATTTACCTATATACATGTGACATGGGATCCGATCCGCAAGCGTATTTATTTAGTCACAATCAACTCGGACGAGTTCTGAACTTCTCAATCCAAACAAAAACACTCAGGAACTCAGCACTTGAACGTCCTCCTCAGAATAATAATTTCTCTTCCTTCAAACTGGATAATAATCAATACGACGAGTAAACTATTACAGACTCAAACCAATGTTTTAAAAAATTACAAAACTTTTTCAAGTGTCACCGTTTCCAATCATCCCTTCTTGATTACAGATTTAGTTATGTGCTGATGATGACTCCTATCGAACATCATCTTTGTTTTTAATGATGATGCGAATGTTCAATGTGGTTGTGGTATATAATCCAACTTCTGTACTTATTTAGGTTTCACGTTCCTTCAACAGAACGTCCTTTTAATTACCTACATTACAGGTTTACACTTACACGTATAAAGAACGTTATTATTTATACTGATACTCCATCGTACCTACTTATATGTATATTTGTTAGTTATATATATGTGAGCACTCTATGTTATCCTGGATGGTACAGTGCTTTACTGCTCTCATTTCGAATCACATACCAATACCACCCAAACTAGAACCCAACAGGAGAAAAAGAGCCGCTAGGTCTACAAAATCCTGAGCAGCATTCCATGACCTTCCAAGTACTTGGTCAAGAAAGAGTACGGCGCAGAGCTTCGGCCAAAAACACCTTGTGACTCTGACTGTACAACTAGTACTCAAACATGAGCTCTTCCCATACTCCCTATAGCGAGTCAAAGCATTCATGGACTGAACTGGGACAGCCAGTAAGTTGAGGGAAATTGTGGGATATTGTCCCATTTTATTGCCCCGTATTGTTGTGCGTGATACCCCATGACAAGTTGAAATTATTTATTGTGTAGATCCCATATATTATCCTGAGCCGTTTTACAAGCTGAGAATTCATCAATAATAAGCCAAATATGGCAAAGATATTTTAGGGGGAAATTGAGACTCAATGACCATATGGTTAACAAGCGTACTCAAATCCTTCAAGAAGGATGACGTGTACTTTGTCAGCACTGTATCCCAAGCCCAACTACACTTTTTAAGCACACCCATAAAAATAACTGACTTTTAATGTAATTAATAATAATAATAATATATGGTATAAATAATTAATATATGGGTAAGGTGTCAAAAAAAAATACTCTCCAAAATTTAGCGAACGTTTTGTTTCGTAAAAATGATGGACAGCGCCCAAAAAATTTGAAAACCTTTCCTTGAAAAGTTTACGTTCGCGAACTTTTGGAGAGTATTTTTTTTTCAGGCGATCCCTTGGAAAAGCATAAGTTATGAAATGTAGATCGTATGTTTTCAAATGTAGACATATTAAGATAATATGTAGAAAAAGCTGGTCCAAGTGCTTTGTATTTTTACGATAACCGGACACTTAACTCTTTTTAGCAGATAAATTTCTAAAACTTTTAACGCTTTCAGTAATAAATGACAAATACCTGCTTATCGAGCAAACAATCCAAACTTACATTAGCTACTTTGCTACAAAAGTTAAAATCCAAATGTAAGAGATCCCTATTACTCATGTATAATGTGATGTATTATGTAAGACGAGATTTAGGAAATGGAACGCAAAATTACAGTCAAATCTCATTAGCTGAGACTCTCAAGAGGCCGGAGATTTCTATAAAACAGACGTCTTCTTACAAATTTTTTAAGGTTAGATTAAATGCATTACAATATTTGGAGATTTTTAGCCATGGTTAATTGTATAATGGAAATCAGCACATACGTCCCTTTTAACGAGAAGTCCCTTCCGAACCTGCATAATGATATTTTATTGAATTTAAAATAAGAAATGGTATTGAGTTGTGTCAGTTTGGAACTCCGCATAGTTTGATGCAGTAAAGGGAGATGTGGGAGAGACTTTTACTTTTATTATAAATTACAATTCACGTACAAATGTATGTGAACTACACGACCAATCCTTTAAAAGTATTAATGGTAGGAGGAATTCTAGTCCAAGTTTGGGCGACAACTTTCAGTCTTTTATAAGCGAGTACGCTTACAATTAGTGTACATACACTACAGCTTAAATGTAGGGCATGTTTTTTTAACGTATAGCAAAGGAAGAAGCAGCACAAGCTGACGGCTGACGTCAACCACGTGGTCATTGAGTTCAACTCCGCAAGATTAGACCATTGAGTCTTCCTCCGTGTATTAAATAGGCGGTAAATATGACCTGGACCTAAGTCTGCCGTATTTTTTTGCTGAAGGTATTTAACGAAGCTATCGTCTCGTTCATGTGGCTCGGCTCATTGGGTAAAGGTTTATTCGAAAATCAAAAACATGGAATTGAATTCGTTAAATTAAGCTGGGTAGTTAAAAGATGAAATAATTATTTCGATTGTGAGTGCAAGCCTGAAGCCAAATTGTTATTAGGAACAAATTTAGGTAATTATTTCAGGTTTACTTAATAAATTATTTTGAGTTGCCCGTCGAATTTGTCGAACTTGTTGTTTTGTAATTGCGGGCGGCAAGTGCATAATGAAACATGCTCTTGATTATTGTTTAAATAGTATTATTAATGATTTTGTTGACTTATTATTGCCGGTGTTAATATTAGTTTTTTGGTTTTTGCACGTAAATGGGTGATTTATTTATATTAAAGGGAAGACAGTGGAAAAATGGATTTGGTATTCGGGTTATGCTTAAAACGTGTAGGGTAAAATAGATGACAAAAATGTAAAGCAACGATACGGGAAAATTTACCTGGTTTGTAGACAGGGTTGGGGATTTGGGGAAGTGGTTTTTTGTTAAAACTACTGTTGCAATGAAATGTTAGTATGGAAGCAAGATTCAAGAGTAAATTATTTGTAATTTATAGATTTACAGGATGTTTCCTCGACTGTTGTCCTCGAGGCTTGCCAGTAAATCGGTGGGGACAAGCAATGGGAGCGTCGTTTATCCCTCGATTCCGTACAGAACTGCTAGCAAGTTTGCTGGCTTGAAGACGTTCGAAGAAGATTACAGTGAGACTCCGGATTATCCCGTGATTGACCCTGAAACAAGAGGATTGAGTGAAGTCAGCAAGAAATATCTTAAAGACAGGCTAGATTGGGTGGATTCTATTAAGAATAGCCCAACGGTTGAGGAAAAACTTATTCAACTGAACATGCGGAGGTGAGTGAGCTCAAAATTCTTTGCAGTGAGCTGTTGGATAATGGTTTGGAGATTGAGGTGAAGCATTTCCGGCTTATATGCGGAGATGATTTGAGAATTCATGGTTTATCTTTTTTAGGAAGTATGGTTGGAAGACTAACGTTATAAATGAAGATATGTTTGGTTATGACTGCACTCCTTATTACAAATTCATTACGAGAACTTATTTGGTTCCGGAGAACGGACTTCCTGCCATTTATTCTGATACTTTTTTGACGGAGAAAGCTCGTCACTTTGCGGAACAACTTCGGGAGCCTCTGAAAGATATATTGAGACTTGAATTTGAAGGGACTCAGTAAGGAAATCTCATAATGTATAATTTGAGTTTGTTTTTAATTTAAAGTAGTTGATAGCTTTGTTTGTAAAGGCATACCGTCGATGAAAACAACGAACTGAAACCAAGTGAACTCAGCTATGCTAAAACTCAGGCTGTAGCCAACCAAATAAACAGGCTGCTTATTGCTGGATTGGCTAGTGATACAGCTCACTTAAGAACCTGTCAGGTATACATGTGTTTTGCGCATCCTACCTTATTCCCTGCTTTTCTGGAGTTACCGATGGTACAAAATGTTTATGCATTTTATAAATTAAGGTTGATCATAAACCCAAATTGGAAGCATTTTGGTTCTGTGGCGGCATGGAGCCTAAAAACAGAGAGATTGGCTTTAAAAAAGTTAAAAAGAAGTTTTATGGAGAAAAGTCTAAAATTGATCCAGAGGGGCCCGTTGAAAGGTGTGTCATTGCCATTATTTCAAAGCGCACAATATCTGCTTGTGAATTTTAACATTTGAGAATTGATACTAAAATTAATTTTTATGATCTGTGCTCCCAGAAATTTCCAGTACTTGGGTTCATCCCTTCTTCAGATTCGCTGTGTTAACCCTATCAAGAATTATGTTGACGCGGAATCAGATTTGTGTGAAAAAGGTGATAATTTTCCTGATCGTATGCGACAATTTGCTAAAGCGTATGGAATACCAAGGACTGTTCGTTACGGTACATGTCTCAATGGTAATTGAAACAGTTTTATTTTTATGTTATAATGTCTAATAGAATTATCATTATATACTAATTATAACTGGTGTATTGAATCGAATAGGTCATTGGTCTGGTGATGGTCATCGCAGTTCCCTCCTGTCTATTCATCCTCAGCATCACTTAGCCCACGACTACAGGCAAAATTCACACTGGTTAGAGGATCAACAATCAGCTCTGGATTCTCAAGCTATTGTGTGCTCGTTTTCTCGTTTACTAGCACAAGCATATAACTTTGGTAGTTTAACTTTCAAATTATCTAGTTATTTTGCCGGTTATTAGTCGGCTGCCCTAGGTCCATTGGATAGGAATAATTGATTTGATGTTGCTAAATAAATTTACATAATTTCCAGGGTTTGACCAATTCACGGATCTTGACTACCCCTTTTCCACACAGTTTATTTCAACTAATGGTTTGAACTGGTCGTTTTATACCTATCAGCTTAACACCATCAAAATTTCTAGTGAGTGATATCTTCGTTTGACTTACCATCTAAAAATGTTTTAATTGAAGCCATTCATTGTGAGATTAACTAGCTTGTATTTATAGAACACGACTATCAAAAGAACAACAGACAAAACTTATGCTGGGGAACAAAACCTATGAAAATCATAGAAGAGAACCATCAGCTGAACGAAGTGGTTTTGGAAAATCTTATTAAGTTTTACTTAAATCCGCCTGTACCGATTTCTAGTTCGAAAGGAAATGTGGCGCCATTTATTCAAGCCACACTCAACGATTTTCCAGATTTGGAGCGAGAATTCGTTTTTGAGAACTTGCGTGATATGTACTGCATGAGAAATATTCAGCCAGAAAAGAAACCTCTGCCTGAAATTTATGACTGGGAGAAAATTTTTAAGGTTAGAGCAGTATTTATCATTACTTAAAGAAAATTTTATTTTACAGTATGAGTATGTATCTAATTTAACAATGTAAGTTTACTCCGTGTTGTATTTACACTTACAGATTCGTCACAAGACGATGCCTATGGCAGCTCGAAAGAGATTTTTCGAATTTCCCTTCGGATTCCCAGGATCAAATCCTTACGAAGAACCTTTTGTACTACGCAATCCCAGGAAAGTTCCAAAGGCTCTGTTCAGATACAGACGATTGTTGAAACTGAAGAAGGAAGATGATGAAATTAATACAGCAAGAGACAAAGAAAGGCAAACAATGTTTGGTGAAGGTGAGAACAACAGCACCAACAAGTAATATGCAAAATACTTTATAATAAAATGTTATTATTAGTCTGTCCGTAGGATTCGCCAATGAAGTTTAAGAAATACTGAAATGAATTTTTAAATTATGTTTGTTAAATAAAGGCCTTACAATTAGTGATTTGTTTTAATACATTTTACTGTAAAAATAATCATCCTGTATCTACGTATGCTTTTGCAGATTCTAAAAATACGGGAGAGTTATAAACACTATTTCTTGCTTACTTTGTGCATTCGCGCCCTGTGGGCTACCGGTACTATTAAAAAGGCTATAAATGTAATTAGTTTTTTTCAGCATTGGGAGTGAAATATATAATGATTAAAATCTGGACCAGAGAAGATGATCCGAAGTGTGTTCAACAATTTTTCTGATTGAATGTGAACATAATTCTCCATTCCGATTTGAATTTTTGATGGATACAAAAAACATGAAACATCTTCCGTAGGTGACGGAACATCACAAAAAAAATTAAAAGCGTAGGCCATCTTTATTAGAAAAATAATTAAACGCAGGGCGTGCTCCATGTTAGTAAACTTTTAATTAATTTTTTTTTATGATACATCATGATCATGAATTTGAAAATCTGATCATATCTATCATATCTATTATTCATTAAGTCAACAATGAGTCAAATCCATAGATTACATTTTGTAGTTATTTTAAGATTTCTTCGCTGCTGGTCCCTAGAAGTCAGCCCATCTCAAATAGATGGCGTTCTCACAATCACGGAGTTGTGTTGTCAGAAATTCCCAGAAGTTCATTTATTACTTCACACGTATGCACGTACCAACTTTTAATCAGTAGCTTCTGCCTTAAATGATTAAACTTCAAGAATAATATGTCTAGAGTTTATAATGAGGCATTGTGTTTATATTTCGTAAAACCTGATTTTACCTCCACTGACAGTTCTTCATAGAATCGATTGAATCTAGAAAGTTTCCCTAACATCCGGATATTGTATTAGCTCAAAATCTTTGAAGGGAATCTGTAAGATTTCTGTCTCGTGTTGCTCCCTTTAGCATTCACACAAAAGGAACAAAAATAGGAAGAACGTTGGAAAAAATTCAACACCAACAACAAAAGTGAGCGAGCAACCATGTGTTATCTTCTCACATTTAGCGCTATATGGCAAAATCAGATTATACATAGTATAATAAATAAACTTGCCTTAAGTTTTTGTTGTTTTAATATTGAAAAGCTATTCCGCCAAATTGACAAAAAGATGTCAATTTTATTTTCTGACCAAGCTTCCTGAAATTATTCAATTTTCTCTCAATAAATCAAGACTACTTGAGCAAGCCATCTGTCCACGCTACGAAGCCTTTTCCCTTCCTAACTCAATCCGACTTATTAATTAACTGTTCCAACACCACCTGCATCCCCACAATTGCCTGGTGCTCGAACCCGTTCCATTCTCTTTTGCCATGGTGTTAAGCCCCTTTAAAGTATCTACTTAAGTATTGATGGGACGAAGGAAGATCGAATAAAGCTCCGCCATGTCCCAATGTACCTTGTAACAAACACAGGCTGAAACCGCTTTAAAAGTAAAGTTGGAAAAATAAATAAAATGTAAAAAAACAATACGCTACACAGAGTGACACTATTCTTAAAAAATCCACGCCACTGACATGGAATCAATTAAACCCAATCAATTATATTTATTTACAGTGAGACACACAGGTCTCCACGAATCTTCTCCGAAGCAAATATGGTTATACACACAGTCCACTCTCCACACAAAAGCGTATCCAAGAGCTCAGACTTCTACAACGGCATGTTTTCTCTCCCTCTCTCAGTGTCAACTGTCCAATAAAGTGAAAATAGTAAGATAATATAATTTCCTCTCTATAGAGAGATAACTCCCAAAGGGGATTCCTTCCAGCAATAGAGTACACTCTTGTAATATTTTGTTACGAAACGCCGTATTTAATAATTACCCCTTTGTGACATCGAGTTTAACACTAGCTTAAGTAACCATTAGACAGGGTAATTATTGCTACAGTTAAAAAAATATATATCGTCCGTTGTCAATCTTTTGTATATAAATATGCCTCGTTTCAGTTTAAAACACTTGCTCTCATCTCCAAAAAAAAACAACCAGAATAATTATTTCATTTAAGGGAAACATTTTGCATTATTTTGGATTGGGGTACTGTGAGATGCGGTAGGAGAGGAATTAATTAGAGGAAGTAGGTACATAGTAGGGCTCATCTCTGTACAATGTATTGAGTATCGGCTCAGCTCTGTCCCTGGGAACTGCTGACATGGCATAGGAGTGACGGGGTGCAGAGAAAGCTTTGTAGCCTCAGGCCGCAGAAGAGTGAGAAGCAGAATTACTTCCAAAATACTGCCATAGAGTAAGTAGTAACAGGGTCTATTGAGCTTGAGGAAGATTTGCCGCCTTTTCAGTTCCTTCACAATCTCCCATATAAATGCATAGAGGCTTCCTGCTTTCATTGCTTATTTCAGTGCTTCATATATTCCCATTCTCTCCTTCCGTTCCGTTCACTCTTCATGCTTTTTATTAGAGGAGTCCAATCCAATCCCTTATTTCTGTTCAAATGCTAAAAGCACACACATACCAAAACTATTTCATGAGGGGAGAAAAACTCGTGTACAACTAAAAATCCCTCAAAGGAAAAATACACACGGCTGGACCCAGCGCTAGTTTCTTTTATTTACCTCTTCACTGACTACATATATGCTCCTAGCATATATTATTTTTTACTTGTTTTCTAATAATTTCGATGTAAAAGTGCCGAATGGGAATTGTGATCTTTTAAATTAATTAACTAACTTTTTAACCCTCGGAAGATCGGATCTATCAACCCCCCCAGCCAGGAATTCCCTTGGTCATAGAATGACTTCGGACCAAGTAAGCTAAAAAAATTGCTGACACTCGCTTATAATTATCTATTTCTATATTCTCTGTCCCGAGAGTATTTTAGATTCTTTTTCGTTAATAATTATTATTGTAAGAACTTCCCGCTACTTATTATATAGGCAATTGACATGGAACGCTTCCCGGAATTATGTGTTAATGTTTATATAATATCAGTTGTTAGTTTATATTTTAAATGACTTTGAAGCCCTGATTTTTTGGGGGGAACTACAACTCTGCTTGAATTATTTGATTGGTAAATTGCATAATTGTTTTGAACTTCATTAAGAAGTATGATTTAGGGGTTTGATGTATAATTACGATTTGATGTGAGAGTCGGGATGTGTGTTCAAGGAGTTGTGGAAGTACATAACTAGGGATAAGGGCTTAAAGTAATTTAATTAATTTAATTAGGGAAGATTGGATGGACAGAGTTGCCTTGGCATTTTTGATCATGTTTTTATGAATGGGTAGAAATGTTTAAAGATTTTTATATATTTCGCCCCGTTGTCTAGAATTTGTCTGTGGGGGAAGTCAATTTTGAAGTAATGGTTAAATGTGTGAGGGATGACGGTCACTTGTGTTCGACGTGTAGACGTAGACATGAGAAGAAAGTGGGGGACGTAGATGTTTCACTCTTTTTAAAAGCGGTTGAATATTTTTGTTGTATGGAGGGACAATTTTGAAATCTTGATTTGGGTTTGGGGACATACAGTGGGATAGAACTTGATCATATGCTCTTCAAAAATTGTCGGTACGGTTGGGAACTCTCGGAACAAATTCTTATTTGGTAAGCTGAATGAAGGGATAAAACTGTATGGGCTTTGGACGTCGACTTTTTTGTATTACTTGTGAAAAAATACGAGGCAGGGAAGTAAAGTTGGAGTGACGTGGGATAGCTTGCCTTGAAATGTTTGAGGACAGGGCTAATGAATATGGAATGGTTCGGAAATTTAAAAAATAGATCATTTGGACGTGTGTTCCAATATTTTCCTGTGTGAATTGGTGTACACATTCACGCTTTGTTTCAGGTGTTTGTTTACATTTGCACGCACATTTGAATATGCTGCTGTTTTTCATATTCAAGCAATCAGGGATTCATGTGCAGAGTTCCCAGAAACCATTGCTATCCCATACGAGGGAGTAAACTCTTAAAATACATGATGCCCCTTAAGTGCCGTAATTTTGTCGAATGTATCACAAATTTGTTAGATGTTCTTAAATTTGTTTCAATGGACTTGGTAAATTTTTGGGGGCAAGAACGTCAAACAAATTCGGAATTTTTAAAGGATTTCGAATTCAAATTCCTAGGAGCTGTCTCGTATCTTATGGGTCACTTCGTTGAGTAATTTGGGTCTGAGGGTTGAAGATTTATTGTGCAAGGTTGGGAGGAATTTAGTCTCAGCAACGACAGTGAGGAAGAATTTAAGCAGGGATAATTTCTGCTCGTGCAATTTGTCTTGTCGGTTCTGGTCATTGTAAAAGTATTTCAAAACACTGGACAAACTGTGACTACAGGAGCCAAATAATGTGACGCAAGGTAAGAACAAAGCTAAGCAAGGTCATTTCTGATCACAACACTTTGAAACCCCCTGTCGAATCTTGAATCACCAAGAAATTTTAGAAGGGGTTTCAAGTTCCAACATGTGATGTGATACATGATCAGGAACAATATGGTTTGCTTTATTTTTTACCTTGCGTCACATTCTTCTGCTCCTGTATTCAAAGTTTGTCCAGTGTTTTGAAATACCTTTGTAACAGTCAGACGACAAAATGGTACGAGATGAAATTCATTTTTTCTTGTCTTCCGTACTGTTGCTCCTTCAGACTGAATTCCATGTTTTGAATGTTCAACACTCTTCCCCACCATTCTCAAAGCAGAAGCTTTGCTAATCATTTGGGATCTTCGTATGACCCCCAAAATTGACCTTTTCAGTGAAACAATTTTAGGAAATCCAGAGCAAAATTTCCTAAAAACTATACTGCTCCTTATGTGAGCTAGACAGAGGGCCATAATTTCTGGGAACCCTGTAAAAACAGGCAAGCATACTCTTCCCGGGTAGATAAATATCCTCCACTACATTTGAACGCCATTTCGTACCGAATTTTTAAAACATTACAACGTACCTTGCTTTCATTCCCGAAAGGGTTTGAACCGAGTCCGTATAATTCCCTCACATTCTTCCAGAGTGCGAAGCACCGAGTGTATCACTTAATACAATAGATCCTGCTGTACTTGATCAGTAATGATCAGCTCCATGCTCATGCAGTACTGGTTCAAATGTCTCCGTTCCAAAGCAGAAAAATCTAAAATCCAAAAACAATAAATCACTTCCCCATATTTGTAAATAAATGTCAATTGTCAAAGTCCTCAGCCTGACCCAGTCACCCTCAAAAACACCGCAACCACTTACAGCGTTCCGACATATGTAACATTATACATAACGAACCAGAAAAGAAAAGGGGTACTCCTAGGGTTATCCATTATTACATTCAGTATTCATCAGGTGCTACATTATTAATTGCATTACATAGGTCACAAACACAAGCTCCATTGACCCCAGCTTAAATCCACACCCCACATATAAAGCCATACATTCTAACATTCCCACGTGGTTATATTGTTGTTACCGGATTTCTTTACTTCACAACGTCTGTAACGTCGTCATACATTTCAACACCCCATTCTTTGCATCACCCGAATACCGTTCCAAGTCTCAAAGGTGTCTAAGATTTATCATTAATTGACAATCCTCAGTCAATTTCTGTACTACTAGTGCGGCTCTCTATCAGGACTCTCATTCATCTTGAATAATAGTGAGGTATATGCAACATGTTGCCACTTGCCATTGCCACTATATATAATTGTCTGCATTCTTCACGAAAACACTCTCACGCACGATTTGATTTCCAGCCCGTCCTATGCGCAATTCCGTACCTTGAAGGAGCATAATAAGGAAATGCGTAAAAAAAATCATGCTTGTTTATTTCTCTTGAGTTTTGCTCTTGATTGTTTGATGATCCTCATCTTCGGAATTACTCAGAGCTTCATGTCTTCCAAACATAATTCCCCTGGATACTTAAGTGAAGCATGCTTGAGGGCTGAGGGGAAAGTGTCAAAATATATACAGTAGTCAGGTCATGATAGTCCTTCATCCAGGCTACATACAGATCTTCCATGTCAATAGAAATGCCATCTGATGCAAGCAATTGTAAGCCTATACTCGTGGCCTGACTCCTCTCATGACCCAACGTTTACACAGAATCAGTCCATATGACTTTCCCTACTCCTCTCGTTCTTCGCAGGCTTCAACTCTACTCTCTACCTTAAACCAAAAAATACAGCGAAGCTTCCCTTTCCTCTGCGAGCGAGTGGTATGGTATGGAAGTGGAGTTTGGAGTTGGAGTTGTTGTGTGCGGTGCAAGGCTATGCAGTCTTAGACTCATACGAGAGACTGAGTGGGTAAACCATAGGACTGACTGAAGACTGTGACTGACTGGGACTGATAGAAAACTGCATTTTAAAGACTGAGACTGACTGGGACTGATAGGAATTCCAGCAGAGACTGACTGAGACTGACATGACCGCTGGTAGTTGAGCCATGTATGAATATGTACAAAGAATGCTTGATTGGTAGATGAGGAGTAACAATCAAAGTGTATGTACTTACGCATAAACAATTCGTCGTTTCATTGGGCTGGTATTATATTTGATTTTCTTTGACCAATATTTTCTAAAATTTACCTCATTGTATTCGGGCAATGTTTGGGGTACTATGAGTTACAAAAAAAGGTACAAATATGGATTTATCTAAACTCAAAATTGCCATACGTTTGCTATGCATCTTATAGGATTTCCAGTGAGATATTTTAAAGTTCTTTAATAATTGTTATCGTGACCAGCCAGTGAGAAATATTAGTATCAGGAACGAAGATAATCATCAATTTAAACCATACGTTACATTTTGGCTCCTGTGACCCCAATGAGTCATCTGATAATATAGGGAAGATCCTGATAGGTATCTAAGTTCTCATAGCTTACAATTAAAATAGGTGTATTTTGAAGAAGAACAAATATGTATATTAAATTTTATTTAAAGATTTGCGACTACAGGGATTAAAAACATGTTGCATATTAGCTCCGGGGAGTTCAAAATTACGCTTCTTATTGGCTCAAAACTGTTTTTGAAAATACATTTTGATGCTTGGTTTTAGCAAATTCCCTGATTGTTTGCACAGCTATTAGACGATCATTGCAATGGTATTTTCTGTAGAGACAACATCAAATATATAATGCAAAGTTAACGTTAACGAGCTGAAATACGAAAAACTCTACCAGACGCCAAATTAATAGAAATGCTGTAATGGAGACATTTTTGACGAAATTAAGATTGTAGGATGTGAAATGTTTGGTAACGTGATAAATTGTTGGAGTTGTTGGTCCTTTGACCATTCTCCTATTCAATTATTTTGAAATTTAGCTAACATGGTTCAAACAGGAGAACAAGTTCTTTTCCATGATTATTTATCAAGATACTAGCACAGAAGAAAAAATATTACTTTAAAAGAAGATTTCGAAAAATTATGCAATAGTCGATATTGAGACCATTAAAATGCGTATTCTTAACCCTCCTTTGCTCCTGTGGTTTTATATGCATATGGAGTACATTAAGGACTGACTGAGACTTTTGCTAAGGACTTTTACTAGGACTGAGACTGATAGGGACTGATACTCTGATACTATAAGACTGAGTGGACTGACTGATAGCATGCTACTTGGGACTGTTAAAGGACTGTGACTGATAAAACCAAAGACTGCATAGCCTTGGTGCGGTGCGGAGTAGTCTCGGTCTATAGACCCGAGAGCTGTAAGTACTATAGGACATGTATAGACCAAAAAGAGAGACACGTAATGTCTAAGTGCTACTGAGCACACTCTGTGTGTTGTTATTGGAACAGTGAAATCAGGCCTTGGTACTACTTGGGGCCAAGTAGTAACATCACCCCACGACGTAAGGAACTGTGTGTCCGTCGTCTGCTGAGCTGAGTGTGTCTAATAAGTACTTATTGAAGATCATCTCGGTTGTTCGTGGCGTTATTAGAGGAAGAGCATTTTCGATATCCATCTCCATGCTGACTGACATACATGATCATGTATAGGGATCCTTTTTTGGGAATCTTGTAGAATAAAAAAAAATTGTTGAGGGAATTGTGTAGTTTAGGTGATCTGGAGGGTTCAGACCTGACGGAAGGGAGAGTCCTTGAGGGAGTAGGGTTAAAGTTGAGCATGTGCTATAATAGGTTGTGTCAAGTTGAGTAACAGTGGTACCCCCGCACGTGTTCCATACATGCAGACCCACATTATAAATATGAAAGTTAATTGTTTTTGTATAGGTCGCAGATTCTTCTTCGAGGTCAGCCGACGAGATGAGTTTGAGTGATAACCCTAACAGCATTTCTTCGGTTCCAATCTCAACCCTGACATTTAAGTATCCTCGGCAAGAGGCCTCGAGATCCGATACTGGAGACTACAGTGACAGTAGTGCACGACTGGTTAATGAGGACCACGTATGGGATAATTTATTTGGTTGCTTGAGGACGGTCAAAGTGTCGAAGGAGTTACAGTGTTTCTCGAAACTTTCCAAAAACAGTGCTTGTGTGGGTCATTGTAATGGGTTTTCCGCGACTATAACCTGTAATCGATATCAAGGGAATATTGAGAGTTCCGAACCTGAGAGTGTGGTAGTGAATACGAGGGACCTACTGTACTATCCTAATACTGTTCTTGTGATCCATCCGCTACTCCAGTTTGACCTTGCAAACCAGGCTGGGACTTCCATCCGGTGTTATTTACCGACTAAACTTGGTAAGTTCGGGGTTTTTTTTGGAGGGGGATCTTGGGGTTTGGGTGATGATTATTGTTGATGATGGGATGAAGTGTTTGTAATGGGGTGTTTGTTAGTCGGGGTTGGGTTCTTAAAGTGTTGTGCTTGTGGTAGTTGAGTTTAATATGGGTGGGATTGGGGATGTTGGGTGGGGGTCGAAGGTGCGGGTGATTTTGGAGTGGATTGGGTTGACTGTATTGTAATTGATTTCAATTTGGTTGTAATTTCAGCTCCTGTGCCTCAAATTTACAAGGTATCGAGGAACTTGGAAACTCCGGAACAAGTAGACGTTGTCTTAGAACGTGAGTGTAATTCTGTTAAAAACATTGTCTCTGCACCTTGTGAGGATCCACCAGTTTCGAAGAATTCGTTGAACAGTTTGGAGGAGTCAAAGACTTTTGTGCAAAATTGCACATTCACTGATATACCTGACACTGATGAGATGTCCTCTGGACCTCAGAAGTTGAACACCTCGGATGCTTTTTGTGTTGTAGCTAATAACGTCAGTTTCCGAGCAGTTCGTCAAAGTTCACCGAGTTCACATACGCTTATTAACCCTGACCCTGTGTACAGTTACACGAACCTTTTCCAGCACTCTGTGAATTTACTCCAAGTTCCTACACCCGGGTGTGTATCTAATCCTACGCTCATTATTACAGGCACACCACAACAAGTACTAACTGCGACTTCGCTAGGTCAACCCACTGTTGTCGCACGAAGTACGGGTCTTTTAAGAAGTGATATCGTGTTTCAAGGCCCGGATGTAAGCTTGAGAGAATTACAATCTTAATGTTTATTTCATGAAGTTTTAGTGTTCAGGAATTTCCTCAGGTGACAATCAAAATTTGTTGCACGGATACTGTGACGAGGGTTGTCCGTTATGGTTTATTGTATGTATACGCATAAGTATGGGTAAATGGTGTTGTACTTATACTTATGCGAATATTTCACCCGTTTTACTTTCAAGAAACGAGAACGGGATCTGCGTTTCTTGAAAGGTAAATCGGGACCTGAGTTTTCACATTGGAAATCATACGTAACTACTTTCCAAGTGAAAACTCAGAGCACCTGAAGGGATTTCAGTTATGGTTTATTATACGCATAGGTAAATAGTTATACTTGCGTACAATCACCCGTTTTACTTTCAAGAAACAACATCGTTCTTTCTTGAAAAGTAAATCGAGACCTGAGCTTTCACATTGGAAACACGTAGTAGCTTTCCAAGTGAAAACTCAGAGCACCGGGAGGGATTTTAAATCTCTCGCGGTGCTAAGTACATTCATAAGTTAATAACTTATGAATGCACTCATTTTTGGGGTTACAGTAATATCTGTACCCCAAAAATGGTTTTGCTTTCAAGATGTAGCAACCACTGTATTCATCTTGAAAGCAAAACATTTTGTTATTGAAACTTTAACAAATAAAGCTTCATGATATGAACGTTAGGGGTTGGAAGAATTATGTGTATTTTTGTCTAGGTGTTTCATTGTAACACATGGGGTTAATATTTGGTTTGGTTGTTTGCAGAAATCTATTAAATTAATCCCTGTTGTGCAGAACCCTAGTGTAGTTTTGGCTCCGGGTCAGTTGCAGTCTCCAGTTGTCACCTTCGCCTCTTCTATACCAAGTTCGGTGGAAACAGCAACTCAGATGATGGCGATGAGTGCTACGCATATAAAGAGTAACCAAGCGTTGCACGCTAACCGAGATTCGGTTGTACAGATGTCTCCCAAAAATAACCATCCTACTTCGAAAGGAGGTGCGGAAGATAGAACACACGATGGGGAACTTTGTCGACCTGGTTATGTTATTGTCTGTCATAACTGTGGAACGGAAAGCAAAAATTTTAAAAATTGTGACTCGTGCAAACGAGTTATACCAAAAGATTCAAGAATTCACCCTGATCGATATCATCAGCCGTCAAAGTCTTCACAAGCTCAAGCTGTTATTGACTCTGCTTTGGGGAATAATAGAAAGGCAAATTTATCTGATTATTCTATTCCAAAAACCACAAAGGTGAGAATTCTATTCCCAAAACCACGAAGATGAGAATTTTAGATCTGTGGTTGTCCCGAACATGTTATATTTTTCTGGCATTTCTTGTGTTTACAGCGGCAGGCAAAAAAGAAGCCCCAAGAAGAATGCATAGTGCTGTCGTCAGATGAGGAAGAAGGTCATGGGGCTCCTGAGAAAAGGCTAAAATTAGATGGTGAACAAGGTTCTAACAACAATTCTGTTGCTGGAGAGAACCCGCTATGTAAATCAGCATCAGCTGAAGACATGTCAAGTTACGATTCTACTGACAGCAATGCTTCAGGAAATCGAATTGATTTTCACAAAGGTGTGGTTAGTTTTTATCACGCGTCTTAATGCATCTGTTTCGGAAGGTTCTTCCTATATAAGTTCATGAAGTCTTATGTGAAAGTTGTGTCTTTCAATTGTTCCAGAACTTGAAAGAGACAGGGAAATTATCGAAGGTCTCATTAAATCGAATGACTCTGTCACAATTATGTGCCGGTCTTTCAGAGTTGGCTCGCACAAGACGGTTTGGAAGGCTCAGCACACCAAAGCAGAGTTTACAGTTCATATATGTCAACATGGAGTACGGTTTTCGATGCCACATGTTAAAACTCGTAAGGAATATTCTGTGTTTTGGTTTACGAATGTCGGTAATACAAATTGTAATATGTTACTCAGGTGTGACTGTTAATAATATTTACAGCTTCGAAGCGGGTCCACGTGATAATTCCTAAGCATGCCACGCTTGCTGTCACCGCTCATTTCGATACTAGGAAATTATCATATTTAATATTTGCTGTCGGAAATAAAATCGCACGTTACATCAGGGAGTCCCTTGGAATGACTGATGACAATAAACATATTTGGTTTGATCCAACAAAAGGAGGTAGATCTAGAAAAATGCTGGAAAAGATATATGATGTCACGTTTTCATTTATTCCTACTATAACTACAATGTTCGTTTTGTTTTCTAGCACCTTGTGAAAGGAATATACTGTTTATGATTGATGAATTTGGCGAGGGAAGCACTGAATTTATAAAAAATGTATACAAGAAAGATCTTGCTATACTTGATCAGCTCCGCGCTAATGCAGTACTGGTTGAAATATCGCCGCCAGGCAGTTCCGTCACGAAAGCGGATGAAACCTCTCAAACACCGGTCGGCAGTAACCCCGAAGCAACGTCGAAGGACAATTTAGGCAAACCAGAGCTTAACTCGAAGGAAGTCTGTAAGAGCGTTGGGAAAGGTTCCAGCCAAGAGAATGCTTCTTCCGTAAAATCGAGTAATAACAGTAATTCCAAAACGGAAACGAAAAAACATGTATTACGAACTCAGGACAAAATTGTAAACGGAAAACTACCTGCAATCAAAACGAAGAGCGACATGGATCCCATTCTTGAAGTTAACAAACCGTAAGTGTTTTCACTTTTATATTTGTATGTTTTACAATATATATATAAATTTAATTCATACAGATTGCAGTTATCAACCTGCAAAGTAGGTGGAAAGAGTTTATAGGATTAACAGTATAACACCGGAATGTGAACAACGATGAAACTTAGAAAGACCTGCTTTTATGAAAATTGTGACTAATCAGACAGTATTAATTTAAGTTTTTTTAAATAGACACTGTTGTGGTAGGCCGATCCCCCATTTTTGGGGTTTCTCGAATTTTTCAATACCATGCTTTGGATTTTGGAATAGTTTAGCTCAAATTTTTCATGGAGTTGGCCGTATCCTTTAGTTTCAATTTGTGCTAAACTATTTCAAAATCGAGCACACCTTTCCTGATAAATTTGCGAGGATCTTATTTTTGGTGATGTTCGTTTTACCAATAAGCAGCTCTCTCAGCACGTCATTTTGACCCCAATTTTCATCTTGAAAAATTATTCTTTAAACAAAGTCGTTTCTACACTTCTAAAATTAAATCATTTTACTTCATATAACATTTGGTAAACTGGTCAGTTTTTATTTTGCTACTTCAAACAAAGCATCTTTAGATTCAAAATTCTAGGAAGGGATTAGCACGATGAATCGGCGATTATTAACAAATCGGCGAAATTTTGTTTTTAGACTTGGGACTTGATCAATGGGCTTTTTATAATTTTTGATATTGGTTTGAATGTGCAATTCAAGTTATTTGTCTAGCTTTCCGCTGAACGTTTAATCGTTTCGGTAGAATCATATTAAGGTCACCCGTTAATTCTTTTGAGGGCGTACCCTCAAAATTTCGTAAAATAGGTAATAGCTAATAATTCTTGAAGACGTTGGGTGATAAAAGTATCCCGGAATCCACACGACGCCACTAAAATATGGGAGAGCTTGCTAAGTATTTTGGTTTTAACTAGTTTCAAATTGTGTACCGTGATAGAAATTGTTACTGTTTTATAAGTTATGGTAGTCGACGCGTTGTTTCTTTTCTATCAATACAATACAGGTGCACAATTTTGTATTCTGGTATGTTATATTCTGGTATGCAATTATTTTTTAGAAGCATGTATCGTATCCCTATCATGTGTTATTGGGTTATTTTATTGGAATCACAATCTCATTATATGTGGACCCCGTGTTTAATGCGTTCAGTATAAATAGTATGTACGATAAGCTGAATGACTGGAATTGTAATCTTATAATGGATTAATTTTCAATTTATCAAATTTTTGATGTATTGCCCAATATAATTGCCCTCTATTATTATTTACAATAAGTCGTTCAGGAGCAAAGATCATTTGATATATATCCTATTTAGGGGACTACTGATCCTGATGTTAGTGTCGCAGATTTTTAGGGGTGGTTTAGCATGCGCTCCATTGTAACCCAGCAACGTTTTTCCCAGTTTATCAAAATCATTAACCACAGCTTATTAAAGATTCTTCAGAAGTTTATTGAATATGGCGCTTTCATACAAAATTGCATGGGATGAATTGTATTGTTAGAAAAATTTAAGGATTAATACAGTAGCACGAAGTATAAATTAATTTTTGAATGTTTTGTCACAGGATTTTAAAATGGCCTAAGAAACAACTAGGTATTACTTTACAACAGTCCGACATCTTGACTCTCCGGCCGGAGCAGTTCCTTAATGATCAGATTTTAGATTTTTGGCTACTGTATGTTCACAACAAGATGCTGAGTGTTGTAGACCGCGACAGGACGTTTGTCTTTTCTACGTTTTTCTACAACAGACTCACCACCAAACCGAGACTTAAAAGTTGCCCAGCTTGGGAAAATGACAAATCCATCCCTGCTGCTGAAAAGCGGCATCGACGTGTAAAGAAGTGGACTAAAAATGTAGATATATTTTCTAAAGATTTCATCATCGTCCCAATTAACGAGAGGTATTAAATATTTCAAACATAGCAGTGTACTACAAACATATTGGATCGATATTTGAAGTGTACAGCAAAAGTGAATTGTCAGTGACGTTTTTTATGCTCCTTTTGCAGCTGCCACTGGTATGTAGCTGTCATTTGCTTTCCTGGTTTGGATGGACCTCATTGGATGAACGATAATACCCCTATCGAGGGCTGGAAAAATTTAGTAACAACTAAACTAAATCGATCCCAGTATGTCTTGCCGCCAGGAATGCAGCCGCGGGTCGATGATAAACCCAGAAAGAAGAGAAGGAGGGTTGAGGAAGAATTACCAGACCTCCATGATGATCTTCCGGCCGGAGTTGGGGTTGATAATGGCATTTCTTCGAAGCAGGATGACGATATGCAAGGAAATGCACCTTTTCCTGGTGTATCAACTCCAGAGAAACTTGTTCCAAATAATACTTCTCTTCCTTCAACTCCGACGCCGAAGACCGTTGTGGCAAAAACCAATGAGGAACCAACGCCTAACAAAGACGCAAGTAGTAAAGGTGTAACCGTTCCTCCATGTCATGAATTCTTGAATCCAGATATTGATCCATTCCGAGATGAAGCTGAGGATGATCCAGATGAAGACAATTTATGTAAGTAAATTATATTTACAAGTGAGCTGATTTGTCGCTAATACTGATAATTATTCCGTCAATTCCATCATATAATGAGGGGTGTTTAATGTTCGATATTGTATTACGAGAATCGCATGAAGTGGGTTTCAGTAAACATTTATTAAGTAATAGTGGTAATTTTCAAATAATAAAAGGAAGCACGTGCCTATTATTTTGAGAAACTCGTAATGAAAGCGTTTGGTATAATATCTGCAGTTGAAGAGTACTACTTCACGGATTCTGACGATGAGTCTTCTCCTGAAAGTCCGAAAAATGAAACGAGCGAAGAATCACCCATTGAATCTGCAGTTACACAAGTGAAAGTAGAAGATGGAATAAAAATAGAGGCTGAGGATGTTAAACCTAAAGTAGAAGAACTACCACCGCCAGCTGACACGCGAACTGATTTCAGAATTAAGCAGCCGTGCATTCTTATCTTCAATTCGTTACCCACCTTCCCCAGAAGTCGGGTTATGGCAACTTTAAGAGACTACCTTCGGCTGGAGTACAAGGTTTGCTCACTATTCATTTGTGTGTGCAATTTATGTTGTTTTTGAGTGTGTATGGCTCTTACATTTGTATATAAATTTATGTATTATTTCATTTTCTCCAGGAACGCAAAGGACAGGATCGGCCGTTCACAAAATTTGATATGCCAGGATTTGAACCTAATGTACCCCAGCAGAAGAACATGTGTGACTGTGGTATATATGTCCTACAGTATGTGGAGCAGTTTTTTTCTGATCCCTTCCCTAGCTTTTTACTTGCTTTGCCATCTAACTTAAGAAAGTGGTTTCCTCAGTTGAAGACCAAAAGAAAGGAAATATATGATACCATTTATGAATTGGTGAAGACTGAAAACCCTGAGAATCTACACTTGATGCCAAAATTCGAAATTCCACTTCCTCCACCGTTACTAAAACCAGATAAACCGGAAAATTCAGCATCAAGTGAAAAGGCTGAGAAAAATGGTGATAATCCTGCCAGCAATGGTTGTAAAACTGACAGCGCAAGCAACAATTTAACTGAGGGGACAGAAAAAATATTAGAATCTTCAGGGAAACAAATTCTTACCAAAACAGCCGAACCAGACGAGAATAACAAAACTGAAGAATCGCCAGTGAAAAAAATGGAAAAGAAGTCAGAGAATGTGAAAATCTTACTTAAAAGTGACAACCTAACTAGCAAAGATCTATTAGAAAAGTTTAATAAGCAGCCTTTGCAAGAATCTAAATCCCCTGCGAAATTCCCCCGGAAATCCGAAATAGTGTCAAGAAACACTAGTCAACAAGAACTGGTTGTAGCCACCGTTATCACCCCAGCTGCAGCTCCGAAAACAAACAAACCTACTGAAAATTCCGAATCCTCCAAGAAAATTTTGAGTAATGCTAGACCTACAATTTTAAAGAATTCTAAATCAATGAAAGTAGCAGTAGCTCAGGTTGAATCTGCTCCAAGGCAAAAGATTACACCCGTTGTACCTGCCGACGAACCTATGGACATTGACCTTTAAGTTATTTGTGGTACATTGTAAATTGATTCAATTTCCTAAATCTAATGTCTATAAGTAACTTAGTTTATGTAATGATTGCATATTTCATCATTTTGACGTTCTCTGTTATTGTTAATATTATCGGATATATTGTAATTACTTACCATA
Source organism: Allacma fusca (assembly GCA_947179485.1). Taxonomy (NCBI): domain Eukaryota; kingdom Metazoa; phylum Arthropoda; class Collembola; order Symphypleona; family Sminthuridae; genus Allacma; species Allacma fusca. The sequence goes on along the minus strand of OX359248.1, from coordinate 40,006,768 downwards.
AAAATATCATTACTTATATTCCAACGTGTGGGCGGTTAATAAGAAACTCATAAAAGGCAAGGCATCTGAATCTATAGTAACATAAATTGAAGACCCTTCAAAAACGCCGTTATGTCAGGTTTTCTTTTGACTTTCGTATTGTAACTTTGTATTTTATGCAGTTAATTTTGCATCACGGAACAAGTGTAGTGGTAAATAATATCAAACTAATGTTGAATACACGACGAAATTCCCCTTGTTAAGATATCATTTTCTCATGATATTGTTTCTGCAAGTGGAAAAGTCAAGATTGAAACAAGTCGCTGAGTTGCCTTATGTGGGTGGGTGCAAGGTATGCGGCAGTGTTATTTAATAATTTAAGTTATTCGCAGAAATAAAATTTTAGCAAATTTTAATACTTTCCAAGTCTTTTGGAATACAACGTATGTGATGTTACTCTTTCTTCGCTTTCATTACAATCCGGATATGTCAGGTGTTAGATTTATTTGTGTTCCAGTTGAATTTCATGATCTGTTTAAGTTACCACAGTTTGCCAGAGGCTAGAATTTAATAGTGTTATTATTTAATTAATTTTCTTCCTAGAAAAAAATCAGTGTAAGATTTTTTTGTATTTATAAAATATATTGTTATAATATATACTATTTTGTTTTTGAGCAAACCAACCTTCTTAACTCTGTCCTACAATTGGAATCTGATTTGGAATCTACGGCAATTGCACACTATATATTTGCACAAAATATTCCTCGTCTTTTGAATAAAACTTAGGAGCACTTAATGGTATGGCACCCCAATAGGAATATTACAGATTTTTGCTTGGTATTACTCCTTGTCTGAAATGCCGTTTGTCAACCTGTGGCTTGTGTAACCTGAAATTATCATGGCGTCAGCTTCTAAAAAACTTCTAGTATCATGGCTTTTTGGAAGACGGACCACAGTCAAAGATATGCTTCGTAAGAATCAAAGGGCTCTCAATCGTGCAATATGGGACATTGATAGAGAAAGGACTAGATTGGAAAATCAAGAGAAGAAAATTATTTTTGATCTTAAAAAAGTGGCGAAAGAGAACCAAATGGTATGATCCATAGTAATAAGCTTTTCGAGTAGTACCTACTACCTACACGTGCCGTTTTTAATTCCAAAACGGATATGCTATGCCAGTACACCAGATATATGGCTGAATGTTACTAATAAATTGTTACAAAATGTAGCTTGTGTATTCTGTTTAAGTAGGATACCGTCCGTATTCTGGCGAAAGATTTGGTGAGAACAAGGCGTTTTGCACAGCGACTTATGCTCATGAGGGCCAATCTTCAAGCTGTTTTAATGAAAATACGAACCGTTCAGTCACAGCATGCAATCAGTGAGGCAATGTTGGAGGTAACAATAGGCCTACGCTCAATGAACAGGTAATTTCACCATTTAAATAATTAAAATCTTGGACTATCAAAATCTTCTCTGCTAGACAGTTCCGGTTGCCCCAGATTCAAAGAATACTTCAAGAATTCGAAAAACAATCCGTGATAATGGGGGCCAAGGAAGAAACCATGACGGAATCTATTGAAGAGAATGTTTGCGAATCTGAGGAGGATATTGAAAGGTGGTCAAATATGTTTTGTGTGTGCTAATGCTGGAGTGTATATATGTACTATTTCTATAAATGACCTCTTCTAAGATCAATGTGGGATATAAATGCATGAGTCGAAATTGTTTGGACCAATAGAAGTTCGGTTTACCCCAATATTATATTTTTTTCTTTGTAAACATAATTATGAGTTAGAAGAGTCAAATGTTGCTTGTAAAGAAATGCTCTTATATGGAGGTATTCACTATGAATTTGTTTGTATTTGGCGTTTACTGTGTACGTATTTATTTAGGTTGTGTCAGTTTTCAGCTAAATGTTAATTATGGAACCTTTTTTTATTTGAGTAAAAATATGGTTTTTTTTATCACAGCGATACAATTGTAGCTCGGATTTTGGATGAACTTGGTCTTCAACTGAAGGATCAGCTGTCGGAATTACCAGAGGCTAAGGGTCATATACGTTGCGCAGTGAAAATTCCAGTTCCAACTAAGAGTCAAAATGGAACTGATCATTCTATTGATGCAGATTTACAAGCGAGACTGGATAATTTACGACGGGAGTAAGTAAGACAGAAATAATAGGTTGCTTATTGTGGTATGAATTTTTCATCTAATTTTGGACTTGAGTCCCTCTTACTATACTGATCTTGTCGGTTGTTTGAATATTCAAAGTCTAATCTAAATTCGCACAAATTCGTTTAAATGTGCATTCTTAGTGATACTGACCTGGGACTCCCGAATGTTCCTGGAAATAAACCTAAGAAAAGGTAACAACGCAGCATGAGGACCCTGCCATTCTGGAAAAAATGTTAGGTTGCTTTTACTGTATGCAAACTCTTTTCGCTGGAGCTTCGTTGTTGATGAAATCAGCAAAATCAACGTAAATAGATGCTGTCATGCTGGTGCTTAATTATAGTATTTTTGCACGTGTACTTGATACATGTACGCGTTTCGTATTATTACTATGTAAATTAGCTGAATAATGTATTAACCCCTGTGAAGATACTACGAGCTCATGAAAATGCTCTTCAATATTTCGAGTTAAAAAGGCTTAAACCAAACATATTTTGAATATATAGAAGCAAATAATAAATAGACTTATCTGTAATATAATTCTACCATTTTGGAAATTATTTGAATCTATGAAAACATTTTGTGAGAGAAATCTCCGTGTTTCATTGCAGTTTTCAGTAATCAATTGTATGCAAAAAATGTCTTTCCGATAGTGTCAAACATTATATGCGTTGAAGAAGTTGGAGTTTCTCCAGTTCGAAATTACACCGTTACGAATTATATTAGACTGTGTTGGTATATGTTTTATTTTTGACTGAACACGTCTGAACAAACATACAAGTTTTAAACTGAATGAGGTAAATACGGGAAGTACAAGGAAATGGTTGTCACTCAATACAATTTTGTTATGTACCACAGCAACAAGGAGCGTTTTTTTTACTTGTAATAATATGATACGCTTCAAGAACCTGTACTGCAGAGCAGTTATTCTTCTCTTATTGACTGTATATGTATTTGTAAGTATAGTCATTCTTTTCCGTATACAATATTTCTATATATACAGTTTGCATACCTATTTATCGCAATTAAAATAAAAGGATGACATCAACATGAAGACCAGATTCCATTGATCGTAATTTCGTCTTGAATGAATAATTCCATATGAAGAAACATCTCATGATCAACATTTCGTACAGTTTGGTTAGTCACGTTATATATTTGTATATATTATATTATATGTGTAGGTTATATTCAATTGACAATTTTTAAAGAGCTGTCATTCCGGCAGCCAAGTTTACATAAAATAGTAATAAGTAGTTCCATGTGGGTCCTGCTGCTAATTTCTAGTAGTTGTTAATAGTTAATACATATGTAGTAAACCATTACGACGAGAGAGACCTCCATTAAAAACCGTTCCACACACAGCGATTAACGTTCAACATATCTATCTATATACGTAGGGATTTATATAATGTATATCTGCACAACGTTATTTCCAGAGTAAATGGTACCTCAGTATTTTTCACACACAATAACGAACACTAACAATTAACAATAAGGTTGTCACAAGCAGCACCATTAAAAGTATTTGAGGGTACACTTATCAGGATGAATCGGCTGATATATACATAGTCAATCAGCTCATCAGGAAATTTCCGTCAAATAGTAAGATATATTTTTAAGTATGTAACACACTAAAACCTTCACAAAAGATTGCTCTTAAAATATACAGACTCGAAAAAAAACTTCATATCAGCTTTTATAGCTATTAGTTTTTAAAGTATAATTATATATATATATGTTTATGCTCATACCACTATCATAATATAAGAAATACAAGAAAAAAATACTTGACAGAAACAAACACAAAAAAAAAACAAATTGCAATTAAATTCTTACCAGCAGAATCATAATTTTGGACGCATACGGTGACAAAACACACAGACACTGAACATATGTTTACAGGTATCCGTTGGGTTAATTTCGACCAGGAAATCATTGCCAACGAGGAACCCAAAAAAATATGGAAATTAAATGAAATAGTAAGTAATATTTTTTTCTTAGCATGCCACACAATTATATCCAACTAATAACTACAGGTAATATTTTTCATGGATACAATAATAACATCTTATGTTAAATTTATCTAGTAACTTACGACAAAAATTGCATTGCCTATTATGCATCCTGCAATGAAGACTCTAAACATAAAGAAAAAAAGACCATTTAAAAAAAATAACATGCTCACTACGTCTACAAAACTCATTCAGAGAAAACCTCATTTGTTTAAAGCTAAAAATTAATCACCAAAAGGATCACAAACGTTTCTCAACCATAAAAAAATCTGTTAAGAACGGTTCACTGATGATGTTCCCTTGTTGGTAAAATTCGTCCAATTGATGATAAGCTGTCGGATTCGGGACAAATGCATTTGAACATATTTTTCATTTTCTTCGACCAAGATCAAAGATATGAATTTTCAATTAACGGCGCATTCAACATATGGGTGTCTAGATGAACGGCGGATCGCACTCCTTTCTTGTCCAATTCCTTCCAATAGTCATAGTTGTATTTCATGTGCTCAATAACTTCAGGAACGTCTAGGAAAGCTGAAAAGAGCAGAGCAGAGGATAAAGTAGTCGTAAGTCTCTCACATCTGAGCTAAATCCAACTTCAAACAGAGGTATGAATGGCTTTCCACCTTTCGAATCTCATGTCTTTAATCCACTAAGTATGGGGTAAAAAGGAGCATGGGCTTTCCCATTCTCTACCTCTACCTCACATAATCCAGGGACTCGTCAAAATTTAATTAGGTGGAGACGCAACATTGTGTAATCCTCTATGAAGCTTACTTCACGAGCAAAAATTTAGTAAAATGATGCTCAGAATTTTATTTCCCTCTAAGCTTCCCCTCAAGTCAGTTTTTCATACAGTGAGAATATCCATACACAAATGACTACGACCTATGACCCAGGCAGAGTCAAGATAGATCTTATGGTTCAAAATAATCATTTTTAAGATTATAAAAAGATATTTTGAGTAGCTTCCATCTTAGCTAGAGAGTTTCCACTTTCGTAATTATGTGCCGGCTCATAAATATAATAATACGGACAAAGCAAGCATTGAGACTCCCAAAAGTAGTGCAAAAGAGCCTTCTCTTATTGACTTCAAAAAGTATCCAAACCAAAGCCATGAATGCATACAAATCTTTCTGCTCTTCAGTTAAATTCAACTCCTAATACTTTCGCAGTTGCTCACGTTACAACTTCACTGCTATAAACGACCAACTGTCGAATATTAAAATATGCACGGTGTAGTATTTGCTGTGGTCAATGCGCACAGTACGCGTAATTATATAAAGGAAGAATTAACTACTTAATTTGTGAAATGAGCTCGAAAAGATAATAGCACCAGTAGACAATGCTAGCATAAATAAAATTTGTATCAGTACAGTCCACAGAAAGCGTTAGAGAAAATGAAAGAAATATCAAATGGCCACAAAAAATGTGTGGTAGATAAAATAAAAATAAAAATAGTTACATTTGGCATTTCAAAAAGTATGCACAGATACACCTGAAAATGTTTAACAGCAAAAACGTTTGGAAAAAATAAATACATAGCTCACTTTGGCTTGCTCACAGTGTTGGAAGCATCCAAGTATAGAATTTAGAGCAGGTGCTCATATGTATATTGTTAATTAGCCGATGCTATGAGTGCGTGTAGTAGCTGACGACTTAATAATAAATAATAAATTGGAAAAATATTTTTAATAAAAAAAAAAAAGAAAAGCAGCTTACCATCCCATGCTTCATACATGTCTGCAACGAAGTAGTCGACAAAGCCCGTTTGAGATTTTGGAATCGAACAAGTACTTCGTTCAAACATGGGCATGACGGGAGGAAGACCTCGTAAAATCTCTTCTTCAGTCTGCCGGAAATATTCCTCTGCAATCCTCTTCGCCCAGTCTATGCAGAGTCGTAGGGGGCGGGCAGGATTGGCCACATCCGCACATTTAATAAGCATTCTTTTAATGAGCACGATATTATCGGGTGTGATCAACGTGAGGATATCAGGCTCAGTTGGAGTGACCGGTGAGGGGTCCTGGGGTGGTGGTCCTGCCGAATTTGACTGGGAGTCATCCTTCATCTGGAACGGCTTCGTGAATACATTAACAAACTTGGCCAAGTGCTCAAAGTGCTTGGGCATTTCCGTGGCCAGGACCATGTCAATAATGCTCCGCCGGACTGCTTTGTACGTTTCAGTGTCGAGATTTTTGAAAATATTCACCCGGGCGTCACTCAACGTGAGCTTGAAGGTGAACGCAGCATGGTGAGATTCCAGTACGGTCAAGTCATTGTACAGCAGAGCCAAGTCATTTCCTGAGTTGGTTAAAAATGCGCTGGAATACAGAAATAGGAAAAAAAAAATCCGATCCTTTTAGTTAATCTTACTTCCTTACATAAAAATACTTAAGTTACAATATAATAACTCATACCACATAAAATGACAAGTGAGCCATTGCATTGTATAATCCCAACTCAACCTGCTGAGCCCGTAAGTTATACTCTACATGATTGGCATCCACACTGAGGGACAATAATTGAGGGAACTCTGAAGGAACTTCTTGGACTATGTCGAGTGAGCCCGTGTAAAGAGAATTACAGTCCATTTGTACTCAACTGGGGAAAGATTCCCTCATAAGATTGTATTCATAGCTTCTTGATCATTTGGTTGTATACACAGGCAAAAGGGATTTTCTCCCAGCCTGCCTATGACAACCAACTGTTGTTTCCATAGAGTTGGCAGATAATTATCTGCCTCTTATCTAATCCCTGAGAAGTTATTCAAGTAGAACACGATCGAAGGAGAGAGGTAACAAGTGTTTTCTTTACCATCCTATGCCATTCCTTTACTTACATTTCCCCTCCTGTCAACTCCATGAATGTTTGGCTCAATGCGACAATATAATGAGCATCAAATCAAACAGTAGAATTTTCTTTCCACTGAGAGAAACAATATTTTTTACGTCATTGTGATTCCCACTCGCATGTCTCCAAGGATGATTTAATTGTCTACCGTCCCCCGCACCTCCTGCTTTGCTTGTCAGCCAATCATCCAACCCACCGAACTTGCTCTCTCCATGTCAGGGTGTATGTATTATTATGTGACACATAAATAGAAAGTATTTTCTTTCTCGTTTTGTTGTCATCCCTCACATTCCCAGTACAACACAGGTAACAATTTCCTGTCATGTCATCAATCATTATCATAGAAGCAAAACATATACATACACAACAAGTACACATGTACATAGATATACATAGCTGCTTTCACTTGGTCGTCCTGGCCTTTTCCCTGGAATTAACCCAATCAGGTCTTATCCTGCCTCAAATGTAGCCTCGCAGACCAAGTAGGGAAATAAATCTGATATTTTCCCTTCGATGGGCATACTGAAACACCCACTCATTTGTATACATGTACATTAGTATGTACCTGTACTAATCACAATACAGATGACAAACGCATATACACTGTGTGGATATGTTCCAAAAAATATATCGTCGGTGAAGAGGCAAAAGGAACTATAGGGTGTACAAAAGCATAGCCTGTAGATCATTTGCATCTCCACTGACGATTTGTACTTGCTTATACAAACGAAAGTCCTTGCATAAACCCTACCATCCTGTAGCTGTAGTAATTTATTACAAAGCACATCTGCACACATTTTGGATTTGCAACTTCACGTATGTACGTAACATTAAAATGTGTCAATGTTTATCAAAAATATTTAACTTTGGGAGCAGTAAGTATTACCAATCTCCCAAGAGCAAGTCATAGATAGTACAACAGACCTCTGGTTTAAAAAATCCTCAGTTAAAAGTATAGGGACATATACATAGGATCACCTTCCATGTAAATTTCCACTGAGGCTGTGCCAATAGAGATAAGAGCTTTGGCAACACTTGAGGTAGATATGTCTCCATTTGCGTCGAAGTCATAATATGAATCGGATATCTGTCTCTCACGCTGTTGGATTTTCTCGGCTCAATCCCATAGCCTAAGTAACAGGCGTTTACGAGACAAGTCCAGGTCAGATATAGATAGCTCAATGATAAACTACTTCCAAGATTTGGGTAAACAACTTATACTTTGGCTTGTTTTCCTGAAATTCCATATCTGATCATGGATATTGAATTCCCTTCAAAAAATTCAACTCCTCTCTTTATTTACGTATCATTTCACTCTGATAAATAACGGAAGAGAAAATAAAAACGGGGCAGAGTGGGGAAGTTTGGAAGACATCGGGAACATCGTTGGGATTTTAAAATGGTGAAATTTAAATTGTATAACAAGCAAGGAATCTATGCTCCTTCAATCATTTACAAGGACTTGATGTAAACTACTAGTTTTTATACCTTGTTTTTCCTGGATGATCCACGTCATGAACAACGGCTGCAATGAGACTCACTGCTTCATCAACAGGTTCCAAGAATGTTTTTAGCCGCTCCGTAGACATGAAGTAAGCCGTGGCCTGGAGGAAGGAGAGAAATATACATAGAATAAATAAACAATTACACTACGTTACTTGCACTGAATTTCCCCTTGGACAAACAAAACAGACTGTGTTCGAGGTACTTTTTAATAAGATTTGACTAGTTCAAAGGGGTTATGCAAAAAGCTTTCAATTTGGTATGAAAACTTTTCATTTCATTTATTCATGAAAAATATTATAAAAGAGAGATTTTGCAAACGGGAATAAATTCAGGGATAAAAATGTTTCACAACAATCAACCGCTTGTATATTTTTAGCCTTAGGCTTTCCTCAGTCTATTTTCTGATCTCTAAGCTCCGTTCAGTTTCTCTGTTCATGACTGTACATGGAATCCTTCAAGGGAGAAAAAAAAACATTGGGAAAAGTTTCTGCTTGTTAGATTTTGGAAAAGCGGATAGGGGAGGAAAGCTGTAAAAGTTCCTGAATGCCTTCTATTGAGAAAGAATACAATTAATAAAATAGGAGCTGAAACTGAGTTGGAGAGATTTAAAAGGCTGTATAATTGGCATAATCTTCAGCTCAGATTCCATGTTTGTTCAATAGCTCAATGCTCATTTCCAAAGAGAGAGAGAGAGAGAGAGAGAGAGGGAGAGAGAGAGCCTTCCTTTGACATAGATCTTTGAAAGGACCAGAACACAAACAGAGAAGTATTACAAAAGATGAGAGTTAAAACAAAAAAGAAGAGAATTACTTGAAGGACGTCAGCAGCATGAGTGGAATTATGATATGTATTAGAAGAATGATAATTGGCCTCAATAAGTGTGAGCCAATTTCTAAGCGTCGTCTCATCAGTATTCAAGATTTGGGCGACACCAAATCTTGCAAAGATTGTCATTCCCAGCCAAACGAGAGGTCTGTAATCATCACAAGAAAGTCACTTCAAAATCCCTTGAGCCTTTCAACACCATCATCCAACATACAGAGATAGATATGTATTTTAAAAGTCAGGGGTCTCCTTCCCCATAAGTGACAAGGAGTCATGGAGCTAAGTTCTACTACAGATTTACTTTTTAGTTCGGAACCTCCCAGACAAATTTTAATACACCCTGAGAAGCAACACTGCTTATCACGTTAATTCTCAACCATTTCCCTTCCCCACATTTTATAAAAGTATCCTTTCAATCCATCGTCAGTTGAACTTAGTTTTGGATTTGTATGCATGAATTCTCCATCCAGGATAGTGTAGAGTGTAGACTGAACAGAAACTTTCTTGGGGAAATCCCTCATGATGCATAATTACGTATAATTAGAAGTTTGTAGGGACCTTTCCCTCGTACTGGAGGTAACCTACAGTATGTATGTACATATGTGTAGCTAAAGTGTGCATAACATTGTCATGGGGGTCTTACATACCATACACCAATTTAGGACACATACTAGTAGTACTTACTCCCTCATATACATTTATCGACTTCACCCAGGGATGAACATGTTTAGCCACCGTAAAATCTAAAGACTAACAAAACTTTCCGAGGACTAAATTACTTATTGCCTAACTTACATGCATTCATAAATTAACTGAAGCTTGCCTCAAGTCACTCTTATAACTAAACTGTTCCCCTTTGAAAACTGGAATTCTGCTCTAAATACTTGGGATCCTGTGGGCTCCCATACATTTCTATTTTACTGCCTCCCTTTTATTAGGACAAAATGAAGTAACAGATTCCAGCAAAACTTGGTGGCTTCCAGAGCTCAAGTAGCTATTCCATTCATGTGTAATGTATATATGTACATACATAATTACGTATGGGTTGCATATATGTACGGTCATATTCTACGTGCATAGTCATATGTGGGATTTTTATATACTTACTAAAATGTTCATGTCATGTATGTACGTATGCACATATCTATAATATTGCTTGATGCAGCTGCATGTATAAGTATAGGCATGTAATTGCATACGTACAAATATATATAAACACTATGCAGTGGCAATATAAGTACTGTGTGTGTACCTTGATGGAGGCATGCAGGGTGGTTAGAGATAAGAATGCGAAAACACATGGAAATGCCTTGATTCCTGATCCTTTCATGTAATAAAGGAGGAAGGGAATAATAAGTCAGATCCAGGCCTTTATAGGGCATCTCAAGTCGATACGATGATACGAGCATGTAACACAATGCTCCATTAATTTGAAATGATCGTCTTCCCAAATCTAAACTGTTCAACTCAACTGCTCCGAAAAGCCCCGGCACTATTTTATGACAAGGAGGAAATCCCCATTATGAAATCAAATACAATTTCTCCCAGCTCCAGTTACTTTATAATTATTAATAATGCACATACAGACAGACATGAGAAAGCTCCGACGTGAAGCCCCCATACTCATCCTTAAGGACTTCTCCCCCCGTACATTATAGAGCATAAAACTTGAGTGCCTGAAATGATACTTGATTCTGTCAAAGAATAAAATTGTATTCCTTTCAACTAGATCAATCTTTGCTTTTGTGAGCTCCAGCTAAGTTGCTAAGAAACTGTAAGAACTTTATGGAACTTTATTTTACTAAGGAGAGAGAGAGAGAGAGAGAGCGAGGTAGAAAAAATCAGGGGATTCTAAAACTACCACGAACCACGGTAATATTTATCTTCCCTTTGCGTCATCCTACCTTCAAGAGCCTCTTGGAACTCAACAGGGGGAAAGCCCTGATTTGAAAATTTTACAGCCTGCTGCTGCTTCTCCTGCCATGATGAGCGGAATTGCTTTTAAAATCTTAACTCTTTTCCTGAGAAATGACTAGACATAAATACATAGATACATATTAGACGGAGCTAGTGACACAGCAGGCTCTCATCCTTCTCTCCAATCGCTCGAAAAAAATCATACTTTCCATACCTCACCACATCCACACTGCATTATTACTTTCCTCCATAAATGCAATCAAATCAACGATCTAAAAATTATGTGGACGTTTTGTCTAGCTCCACACGTTCGAATCAATAAAACATATTCAAGTTTACCCCAAGTACACACATACATAATTACATATGTAGATATACATATCTATCTATGCACACAAAGGATGTACATATACACTTCTCTCAAAAATCCTGAGACCATTATTAAAAAACGCATTATGTATATCTCTACAATGCTCCGGATGATTGTTTGAATTGAAGTAATAAAACATTTTCTAGAATATTAGAACCATGCAATTACTGTGCCTCAACTGTACACTGTATTGAGTCTAAAATCTAAAATAAATAACATTTAGGAACTCCCTGGGGATGTGTACTTACGTAACTCCATATGTGCATGCAAACATGTAAGTATTTACACATTGCATACACAAATATAGTAAATAAGTACCCCAGGAAAATTAAGCTTTTGAAATTGCCTCCGTCCAAATTAATTTCATTTACTTTCCGATTTTAATTAACTTAATAATCTTCTCATCCGCCTAGTGCTCCGTACTGTCCCAATTCTCAACTCCCTATATTACCCAGATATACCATGAGTAATTCAATAAGCTTGTAATTTTGTAAACATCTAGCTCCCATTATTTTCCTTGGCTTTTATTAGCAAATTACAAACAAAAACGAACACTCAGATTTAACGGAGAGTGGAGAATTCGCATACAACTATTACACTATTCCCTCTATCAGTACACCCTTCCAAATACGAAAGTTGAAAGGATAGTCGGATTTGGACCTTGTTCCCTAACATTCAATAATTTCTACTCTGTTCCCAGTAATGTACATACATACATATAGGCCAGGCTATGGGATGATAAGGACTGCTCCGAGAACTCACTCAGTGGTAAATCAGCTGACGTATGGAAATACAACCTACAGATAATGATGCCATACACATGTTCTCTGGTGTTGACACATAAAGTTGGGACCTGATGAGGCTACAACAACGTAGTTACCTTTTTTCCGTAATCTCTTCTAGGAGTAAAATGTCGAAATCCCATTTAGATTCAGTCTCAAGAAGTCTCTGGAGGTTTGTGGGTGCTTCAGCAATATCGGGCAGGGACGGCCTGGGAGCCAGTCGAGATGCATTTTCATTTGAAGACCGTCTCCCGGAAGGAACTGGCTTTGGACCTTGCTGTGATGTACAAATAGAGAAAAAAAAAGGCATTGTGCAATAATTCTACGGAAGGAGGATATAGATACTATCATACATACATTTATATTGTCACTGATTTCCACCCCCAAGTGATAAAAGTGATTTCCTCCTGTATTTTCTCTCTCATCAAAGGCTATAAATTGCAGTATTAAAGCAGTTCCGAAGTTGTGGGCGGTGATTGGAGGAACCAGTACAGTATTTAGGAGTAGTGGTTATGAAAACAACACATAGTTTTTTTCTTTTCCTATTTCTCGGGAACATGTCTTTTGTAAATATAATCATGAGAACATACTTCCTACGTACGCACAGCCATGTATGTACACATAGCTAAAACGATCCCATGTGCCGAGTGACGCCAAACCGTTTCACCCCCCTACCCCAGATGATCTAAAAAATATTTTATTTCCCCAGTGTCTAGCTTTTCTTCCAGGGTTTTCAAAATAATTCCATCATCTCCAAAACTCCGGAAATAGCGGGCAAGGAAGCGGAGAAAAGTCAAAAAAAGAAAAGCTAAAAGCAGTTTTTGAATTTTTATTTCTAATTTACTAATTTTAATTTTCAAAATATCCCTTGATGCTTACTTCTTAAAATTGCACGGGCTTTCCAACGAGCTAGTAAACAGTTCCATACGTTGAGAATTGTGGGCATGACTGAGAAATATGCAGAGTCTCGATAATTTGTGAGTGCTTACGAAGGAACAGGTTTTGAAAATCTGGAAGAAAAGCTAGAAAGTAAAGAGATGGAATATTTCTTGACATTGACCCTTTTAAAGGCTGATGAGGCGGGAGGAACGATTTTGTGGTATTCAGTACATATGTAATTCTGTACATTCTATTTGTTTGAAATCCTTCATGTATATTTCTCATGTTGATTTATACACTCACGGATACAAACTCTAGTGCCCCCATTTGTACCTCTGAAGGACGATCATGAGAGCCCACACACGTACGTATATACACTGCAGAGAGGAAGGTATCTCCCTTATATTGAAAAGAATACAAGGTACACTACAAATGTTATATTGGCGGACTAACCGAGAGAAGGGCCCCAAGCAGATCCGTGGTGAGTGGATCATCACTCCGAACTTTGTTACCATCGAAAAATTGTGGTGAGTAGAGTTCAGTCGTTCTTAGAATCTCAAGTACTCTCTCCAGTGCCTGGGCAACATAGAGTGGACAATTTTGCTGGGCGGCGGCGATTATATTAATGACTTTTGTGATGGGAGCCTCAATGGTTAGTGAGTGAAGTTTAGCCAAGCTCTGTCTTCGAAGGATAGAACCTTCCTCATCAACATTTCCATCATTATTGTCCAATGGTCCCAGGAGAGTATCCAGTCACATCCGAAACAAACCGGCGGGCAGATGGGCAAAGAGAAGAGAGGATAACAAGGACAACAAATGATCACACATTGTGAACACGTATTCGATTGGGCCAATCACATTCACGTCGAGCAATCCAACAAAACGTACATAGGCAGGGCACATTGAAAGAGAGACAAGTAAAAAAAAAAAGAAACGATTGTTAATAAAAAATGAAATACATATATAACTCAATGCTCATAGTGAGAGATCAAATTGATTTTTTTTTCTACACTACACTCTATATATTGTCAGTACAAAACTACTCAATTGAACTCAAGCTCACAGTTATTAGAATATTATACTTTCTGTCCAAGTATCCATCTATCTCTACAACTATACTCCTATTACAGTAGTATCAATGTTCACTACGGGGCTGGGCGGGGAAAGTACTACTTGGTCTCTACAGGTATAGGCAAGTCGGACAAACTACAATCGAATTTGCATGCTTACTGTCATTACTGATGGATTTGATGTCATAGGAAGCTTTCCGCAACGACTTGAGACTTCCCCTTGGCATTGGGTAGCCCACATCCTGGTTCGACGTGACGTCAGAGGAGAAGCTTTTCTCTCCGTAGGCACTGGGAACGTCACTCACGTAGATATAATGAGTTGCTGGCTTTCCCCTTGAACAAAACCCAAATAATTAACATCCTTTCTTTCCTCCGATGCTCAATATTTGCACAGTCCAATTATTCCTAATGTACTCTCATATAGTCTGTCCAGCGAGATGAACTACCACTTCTGGGCCTCGTGTAAATACATATAATAAATGAGGGAGAGAGAGAGATGTGAGAGAGAGAGAGGGAGAGAGAGAGGGAGAGAGAGAGAGGGAGAGAGAGAACCTTTCTATTTTACGCTCGCACGAACCTTGTCAAATTTTCTCACTAATATTATTATCCCCAGCGTCTATCTTTCCGTGTGTAACTATAATGTTACTCCTGCCAGTCTCACTTCCCGCGCGTCATTTATGAGAGGAATAGGTACAAGGCAAGGAAGTAACCCCATTAACATTCAACGTCGCTCAATTCGCCACTTTTACAACTCCACAGCTCTCCCAAACCAACAGACATAGAGTCAACTTCCATTCCTGAGCGTTACCCCACCCAAATGTATCCAAACAGTATGGGATCCTGTCTCTCAAATTAACAGCAACAGTTTTGATTACCAATGCTTTGGCATGTGTGTGTGTGTGTTTGTGTGTGTGTGTGTGTGTGTGTGTGTGTGTGTGTGTGTGTGTGTGTGTATGTGTGTGTATTAGGGTTGGTCATATCGTTACCTTTCGAAATATCGTTAATATCGTTATCGTTCACAAAAATAATCCCGACAACGATATGGTAGAACGATAAAAACGATATAAATATAAATTGAAATAATAAAGAAATTAAGCAGTAAAAATTATCCAATAAGTATTTAATTTATTAAAAGTTATATAAGTAATAAAAATAAGCCGAAATAAAGCTTCATTTTTAATTATTCACTTTTCCAAATGCCTGTTTAACAATTCCTTCTATTGCTCGAACCAATTCAATTCTGAATTGGAAATTTTCGGTTCAGTTCAGTTCAATTTACTAATTTTCCGATTCAATTCAAGATGAAACTGAATCGCTTGATTCAGTTCATAACTTTGAATTACATGAATTGTTTTTCTTGTATTATTAAAGTTCAAACGATTCGTTTTGCCCCAAACATTTCAGCAACAGATTTACAGTTTACAAGCTCTCCAGATCCTAAAAGTAACGATCTGTACCCTTAGTTTAACTTCCTTCTGCTGTACGCTTGGAAAATACTGCTGTCGTGTCTAGAAAGCGTATTCTTTAAGTTTATCTGCGGAAACCGTTGTTTTCGATGCAGTTCAATTCAAAAATTTGAACTGAAACGAATTGAATTAATTTGTACTGAACTGAATTGAACCGTTTTGACCACTTCTTCCGGTTCAGATGACACTTTCTAGGGCATGAAATACGTCAGATGACAACATTATGTAATTTTTGACGATCCTACCTTCTTAGAACGATATTAAGATAGAGCGATATATCGCGTGAAATATACGAGAATTATCGTAGCATATCGTTCCTCCAAATTGGACGATATTAACGATAATATCGTATCGTTATATCGGTATGACCAACCCTAGTGTGTATACTGTATATGCTTGGCCTGTGTCTGTGTGGATGGGAAGAAGCGACGGAATCAAACGTCAAAACCTTCATGCAAAACAGTCTCGAGGGAATGGACGAGATAGGGACTGATAGGGACTTCTGCACGGGAGATAACATTTTATGAGAATTTATTGTTCTCGTAAATTGCATCCCACCATCTTTTCTTCCCTAGCATCCTCCATGCCTCGACCGAGCCAGTGACATTTGATTCCGTGCTTGGGCAGCCTGGCAATGGCAATGGTACTAAAAGTTTATCCCGTCATTAGTGACTGCTGGAGTTGAATGAGGACTAAACGCTAACCGTTTGAGAAATGGTCCGTAGTGACAGGGAGAGACAAAAAGCTCACTTGATGGTTGGAGAGTCCGAGTTGGGATCCGAGTATTGTTGTTTACAGTTGAAAGACAGGACTCTGGAGTTGAGAAAGATAGGATCACCAGTCTTTCGATTGTACATGTAGTTCCCTTCCCATTCCTTCCCTTGCTGAAGTTCCTCTAAGACATGGTCATGGAAAGGAGCCGCTGGACTTAAAAGTTGAACTTGATTCTGAGTTTGGGTGGAGGAGTTGGTGGCGGTGGTGTTGCTTCCACTACCAGACAGTCCCATGCTGCTGGGATTGGGCGCTACTGAACTCACGTTTGGGTTTGTGGGTGAGTTGGCGGCATCCGGTCGACTGGGGGGTCCTGGAGGTAAATTATTGTAAAAACTTGGATTGCAGTTTCCCTGTTGTTCCCCTTGAGATGCAACTTGTGACTGTTGCTGTTTGAACTGAAGCTCGATGAAATTCGAGCCAGAGATCTCCACGGATGAGTAGCCAAGAACTTTCTCATAAGCTCGGTTTACAAACTGTTGTCGTGATGGAATCCCAGGGAACGTCCATGATTTCGTATTCCAGACAGGGAAACCAACATTCAAATCAACAAATAAACATACGATATTACACTTTCAAAGACAACAGCACCAGAGACCAAAAACCTACAAAAAACCAAAAGAACATCGAACCAAGGATTTCATTCAATTTCCACCACTTTTTATTCCCTCCTGTCACTCTTGACTGTACGTGGAACCCAAACTCGTCATCTCTTTTACTCTTTACATTTATCCACATACTCCTACATAAGGCAAATATCTCTCTTTACAATATACATAATTATTCTAAAGCCTACTCAAAGCATATTTTTGGTCACTGATTTTAACCCCAGCTGTTATAAGTAATTATATACAACATCTTCACTACAAAGCAAGTGTTCAGCCATTTTAATGCCTCTAGAGATCCTTAGCTAATCTGCCTTGAACACTTGAAGCTATAGCTTACAATATTAGAGATTCTTGGAAAGACTTGGGAAAACTAAGGTCATGGTAAAATCTCTGGTTGCAGAGTTTTATTTAATTATTATAGTTACATCATGTACTAAGCCCCAACTCCTGAGCATTAAATTACTTTGAGGTAATATCCAACACCAAGCTTGCTTTTGCTGAAAGCTACCACATAAGTTCTTCTCACTAAGGATCCTTTCCACAGAATACTATATACGTACACATGTAGGTGGGGGGGGGTTTTTCAATATCTGAATTCAAGTAGATACCATTGTTCATAGAAAGTTAGCAAGTTAAACCATAGTCACGATCACGTAATGGAAATCAGCCCAGGAGGTAAACATGACGTTTGATACCAGGAGACAAGAGACCTTGACCACCTGAATACTAACGTCATTACTAAAACCAATGTCAATTATAGGGAATCACCGGTTGAACTTGAAGGATCTCAAGTGTTAGATTAGGGAAGATAGGAGGTTGTGATGCAAGAGCTTTGAAGAGTTACATATATCTACTTTCGTTAAAATAATACCAGTTGGGGTTGATGCCCTGTCCTTTGAATGAGAAGATTGAAATACTAGTAATGAAAGCTGGTGACGAAGCTGAGTTTGACCAACTGACCTGAACACGATGGTGAGCGTCAGTAATCTGAATCATATCACGGCAGTGATCCAAAGCTGTGAGGAGGGTTGAGATAGTAGTCAATTTGTAAGCTGCATTCACCAACGACCGCTCCAATTGAAGCAACTCATTGAGCCAGAACACAGTCGACGTAAGTCCGTGATCGATTTCCACCTGAAACCACACAATCTCACTCTTCCATAAAAGGAAACTCATCAAATCACTTTTCTTATCTCATTTCATCCACCAATCTGTCTGATGCTTGAGTCTACAGGCAACAAGGACAGCGAGTAAAAGCTTAGAGGCGAGAGAGGGAGAGAGACACAGAGAGAGAGAGAGGGAGAGAGAGAGAGAGAGAGAGAGAGAAAGAGAGAGAGAGAAATAGAGAGAGAGAAATAGAGAGAAAGGGCTATTTAATGCTACAAACAAAAAAAATCCCAAGTAATTCCATTCCCCACCCGCCCATATACAACATGAACTGAGCACAGTTGAATGGGACCCCTTTCATTAAGACCTCTCAAGGTCCAACGAAACACTTTCCGACTTATTGTTAGTGTTGAAATACTTCTGCACTAGAAATGTTTACTGTGATAAAAATACTCAAATAGTACAGTCACAAAAGAGTCCTGAACATTGCACTGGCAGAAGGTACGAGAGGGAGGAAAATACTTTCTCCAGACAGCTTATGTACGTATGTACATACGTAAGTCCTCCCCATGGTACACATATCGGGAGCTATCGGATTCCTTCGCACACGCAATTTTTCCTCCAATAAATACTACATTCGTAGGGTACCTCCAGGATTAATTACCGACTTTCCTCCTTGAGCACTCATTTCTTCGGAAATTAAACGGGAAGGAGAAAAAAATAACTCGATGAAAAAATAGAGAGTCTAAAAATAGAGGAAATAGTTAGTATTGTACACAGATATATCTTCTATCCATACCCTCACAGACAATGTGAATAGGGAAAAAAACTACAAATTACAGATTACATCCCCGACCTTCCAGCTCCCCTTGAATAATAGTTATAACCACGGAATTGGAATACCCACAAAAACACCATTGGTAGGAATAGAACCTCAGATGTAGAAATAGTACAGTGAGGGAAAGCGGGAGTAGAACACAATCCCCCCATGATTTCAAAGATACAATCACATTTAATCTCAGTTTCTCTCCAGGATTGACCACAACCCTGGAAATAGGACAAAGCGAGAGGAAGAAAGTGTGAGAGGGGGAAAGAAAACTCAAAAATCTCATTACCTTATCAATGCCAGCATCCAAGAGAAATTCTACTCCGGATTCATTCTTCTCAAAAAAGCTGTAATTAGAAAATTCAAAACCATTTGTTCACATATTGGTATATATAGATATATAATTAATTACATATGTACATACATATAATAATAACACCAGCAGATATTTCTTCCCGTCCGGAATTTTTTTTACTAAAGAACTTCACCCTTAATTTAATGTACTGTACGTAGAAAGTTTCCAACTTATCGCCACATTATTTTTTTTTTGTAATGGAAAAAAGTCTCAAACTATAGTTTGACATAACTCACATGCTCTCCCACAATAGGTATATACATACATAGATACGTCTACAAGACAAATTTTGTTCGCGGGATTTGTTTGTATTTATAGAAAGTTTGTGCTTCCCGACTTTTTCTAATTTAAAATCTAGAAACTGATAAAAACAAATCCTAATCATTGATCTAAAGTTATACTTAATCCTTAATAATTATTGTTCTTCGGATGGTGAGGCTAAAAGATTTAGGAACCAATGGAAAATGTACAAGTCCAGGAAAAACCTCAGGAGAGGGAAAAGTAGAGTGTAAAATACTTGATCCATGAGAATTTCCATAGGAGCATCTACTACTGGAATCAAAGGCTTATAAATTAAGATGGTTTATGTGGTTGTGCTCTTAAAGGAGGAAGACAAAGCCCCTCTCAAACAGATTTGTGCGTATTTCAATAAATTACTCGCTTCGATGAGTTCCGCATGTGAGATATGAGAGTTTGGCGGAGTTGATGTCGACAGAAGTAACTAACAACGGAAAGTTAATTGAGATGGTGTGACGAGGAGTCACTGGGATACTCTTCGTACATCCATATAAAGACCCCTACTCCTTCTTTATACACTACTTCCGTACATACATATATGATCAGGAGGAAGACGAAAGAGAGAGAGAGAGAGAGAGAGATGTGGAAAATAAATCTGTCGTCAAGTCGATTAGTATCAACTGAGGAGCGAAGAGATCCGGAAGGACCTACTACTACTGTGTATCAGAAAGGAAACAATGGGTAAATCCCCTTGAAAAAGCTAGATTGATGGATCGATAAAGGGTTTGGCGCCTCCGTCTCCTCACTCTCCTCAGTCTTCTCAAATAGAGGGAGAGGAAATTGCAGAGGCTACACACAACGTGCATATAGATGTGCCAAAATAGGAAGTTGGAAAAGACAACCGGCCTGTCTCAAAAGTATGGAAAACTTTGACTTCAACTCTCCGCTAACGAGAGGTAAAGCAGGTATGAGAGCTTTTAGACTCGAGGGTTGACTCTACATATGTACCTACATGTGTATCTTATACAATAAGAGCACTCCTCAGAAGAGTATACACATCTCTCATGTATCGATCATATATACATGAATGTCAAGCACAGACCTGCCGACTCCATATATACATATGTATATCTATGTACATGTCCACAGTAGTGAGTAGAGTCCACAAGCAGCAAAGCGACGTCTCATCTCCTCCACCCAAATCCTCCTCGAGGAGGATGACGAAGAAGAAGAGAAGAGAAGAGAAGAGAGAAAATACAAGGGACAAAGAAAAAAGCTGTCATCTTCCCATCCGGCCCAACAAATCTCCTTTTCAATTAGACAGAGTGAGTGCATGATGGTGGCGGATGAGAGAAAGATAAAGAAGCAGGGAGAAAATCTTAAATAAACTCCAGTGACTCGAGCGGAGTACACGTCCTAGTTGAGCGTACAGTCCCTTGTTATAGGTACGGAGACACAACACACAGGGAGACTCCCGCACATCTCTCCTTAATTAATCGCACTGTCAACAGTCTCTTAACAAGTCCAATTTTTTAAACTGGAACATCCTCCCCTGTACAAACACAACACACACACAGACACACACATACACACACGGGGAAACACACAGAACTTGACTTTTGATCGTCGACTCAAAAAACAAAGACCCCGTCACATATGCATTAAAATAATCTCCGGGAAATATACAAGTATTTCTCTAATGAATTGTTTGCTTTGTTTCACTCTCCCCTTCCTATCTGTCATAATATGTACATAGGGCTATGCACACACGGACACGGACATCCATGTATATGTACACACTCGTTCAAATAAAATCTACAGGCAGTAGAAACACAAGCAGGGGGCCATAATGGAGAGTCTCCTCTGTAAAGATAATAATTTCCTGGGCTTATGGAATTCATCACTTCGTCCTCTCATCAGATGTTCCTTATTGCAGGGAATGTTTTTCTAAGACCCAACACACAGAAATGACAAAACGGTCCTGTGTGTACTTTCATGTATAATATTTCCTGGGATCACTCTCATTTGTACAGAGGCTCCTCCAGGGTACAGCGTGGGAGTAATAAAACCTCATACAGATTTTTTGATAATATGCGAGTGATCTCAAGTAAATATGTACTCCAATACTATTGCATGTGCTCATAAAATATACGAGTGTACTGCATGTTATTCGTTGTCCCAAAATTCCAGAGCTACTGTACTGAACTTTGAACTCAGATAAGTACTGTATTTTTTATAAAGCAAGGCTAAAGATTTAAATTAATCTTAAATACCCAGGTAATATAAAATGGTATATTTTATTGCCTAGTAAAAACAAGAGGACTTTCACCAGAAATGCTAAAAGATACGCTTGCTACTGTAGTAAGGTTAAGGGTTAGGTTTCCACGGCAGGGCGCTGCACTCCAGCAACGGAGGACGTCGAGCTGATGCGTGCTTGAATAAGGTTAATCAACTTTAATAATATTACATTTTATTTTAATATCTCTCCATCTTCTCTCGCTTTTCCTCAAACCTGACGAGCAAATAGCAAGGCGCTTCAGTTTACATCAAGTTTGGATGTACGGAGTTACAGTAGGAAATTGCCCTAGATTTGAGTGAGCTGGAGCGGAAGACCGCATCCCAAACTTTTATTTTTACTACAACTTACATACATTTCATCAGTGGTAGGAGAGTGAGTGGGGGGGGGGAAGAATCTCATTCCAGTCAAGTGACGACTATCCTCCGAGGATGCTATCATAATCTTTTTAATTACCCCTACGGAGTACCATCCCGGAATGAGTTTTCTTATCATATAATTCTAGTACTAGCATTTTAACAACTTGGAGGCTCTCCCTCACATTATTTTAGTAAAAATACTAGCATTCCGGGAATCCTTAACTGTCAGATTGAGCCCGGGTGATTCCTACCTTGATGAAAGTGTATCTATCTCTTAATTAATATCTATCGGGAAAGTATTACAACTGACTGGGATGACGCATGATTCTATATATAATGGGACACGATACTAAAAGGAAACATGGAGCTCAAAATAAAATTACAGTCTCCAATGGAAGTTTATTGACTCTACATGTGGAGATATGGAAGGATGTAAGGTCCGTATTAAAATCTGGAACTTACTTTTTCTTAACGATCGCCACCGCCGCCATCAGTACCTTCTCCTCCTTCAGCTGCCTGAAAAATAACCAGAGGGAATTAAATTACAATATCTTTTTCATATCCTGGTGCCGTCTCCTCCCTCCCTCCCTCCCTCCCTCCATTTACATTTACATAACGATGTACATCCATGACTCATAACTCAATAACGGTTGCGTATTGCATTTACATAACTAAATTACTAAATTAATGTATTTTGGTTGCATGTAACCCAATTATTCGTATGGTTTCCATGGTCTGCGGGGCCCAGGAATGAGCAGGAGAAGAGTCCTACACCTTGGAATAATTTCCAGCCATATTTTAGCAGAGCTATAATTAACCTCCCAATGTTACATGTAAACAGTATTTGGAAGAATCAGGCATTTCCGCTCTACTTTCTATACTACAAACTGAGATGACGAAAGTACATACACTGTCGTAAAAGAAGTAGATGTGGATACAATTCTCATACCACAAATGCCGGTGTATTTCCCATCCACGTTACCACACACTGTTCAGTATCTATACATATCTATGTAGATATAGAATTCTATATATATACTATCTATAGCTTGGTCCTGGTCATGCACAGGAATAGGAGTTTGATACCGTCGTTGACTTTTTACAGTCTTTTTTTATGAGCGAATCAGATGAAGCACCATCACCCACCAGGGCAACAGCCGTGTCAACCGTGTATTTTTATAGGAGGTTCTCCCTACAGTCAACTTTGTGGGAGAGGAGTTTTTTTTTAATGCAAATCAATTGTAAAAGATTGGAATATTATGGAAACTACATGGTAGATCCATGGAAATTGGGAAATATCCCTCCTCCCCACAATCTTAGCCTTCACTTGTAGTGAATCAGATTTTTCCGGATTTGTTTCAAAATATGTACGTAATTACATATCTGGTTTTGCCAAATTTATGTATCTATTACATAGTATATGTAGATAGATAGTCTGTACATAGTATAAGGTTCAAAGGGAAGGACATAATTCCATTTTTAAGGAATCGGGGCCAAAATCCTTCCTGCTAATTAATCTCACGGAACATAAAATAAAATTAACGGCTGAATTTGGTTCGTTGATTTCCACGCTATAGGGTCTTCCTTTGTTGCATCCTCAAAACCCGCAAGTGAACATTTGTGGATGGAGCTTATAACACTATACATAATTACATTTATGTACTTATACTATGTAGGGAAGGCTCATGGTACATAAAGACAAAATCTTTGTTTACAGACATACATACATAGCTGGTTTCTCCGGTGATCCTGAAACTCCCACAAAAAAAAAAAGTCTTTTTCACTGATTCCCGGATATGCAATACATTGAGAGCTGTTCCTCTCACAATTATATATTATGTACGTATGTACATATATGCAGACCGGGGGAACGTCTAAACATAATAGGAAGGAAGTTGATGAGCTACTGGATATTATGGACGTGGCAGTAAAATGAAAATGTTAACATTGTTTCCACAAACACACACTTGTCGAATGGTCCTCTGCGCTATGGTAACCATATTTACTCTTTCTAAAGGAAAATTCCCAAGTTTGTCTCTCACACAAAAGGAACAGAGAGGGAAGGAGAGGAAGACAAAAACCATTAAAGTAATAGAGATTTGCGTGTCAAAGGAAATACACTCAGGCGATCTGTCTTCTTCTATGGAGATTGATGGGAAGCAGAGGGAATAATATGAGAACAAGAGGGTCTCCTCCTCCTGATCTATTTAATAATAACCAAGTATTGTTCGTCCCGTCCCACTAAATCTCTCCCAAGAAGTTGATACAGTTGGGCAGTCGGGAGTGTGTAAGGGGATCTTTCTTCCTCTTATTATTTAGTATTCTCCATTATTCCCGGAGTCTCAGAGCAGCTTTGGCCTGATCAACTAATTTCCGCAACCTTTGGACCACCCGACAATCCGAAACTAATATATGTTGCTAGGAAATAGTATCTATTTTCCTTCTCTACCCACTCCTGCTACTTAAGCCTCTTACCTCCTGATATTTTTTCCGCCTCTCTCTCTCTCTCTCTCTCTCTCTCTCTAATTTATTTTTTTCGCCTCCTCTGAAATTACAAATTATCATTACTGTCCAATCCCACAGCATTTATTCTTTGCTGACACAAGGATTTTCAATCCAAGGAAACAACTTTCAATGAGTATTTTTCTTCAGGACGGAGTCTAGTTTTTCTCCAAGCCTAGCCGAATGTATACCCTGAACCTTGCTAATGTATAATTATATAAGAACAAACAAAACTTGGACCTGACCAGAATATTAATATAAGTGGAATAGGAGACCAGAAAGTTGCAGACACTTTCCCACTAAAACTTTGACCCCTCCAGATGCCTTCCTCCAACGCCTTCCTCCAACGCCTTCCTCAAGAGGATTACTTCTCGGCCCCATTAATATTTCTACTGTCTTTGTGTACCCCCACCAACGGCTCTAACCCAAGAAGCTTCTTCATAAGCAACCTGTCTTAGGACTGTGTTGTCAAAATCAAAACAAACGTAATTACGATTACGTAGAAACAATACAAATGTCCCAAATACTATGTACTTCAGTGCATAGAGTACAATACAAGGACACATTTCTGGTTACATTCTGTAGTATGTAGGTCCAATATTTGAAATATCTACGCTTTCGAATCTTCCAAGACTTAAAATCTCTGTATTGCTTTTGTTGCAGAGTCTGTTTTGGAATTCTTTCCCTCAATTCTATGAATGTATATGTCAAGAAGAAGAATCCTCAGAAACAAAATGAAGGGACGTTCTCTGACTAGTCAAATTACTCTTCAAAATTCCACAAGTTGCCCTGATTCTACTGAATATTTAAAGACGACAAAAAATTAGTAACTGGAGAAGTTCCCGTCTACGCAATCTAACGAGGTTCTATACATATAGATATATGTTTATACATACATAGGTACATACGTGCACTGGAAAAATAGGAAAGTCCGTTTGTGATGACTTGGTTGTAGATATATAATTATTATATAATTGTATGTAGTATGTGTACACAAATGTAGATATCTATAGGTTAGCAAGTAATCCTCGAGATTTATTTCATAAGCTGTATTGTTTATCTCAAGACAAGAATAAGCACATACTTCACAATAACGACAGATATCCTTCAGCTTCTTGTATGATCACTCTCTCCACACGACTTGCTCCGCGGAATTGCTACCCGAACAATATGAAATAGCAGCTAGAGCCTGACAAAATGTTCCAGGGCATCTCGTCAGAGAAGATCCGAAACAGGGATTAATACCCCGTCCAGATGCATACATACACAATAGACGTACGAGCATATCCACTAAATGTATCTATCTATAGATACCTACAGCTACTAAAGTTTCTCATTCTCTAATAAAACTATTGCGTATTTTTGTTCCCTCCAAATATGCCTGACTCCCAGTTAAGTTCCATACACTTAACCAGCATTCAATTGTCCATCCCATGATGCTTGACGCTTTCAATTTCTACTGGAATGTAAATTGAACGCTCTGATGTCATGCTTATAGTCTTTACAGCCCTGAGAAAAAATTCTCATCTATTTCCCGGGGAACAAGAAATGATGAGAATTGAGGGAGAGAGGCAGTAGAGAGCTGAGTGAGCGACAGGAAGAAAGAAAAACAATTGAAATGCCAATGCAATGCAATAAAATAAAAAGCTTCCTATGCATTTCAAAATAGGGAATACAACCACACAGGCTATGCTGACGACTCCTTTTCCAATCATTCCATCCACGTCACATAACCCAAGCTTATATTCTTCCCATTGTTCATACACCAGGGCTCATTTGCGTCAGCGAATTCAAATTCTCCCTTTATTCTCTTCACACACTACTACACTCGAAGTAGGAGACAGAGCAGTTTAAAATAATGTCCATCAATTAGAGACCAAGTGTATTATCATGTACACTACTACTACTACTACTACTACTACTGTCCTGAATAAAAAGAGAGAAATCAGCAAGTTCCCATCCAGGAGGGAAAATTAAGACAACCTCTGTGGTAATTCGTCGTCAATGGTTATAGTAGACGGAGTACATACGTCCATGGATCCAGACTACCTATGTATAAATGTAAGAGCTCCCTACAGGAGAGAAATTTTAGACGGGGGAGATGTAACCTGCAAAGAGCTGTCTCTCTCTGGATAATTTGAGAATTTTACTTGAAATAGCTCCAAGAAATAGCTCTTGTTTTGTATGTGGAAAGCAAGACCAAAAACTATGTAAATTTAACGCTTCCCTTACCATTGCATGTATATCTACGCATACATTTAGACTTACTAGACCTTTCAGAGCGAGTGGGCTTTGGGGAATTGTTGATACTTCGCAAAAGAGCTTATTTATCATATCCTACGGAATGTGTAAAAAATGTAAAAGTTTAAACTTCAGCTGTGCACCTTATCCACAGTGTCTATACCTAGATACATATATACTATATCTATACATACATACATAATTATATGAAAGAGGATCCTGGGCACAAGGCAAAAAAAAACCTAGTTGGAAAAACGTAAATTATACGAGGATTCACAGGAGTAGTATTTGTTCCCTTGATATGTACCTACACATACCTTCCCACAAGAAAGTCTCATCTTTCCTTGCAAACCCCTCAATTGCAAAAAGAGAATTTTTTTCTCTCCCTCAGTAAATATTCCTATTCCAAGTCCCTCAGAAGATTCTACGACTTCATATCTCCGGGAAGTAACTTATGACCTTATAGATCTCAACTGTGGAAACAACAGTACTAAAATTGCCACTCATTTTTTTTTGTAACTACATATGACTGTATGTACTAGTACAGATACTACGCTTTCAATAATTTATAAGGATGTATTTAATAAACAACCCTTGTCAAAATCATTATTCTTAGTGAATGAGTACAGCGGGGCTTTTCCGTGGGAGCAACTTGGCTTTCGTGTGCAACCGCATGTTCCATTTGAAATACTGCGATTTTCACCACTCAATTCCCTCAGTTTAAAGAATTTCTAACCCGATACGACAACACCCGAATGAAGCTAATGAATTGACGGGAGTGCAATTTAATGTTCCCAAAATGTGATATCTACTACTATTAAGGTATGGGAACTATAATGTCTACGATGTCACATACGCTCTACATACATACATAGATATGTACATGTATGAGCTGCCTGCTACCCAGGACGTCCCAAATATCAAGGACTATTCCTATAGAGGATACTATTTGGGGGTACTGCGTAAAATTTCAATATCGGAAGAGAGAAAACTCATAAATCTCTGTTTAAATTGCCGTGAATAAACGTTCCAAGTTTTACACAAGTTTTATGTAAAAGATACGAAGAGAGAGAGAGAGAGTCTTGCTTTAGGAGCAATTTCAAAGCAGGACATCCACATGCGGTGTGGAATGGAATATTGTAGTAGCAGCCCATGGATATTTATAGCTTGGACTCCACAGAGCGTCCCCACAGATAAAATAAAAGTGTTGGCAGCATTGAGGGAAGATGCTCGGCGAGGATGACTGTACTGTACCCCGCACCAAGATGATATCATAATTTACACGACCACTTTGTCTCAGTGTAATGACTTTAAAGTTCCTCCTTGAAATCCCATTAAAATAAATTAATGTTTCACATTTATGAAAATTCTCTTAAAAATAAATCCCAGGGTTTTTCTCTCCCCCAAAATTTTCAGATAAAGAAAATTGCTCACTTATTGTTAGATGTCAGGAGATACAGAGGGGGACTTCTGGGAATAAAAGGGGGCTTGCAAAAGTATAATTATTACAAAGATTCCCGTGATAACTTTCTGTCCAGACTGCATCCTAATGTACAGATACAGATAGTAGTTATTCGTATCCACAAGTGCAAATACGAATGTAGATATCCAC
This sequence comes from Allacma fusca, assembly GCA_947179485.1. Taxonomy (NCBI): domain Eukaryota; kingdom Metazoa; phylum Arthropoda; class Collembola; order Symphypleona; family Sminthuridae; genus Allacma; species Allacma fusca. Next base: position 39,978,017 of record OX359248.1, on the reverse strand, counting down.
ACGGAGTAAATGTATCTGTATGTATATCTACGGATAGGCAATCCCATGATGACTACAATATGTGTACGCACGTTTCCAGAAGACAGACCTTGGATGGGAGTAGGAAGTGCGAAAGAATGACAGATACAGTTCCATTGGACGTGATGGCATGTGGAAATTTCCTAAAGTTACCTCGGAGTTACAGCTGCAACCATCCTGCTGTAACCCTCAACTTGCAAATGTAGTATGATTCCTAAAAGTTGGGTCCCTCATGACAGTGCTAGTATGACCCTCATCCTCCTCCATGATGAGAGCTATGTGTACTCTACAGAGAATGAATATTTATATTTACTTAATGATTGTAAGCGTCTCAGGCGAGAGGAGTTTGGGTTGCCGATAGTCAAGGAGGAGAAGATCGATTGTGGAGGGGCTGTGACTGCCAAAGGCTGAAGACGGGTTGTTCGTGGTAGTTGTGGCAGTGTGAGTCCCAGGGTCTCCTCCAACATGAGCATCCAGCTCTGTCGCAGACTTGACCACACTCAGGTTCCAGCCCAGCTTCTCAACAACAGCGTACCGAATCCCTCCCAAGAGGGCATCCTCTCTTGGAAATGCTGCCACCACCTGTAATCACCAATGAAATTATTGAAAAATCCATTTCAAATAATTACTTTCAAATTATATTATCAGTATACACGAGCGTAGTGCCCCAGTCCATATGTAATCATATCAACCTCCCATACAGTTTACAGACAAGTTAAGCACAAATGTTTACACATGCAGTTATATCCTTCATAAAAGTATAAATGTAAATGCCAGAGGAACACAAGTCCTGCAAGAACTTTCCCAACCTAAAAGTGAACGGAAGTAACCTCCTTTCTTGTTTGCTTAGATGCTCCATCCCTTACCATCTGTATATCTATATGTAATTATGTATGTATGTAATTACATGACTTTAGTTTTCACATGCGTGCACAATTCCGCATATAAGCATTGAAAACTCTCGTATGGTTGAACGGATGAAGTAGTATTATAACCAAGTTGTAATCTTAGAGGCAAAACACTCATCCTGAGCGTAATACTACTCCAAGTTTAAGTAGTAGTCTTTTACCTCACTTCATCTCTCTCACTCACCCCCACAAGCACATACTTTCACCTCTGAATAAATTCCTTCCTAGCTCCAGGAAATCTACCTACTTTAAACAGATTTACTGGAGTCAAGCTGTATTCCCAATCCCTGTAAGTACACAAATGCACATATGTAGAATGCATACACAGGAGTCAGGAGCCATATTACAACACACACACATACACACACACACACACACACACACACATACACACATGCACACTCACAGACACACACTCCATATGTGTAATTTTATACTTTCCAAGTAGCGCTTTCTCTCCGGATTCATCAAAATCCTCATTCCTTGTACGAGCACTTGATAGATAATTACATCTGCAACAGCCACCATTAATCTCCAGGACGCATTTCCAGATCATTTGTATACAAGGAATTTGATTGGAGGGAAATGAATCGTAGAGTATCTCCCTGTATCTTCACGTATACAGTCCTATTACAAATATCTACAGTCCTACTCATCTACCTGTTCCCATTCCAGTTATCGATTAGGGACAGAGCGGAGAGCAAATCAGCCAGACTGACGAGCTTTAAGATGGATAATTAAATCGGAAGACAACTATTTAATTGCATGTTAGCCACCAATAAAACCCACTTGAGCGTCCACATCACAAGGCTATACACAGTAGTGGCAGGCACAGAAAGGCCGCCAGTAAGTGGTTAAAGTACCCCGTGCATATGGTCCGGTGTTGTGTAGACACTATATCTGTTTTTATAGACACTATAATGGGAATAGCATTAGGGTGACTTTTGTTCCCACACATTTCTATCTCTCATTGCTACAACTGTCGGGTTTGGTTCCTCAGGTATAAGATAAGATGTTAGGCTCTCCTCTATTTTTTTTCTTCTGTAGACCTCTTGTGAAAACCGTGTGGTTGATTGAAGGCGTCTAGCTTGAAAACACTCCTTCAATTTCATTTTCACAACTTTCCAGATAAATAATGCTCTTTGACGACCAAGGGACAGAGTTGTGGGTGAGAGGAGTGGAGAGAGAGAGAGAGAGAGAGAGAGAGAGAGAGGAGCAGACAACGCGCGGCCAACAAGCTTTCAACTTAATAGACCCCAAGCAACAGATACTACTACAGCTGCACTTAAGCTACTTCTCATATAAAACGCAATATCTCTCCCTGCTTTCACTCCTTTCTCCAGTCTCTACAAAACTTCCTCACTCTCACTAAATCCCACGAGCCCTGTACTAGCAATCGGCATACGCATGTTTTTGCTGAACATTCTTACGTGTCTTATGTATATCTATACTTACGTATGTATAAGTCTATCAAATAAATGTATTTGTATTATCAGCTAAGAAGCAAAATTCCTCAGATGCCCAAACCTTTAAAAGAAACTGGAACAAATGAAGAAGCAAAAGAGAATATTACCAGAGAACATTTCCACAATTTGAGGGGAGAAAATACTTTCATTACAATACAAGATATACAAACCTATAGATAGGTATACTATGCATAGTAGTGATATTGTATACAGTAGTAATGTTGAAGTTCTGAATAAAGTAGGTCACATTCATAGCACTAGACTTGTACAAATATCTTTCCCCTTTGCTTTTCCTTGTACTAATGAAAATTCTCGTGGTTATACAGTATAATAAATGCATACATGACAGCCTAATAATTATGAATTCCCAAAGGGGCTTGCTCATTGTCGTTTTTTTAGAGGACCTCGACTCCCAATGGAAATAATTATGTAAATTATGTATAGGCATAAGAATATCTATTGGGCTGACTTGAGAAAGATGAGGGCGTTAAAATGTCAGGAAAAAATGTCTTTGGAAGACCTCGTGGCCAGCCATGGAATGACTCAATTACCAATTTCATTGACTGTCGTCAAGCCCATAAATCTATCTATGGGAAAAGTCATAGGTAGGGGGGGGGAGAGAGAGAGAGCGGATTCCTCTCTTTTTAGCATTCAATATTCATGGCGTAATCGTATTAAGTCCGCACTGCCAATCTATCTCCTTCCCCTGGGTACCCCTTCACCTTTTCACATCTCACTTATCTAGCGTATGTTAGCTTTCGTATAAAATTCCATTTCGATTTGAATTTATGGATGGCAGACTGCACACTTTCCATTTGCATTTCCATGCATCAGCTCTGAGGCCTGATCCGCTTCCTCTCTCTCTCTCTCTCCTCTTTTATGTACGGTAATATGTTAGATGTGTGTGTGAGTCGGCCCATCCCCACCTTCCCCCTGCACACACACCCATCATCCTTCCCCATCGCAAATGTACGTAAACCAGAATCCTCTGAAATTCAACACTATTAAGAAGGAGGAAATAAGAAAATAGCAATTTTTTTCCTTCTACTAAAATTTCATAGCCATTCGCCATTCCTCCATCCCCCCATCCAGTGAATTTATAATGTCTATAGGATCTAATTTTACATATGAGTAGATAGAGGGAAAATAATTTATTGCGAAAAAAAAATATCTAGTAAGACACTATCCCTTTACAGTGCAGAACCCAACCCCCGTCGTAAATCTTTATTATGACGGTCTAAACTGTGGGAAGATTGGAGGAAAGCTAGCTTATTTCCTATTTTCTTCCCGGTGACTAAACGTATGAGTGTGTGTGTGTAGTGTATGTCTGCGTGGATATTTGTAAGTTATGCACCTCACACATAACCAACTATCAAACGTGAGGAGACCCTCCCCTGTAAAATAATACCCCCATACTTACTTACTCCAGGTTGAGAAACAAAGGCAATTTCAACGTGAGCTATAAAACCTCACGTACTACCTCGGAGCATGAAAGGGAACGAGCTCTCCGACACATACAAAATAATAAGGGACAAAGAGATAGATAGGGAGAGAGAGTGAGAGAGAGAGAGAGAGAGAGAGAGAGAGGGAGAGAGAGAGAGAGAGAGAGAGCAACTACCCACACCAACCCACTCTCTGTATCGTCAGTGCTGACAGGACACTTTCCCCTCTCCGCACCTTTACACTTTTGAAAAACAGTTTGGCTAGAGGAAACCCGCTGACAAAAGAGACGGTGAAAGTTGAAAAATTCAAATTGCAAACTCCAAGTCCCTCCAATTTCCCCAGCATTGTTGGGAGTGTATTTTGAAACCCTGGAAATATTCCGTTGAGGATATGAATTCACAAGTAGGGACGAGACTACTACCATCCATGAGAATAAAATACACTACATGTATGTATCTATTTATAATGTTGACTCTGCAAATATAAACAGAGTTTTGGCAATACAAGTTAATACTTCCATATATGTAGATCCAGTTGTGTATAGGGACAGTCCCCTATCTCCTACCTTTCCAAATAGATTCTACTTTCCCTTGACTCCGTGTAAGTAAAAGCTTTACTCTCGTTTTGCTGTCGGCAAAGTGTACCTCAGAAAATCCTGCACCATTACCTACTACTTGCTCCTCTCTCTCTCTCTCTCTCTCTCTCTCTCTCTCTCTCTCACGGATTTTACACACATGATGAGGACCTTGGAAGGAAGTAGTGGTCGCTATTAGTGCAAGTACCGGAGTCTAGTATCTAGTTTTCCGAGACTCTCCTCACTTTTTCCACGTGTACCATGCATATGACCCCGGAACACTGAAACCTCCGCTTTTTCTCAACAGTCTCGTACCTTTTTACAACTACCTTCCCAGGAACAAGTGAGTGCTACCTTGATAACTCCAGAGACTCTTGGAGGGAAAAAGCAATGTGGAGAGATACCTACATTGGGACTAGGGTTACCTATGTATGTACATATGTACCATCCCACCATAGAGCCATCCATTTGACGTGAGACTCCCAATTCAGAAATAACAAACTTAAGGACTCTCGGCATTTCCCCTTGGCATTCATCCTGTACTGGGAAATAATGGACAAAGTTTGAATGCAAGGCACACAGACAGAGCTCCATGTATCTATAGATATCTACCCGGGGTTCATTCAATCCTCCATGTGCATTACATATGCATAAGTACACAACTGCCGAATCCATGGAGGAAAGTCAATAGTGGGGAAAACAGATGAAATGCAGGTTTCTCCTTTAACTCACCCTCCTACAGATAGATACAGTAGATATTCCTCCACCCATTGCACTATATCTATGTATATGGTGGTCCTGGCAAAAGAACCAGATAAATTTATGCCCGTGTGCATCAACCTTTTTATTCTGTGAGAACATTATCTTAACACACTTTTCCATACGTGCTCACGTCCAGACTTATATTTGTAACCCTGCTTCCCCACTACCTTACATATGTAAGACCACATGCAGGAGTGTGCACAGGTCTGCTCAGAGACTAACCCAGTTCCCAGCTGCACACAACACACATACATACATACATAGAGATGTAGATACTACTTGAGAGCGAGCCCCGCAAATAAAGCACTTATGATGGAAAAGTATATATGTAGTAATGGAGTACACTATAAGTCTAGTTTCCTAGGACCTAATTCAGCACGTAGTACATACTCTTGTAATAATGATCCGCTCCGGAAAATTCAAAGGCAACTGACTCCGAACTTCCCACAGAGAGTACATGGATGCTTGATGATGATAGTCATGATAATAACCCAAGACTTTCCTTTGCTTTTTAAAAAGCAAGAAATTCTATTCAACATTAAATAAGGCCGGGGAGTTGGGAAGGAGAGACACAAAACGTAAATGAAGGATGAATAGATATAGTTGGGAAGGTTAGTGAGTATTGTGTAGTATCTATCTATACTGTATTGTACACCAGTATAATTTTTCTCTGTATAACATTGAATACAATTTAGGGAAAGTGTTATTACATATATGAAATGAAAGAATACTCACAGAGTGTCTCCTATAGACACCTATGCTTGTATGTGTGTGTGTGTGTAAGTAATCATTTTAATATGTCCATATATGTAAGTACATGGAAACTGAAGGCATATGAGAAGGTGAGAGTAGTCTGAATGTTCCTCCATATGAAATTAGTGAGTGGAGGAATATGCTCTGAGGAGCCTGTCTCTGGAAGGAGGTGAAAACTTGGAGTCAATTTACACCTCGGAAATTATGCATACAAAAGTTTTTAAATAAGATTGGAATTTTGGGAAATGGAGAGAGAGAAAACTATATTTTTTCCCCTCACGTATGGTTCCTTTCCTTCAATAGTTGATATAGAGGGAAGAGCCATTGGGAAAGGCTAAACTGTGCGGGGATAAAGGGAAGTGTAGGGAAAGTATTTGGACCTGTGCAATAGTAGTAGTCAGGTTGAGAGAGAATAGTAGTGTGAATAAAGAACAAATGCGACTCGCTTCAAGGAAGATGGATGGGTTAAGAGGAAGGGGCGACAGAGGGAAATTCCGCTCCCTTCCTCGCTCCATAAAACTTGTATCGAGACTCAAATGATGATGATGAGCTTTTCAAGCTCAAAACTTACGTGGAGCTGATGAGGTCGGTAAATTGACATGGGTCCCAATCTGATGAGATTTCCGTCCGCTGGTTTGCCCTGTTCAAAAAAAAAAAAAAAAAACAAGAAAAGATGGGGATGGATCAGATTATTTCTTACTCTCGTGCTTATATAATTAGGTACATACATACATACATAATAGGTACGGAGATATGGGGAGGGGAAAGAGTCCCCGAGACTTTTGTAAATTTGCACTAAATTAGCTCTTGGTAATGTGTCACACTCACACCTACATATCTACCCGAGAGTCTTCAAAGGACTTGGGTTTACTGGTAGGATTTACGTGTAGCTATCTCTTCTAGGAGGATGTATGCAAGACCAAAGGCTCGAGTGAGCAATATTATAGTGACAATAGCGATGCTCCGATGTTCTCATTCCTCCGCGGAACGCCAGCTCCGGAGGATGAGGCATATGCAAATAAGTTATTGTGACAATAACCTGAACTGTCACAATCAGTACCGGAACCAATCTAGCCTTTCTTCCCATCTCCTTTGCTTGATCGGAGAGGGAAATTGTATTTATAAAATATAAATAGCTAGGCTCTATCTCCCCACTTGTATAGATAGTTTACATGTACAATGTAGGTAGAAAATCCAGGGGGGAAATATAACAGTCACGTAGTAGCTACACCATTCAGCTTCTATACACACAGCTGTTGGGCTTTTTTTTGATGGAGCTGGATGCACAATGACATATTATTATAGATGCTCCCCATAGTCACATATTTTTTATGCAGGGAAATACCAGCATGAGAATGTGCAGCTCTATGGATTTCCGAGCATTCAGAGACCTCCTTCCTATTTATTTTCATAGGTACATACATAGATACATTCATCCGTAGATGAGATTAAAAATAAGAGAAAGAATTTGAAGATTCCTCATCATTTCTACAGAACGGCGGCATGGTGGAGGTAGAGTGTCGTGTCTACAGTCTGCACAGAATTTAATACCTGAATATGCATTTTTATAAAGGTAGTAATTTCCAATAATATTCCCAGCTCTTCTTCATATTTTCCCCGGGAAAGTACCTCGGATCTTTTATCGGGGAATTTATTTCCCATCTCACTCTTCATAGCATATGCAAAAGCTCTCATGGAGTAACCAAATGTTCAATCTTAAGGCTGGATGACATTTAGCAAACAAACTGTCAAACACTGGATCCGGTCTGAAGGGACGTGTGTGTGTGTGTGCATATTTTATATATTGACTGCTGACAAAGTCCTATTTCCAATTCAATTCCAGTTGGTTACGTCATGAGTGTCATGTATGTGGTGGTCCTAGTAAGCCTGAATCCCTCAAACAAAACCTCTTTTCTGGTATGTTCTTCTTCTGACTTGTCGTCATCCCTCGCTTTGAGTCAGCTCGACGCTCCGTCCATGATAAGTATAGATACACATAGTGTAGTCGGAGATATCTACCTATGGATCTATAGGCACTAGGTAAACATATAATGTCTGTGAATGGTCGGGCCTTATGTGTGTGCTCGAGTAAAAAAAAAATGTCAAGTAACAGCCTCTGGCTACTCATTTCTATCCGATTTACCATCACTTTTATACTCACCAGCAGCAACAGAGTTTCTAAGGGAGAGCTGCTAAAATCCCCAAATCTAACTTTTCGCATTGGAGAATAAATCCGACTGGTATCTGCAAATTCCCTTTTTTTTTTGCCCTACTAAAAAACTTCACATGCGTCGACCACGGACTCAAGCTATTCCAAGCATCTTCGTTTTTATCAAGTCTTACTTTACCATCCTGTAAGTACTTGGAATTTTTCCCATCTGTACTGCTTCCCTCCGAAAATTCTATTGATAACGTCAGAGCTTCCCAAAATCAGCCCAAGAAATCCAATTTCATTTATCAGTCCCAATTGAGGCTGGAATAATTTCCTTCCAAAATTTTTTATGTGCAGCAATAATTCCCCCACCCCCCCCCCCCCCCCACCCCCGATCCTCACCCTCCAAGTAAATCCCGATAGATCCAGTTTGAACATTTCTAGATCTCGCACATATTTACATAAGTGCGGAAACAGTAGTAGCACCCAGTATTTAAAAAAAATATCTTGTTTATTTAGGAAAATATGGATGTGTGGATCCAGCTCTGTAAGATGTACGTTTGATATTTATGAATTTCAATTCTCACCACATTCACACATTTTACAGTTGACGTTTGGAATAGTAACTGACAAGTCATATGAGGAGGCTCTCATGGTACAAAAGAGGTAGAAATAGAGTCTGTGAGTGAATGAACATTATTTACAAGAGTAAATGGTAATTTTTTCAACTTTAACCTTTCAACAACAACAAGTTTCCACTTTGGTTTTGGTTAGAGCTCATAAGTATTTAAATATTCGTGGAAATGGAGCAATGAATTTCCATGAAGCAAAATGAATGTATAAGTACACTGGAGCACACACACACACACACATACACATATGTAGGTACATACGTATCTACACATATGCATGGGAAACCGCATAACTCGTCATAGAGGACTATCAACTGTAGCCCATGAGGGTCTATATGAACGTACCATATGCACTATATAATTACAAGCAATGACATGTCATGTACATTAGCATGTGTATATTTACACATATGGATTGCACACGCTAAAAGTCCCTCGAGGTGAGCTGAATAGTGGCAGCTGTATCATCTCATCTGCATCATTTCAGCTTTAAGTAATCATGTAAACAAAACCAATGTTTTCACCACTCCTTCCCATCTTTTATGGGGTCTCTCTCTCTCTCTCTCTCTCTCTCTCTCTCTCTCTCTCTCTCTCTCTCTCTCTCTCCTGCCGTCTCCCTCCGCTCATTGGAGTTAACAAGTATTTTACACGCCAGTAAAAATCTAGAAAATGCGGGGAAAACTCAGACAGCCAGACTATATCTCCTCGATACTCAAATATAGGAAACCTATACATGTCATTATTATTATAGCTTCACTAGATCTTCGTACGGATGCAGGCTTTGTCCTACTAAATTACTCCTCTCTACGCACATGTTCACGTATAATTACGGAGATTCCGACCACACATCATGTACAGTCACAAACAGTGAGCACTCCTCACACCAAGGTTATTAAAATACGTCAGCAAAATCAATATAATTATTACAGCTAGACAGAACTGCTGGGAAACTCAGGATGTATTTGTATCATGTTTGCTTCTTTAATAATAAATTCCCTGACCTTCCCTTTACAGTATGAGAATTTACAGTCAGTCACTCCTTTCAAAAGTTTTCCCTTTGAAGAAAAATCTTTGTTTTTACAATAACACAATTCCCTCCTGGATTTAATTGTCCTTCAACGTGTTTGACAAAAGAAATCATGGAAAATTCCCGGGAATATAATAGTAGATAGATACTGTAATGACAAGTACTATAGAGATCCAATATTACATACATATGTATGTCAACGCTTGTATGAACAAACTCAAGACTTTCCCAAGCACTGCCTACACATAAGTATCTACATGAAGGTCTTGCGGAGGGGGCGACTAAATGTTGACGTAAGAATTGAAGATGACGTAGACAGGAAGGAGATAGAGCGAGGGAATGCTCATGAGGAAATCATTTTGAGAGCCGTCCATCTCTCAAAGCAAGACTGATGCTTTCAATGGATGAGGAAACAATAATTAGTACGAACTATATCTACCAACATCCCCGTCTGGGCATCAGCCCAGTCAACAATGTATTTATAATTACGATATCGTAATGTAATAGCAGGTTAGTTTAGGCTAATTGGATCCCACTATACACATGGGTCGAGAATACTGACGGAGTCCGTGCATAGATTTTGTAGGCACAGGGAGCGGAAACCAGAGACAATTCTGTTACAACAGCATTTCTCAACAGGCCCAAATAATAGCTCCTTCCTCTAAGTAAGTTACTTATAGCATCCTGACTCCATAGTAGATATCTGGAGTAGGTGTTAGTAGACTCTGTACTGTATAGATATAGACAGTGTAGAGTGGGAAAGGTTCCCCGTCCACAAGATACGAGATCCCATCAGTTCAAAACCTGACTGTCATCTAAACTGGAGAATCGTTCCGCCGTCATTTCCTCGGAGTTTCCCTTCCAGAATGGTGACTTGAGCACGGAATTGTTTTACATAATTATTATTAATTATATGCTGGGATAAAATAGATATCTATGAATTTGGTGTAAGCTCATATTGGAGGACGTTCCTTGGTGGTACTACTGTATTGGCCGTGTGAGAGACCCAGTGTAGCTGGGAGATGTATCAAGATCAGAGGGGGGAAGGGGAAATGACTACTTAGTCTTTGGATTATTCAAGTGTAAGGATTATTAATTAATTAATTTGAAGTGAACTTACATCTGATGAGAATTGGGAGTGCTGCTGCTGCTGCTGTTGTTGTTGTTGATTCATTTTAACGTTGCCGGCAGAGTTCAACGAGATGGGATGACTGTGCGAAGTTTTCACACCTGCTAAATAAATTATAACAGAGAGACGCGTTAGAGTTACAATATTCCCATATAAGGTCACACCACTCCACTCCCCTCACACAAACGGAGGCATTTGCCTCAGATTTTAAATTCTATTAAATAATTAAATGCATGTGGAGACTCTATAGTGCGGAATTGTGTACCCATCACGCACTTACATCCTCACATTTGCTTTCCCAAAGACTCGAGTCAGTCCCACACTGTCAACTCCGAGAACCCAATTACTAATAAATAAGTATAGATAGATACATATATGTCTTGATCCGAGGGTATATATCTATAATTGTATGGAGACATGTGCAGATATAGGATAGCAATATATATATATTGTATGAGCAACACCCCGTAACTTTATCATTCCAGTGTACTGTGTGGATATGTACATACAAGTAGTAAGTATTATAAATCAAGCAAAGTGAAGCTCTCATGTCTGCGTCGACAATCACCGTCGAGATGTCAAAATTTGTCATGTTTCCCTTATCATAATGGCATTTGTATGTATTTCCAAGCACTGGAGACAGACACCCAGAAAGGAATGGAACCACATGTACCGAGAGTAGGTATTCATACAATCCCAACCGTATATGTATAACGTCATTGTATGCCCATGATAGATAGGTACTTGTCTACATATCTACATACGTCCATGCCACTCATGATTGTACATATGTATGTATAACTTGGAGCATATTCCCCGCGTCCATAGGATTCAGAGGACGTAACAGGTGGATTTTCTTGGGGAATATTCCTCCCAAGACCGATTCTGCAACCAGGGTCCATAATTCTTCCAGGAACTTATTCCCATGCACGTACATAATTAGATACATGAGTGTCTGTACTTCAGTTCCTTCCTACTCATATCTACATACATACATAATTATCTAGATATAGATATCTCAGCCCAATAATGAAGAACCTATTTCCAGAGACGTTCCCCTCAACAACAAAAACATGGATACACCTTCACAATTTATTTGCGAGAGGACAACATTATGCTCAAACACACCCTTTCCATCTCCCCATTTGCCATCTCTACCAGAGAGGAAGAGGAGGTTTAGGCTTGGAACTGTATAGAGTGCATATACTCTTTAAATTCCATGAGGAGATGATATCCCCCTTCCCACGCAGTCACAACTTACAATAGCTCTTCTACAGAAGTATCCCTTCCAAAGTGAGTCACATCACCCACCACTATCCAACAAACAACAAACAAACATCTTCAAGTAGTAGCTTTCATAGTAGTTTATATCAGAGTTAGCTCATTCACAGGGTTAGACAGCGAAAGTATAATCTAACTACCTTCAGAGTACTTTCTCGTCCCTCTTGGCCTACCCCTTCAAGATCTATTTGTGACTTTTCCCTATGTCTTTTCTGCATTTTTCAAATATCTCATGTTAAGAGTTAGATCTCACGAAACTCTCTCAAACTTTGTTCAATTTCATTTTCACTGCTTACACATACATAGATACATAGATATCTATAGATACTCAACGTGCTGATCCAGATACAGGTCGAAAGCTGGGATGTGTTTGTAAAAGGTAGGATTTATAAGGAGATAGGAAAAAGTAAAAAAAAAAAAGAAAAAAAAGAGGGGGAAAGGCTGACATTAGCGGGGATTATGTTCTTGCAGGCCAATAGTGCAGCCTATTCCGCCTTCATTCTATGAGGGCAGAGAGATGGTGGAGAGAAAGCGAAATAACTTTGGTCCTCTCGGCTTTAGCCCATAAAACTTTTTTTCCCTGTCAGAATTATTTCCCGTGTGTTTTAACATGATGTTTCCTTCCCCAAAACTCCTGCCTTGATAGTTAGCCGTATCTACTAAGCTGGTGAGGAACTGAGGGAGTCTCTCAGTCTGACGCAAATCAACTCTCAACTTCTTCCTGAGTGTAGTGTATAGTATCTTTCGTAAGAGAGATTAGCTCCATTGCTCTAACAAGTGAGCCTTCTTTTAAGACTATTAAAAAGCGTTACCATTTTATCAAATCCACAGTACATGCAAGATCTCGTGAAGCAAGAACTTCTTAAAGCTCCATAAAAATGCACAACTAGTAGATACACAACCCAACACATGTTTTTTTTTTCACTCGAGGAAATATAAAAATTTCCCAAAATATCAAAACTTTATTTTTTTTTCACAACAACTTTATAACACAGGATAACTTACACACGCCTACAAATGTACAGAGACAGATCAACCAACAATATCAGTAATACCTGTAAAAAAATGTATGACTTGTAATTTGAATCAGCCCCTACACTTTGGGTCAAAACTTGATTTAAAATCAACAAAAAAAAGGTAACCTTTGGTGAAAAATTGAATAAAAACTCCCAAATGGACTACCTTGCGAGGTATACAGTATGAAAGGCGTCACATACAATTTTTTTTAGCACCGACGTCAATTTCCTTCAGAACTTCTCCGTCCTCGTCATTTCAAAATCAAGAAACTTTTTAGCACTCTTCCGATTTTTTTTTCTCCCTCAATAGAATAAACTTAAAGACTCAGTTCCAATTATATATCTCCTCACAATCAGTTGTACTACAGGCCAAAAAGTGAAATCACCTTCGTTTGTTCAAGCAAGATTTCAAACTGAGTCTGAGTCCTAACTTCTGATAACAAACTCAAGCTGGAAGATTGACGTAAGACAATTTCTTACAGAACGGAATGGAGGAGCTGCTATAACGAGCTATGAGATGAGAACTACCAGAACATAAACCTATAATTTAGTGACCATTATGCATTATACACGGCGGTTACAGTAAGTGTGCGTAAATTTGGGCTGGTTAGAAGTAGTTGAGAATTATGCTAATACTTTTATAGTTACTAAAAGGGGCAAGTATAACCATCACACTGGAAAATGGAACACGCGAGAGATAAAATTCTGGCCCTCCGCATCGCCCAACGCCTTCCATCAGATCTATATGTCATGCCTGCCTTTGAGAAGAAATGACCATGGAAAATTGCAATGAGAGGAAAAATATTCATGAATTCCATTAAGCTTTTCCTACCATTTTCATAGCACTATATAGATATATCTACCTCTATATATATATATATATATATATATATATATATATATATATATATATATATATAAAGACTCTTTCAAACTACTACACTGCTCAACCATACTCCATATGTAATCAAATCTATAGTAACGTACATATACTCAAGATCAATCGAATATTTCTGACTGAGCAAGAGTGTATTAAATACCAAAGAACGAATTTCTCATCCCATAGCCTCACAGGCTTCCTTTACTATACATAGAGCACAGTATACAAAGTACAATTCTGTATAAATACATGATCCCCACCTTTAGCCCCAGAATTCCAGTGGAGGAAAGGCTGATGATATAAGAAGAGCAGAAATTCAATGTGTCTCTTGTATAAATAGTGAGCCTCGTGTGGCTACGAGAGAGAGAGAGAGAGAGAGAGAGAGAGAGTAGAGAGAGAGAGAGTGAGTGTGTGTGTGTGTGTGTGAATAGCGCTACAGAGTAAAAATAATTACATACGTGACAACCAAAAAAGCAAATAGAGATAAACAGAGAGAGAATCGCGAGTTTGAAATGTTTATTTTCAACAGTATGTAATCTATGTGTACCCAATAGAAATTCGCAGAAAGTACCGAAGTAAAATTATTACTGTTGGGACCAATGGCACAACCTTCAAAAAAAGAAAATAAAGAGAGATGAGACATGCATATAACCCCAGCAGTGGATGTAGATACATGTCTCATACCTATCTACATTATAGGTACTTATATCCCTATACAAATACTTACTGACTGCAATAGCGAATAAACACCTTTGCATTATTTACCCACATTCAAATCCTATATACTTCTCCCTACGTACCTTCACCTCTGAAATCGATATGGCAAACCTAATTAATATTTCCAATCATGAACTCATTCTCCTACGAATACACAGGGCTCAGAGTCAATCCCTGTTACTCACAGACAAATAAGACTTTTTCATATCCATTCCCTCCATAACACTCAACTGCAAGGCACTACAGTAGTACTGTACTTGCATAGCCTGTCTGGGGCTCATGCCTACAGTTGAGTATTATTTGAGAGTCATAATTCTCCCGGGAGGTCAACAGTCAAATGCACAAACAACACCTACTCAAAACTCCCATATATTTCTCAAACTACACAGACCCACAACGTGACTACAGTAATTATCTTACTCATTAAACTCTAACTAACAATAAGAGAATGGTAACTATAACACCTTGAAAGTTTCGTATCAGATCCACTCTTGCCAGCAACTTCGACCGTTCTTTGACACTCTGCAACATGTCCTCACACTTGAGACGACTCTTTCCTTGCACATATGGGAGGACACCACAAAACAACACCAAGTTGCTCTTAGCTTTGATTTATAAATGTAATGACTGGAAATTTACATAAAAACTTCATAAATATTTTTCTAAATGCACAACTTAACGCTCCAATTTAATGAACAAGTCTCCTGCACTGATTCCCAGCCTACACAAAACTACTACCGGCTGCTTTTGAGGGGAACAGAACAACTAGAGTACACTAAACCCTATACCCACACAGTCCTCTCACACAGGTAAACGCTGAGAGTCTGGGTAATCACGGGCCAGTAATTAATAGAGGTCCTTATCTAATGACACGGACCAGAGATGATGATTTTTCTTTTAAAAGGAGAATTCGTCCCTTATCTGGCCCACTACATAGTGGAGGCAATTGAGATTGACATGAGAAATAATGTACGTACATCACTTATCTGTGACAGATTTCTGATGAAAATCCAATTATGCTAATACACCTTGCTTGCGATCCATTGATTATAGGGCCTGATTACAATTTAATTCTTAACTTTTATTTGTAATCACTCGTTCCCATTAGCTCTCCAGAATGGTAAAATCCAACGAGTGCATGAGGCAATTCACAGATTATCTCGGGGAGACGCAAGGCTTGTTACAAGATAATAAGGACCCGTACAGGCTTTTTTTCCCAGGTTGGATCCAGCATGCTGACAATGCTAAAAGTCGTTAATTATCAGATATACAGTAGAACCGGCCAGATGGAACAGATACAACAACAATGTGCTGGGCATAAGCATATTTTTTTAATTTCCAAGCCTTCCCTTATGCATGCACTGTCCCAAAAGAGTTCCCATTGCGAGTGGATACTCTCAAATTATATTTGCATGTACTATGGTCTGGATTTTGATCATGTATTCCCGGTGGGTATAAGAGCCCTGGGCTACAGAGAGGAGAGAATGGTAAGTGCACGTGCAATTACTCCCTAAAGAGCTGGACGTGGATGGAATTTAATAATGAGGTAATAAACAAGAGTAGCTGGGACGGGACATGCGGCTTGTAATTGCGATGCAATTTAAATCAAATGTACACATTATCCCCCTTCCTCAAGCCTCCTCCTCCTCCTTTCCCTCTCTCTTGAGCACACAATATTAATAAAAACAATCATGACTAACTTTATCCTTATCCGTAATGATTTTTCCTCCAACTCATAATGACCGGCTGCCAGACGTTATTAAGGTTTAGGTGATTTTTACCGGTCATTTAAACCCACTGTAGAGGCTCTGCACGTTCCCCATGTTTCTCATTCCCAGAGAGTTAGCGTGCTGAGAGGAGACTTGCCCTTAAAAATTTTTGCAGTTCATTGTAATTTCTTTATGGAAAAGTTGTAAAAAAGATGAATGGGTCCTGAATTCTATGGGTAATTACTGGGTGGCTCATTCACAGTCTTCCTCATCCCGACCGACTGGACGACCTGCCTAATATGAGCCGAAGACATTATTACAATTATCTCTGTCCATGAGTATACAGATATGTATCTATATGTGGTCATATTGCATGTAGGCCTCTCATTAGTGACAGGTGACAGTACTAAACAAATAAGTGAATCTTCAGAATGACTCTGGAAGCTCCAAAATATTATTCATAATGTGCTAATATATAATAATGAACCCGACACTTTTCCCATGTTATATTTCCTGTAAAAGTATCATTAAACGACCAGATCATTACTCACACCTATCACAAGCACCTCCGCAAGCATAGAGCATATCTGGCATTAAGAGATTCCAAGCCCTGGTTCTGGACATAAAACGAAAACAATTTGGAGAGCATTGCAGCACAGAGAGCGTAAACAAACCAAAAAACTTTCCATTTGGTGTGACACTCCTCCTCTGAACTGCTCTTGTCAAAGGTGCATGTGTCAATGTTCACATACCTAGATACATAATTACATACATACATACATGTGGAAATACTACCCTAGCTGTATAGTATGCAGGCTATATATCGTCGTTGAAGAGGCAAAATGATCTACATGCTGTACAAAAACCATAGCATGTAGATCATTTTGCCTCTTCAACGACGATATGCAATACACTCACAGATTAGAATTTTGAAATATGATTAACAACTATCCCTATACCCTCATGATGTCACATGGAATCCGGTTTTCCTTGCTAATAGATTTCAAGGCATTGTTTTTCGTACGGCATTCCAAAACAGGTGATTTGAATTGCAATTAGATTCAGGATTCTTAAGTATGTGTCTTGCAGGTGGAGGGTCCAGAAGACCCATGGAACTTGACGTCACCAGAGAGTTAAAGAAACTTGACAACTACAAATTACCGTCACATTTTTATAAGACTGAGTCTTCAGTCTTCAAGGAGGTTATTGGAACGGGATATAAGAAGAGAAATTATTTATTCCAACCAACCAGCACACCGGCACATTATATAATATCAGCCCTGTACTTTTGACATTCCTTCCAATGAATGGGTAATTTGTGAATAAATTCTGTCAGTCAAGACTCAAGCATGTATTGACAATGCAAGTTGATTATCAATATCAGACCAGATCGAACTTCACATACAGACTGGGTCGCCTGCCATACTCATCATGCTCGACGGACAAAAAGGTTCTGGCTACTATGTACCTGCCTTATTACATGCGTAACAGTATTGACTCAGGAATACAGTCTGTATTATAATAGATCCTTAATTACGTACGTAATATAAAATCAATCTCACAACTTGAGTAGATACAGTATAGTGCTTTTTTGAGACCATAGCAATAGACAGAGCACAAAGCTTATCTCCCTCGTACTGTATGTATGTTTCAGGGCTCTAATCTACAACAGGATCGGAGATTTTAAGCAACAAGAATAGTTATGTGTAACAATGTGTAGATACTAATAGGCATGTGCTATGCCCTGATACCATCTGATATGCATGTATCCTATACGATTACATACCTGAGTGTGCATTCTCACCGGGTGAGTGCTTACACACCGTTCTTTTGCGGTTTAAATAATTTTGTTCGAAATAATTACGTTTACGCTCTATCTGTAATATTTATGATTAGTTTATTACTACACACGTTTTCTTGTCTGTAGTAATTCTCTAGCCTAAGAGTATCTCCACATTAAGGGTTAAGTCAGGATGCGCACGCTTGCAAAATATATATGAAAAATTGACTGTGTCCTGGTATGTATAGTAAAATGTCTTGCATTTTTTAACAAGCTTATGCATTCACACAGAGATGATTGCTTATCTCCCGAGATGTTACAATAATGAATGAGTTGATTTCTAGAGCTCAAGCTATAGGCATGGATACAGTGGAAACACTGCTGATCCTCGAATGTGACGTATACGGAACGGGGGAGAGAAAGAGAAAGATACAAGTCAGAGATGTAATACAGTAATATGAGCTAAGAAGTGGGACTATATAGAGTAGAGCTGTTGTGGGGCGAGGAGTAAATATGTTAATAGTACCAAGTCATACCAAATAATAAAATCCTATAGCGATTCAATTCGGTAGCCATGTATGAAAACTAACTGACGCCTTGAGTGAGTGAGCCAAAAGTTTAGAAACTAACATACCTCAAGTCAACAGAAGGTCCATTGATAAAACGTGGATTTGGAATTCTGAGAAGTCATTTGATAAGTAGATACCTAACTAGTAGTAGTCGTTTTCATCAAGTCAAACAATATAGTAATTACAATGAAATTGTATTGTACTTTTGCCAATTGTTTTTATAGATACAGCCGCCATTATTCCTTTGATGATGGAGACAAAACGTGAGAGAGCGAAAGGGAGAAGTTATGACTTTAAAGACCGACAGAGCAACTGCCAACAATAAATAATTATAAACCCAAGGAACAATCGTCGAGCTTAATAAGCAATGTATTTTGGTTAACTTTATATAGAGCTATTAGGAATATTGTATATTGGAGACGTAACCAAATGTTAGGGAAAAATAGTACCACCTGCCAATACATTGTAGCACTGTATGTAAGCCGGTAAGGAGTTCTCCATTTGTCTTCCTTGCACAGACACTTTTCCACGTACACACACACACACACACCACTTTATTGTGAACTACTTTTGTCTCTGGGAAAGTTTGGGCGATACAATAAAACAAAAAAATACAGATATCTGATACTATTTACTCCTCGAGTTTTTGACCTGTGTGAAAAATTACACGTCTCTATTTATGTATCTATATCTTCGTTGTAGCACTTGTGAGAGAAAATCACTGCTTATTGGGCTGGAACTTCTCAGTGAGTATACATATGTATATATGTAAGTCCTGTGGCAGCACTTGACTTGTTGTATGAAAGATCAAATGAACAATACAAGTGTAATTTCCAATTTATGTTATTTCTGCTTATCTCAGCAATTCGCTAATGGCATTCCTCTGTCTCACTCAAAATCTGACACTAAAAATAATCCGACAATAAACAACCCTGAGGATGCTGCCATCAACCCACACAACTCTTTATTGAGTAATAATAAAAATAAAAATTATCTCCACCTGAGATTGTAAACAATTCCGAACTCATTTCTGTTCTGAGGACTCTTTGACAAAATTATTTTGCAACCAGGACGCTGCTCGTCAATATCAAAAGGAGATAGGATTTAAATACCAGAACAAATACTGTAGTACAGTGAAGAGAGAGAGAGAGAGAGAGAGAGAGAGAGAGAGAGAGAGACTCTACATGTCCCAGGGCTGGAGACTGTGGATACAACCAACCATTGTACAACTCTGAAGAAGATGAGTAGAGACAGGATCCTTTACATAATGTCCTTTGTAAATACTACAGTCAACTCTTGGGAAAAGAGTTACAACGCATACTGTTTAAACTTGTTCGTTTTCTCTAAAAATCCACCAAGGATCGCGTGTGTCCTTGGTCAACTAGTATTTGGAGAGGATTGGTCTTTGCTAATGTATTCCTAGCTCTGTTTTTATCATTCGGACTCACTCCTAATAACAAATGAAAATTTTCCGCTGACATATTAATGTCTGTCCGTAATCATTGGCGAATGCCGACATGTCCTCTATACCCCCCTACTGTACTGTAGTAGTTTGAACTAGTAGTCGAACAAAATCTAATAGCTACAGTTACTCTTACTAACTCAAACCAGCACTTCCGTACTTGAGTTAGCTTGTATCCCCCACTCAGAGCAGGTCAGCTCAAACAGATAAAAATTAATGCCTTGCAAATAATAAGTAGGTCTTAATCTTACAGTATATAGCAATAGATAGTACCCGTACAAACTCGAACTACGATAATTACGTAATTTTGTATGCACGTATCTGTACAGATGCCAAAACACAGTGTACAATTCCGTGAGATATGTACTATTGAGAACGTATGTATGTGCCCTCCAATGACTCTGACAGCGTTAGAGCTTCAATTTGTAAATAATTATTATAGACTGGAAAGTCAAATGTCCCTTGCTCCTATAAAAACCCAACTTCAATAACAAATCACAAATATTGTAATATTTAAAACTGTTCAAGTCACAAAAAGAATTGTAGGAGAATTTGAAGGTTACAAAAGTGTACAGGGAAGATTTCTTTCTATATTTACGTCCTGGGGAAACCAAGTGGTTTATAACCATAGGATGGATTTAGAAAAGGAGGAAAACCAAGTCAATTTCCTTACCATCGTCTTTGTTGGCGGGAGAACTCGGTGAGCAACCCATCACTTGAGAATGAGCTCATGAACCGTGGTGAAGTACTCAAATATAGGTGACACGAGAGGCGGCGACAGGATACACGCGCTCCTTCAACCTGCATAAATAAGATCACACAGGAATCAATCAAGGGCTATGCTAAGTTAGTGTGTAGGGAGTCTCTCCAGTAAAACCAGATTTACATAGATATAGAAACAGGGAGCGGAGAGATATCTAAATAAAACAAATAGTTTCAAAACGAACTCCCGTCCCGATCAATGTATTCCTCACGTGGAATTTTGATGGAACAATATGACTCGTCACAATTTGATATTCCTTCCAGATACAACCCCCAGCTCAGAATTCTACTACATATATAAATGCTGAGAGAGTGTAGTATATAGGAATGAGGACCATTACCACACTTTCCGCATTCATAGCAATAAATAACAATTTTTCCTTTCAATTCCACATCAAACCATTACATTGATTACATTTGGAATAAAAAAAAAAGAAAGAGAATCGCATTCAAGAGTCATAAACAAACTTGCATTGACATTCATAACTTGTTTCTCGAACTTGTACACATTTCCTTTATGCATGTGATGGATATATGGGATAGTAGTGTTGTATTTCTATGTAGTTGACAATTTGTGTGTGTGTCTCTGTTTCTGTCTCTCTCTCTCTCTCTCTCTCTCTCTCTCTCTCCAAGTTCCAGGATTTTTTGTTTGTAAGAGAGGATTTTATTTGATTGTTAGAATGCTCAAATATTCTCTCATTGAAATTTACTGGGAGATAACAAGAAGACTGCTGTAATATAAGATTCCTAAGGATATTAAAATTCCATAATTTGACCAAAAACGTTGACAAAAAGTAGGAGCGACTGTCACTCCACTGACAAATATGGGTGTCACATTGAATCCCCACAGCGTATATAATTATATATGTAAAGGACCCAATGAGTCCATACTGTCGCTGCTGGATGACCTTTAAAATTATTGCCTGTAATAAAAAAAATTGCGAAAATCAAATGCTAGGGTTACGTGCGATGTCTAGTATGTGCTCGGGGTCTCAAGTAGTGAACTATAGGACGGAGAAAAAGTCAATTGTATTGTTCCTATAGAATCTATTATCCTTATATACTCCTAAGTAGATATATATGTGTGTGTATCCCTCCTCATATCTATACTATGGGATATACTTATATGTAAATATAAGCTCAACCAGAAACTGCCTGCACAGCTACTTGACAGATAGTAGCTACTTGAGAGCGTAAGTTCTTAATAAGGAAAACTGCCATGGTGGTTTTACTTACTAGCGTCGCAAGCATGCATACAAACAGTTTTTACTTGTAATAATCAAAAGAAGTCCACTTTTATGGTAGAGGAAACCAAGAGCCTTGGATCTGACTTTAAGGCTTATGTAAATTCAACTGGAATGAAAATGAAATACATTCATATACATTTGTTCCTATCATCATATCACTTAAGTGAGTGTCTCTATGTAAGTGTGTGTATGTGTGTGAGTGTGTGTGTGTGTGTGTGTGTGTGTGTGTATGTGCCAGTTGAAAAAATAAATGCTAAAAAGGGGAAAACTCTATAATGTTCACAAGCATAAATTAGCTGGTGTACAAGTATGGTGGGAAAGATCTGATGAGGAATTTTTCTGGGCTAAGATTCCCTACCCTCCTCCCGATGTCAATTTCCAAGTATGTGTTGATTATACTGAGACCTTCATCAACACACTATCAGGGGAGAGTGGATCCCAGTGACAAATATCTGTATGTATCATTAGTACAGGGAGAACAGACAAGAAGGGAGGAACGAAGATGTTGAGAGAGATTCAAAATATATACTTATATAGTGTTGATTGAATGCACGGCCGAGTTGTAGAATGATGTTTGTTGTAAACACACAAATGTTTATGCTTTTTTCTTCCTCACAGAGTTTTTTTTTCCTCTCTCGTTAGAATTTTATGTATGAATCCTCATTCACTCCGACACATGTAAAAGTAAGTATATTTATAGAGTTGTATATCCTTTGAACTTTGATTCAATCAATTAAGAGTCTTAGATTGTTGTGAATAGTCTCCAGTAGATTTAGTCCTCCTTTTTTTTTTACTAACGTAATAATTATATTGAGTGTACATACGCTGGAATAATCAGTCCTCATTTCACTTTAACAACAACACACCCGCAAGGACAGTGTTCAGTTGAGAATCCTACTATCGTCATTAGGATGGAGACAGTCTATTTTTCAATCAGCTCCGCTCCATTCTTCCATTTTTATTTTCAAGATCAAGTGAACTTTACTGTATGGTATGTTTACGCATTAATGTGTGTGTGTGTGTATTTGTGTGTGTGTCTGATTGTGAGTTTATAGTAACTAACTGTGTAGGGATGAATTTCGTGAGGAACAAAACAGGAATAACGTGTTAATTTTAAAATTGTACTGTTCCATTGTTCACCCCGTTCACCATGATTTTTAAATTGAAGGTTATTTTTTCTCTCTTTGAGGAACGGTTATTTTTGTAATAGTAACCTAGACCGAGAATATATATAGCACAGTGAGTGGGAGCTTAATAATAATTAAATCCTTTGAATTGAGAGGGGTTCCGATTGAGTTGACTCTTTTCCACACGAGTATTTCCAAGGCATGCTTCTCTTCTCTCTTGGTGGATGAACAAGACCCTTGCCCTTTTTCAAAAAAAAAAAGAGATGTGAGATACGGTATTGAAGATGATCTTGACACTACGTGAGTTTTTATGTCTTGTCAAACTTTACAACATTTCCCCAGCATATAGACGCTTTCCCAATAAGCTTGTTCCTCTTCCTGTCTACCACAAGTAGTCTTTCCTATTGTTGACTTGATATCCACAAGTAAGGTGAAGGGGAAATTCATGGAGAGCTTATGTACATATATTGTATATTTTGACCCACAATATATATATTTGTAGGTATATACTTATATATAGATAGATAGATATTTTAGATATATATTTGTAGCAAATATATTAGATTGCACTTGTATTCTTCTTCGTCTTCTTTTTTTTTTTTTTTGGCACGCAATTTTTTTTATAAGCTCTTGTAAACTCTTATATCCTCAGACTCTTCTGAAAGGAATTGCTATCCTTTACTAAAAAAGACTAGGACTAGACTACCAACCACGAGCAGCACCGAACGCACAGATGAGTTGATCTTCACTGGTCTCTGGGAGTAAACTGTGTACCATGTAGTTGTTACTTCTCACGCGAATCTTTGCTTCACTCTCTCTCTCTCTCTCTCTCTCTCTCTCTCTCTCTCTCTCTCTCTCTCTCTTCTGTCTCCACTCTCTGTGTATAGAAACCAACGAACCAATTTGGTCTTGTGCTTCTGCTGCTGGATCTGCTTACTACTCTCCCAGCTCTTGCCTTTGTACAAATTTCCACCCAAAGACGCATGGAAAGGAGCAGGAAAGGCTGTTTTAAGGATGAGGTTCACGACTACTACTATTGCAATAACTCCCTGTCTGGTCCTTACTTAAACTACTTCCTTTCCCATTTAGTTCCTCAACAGTCCAACTCTTTGAATATCAGTGTCACTGTCACTGAGTCCCAGCCATTGAAACCTCCGTAATTTGTCTACAATAAATTTCATTCCGGACAAATAAACTCGGGGAAAAATAAGTAACTCCGTTTTGTTAACTTTTAAGTCAATGTCCAGAATTTAGATGGGCACAAATCGGGTGGGGTGGGTGGGGGACGATAGGAAAAGTTTCACGCAATCTTTGTGTAGGTATAGCCTTGCGAATGTCGAATTTTATCTTAAAACTTCACAGGTCTATAAAACCATGAAAGGAGTAAAAGGAAAGTACTACGTGAAGAAGGAGATAAGTACAGATTTGAACTCTGTATAATATCACACATTCATAAGGTAACAGGTACAAGATTGCCTGACTCCGGGATAAGCCTGAGACACTGGGATCTTCTATAGTTGTATGTACATATGTAATTACAGATATATACACTCACAAAGTACCCTTTATAATGTAACTGAAGACTGTGCACATTTTTTGAGATTTTCATAGATACCACTGGGGAAGTATTTATTATAATTCTGACGGGGAATTTTTACAGATGAGGAAGGTCGGGTGAATCCCAGCGTATTATTTTTTTTTCGTATCACACCAACTCCTATCAGGAAGATGCGAGAGGGAAGGAGGAACTTCCTACGTTAATTCCTGTCCATGTAGCCTTCTTCCACAATTGAGGCGGGGAGAGGACATATTTCTGCATGTGTTCCATGTTGATTGTCCTTTATGATGCGTTATGAGCACATTACAGAGGAATCGTTTCTTGAAAAAAAAAGAGAAGGCTCGTTGTGTTTTCTCTCTCTCTCTCTCCCGCAAATAATACTAGTATGTAATCCTTTCGAAGATGCCCAGCCGGCTTCTAGTATATGTTCCTTGGCGAGAGTATTATACCTCAACTGCCAAAAAGTAGTTCCCACTTTTTTTTTTTCTCGGACTCTCTACTCCTCTCTAGTACCTAGCTGGGATGTAGAAGCGACTGTATTTTACTAATATATAAGCCCTCACACAAGTGCTCCGTACCACAGGGAAGATCGATACTTGGCTTTCACACCCGGTGAAAAACTCTCGGAATCCTACTCTCCAAAGTCCTATACAGATTGAACTATATGGTTGTTGCTGTATACTTGGCGTCCATCCGTCCCTGTTTGTGGTGCTCACCATATGATTAGTCCGAACAAGAATAGCATCAGAGAAAAACTATCCTGCTCACTTCTTCGATTCACTTCTCCCAACCAATTCACCTCACTCACTGACTCTGCTCACATGAATAACGAGCAACTTATACAACAACTATACATTAACAAACCACAGAGTAGCTCCCACCCCAAAAATTCCAACTGAACATCTACATACAGGAGATATCCGCAGATACTCTATGTTGGATACAATCTCCTCCAAGCTCTCGTACCTTCACAAATTCTGTTTCACTTCCATATATTCATCTAATTAAATTAAACTTGTCAAACACAGGACTTGTTCTAGGAACGATAGATCATTACCAATACTCCATCCCTGTGCATACCCTCTCCGCCAGGTATGTCATAAAAAGTTTTCCTCTGCGAATAATGATTATGTCCATAATGATATAATTACATATAGGTAGAATTAATATATGTATATACGTATGTATGTAGATATGCCAAAGGTACTAAAGTCCTGAATTCTTTCCTCGAGTCTGCTCCCAGTGCTCCCACTATATTAATTCGAGTAAAGTTTGTCAATGTGATTCCACTCCACACTTATTTGCTTTATGCTTCATCTACTCTCCTTGTTGAAAGCTACTCTCTGATAATGACAAGGTCCACGGAGATAAATAAGCTTAAGCAAAATGCCTACCCTGGGATGGGGGTACAACACAGGTCTCTGTAGCTCACTCCTATAGGAGCTCTCATATCCCATAATCTTTTACCTGTTGCTATATATTTGCTCCTATTTTATTTATATAGGCTAGTCCTTTGAGGAAGAAAACTCCCGCTTTTTCTAATTCACCCCGCATATAATAATAATAATAATAATAATAATATACAGGTATAAATGTAGTTATTTCCGAAGCTCTGCAATATACTCTGAATGTTGATACTGGTATTGATAGCAGCGACGAACTGTCTCTCCATCTTCACTCACTTTCAGTCCATTCAGATGAAAGAGGGGTTGCTCCCGCAGAGGACAAAACTCCTCATATATAGATATATAGATACTCCTTCCTTGAAATACAATGAATGGAATTCAGACATGTTCAACCTTATGCAAATGAAGCAGGCACAATGGTACAATTATTATTATTATTATTATTATAGAGGTATACTATAGAGAGAAGTCTGAAATAAAATAGAAATAAATGCAATATTTAAAATTGAAGGCTCTCCTTGTACCACTGACAGTTCATTGCTGGGGTCATATCACCAACATAGTTTTTTTTTTTATTTTGGTAATAGTCTGGCAATATAATGTGTGCTTTGAAAAAAGAGTCACGATGAAAATGACATTCGCTTCTGCACATACAAATATTGTATTTAAATCCTGTTACTAAACTTATACTATGTACTATGTATATTGGAAATGTAGGTTAGTGAGCTGACTCTGAGGGGATACATATGGACTTGTGTGTCTAAACTAAATGTTTGGGTTAAGTTTACTTTGAAAGGAACAATGCTGTTGAAACTTGTGGGCTCCTAGTATACAGACTTTTTGTTTATATGCATAATTCCATATATGTACGTATATGTACGAATACAGCCCCCATTCATCACTATCAACTGTCAATATCACATGGAATAGTCTCTTATTCGTATTCATAGGACTGTCGGAGCTATAAAGATACCTAAGATAATAATTCTTTTCAATATTTTATCATTTGTAAAAAAAAAATTGTTTCTTCAAAACGCCCCATGTACGCAGTCAGTCCTATATAAGTGACTAAATATATGTATGTATATAAGATATACAGAGGAGGAGTGCTAAAAAAAGAAGTAAGAGCACAAGTGAGCATCAATAACAAATAAAGTAGACCATCGCAGCTTGCAGCACGTTCAATTCCATGAACTATGGGTTTGTGAGAACACTTGAGTGCCCATATAAATTATTCCCTATTAAATCTACAGTCCTGTTGTACCATGTGTCTGTGTATGTACGTATGTATCTCCTGAATCGTACCTATGTATATCCCGGCTCAAAGTTTTTTTTTTTTTATCTTTAATAACTACAGTAACGTCTAAGTTGTATACTAAACCTTTGAGTAATTCATGGTACAAATTGTATGGCTAAATAATTTAACATGTGAGATAGTAGTGCAAGAGGGGGAACATTCCTTAGTCTAACCAACAGGTTTGTGAGCTCCTGTATCAGCAAGGCCGATTGATTTACAAGTTACCATTGTATATAAGGCACATTTATCATCTTCCACTCTCATTACTTCTTTTTATGTCTGCCTCGATTCCCCACCAAATTACCAATGACTTTTGTCCGACGGGATAGACACAGGCTTGTCCTTAATAATTATCCAACTTTTGAAAATGTTTCAGGAGAATTCTCATCCGAGAAACTATTATGACTATAGTAAATAAATTATAGTATCATTTTATTCCTGTCCGAGGACTCAACTGTCTATTTTTTAACAACTCAAAAAATATCAATACCTTCCTTATACCTACATATGTATAACGCCGTCCAATACAATTCTTATATTTTCAGGGCGGAAATTTTTATTTCAGAGGAACATAGTTTGACTTTATGTTTTCCCCGACAATGAGAATGGGACATAAAAGTTGTGACGCTCAAGCCCTCACAGTCATACTACTATGGAGTCCAATAATGCGACCATGTGCCAAGGCTACTATGATTTTATTGCTTTACCTTTCAAAAACTATGATTTACGCTCACAACAATGGAGAGAGAGATGAACAATAAAAATCTTCGTAGTAGGTTGGAGCTTTTCCTCTCCGCTGTGCCACAGTGCCAGAGTGGAGTCATTTCGCACTGGTAAGTAAATTACAAATAATGAAAAGGATAGTACTCTCAGATATTGTTTTCTGACAATTATACAATAATAATAATAATAATATGAAGAGAAGTTATTATGATTGGCTTGGGAGAGACTGACTTTGAGATCCCTGGCGTCATATAAATACTTGAGGGAATAAATAATGAGTAGACATCTGGGCATTTAAATCCATGGGAACACATGTCCCCACTATGTATGTACATCCTACTGTCTTCAAAGACTATGGACTTGGGAATCTCTTCACTTTGAAATCTTAGAAGGACGACGGAGTCTGGAGAGTGACTAAAATGGAACAAGTGTCTCCCTTAATTAGAAATGGACATTAATAGGAAGGGCCAAAGTTACAAGAATAGAATCCTATACTTTTATGGATTACCGGCAGTCCTCAGAGAATGACAGATATTAATTAAAATAAGTACTAAGTCTTATACATTCCTCACTGCCCTTGCTAAGAACCGTCCCTATTAGCTCACTCACTCTGGCACGGATAATAATTGCTATTAGAAACAACAAGGAGTACATATAATTATAGTAATTCCTCGCACAAGATCACAGATGCAAAATTTAAAGCAACTTGAGTATCAAGTTCAAAAACACATATGTACGAAGTAATTACAAGTAGTGGATATTTGACGAGTATCTACTGTAAAAATCAGAACCGTTGAGGGGAATGAAGAGGCTTACCGTATAATAACAGAACCTCCTCTTCAGGACCATCCAAGTTTTACAGTAGTAGTGGAACTGTTCCCCAGACCAAAAACTTTATTAATAATTATTTGCACACCATACGCTATGAAAGAAAAAACAAGTGCTCAATTTGGCAGGGTGCTGTTCCACGGTAGGAATTGACGGAGCTATTAGTAAAAGAAATTACAAGCATATATATATATATATAGATACATCTACAACGGCCACGATGATCCTACATTTATTTAACTCACAGTTAGGATAATAAAGCTGAGTTCAAGTGGATGACGTAGAATGGATCTATACATAAGGGTTATATCTTCAAG
The DNA here is from genome assembly GCA_947179485.1 of Allacma fusca. Lineage (NCBI taxonomy): Eukaryota > Metazoa > Arthropoda > Collembola > Symphypleona > Sminthuridae > Allacma > Allacma fusca. The sequence goes on along the minus strand of OX359248.1, from coordinate 39,948,474 downwards.
CATGAAAACAAGTATGTATCTACATAGAGAGAGGCTCACATTCTCACATATGTTATTTGTCTTGAAAAAAGGCTGATCACAGGGTTTTTTTCCAGCATCACTTCAACTTGAATTAAGCATTCGAAATTTTTTACGATTTGGATTTGCATAGGGATTATGCAAATTAATATTTTCCTCGTGTCTAGCAATCCTTAATGATATGTAGAGAGTCGGGTCAGGCATAGGATAATCTCAAGTTTTGGGTCGTGACAGTCCATATCACAACTCATTTTCCTTCTGCTCGCGTTGTTCTATCCCTATAGAACACATTATTATTACCTGCTCACAGACACACACACACACACACACACACACACACACACTCACTCACTCACATAATAATCATCGCCACTATTATCTGTTGAGGTTGACTTTGGGCAATGCTATAAATCACAGTGTTATTTTTATATCCCGCATGAATGATAACAAATCGGTGGCTTGATGTGAAAACCTGTAGTCGTGGTCTCTACAGAGATATCCACAGCAATAATTATTATTGTTGGCAAATTAATTTATTGTGTGCTCGCCACTTCTCCCCTTACATAACAATTAACCCTAACAATCTAAAAATGGTTGTCTCCTCGTAGTCCCAAGGTACTGACTACTGAAGAACAATTTACGTAATAGATATATACTTTTACAAGTATGTATGTACATTATTGTAAATGGGATACCAGCAAAAATGTGAAATGCTCGTGTGGCATTCTACACACACACACACACACACACACTCTCTCTCTCTCTCTCTCTCTCTCTCTGTAATCTGTAATTTATGGAACATTTCCATAACTGCATATCATGTCATGTACGAGAAATAGGTACTCATGAAAATCCTCCAGACACGGTAAAATCCTTGCCGTATTCAAGTACTTGTAAAATTCTTGACAATGTTTTATATAGGAAACAGTTAGAAATAATTAATTACAAAGTACCAACCACCTAAGGTAATTACTTACACAAGCCACAACATTCCCCCCTTATAATGGCTCCGTCAAGCAAAATGCTCTTTGAACTTAACCTATAAAAAAAAAGGAGAGAAGGAGCTAAAGTCAAATGTTTCTTACTAAATAACACTGACCTATGAAATTATCACCTTCAATTAACAAGGAAAACATTTCCAACGTTACCATTACCATGTCCAACAATATCAGTATTACCATCAGCAATTATTTAGAACCTACTTGGCAAAAAAAAAGTATCCCCACATCTCTTGGAAACTCTATCAGATGACATTTCCATATGTGAGGACTGCTGGCGCCAGCATGCACCCGAACTCACAATTGGTTTGAGGGGATCAGTCAGTGTAACTATACAGATAATTACATTTAATTTATCAAGCTATATATTTTTCCTAATAGTTTATGAATCAATGTACAAAATAATTAAGGCTAATTAGTAGTCATAAGAGAAATAACTGAGTCAAAAAAAAAGAACAAGGTCGGAGTCTCCCAGTGCAACTACTATATTTACGTCTAATGAGGAACAAACAACAGACTTTCATTAGGGCTCATTAAAATTGCCAAAGTCCCAAGCTAGAGGGAAGGTGGATGTGTGTATTACAAATGAGTCTCGAACATGCCGAATATGGGGGGGAGGTTGTCAATTATTAATCTGTAGCAGGAATTTGAACTACTGTCATATCTAACACACACATCATACACAGTCAGAGAGCTCTCGCACTCAGGATCGAGCCGTTGTCATGTGATTCTCATCTGAAGTTTGTCCTTCCCTGATACAGAGCAGCGCACATGTCTGGACACAAACAAGCTTATTAAAGGAGGATTAAATAGGGATTAACTCTTTCCGCCAGCATGTTTCTGACAGTGGCATTGTGCATCGATAATTTTTTTTTTAAGACTTATCATTCAGAAGTTACTTTTTCCCTTGTATTTTCCGAGGAAAGATATGAGGACGAATTGTGACGCTGGCTCTCAAAATTAACTCATCAGAGAGAGAGAGAGAGAGAGAGAGAGAGAGAGAGAGAGAGAGAGAGAGTCACTTGAAAAATTTTGACCTGGATGATGACAGCGGACCAATAATAATTACGGCAAATTACAGAGCTTTGCATGCTTATTGGTAATTCTTGAAGGACCTCGGATTTGGAATTCGCCAACGTAAAACTATTACTAATCCCACGTGAAACATTCTTCTTGTGCAGGCTGGATAAACGGACTGAATGTGTTATCCAATACACCTTATATTTTTCCTTCTAGTCTGCACGACAACTCACACTTATATATTCATTTGAAAGAGAGAGAGAGAGGGAAGAGAGAGAGAGAGAGAGAGAGAGATTGGCTCTCATATGTAGAGAAAGCACGTAACAGCCCCGGAGTATACTTTTGATTCCTTTAATCCTGATTTATGATTCCGTTATTTTAAATTTTTCCCTTCCCAGCCCCTGCAACTCACAATCCGGCTTTGCAATATTTAGGAGTGTCTGACAATCCTAATGCTCACATTTCATTACGATCATTTATCAGGAGACGAGAGGACGTTGAAAAAAAAGTTGAGAATTACTCCACCAACTCCCAGCCCATAGTGACGACACTAGCTCTGAACATCAAGCATATGTAACCATGTGTGTTCCCAACCGCAGTCTAATGGCCACGCTGATATCCAAATGAAGGTGACGACAGTAATAGCAACCTACGATCCCAGACTGTGAGGAAATCAAAATTGCCAGGGAAAGAAGTGGGAAGCTCATCCTAGTTCTGCCGCTGTAACTATATTTTATCAGCTAATTTAAATACGGTAGTTTTCTTAAATTGTATTTAAAGCCCCCACACCAGCTTTTTGAGGCGTCAAAGTAGAATATTGAATACAAATCCATTCCGTCAATACACATAGTGTTTGGTCCCTATGTATGTATGTAATTACGTGTGAGGTTATATGAGTTAGTTCATATCAGTATATACTGTCGGATATGGAGACTATATCCACAAATGCGATAATGCTCTAAGCTTCTATACTCTCTATTCCCTATTTCCATTGGACTCTTTCAGTTCTCAAATTTACGATTAAAGAACATTTTACTTCAAAGGATATTTCCATGCCTGGATTTGACTTTATTACTATAAACAAGCCAATCGGATTAAATTCAGGGGGAGCTTTAATAACACCAAACCTGAAGCCTAGGAGAGGCATTCCCTAACAAAAATATATATTCGAATGTAACATAATTTAAACCAATGGTGATATTTATCTGGGAAGGACAGGTCCTGGTTATACAACGAGTTAGAGAGGCGCTACAGTCCCATTCACATAGATCATCATTAGATACTGGGTCCTTGGACGGATCATAAATATGCGAGTACATATACACACGTATTTATACATGCATGGGAGGAAGACAAATAGCAAAAGTTTGACTCAAGACAGGACGGAATAAAAATGGTTTTTCATATAGAAAAATTGTTGTCAAACTTTATCTCCCTAATCAACCCGCATATTATATCTGTAGATATGCCGCACAGTGTGCGCGACAGAGAGCAGTACACAAACGGAAGGGTCAAATTTACCAAGATTCCATCTCCCTGCACGTATCGTACATATATCGTTTTGCGAAGGATGAAAATAAATTGAGCAGCTTCAATTTGTCACTGTCGCATTTATGGTACGCTCTCACTCAGTATAACAGGATTTAGCCCTTACATTACGTGACAGTCGGTTAAAATTCCTTTGAAACTGAATGAATTTTGTGAAAAGAGTTCAAATCAACTGGCACTTTGGGTTTCCCTTCCTTCAAGATGATATTAGCAAACCAACACTTGATTTCAATGTTTGTTGTTGGAGGAAGAAAAAAAAGGGAGTGAGCTGAATATTTACATAGAGTACAAGTAACTATTAGGGACTATTAGTCCGTACGGAAATTGGGCTAGGTGCAGTTGCATATAGACAAATCTAAAACTTGGACAAGGTCCAATATTGAGAAAGTGACATAAATAAATAACAGGGATGTTCCAGATAAGCTAAGTCAATAAATATTTTCATAAAGAATCTCTATATAGAAATGGGCTCATTGTTTTTTATTTTGACTCCCTTCCCTCAAATTTCCAACCTGCGTGCAATATGGGAAAGTGTTGGTCGAGAGAGAGAGAGAGAAAAAAAAAAGGGGGAACTACCAAATAATTCGTATGTAGGAAAAGAATCATTTCTCTCATATACATATATCTACACCATATCCCAAGTCAATCCCTATACAACTTTCTCACATTGGGATGACACCTAATGTGAGCTCAAAACACATTACTGTCTGCACAAGTGAGTGTGCTTCTGCTGGGAAAGCAATTTATGAGAAGCAAAGAACGATAATATGCTACTTGCCGTAAAAACGATTGCTTGTAAATGATTTTGGAATATATCCAGGTATCTCTTCCCCGTAGAACTTATTATAGAACGACGATGTTACATGTAGATTTTTTCCCATACTCTTCCATACCCTAGAAATGATATCCTTTCCAATAAAACCAATCCTTCAAAACTTAAGAACCTTACACGGTGTCTGCTTGTCGTAGTTGTCGAAAGCGTCTCCATTCTCGTTGGGAAATATCTTATTTCATGTGATACATTCATGTTCCAATATTTCACACAAAAAAATAAATTATGATACTCAGATTTTAACTCATTTCCTTCAACTCCTGTAGTAGTTGGGAAAATATTAAGCTACGAACCAATTTGCTTTCACGGATCCGGGATTTGTATATAGTAATGTTTGTATCCCTATATTACTGTATGCTACACTATAGATAGATATAGCTACTATTATCTACACATACAGAATTGTACTATTATTTACTGTATCTCTGGCAGAAATTTAAAGAATTTGAAGAGTCATCCCGTTCCCCTAGACATTTAATGAGATAGTCAAAACAAAAATTTGAGATAAAGTTTCCGCCTTGGTTTTTGCAATATCTTTTACACAAATGTAGTTGAGCTTCCGCATGTTGAATAATTTCCGTTTCACCCTCACTCAGCGGAGGAGATTCTTGGAATCATTATTTGAGAATGCTATGAGGACTGTTTTTAGATGATTTAGTGTGTTTTTGCAGACCCTGTAGTATATGCTTGTACACTATGTATGTGTAAGAGCGGACATTAAAACAAGGGATCAGGTAATTCCCTGGGTGAGGTTGTTAATTTGAAAGTGCAGACCCTCATTTGGGATTTGCACTTGTACTATTAGATCCGCACACGGGCTCTATAGGTATATATCCATAGATACATATGTATAGATAATAGACTGTAAATAAGATGCGAAATGACGTAAAAGGAAACAAAATCTTGTAACACGTGCTGGGTATCCTCCTCAGGTCTTAAGTGCATATAGTTTGAGCGTACAAAAATAAAACTCCAACGTACATAGGTATTCATACAAGTTGATGTGATTCGGTCACGTCTGAGGAGTCAGTCGACTATAATTTGGAATGATTGGAATTGAAAAGCGTGTTGCAAAACTAAAATGTGAATGACAGACGGTATATGGAAACTGAGTGATGTGTGCAGGTTTCCCTTCCATTTGGTGAGGTTGACTCTTGAGATAGTCTTCACCGACCTACAATAAGCCCTGGAATATTTCCTGTTGGGAGTTCCCAGTACAAACATTATCATTTCATCGCTATACTTAATTATCGTATCGAATTTCTCCAGTTTACTTTTTCCTACCCATTGTATACATTTCCTTAGTCTTCCAGAATAACTTCAGGGGAGGAATCAACCTCAGCTCATTTACTTCCTATTCCTTCTCCAACACTGTACTGTGAGTGAGCCATTCCTGAATTCTATATAAGGGAGGGACAAAACTTGAGGGATTGTTATCATCAACAAAGTATATGTCATTAAAAGTTTTTTTTATACCGTAAGTATTTACGAATCAATTCCTCCTTTCTCAACTCTCATTCTCGGTAATGACTTGGGAAACATTTGTTTGAGTCGCATTAGCAAAAATAGCAGAGTTGTTTTTTCAAAACATTTGGAATAAGGTAACAATAATAATTGTATAGGAGTAGTGAGGGACTGCCAACTGAACTATGTATGTTCAGAATCCTCCTTAGTTTTTCCACTGGAAACTTTAACAAGGGACGGGAGTGTGTGTGTGTGTGTGTAGTTACTTGAGAAAGAAGCACTTGACAGTTGGAATTATTTGGTAAACATCAGAGTTTTATTTAATTTTCAGCCATCACTGCTAATGTTGTTGTTGGAAATCAAGTTTACTCTCAAGGCTGGGGAAGGTGGGGATTTTCTGGGGTTTTGTATAGAATCCTAGTTTTATTTCGACTCAAGTACTTACTTCACCAATCATTCCAAAACAAGATGTTCATTTCCTCTTTCAAATTACATTTCGTCTCGGGCTTGAATCTAATAAAATGAGACGAGAGTTCAGCCCCGGCTCTTTTCCCTCTCTCTCTCTCTCTCTCTCTCTCTCTCCCTCTCTCTCTCTACAAACTTTTCCTCTTGCCAAATATATGTATGTCACTGCTTCGTCATAGCAACCCATTCCCACAGGTATGTATGTACATAATAATAATTATATAAAAGGTATATGTCGGGCCAAACCTGAAATAGTGAAGGAATGGATTTCGTACTTGTTAGACTAGAACCCAGCAAGTAATGATTATCATTCTGGTGTATCTACTATATAAAATTCAGGGGTTATAATGTGAATGACCTAGCTCAAGAACCAAAATTGGTGCTTTAAGCAAATCAAATGTTTTTGTAACAGTTCTATTTCCAGAGCCAATTAAAATGACTTGGAGTAATTACTTACATTTGTAAACTCACTCATTGCTACTTAATTTATTGAAATTCCAACTCAATACTAATGTTCCTAGAAATGGAGACAATGATCCGTGGATGAGTACTTTCCATGCACATGGATTAGAATTTTAAGTCCGAGTAACTGTTCACTATGGACGTGACCAGTTAGACAGGAGAGTACGTTCCTCATTAAATATGGAAATGAATATGGGAGCTCCAACCTGACAATAACCATCGTATTTAATTACTCCTATAGGTGACATAGAAGGAAGAAAGGATGAGGAAAATAGAGAATAGGGATGAATACATAGAGTGTAAGAGAATTTGATGAAACCTAATAATCTGGTGATATTACCGAGCTGGCAATGAATTGAATTCCCTAATTATAATTTTCCTTCCCGGAGGTTCTCAGAAAAAATAAAAGATTTTCCTGGAAGAAATATGTGGGAATAAATTCATATTCACCTCTTGAATACCCCACGGATTATTTCCTTCCCACATGTATATACATGCATTCAAACGGAGGAAATTAGGAAATAGAATTGCTCCCAAGTACAATGCATATCCTTGTTGGGGGATAAAAACCAGAAAGAATTTCCTTGCAGAAGGGCTGGGGATAAAGATGCTCCTCATGAGGAGCAATAAATACAATGATGAATGAAGGATAAGTTTTAATACAGCATGTGAATTGAATGATAAAAGTATGGGAATGAATGGAGGAAATACGTGAAATCCTCGAGAAATGTACATTCCAAAGATGAGCTCCAGTATATATATATACACATCAACGTGAAAATGAGAAATTTAGGTTTCCCTGACGTAAATTCTTAAGAAACTTCGTGCACATGCCGATGCTGATCCATTAAGAATCCGAAATGGGGCAAAGATCAGTCGTGGAACATTCTTTTGAAGCCCTGGAAACCCAACAATGTCGTTTCGGAGTCAAATGGAATTGCAAGGGGGAAGATATTGGGAAGAAAAGTATTCAATATCTTCAACATAAAACATGCAAAGTATGGAATCATGGTTCTGGAGATATTTAAGCACACCTTACATACATATGTGTTTAAATTTGAGAAGTGTTAAAGCGTAAGTAGAATTCTATATTTTACTACCACTATCCTTTTACAATTCACCCTATTGCTTCTTCTATTCTCATTTTTTTCATTTTTTGGGGTTACTGTATTTATTTTCCCTCGTGGGTTTCTTACTGGTCACGTAATTTTACAAAGATGAGTCTTTCTTCGTCGCTGAATTTTATAACATTCCGTAATATATTTAATAATTCCTGTATGAATTGTATGAAGTGTCAAGTTGAAAATAACTGCAACATCTGTTCATTAACAATTAAAATTAATAAATTTTGTGTACAAATACAGAACCACTTGATCTGCAGAGTGTATATATTTTAGAGGGAAAAAGTTAATGACTTTTAATACTTCTACTTTCAGTTTTGTCCTAAGTACCATCGTAAATATCAAGTTAATGGGTTTGTCAGAAGGATGGCAAGGTTAAGTTTAAGAACCAATTTAAATGCCTGTAATGAAAGTAAATTCCTAGAATATGTAATAGTTCTGTTTTTAAACGAGTGAAGGTGAATTGACGGATGTAGCACTGATAATGCGAGTGCTATTTTTATTCTGGAGACAGTTTAGTTATGGCACGAACACTATATAGGCTTTGCCTTCTGTGGTAGGGTTACAGTAGATATTAAGTGTAAGAACGTATTTACTCGCAATTAAGAGTGGGTGTGTAGTGTTGGTCATTAATTTTCTAAAAGTCTGAAACTGAATATGTGATTCTAACAAGCAAGCATTCATTTACTTTTGGTGTAACTTCCGGATTATCGAATTTCATTCAGAAAAGGGTCTCATTAATTTAAGAGGTCAGGGAGAAGGATTTGATGGTCGGAATGTCCAGAGGTTTGAAGGTCGGGCGATCTGGAGACTTAGGATTATGAAGGAAGGGGTTCGTGTGATCGGAGAGTCGTGATATAATTAGCAAGAGTTTGGAGACGGAGCTCGGAATACAGAGTAATCCAATAAAAATAGGAATGGATGCATCTAACTGGTTGATCGTTCGCTAGTAGGCCGCAGGTGGTCAAAAAATAATTATTAAACTTTCCAATTATGAGTTGATAAAATATTTGTTGTGATATTTGTAGCCATATCTTTTAAAGACTTTTACTTTGGTGAATTGAGAAGGGTCGTTGGGAACGCATCACTCAGCTCTCAATTGCTAGTGTAGCCCGAAAGGGAGTGTCACTGACACAACTCACTTTTTCTCTGTCACTGACATTCACTGTATTGTGAAAGATGACGAGGAGAGAGATGCCGAAGGTGGGGATGATGAGTAAATGACGTTGATCTGGACCAGGTGGATTCGGCGAATGTTAACCAAACTTGTTTACGCAGGATGTTTCAAATCCCTTTTCTCCCCCTGGCCTTTATATTGGAATAACTCTTAGAATATTTGATTCCACTATATTTGTGGTAAATTCTTTTCAAGATTAAAAAAATTGTTTCAATGACACCGGTCAGTTTTTGCAGTAAAAGAGTGTCACGGACGTGAACAAAAGTGGGTAAAATTTTACGGACTTGAATTCAGCAGGTTTTTGGTTCAACACAAAATTGTTTCCCAAATCATTCTTGAGGTCCTACAAATATGAGACAAAGTTTATGAATTGTTTTGAAGAAATGCAATAAAAATAAATATTTTGGTTTGTTTAAAAGTATCCTCACAGTCTTGGATTTTAAAACTTTTTTATTTTTAACTACGATTTTATTTTTGACTTACGAAGTTGATGTTAGATACAAACGAATCTCCATCAAAGCTAAAATACTGTTGTGAATGACTCTACCCGTAGAATTGCTCCAACGAGTAGATGCAAAGAGGATAGAAATCAGTCCCATGAAATTGACTTAGAGAAGAATACATAGGTTTATCAACCTTGTGTACCATATTTTTTGCAAAAATATAAATTAAAGATCATTGAGGCTATTGGACTTCTTATAAGCGCTTGAGGAACAATGCCTGAATTCCTTCAGAAATTTAGACAGCCACTTCTTCTTCGGCAGAAGCTGATCAATGATGCGCTTATACTACAGCGATTTATAGCTCTTATAAAATAGCAGTCAATCATTTGTATGCATTATTCCATGATGATCCATTTGAAATTAATTTAAGCAAATAACATTTTTAATATGTACTGTGTCGAAAGGCAATCAGAATAAAGATAAAAGTGAAATAAATGATTTCTTTCTTCTTTACAGCATTCTGGTGACGTATTTCTATGAATGCCAGTCCATTCATGAAAAACCGGCAAGGTCAGAAATTCTTTTTTCCACGTTGTTGTCACTTTCGCTCAAGACAAATATCCTCAACCTTTCCCTGTGATCTTACGGATCATGCTCATACGGATCATAACAAATATTATTCGAGAAAAAATTGTGTGTTGAAGTATACATATATACAACTTATTAATTCAAAAATTGTAAAATTTCCTGTGACCACAAAAATTGACCGAATTCGATAAAATATCTCGTCGTTGTTTATGTGCGGTATATAAACTCCATTTAAAATCAATTTAACATTTATATTCTTGCATTTCCCCTCAAATTTACAATTTTTGGCAATTTAAAAAATATCATTGAGGGATATTTCCGGGTGCCGAGAAGACTTCAGGGATCATCAGGAATATATGTATCTACAATAATGTTTTGAAGGAAATTCATAAATCCCTTAGTTACGCCAACAGTAGAATTCTTGTAAGGTGCTATTTGCTATGGTATTTAATGAAATTGAACAGGGTAAAACAGTTGGACATTGTCGTCAGGGTGAAGGTAATTTTTGTTCTGTAATTATGGCCGCCACTCATTGTAAAGCTTTTAGGACACTTTTTACATTTGTATCTTGCCAACCTCAATCTCGTACGGCGATGTTACTGATATCATAAGTGTTGATTGGAATAGACTGTGGTCAGTGTCGTGTGAATTTTCAACGTCTGTGCCAAGGTCTGAAAGATCAATAGAATTCCACAATACAAATAATGTGGAGGAGGTTTTCCAGTATTTGTATCCTTCATTGAATCTCAATGCTGAGGATTTGATGGCTGAAGGAACACGCTCTTTGTCGCTCGAGTCTTGGATGGACGACTTGGTAGAATCTTGTGAAATTGAGTGCAGTAAAGTCAAGTGAAAAGAAATACAGGTAAAATTGTTAGTCCGTATTTTAATAAATGCCGGGAAATACATTACGTTCCTTTTTTATTCTAACTTTCTAATAATCACTTATGTCATAAATATTTATTTTTATTCACCCCGTCGTATGCTAAAAAGCATTTGCCGTGTGATCGGGAGAACACACTTATTACGTCCATAATACTTAAATTCCCGGAATAATTTGGTTTCAGCAAAATCCGGATTGAGAAATTCCACACGGTCCAGCTTTTCAAGCTTTAAGAACTACATCATGACTAATATTCCAAAAGACGTTATGACAGATCGTGTTGGAATTTATCCATTCCCAATCGCTTAACAAAACATGTCGGCAGGCTACATCCGATCTTTTTGGAATAAGTCTGCCTATACAGATCTCACGTCCCTTGAGATATCAACTTTACCAACGCCCACGACGGACCCGTTGACTCTGAAAAAGGATAATAATTGATTTCAGGATTAAGGTGGTGATACGGAGTATTTTTACCCACTCGTTGATTTCGGTTTTCCTTTTTGGAGAAATCACACTGTTGGGCTTCCCTGGATTTAAGGGCCTGTTTTCATACGACAGGTGATATCTTGTGTACCTATACTGTGGAAATGTATTTCCGAAGTGTCCACGTGTATCTTATTAATGCGCGTGAATGAAAAAACATAGTATAATATACAAATTAGTATTATATTGAGTACCATGTTTTAAAGGTTTTGATAAATGTCATAAATTAATTAAAGCACAAAATCTGTATTTCGGGAACAACTACTTCGAAATGTCATTATTTTAATTGCAACGTTTAAGTATACTTATCTTATTGTTAGAAAGAAAAAAAACTCTTTGCAATTTCATTGGCATTTGAGTGCCATCTAAGCACAACCCCATCTATGATACAACATCGGGAGTGTTATACAGTCCGCGTAAGAGTAAAGTAGTTATACTGTAGTATAGTTGCGCATAGAAATAATTACTGATTTCAATGAACATATCATGAGCATCATTATTAACTCGAAATTATAACCATCAAATTACTAATCTAAAAAATTAGCTATTCTTGCCTTTGATGGATAATGGAGAGAAAGTAACTGCTTTATTTACAACCCGAATCACAACGATGTTTGCCTGCAGATCAGGGCTGGTCATTGGATTTATTAGAATTAGAATAGGTATTTCTTTTATTTTACTGCACAGCTTCCAGCTTTTAGGTATTAAAAATACTATCAAATATTGTCCGTAAAGACGGATGGCGTGATGGGTAGTAAAATATATGCTTTAAAGTACCCACACCCTTGCAACCCACTTGTGAAATTTTGGAAGTGAGCTTATATTTTTGTACACTTCATTGATGAATAACCAAAATCGATTCGACATCAAATTTGTCATCAATGCTATTTTAATAGTAGTCAATCAAGTACTTGCCTACTGACCGTTCCCAAATGTTCTTCATATTTAGAATTTTGAGGCATATCAGAAAAATCTGAATCTACCTGACACACTATTCTAGAGCAATTATCCTACCCTGTGTACTTTTTGAAGACTTGCCCTACTAGATATTAATAAGGCATATATTATTATATATGTATACTATTTATTATCTATTACTCGACATTTGGATTAAAGTACCACCCATTCATACAATGAAATGAAGTGATAATACTACATTCTGTACTACTTACTGACGGAATTTATTACATTGATTGACTAATTGTAAACTTACTTCAATCTATTGATAATTATCAAAGTCCGTTTATGCTGGGATACCAAAATGTTAAAATTGCTGCTTCAATGAGGAGAAGATTTAAGTACAAAGAGTAGTACTAGACTGAACTCATAGTCCAACCCGTTTTGTCCAACAGCAGTAGCATTATATTCCTCATACTGATCGCTTCTAGAACAAAGTGCCACAACAACGACTGTGCTGCCCTTTTCCAAAGCAGGAATTCCGAATTTAGTGCATGATTTCCTAACGACGTGGGTAAAATTTTCAGTTGCATTATCGTAACCAGGGTTTGAAAAGTTGTACTAGTGGCATTCGTTGTACCAGGTATCACAAGCTGACTTCACATGGGTGGACAACTCGGAACTCCCCCCCAACTTGTCATGTATGTATGCGTCTTTGACATTGTTGTGGCACATTAAACAATAAAGTCCAGTGAATGAGCCTTCGTCCATGTATTATTGACAACATTAGGCAGCTTTATTGTTTAGATTCAAAAGTAAAAGGCAACTTTAAGGAGGCATATTTTCTGTCTACATGTATTTACTAAATGTATATATGTCAGCGCTTAACATTTCACCGATGTGATCAAAATGCAGGAGATTATTCAAATTAACTTCCAAACGGGTCTAATACAAATGTCTGGTACTTGGTGAATTGCTCGATGCTTATTGAATTCCGCGAGAGCGTCTTCCTCGTAACCTAGTCACTCAACAAAACAACAAGACATACTTATAAAGAAAAAATCAAAAGTTCCTTTTACTCATTACTTTTGAACAGTCATTTTATGCTTTAAAACTTTACAGCCAATTACCGGTCCAGCAGTAATGAAGACGAAGTAAGACGACAATGAAGAACAAGATTCTTGAGGAGGCCATCTATATTTTCAGGTAGTGGTATTACATAGTATAATCCAAGTGTCTGCCACAGCTTCAGTACCTCGGAACGTTTTTTAGGGTGGCGTCAGCCCCCTAGTAAAATAGCCTTGTCCGTACGTCCGTGTGTCCCTCCGCACGATTACGCAAAAACTACTGAACCGACTTCAATGAAATTTTTTATGGGCATTACTTGTATCAAAAGTAAGGCTGAGTTCGTATTTGGTTGAAATCGGCCGGATAGTTTTTTCGAAAAAAATTCTTGAAATTTTGGACTTTATGTCAAATGACTGTTATCTCTAAAACTACTGAATCGATTTCAATGAAACTTTTTGTGAATATTTCTTATGTAAAAAGTAATGGTCACTGTTTATTTGGTTGAAATCGGCCCGATAGGTTTTTCGAAAACAATTCTGAAATTTTGAAAAAAACGAAACTTTTTCCTACTTTGACGGTCGCGGCTGACGCCACCCTACGCGAAGCCTCAAATTATCGCGTAGCGATGATTTTTAATGATGCAATGTAAACTTAAAAAGAAAAAAATCAGCATTTCTGCATCCATGTACAACGTGCTCAATAACCTTGACGCCCCTAGGTTTTCAAAAATGTACTCATCCTACACAATAATTGTAGAAGATATTTTTTGGACAGAATTTTATTTCGGATTTACCTGTATTTTTCGAACCAATTACCGGTTTGTAAATACAGAAGTTATACCTAATTTTCTAATCATATTCAGAAATAAGAGGAGTAACGGAAGAGGAGAAACATCTTCGTCCACACGAGTTCGGACACTACCTAATTTTAATTAATAATAATAAATTTTTATATTCTTCACTATAAAAATTTCATTTACTCCCAGCTACATCTACTACAAACACCGCAAGACCGCAACTATTCTCATCTTCTCTCTCTCATGTGTTCCACATTGCCAGTCGACACTAGGATCCTCGGATGATGAACTACCGCTGAAGTAGAAATTATTTTAGTTCGATTCTGAGACTGAATTTCTTCCATTCTAGCTGCATACTATTACCAAGGTCATAGGCACGATTCAACATTCCAAAATAGGAATATCAAATACTCTTTGGAAAGAGCCTAATTTCCTACAAACAAGGTCAAAATTATTGGAAGAAATTTTTATATAAAAAAATTAAAAGAGAAATTGTTACAATTTTTCTATTTTGCTTGACGTTTCGGATCTCCATGAGCACAAACCACAAACATTGACCTACATTAAGGCTTCCATCCGATCGGATGATCCGCGGATATCCGAAGATCGGATGATCCGCGGATATCCGAAGATCGGATATCCGAAATTTCGGATCGGATACACTACTTATCCGATCCGAACACAATCCGATCGGATCGGATACGTACCCCTTATCCGGTCATCGGATTCGGATCGGATCGGATTTGGAAACGACTTTATCCGATCGGTTCGGATCACAAATAATAAATATCGGATAATCCGACGGATATCCGAAAATCAAATTTTTAGAGCGTTCGAGCGACCAATAAGAACGAAGTGTGCACCAACAATTTTTCCAAGGAGTAACTTTGCCGCTTTTTACGTGTTTTCTTATTACTTCTGTGCTTCAAATTTACAGCGGTGTTTGTAAAGTTTTTCTTCAGTTTGTACGTAATGTATGCAAAAATGATTAATATTGTGATGTAGTAAAAAGCTAATGAATTTTTGCAGTGAAAATTCCTAATACTTTTTTCATCATCCAATGGTATCAATTCGGATAATTTCGGATATCCGCGGGTCGGATCGGATGATGCACTTATCCGATCCGAAATTTTCGGATCGGATACGGATGAATAAAATTTTTATCCGATCCGTATAATAAGAAAATCGGATAATAAGGATCGGATAATAAGAAAATTTATCCGAAAATTTTGGTTCGGATCGGATTCGGATAGGATATTCGATTTATCCGGTCGGATGGAAGCCTTAACCTACATATATCAGTATCAACCAGAGATGCGCAAAGGAAATAGCCTTCCTTCAAGCCTTCGAAGGCAAAAATTCAGTAAAAATTTCCCCTTCAACATGTCGTAGAATGAAGCCCTCTAAAAAATCTGCCTTCCTTCACCCTTCCTTCCAAAATACATACACTCATTTTTGCCTTCAGCCTTCTTCTAAAAATAGCATTTCTTCAGTTTTAAACTACAACCCGCTTAAAAACATTTTGTCCCAGTAGGATTCAGTGCGTGAAGAGAGCGGGCACACATTGTCAGTTGTGAGTTCACGAATTGGCTGTATTGTTGCGCTGGCAGCTATACGTCGTTGCATATGCTATGCTTTCACATTATAGATATTTCGTGTACCTGGAAGCCTTCACGGCCTTAGAGGGCTAATATTTAGGAACCCTTCCTTTACAATCCTTCACTGCTGGTTTTTGTGAAGGCTTCCTTCAGCCTTCAGAAAAAAGTATCCACTTCCTTCCATTCCTTCTGCAACGTTAAGAAAGTTACCTTTCCGCCTTCAAGGAAGCCTTCTTGGAAGGCTAGCCTTCGAAGGCTGATGGTATCAACGGCACAAAAAGAAATTCGGGTAAAAAATTGCTCCAACTGGGGTAATGGAATATTTTATGAGTCACTCCCTTACGCGGGCTAGGCTAGAGGGATATTTGCCATGAGTCAACCTGTACGTGCCACTGGAAATAGTGCACTTTTAAAGAACTATTTAAAAAGTTGTATGAACATGAACTCATGGCTCATGACAATACATATACATTTGCAGAGATATTATTAATTCAGGGAGAATAGGGATATACAATTTGAGTCATGTAGGTTGTTTTTTCATTTTCATCCAGTAGCACCTTGAGCAACATTAAAACCCTTGGATTAGATAGTATACGCGTAATTTAAATAAACGTTCGAATTTGTCCTATTTCTTGTAAAACGTTTTTGTACGAAACCCAACAGTAGCTGCGTTACGTTACGTTACGCTCTAAACAGTTGTGGTCTTGTGGTTACCAACGTACACTAAATAATATCACTTTACCCCGTCGCGACTTATATACACTAGCAGTATTAACCCCTTGTAGCAACGTTGTCCGCCTATCCTACATAAAGGCCTATTTGTAGGCTATTTATAGGGTGCGAGGATTTTATTAAAGAGGATTGTAGGCAAAATAGGGTGCAAGAATATACACTTAAAACCTAGCCTACAAAATAGATATGCTCAGCCGTCGTAGAATTATAGGCATACATGTAGGCTATTGAAGCATGTCATCTTCATTTAATGGCATATGGAATGGACAAAATGAAAATTAAAGAATAGTCGGCGCCTGGTACTTGCAAATTGTTTTATGGAGTGGTTCAAGCGTGAAAAGTACGTGCTATCTCACCTTGATATGCGCTGAAACCTCACCGAAATCAAAACTTCTAAATATTCGGTAAAGTGAGAACTTAAGGAAATCTTAAGTGTGATCCCTTTTGACTAATGTTGTAAAATTTGCGCACTATTTCCGACGTAAACCAAATCAAGATCCATACTATTTTGCCCCTAAGGCTTTGGTCAAGGTGTCTAAACTTAAACTATTTTATTTCAACCACATTTACTTGAGACAGGATTTTTAATTTATTAGAGTAGAATGGTCTTAAATAGTCTGTCAGTTATGAAACGCACATAAGATTTAGGAAGGATGTAGAATACGTCGAGCTAATTTTTTAGTGAAATGTAGGCTAATATGTAGGCTTGCTGGACCCCATATAGGAAGGGTGTAGGATAGGCTGATCTATTCGGCGGTTAAAATGTAGGCATATATCGTTGGCTAAATTCGAAAATTTTCATTTCACAACCTATGCTTTTTAAACGGGCTCGCAAATGAAAATGGTACCTTTTAAAATTTAGCCGACGATATGTAGGCTCGGTTCAAATTTTATAAATAGGAAGGATATAGGATAGGCTGAGTCATTTGGACACCTTTGCCTTGTAGTGCTATTCTAGACCATAACTTGTATTTGAGAAGTCGACAGTGTCACTAAACTGCCGGAGGAATTGTGACTTATTACGATTAATAAGGTGAGTTGTGTCAGAATGAGTTATGTATACTTGACAATTACAATACATAAATATTTTTTTAAAATAATGAACAATTCATTATCGGATTTTTTAATATTCAAAGTAAATTTAGATTACTACCCTCTCAGGGTAAAGGATTGGGGCTGTCATGAAAAAGTGGGCAAAATTCAACGGTCCTGAGGAGGATTCAAGTCAGAAAAAAATTACTAGTTTTTTCAAGAGCAATAACGACAAGGCTTCCGGGGATAACGTTGGAGGTCAGAAGCTCATTACAGACTATTTTAGAGGCAGTAGTACTAATAATGCAACTACAAGTGGAAGTACTGGGAATATTTATAATAAATCGGAGAGTAGAAAGACTTTAAAATCGTTGAAACACTCGGGTCAGGTGGAAATAGTTGACTTGGCTGATTCCGACGGGGAAGATTTGTATTGTGTACTTTCAGGGATGGGGAAGCAATACGATATTAAAGCATGTGAGGGCTCCTTGACCACTGCCTACACTAAAGTACCTGTATTTGTCCAACCTTTCAAGTCGGAGTTGACATCAAGTACAGGATGTTCCGGTCAGGATGACAGACGGCCTGAGGATGACAATCTGCATTTCATATGCAAAACATTGATAAAAAAAGAGGAACTGTTGATGACTAGCCTGAACACTGATGACGATTCCGATCAAAACTTGAGGTCGAATTCCAGCGTGGAAACTAACTTGCCCGAACCAGATGGTCAGGAAGATACTAATGAAGGACGAATTCGACTCGTGAATTTTAAAACAATTTTAGAAGACTCCCAGAATTCTGGAGATTTGAATTACGAATGACAAATACTCAGTTCCAAATAGCTTTTTAGTGATACTAATAAATATTTTAATGTTCCACATTTATTATTTAAAGATATGGCACACAGACAAAATTGTAAAAAGTATTTCAATGATACAGGATTACGTTCAATTATATACAACTTTTACAAAAGTAATTATTACAGTTCATTATTAAACATTTATATTAAATGATATTATGGATTTTCATTTGTGAAGAGTACGGAGCATATTTGCTGTACGCTACCCGCAGTTTGGCACAACCAGCCCTCCTCCAGGTTGCTCTTGACAGTCTCTTGGAGGTGAGGTCACTTTTAGGAATGTAGACTCTTCGGAATCTGTATCTGGTCCTGTTTCTCTACTGCTTTCTGAATCATCTATAACTGGGGGCATTGTCGTTGTAGTAAATGGCTTCCGTCTTGTGGAACTGGTACTCTTGGTGGACATTTTGGGGGTTGTTGGGCGTTTTGGTGCTTGAGTAGTAGTTGTGGGCCGGACAATTATTACAGGAATCTTGAAGGGAACTGTAAGGGATTAAAGTATTTGTAGGTAATCGACTTTTTCAAATGGATCTCATAAGAGTTAAATAAATCTAGTAAATGAGCATCGAAAAATGTAACACATGTTCGTGCTCCCGATTCTTTCACTATTAGACAAAATGGCTTCAAGGTGTACATTTGGGCGTTTTTAGATGTGAACACGGAACAAAATGCGAAGCTAAGGCTAAGAAATTACAATATTAATTAGATTCGAGTTCTACTTACACAGTAGAGACCAAAAGAATCTTGAAGACATGCCTTCAGGGAACTCCGCTGGTTTATTCAGTACTGGAGTAGCAGGCTGTTGAAATGCTTTTCCAATGGCTGAAATGATTAGAGTTGTGAGGCAAATTGTGGTGGAAGAGAATATATGCATTATTTGAACGATCAATAGTTAGTAGAAATTTTTCCGTTTACAGTAATTTAATATTTAGCACTGGCAAGTGGGTCTTTACCTAACGTAGGTTTCTAACAACATCGAATGACAAACTTATGCTTTCCTCAGTAGTCCAATTTAAAGTAGACTGGGCTGGTGAGTTCGAAGTTCGAGCAGCATTGATCTATTGATGTCAATGTCGTATAATAAAATGTAATGCCACTGCGGAAGTATTTACAAACAGACCAGGAAGCTGCAAAAAGCCTCCATTTATTTACCAATATATTTATGAGAATTAAATTTGTATGAAGCACCTGCTTTTGATAATATCAAATCCTTGAAAAGGAATAATTAGTATAACTGTAGTAAAAATGCTACTTGGTCCACTTAATATGCCACTGGATGTGCTGTCTGATTTAATTTTGGCGTGATTAAAATGCAACAATTAAACTCCTAGATCCAAATAAAATGTTACAATAAAATACAATCTGTAGCTTGTGCATGACACATCGCAAGATGATGTAACATTTATTAATATCTTGGCTACAGCATTGAGTATTGCAATCAATGTACTGCATTTTCTAGGAAGCATACGTTACATGATTCATTGAAGCATCTAAACGAATATAGATGCACAGAAACTATCTGCATCTGCAGGTCGTAAATGTAAAATATCAATTGCACACACAAAAATCAAGAACGTAAAGTTTAAATTATTTACAAACGAAACTGGATAATAATATTTTATGTAGGTATATATTTACAGACCACGCAACTCAAATGTTCCTTGGTTCCTTCACTTTTAGGTGTTGAATAATCAACAACAACGGTTCAAATAACTAGATCGTTTTTTTGGTACCCATCTAATAAGTATAACTGTACAATAATTATGCCTGATTACATAGCTTCATATTATAGAACCAATACTTACTTATAAAATAATTACCTTTAACAAGTTCCTTATATTGTGTGCTTTGCGAAGAAGAAACTGATACAATAGTATTACAAAATAATAATAAATGTAATATATTGAGTAAAAAAAGTCATTGCGTTTCAGAATTATTGTATTGTATGGCTATACACAAGTAAAGTAATTACTGACTAAACGATTCATCACTTCTATTAAAAACTCAAGTATTCTTGTTAAAATATACAAATTACACTCAGAGTCAAGATACTAATTTGATACAGTCTATGTACGCACATTCTATTGACAACAAACGAACAAACCAAACACCACCAAACACTAAATTTACACAAAATGACAAACGCTGGTATTAATACATGGGGCGTAAGATGTAGCTAAGGCTTGAGACCATGTGGTCCGATATTTGTTAAATCAAAGTAAAACGAAGTTCAAGAAACTGAAACCGAAACAATTAAAACAGAAACTACCACAATTTCTAAATTACAAAGTCGCTACATTACAGCAATAAACACGAACTTCTAGCCTGCATCTGAACAACGTGACACAGCTTGTGAGTGCTGTGCGCAAAATTTTAAGTCTTGACGATCACTAGAATATAAACGAAAAAGACGGATAAGAGATCACAGTTTATAGGTCAGTTATTGCTTCCTGTTAACATGAGCGTCTTCGAAAACAAGATTGCTACAATTAATGGAGTTTCAGGATACCATGTAGTGTATACGTTTTAATATTTGCATAGGTGAAAATGATTTCGATTATCTTATACTACACGCTACTGAGTAAAAGGATTTTCCAGCTTGTTTTAAGTCTTGTCTTATTTGGTCACAATCCGATTTCTAAGGTACTTCAAAATAGCTTCAGTGCCTTGGCTTAGAATTTGATAACCAGGAACCCGGAAAGCATTTCCTTCAACATTTAGGGACCTGAACATACATAATTCGATTTTACTTCTCAACCTTCATGGAAGCCTTATTCGACGATCCTTTAGATTCAATTTAAGAATAATTTATAGTATTTTTTAAATCTCTACTTACTTTAACTGCGTCATTGTGCCCAATTCCGGAGGAAGTTGACTAATATTGTTGTTTCGGACATCCAACACAGTTAAATTTTTCATTTCTAATAAATTCGCGACATCCAGTGTTGTCATTTTGTTGTCTGCTGCAAAAACTATCTCCAGGCGCTTCATCTCATAAAGACACGTAGGAAATGTTTGAATCCTGATACAAATGAGAAAACTAGTTAAAATTTGCCCTATGCACTAACAATGATAAAAAGGCAGAACGCGAACAAAAATACAATTTCAACGCACCTGTTGTAGGAAAGGTTAATTTCCCGTAGGTTTTGCAGCTTGCCAAATTCTACAGGCAACTCCACTATTTGATTGCCTTGGAAACTCAAGAACTGAAGGCGACTAAAGCGTCCTATGCATGTAGGCAAGGCAGTCAGTTTGTTACCATCGAGTTTGAGCTCGTTGATGAACTCTTCAACATTGGTTATTCTGTAAAAACAGAAATTTACAATGCTATTATAAGATAAATCGTTAGTGAGATATAAACTTAACGTAACTGGATCCATTAACATACGATTGTGGCAAAGTTGCGAGCTGATTCCGAGATAAATCTACGTTCGTAACTTGAGCAGTCCCAGCGATTTCGAAAATGTCATCTTCAATTACTTTGATACCACGTGAACTGATATTTAGCAATCGGGTTGCTTTCAGCTTGTGTGGATCAAGACAAAGAGTGGTAGACGATGAGGTGTCGCGGGGACTGCTTTCCGTTGACATAGAAGAATGTCTCGAGTTTGCATCTCCAAAGCCATCATTGAAGGAGTGATGTTCATCACCGCTTTCATTGGCCCTGGCTCTAGATCTTAAGTACTTCAGGAGCTCACTCGTACCCCGCTGAAGAATATCTATCCTTATCCCACGTAATGGATTTCCATCCAATGTCAAAGATTTAAGTGAAGGCAACATTGCTAAATCATCAGGAAGCCTAAAACAAAAAATGTTTATTAATATCAGTTCATGTACGCTTCGAGCGATAAAATGAAAAAAGGCAATAATTATATCTAAAGTCATTTAATTTTAATTGCGGCGTTTATATATTATGAATGAAAAACTTACACCCCAATATCGTTGTTATCAAGATAAAACCGGTCCACAAACTCCAGATGATCCTTACTGATTTCCAGGTACTTAATTTTATTAGTACGAAAATCCAGCAATTGAATTTTGGTCATAGAAAAAACTTTCGAATCAAATGACGCGATTAAATTATTCTGCAAGTAAATTTCCTTCAAAATTCCACATTTTGAAACGTCAGGAATTTTCGTCAGCCGATTTTTCCTCAGATACAAAATTTCCAGGTGAATTAATTCCGATAAGGTATCAGGCATCTTCACAAGACAATTATCTGAAGCATCTAGGGTCCTCAAACCTAGAACAACAACAACCACGTTTACCTCGTCAATTATTGTGTAATTCCATCAGCTTTCTTATGTCAAAATACTGTACAGCTCCAAATTTCATGAAATTTGCTTCGACTATACATGTAGATGCCGTGTTTATCTTGTTGTTTGTTTGTGGAATAAGCAGACAATAATTTTTTATGATTGGGAAAAGATGATGGTATAAATTTTTTTAATGATTAGTGTCGGGGGCCCACTAAAATATCTATGGGAGAAAAGACTGAATGTATGCCAGTTTCTGCGCGGTCGAAAATTTGTTTAGCCGTTATAACATAACTTAAAAATGAGGTAGAAATTTTTTATGACTTTTATCACAGGTACTAATGATTGTATTCGAGGGTTAACAATCATTCCTCTTCGTTGTATGAATTTATTGTATGATTTTATCTGCAAGTTTAATAAGTTTAAAACTTTATAAACTATGTATATAATCGTTTGAAGAATGCAACTGTGCCACAAATTAAGAGAATGAATGCAAGTTAATGATATATAATTAAAATTCTCTACAAATCGATTAGCGCAGGGTTAAACTATTCTATTTCTTTGAAAAAGCAGATTTGTGAAAATTTGGTTACTATAACTGAATGTTTCCCGTCATTGTAATGAAAGATTGCTGCAATATAATTATTATTACGGATTTTAGTTATGCAATTATTATATTAGATTATCAAAAGCGGAAACGCGGAAAAAGAGAATACTTGCTAATTCAGGACGAGTTCTGGACTGCAAAAAGAAACAAATCTATCAATTGAAGCCCTTCAGGTAGGCTTGTTTCTCTGATTTAACCTTGACTTATCTGGTGTGAATTTCGATGATATGATCATTTAGGATACGAAACTGTGAGCAGAAATTAATCAAATTCCAATACATGTCTAGTTGGTTTCAAAATGAATACTTGCTGAAATCATCTTTCCACTACAGAACTACTTTGAGCAGCATTTTTTAAATAAAGCATGTATGCATTTGTTGTGTTCATATTGTAACAAGTCATGGAACTGGAAGTCTATCAGATGACCTAATTTTAAAAATATTTCGCGATGAGGCAGACCCCCACTTCACAAATATTTATCTTTCAGTTGCCCAACGAGTTACCCTACCCGACGACAACACACAACCTTTTTGAAAGAAATTATAAACAATGCTTCAATTTTCCTCTCCCATCCTATTTCAGACTTGCCCTTTTGCCCCTTTTCCTTTTCATATCTAATTTCTTGCAACCCTGCCGATCCAAGTCCAATGGCAAGACTGTTCAGCACAGAGATCTCTCTGATCACATCTAATCATTACGATTAGATTCAAGCTACGGTTAGAATTATTACCGTTTTTAAACTATTAATTTAACACGACAAGACTGATGAGTTTGCAAAGCCATCAGTGCATGAAATATAAGCTAAGATCAGTGCACCCACACTCTAAGATTCGTAATTATTATTCAGTAACCATGAGCTTGTTCCTCAAATAAGCCTTCCCGGTGAACCGGAAATCGGCGCATTTTTGCTAGTACATTGATACATCCCGGGACCTTGTAGCATTTTGGGGAAATCATATTTCTGTATGCTTAACTATTGCTGACATGCTTAACATGCACGTACATAAATTACAATCAGACACTCCCGTTCAACTGTGAACGAGAGACCCTTCTCGGAATCGGGCTACTTTAGAAAAGAAGGCTGTGATAAAAGTTAAAACCCTGCAGAACCTTCCACTAAAAACTTGTCCCCCTCAGTAGTATTTAAAGTATTTTGATCGTCCCACCTGTTCGACCTGTAGAGGTCGTAGACCTCTGCGGGGTAATCGGCGAAACTCTTGCAAACTTTATTAAAGAAAGCTGATGCCATTACACTATTCTTAAAAGTTCAAGGTAACTAATTCTACATAACACAATGCTCCAAAAAATTAAAATGCTAAGTTTACCGGTAAGACCACCAATGTCCGCAGGCAGCTCCTTGATCTTGTTGTTAGATATATTTAGAGACGTCAAGAAGCTCAAATATCCAATATCTTCCGGGATTTTTTTCAGACCATTGTTTGATACATCCTAAGATCATAAAATTTAAATCGGATCAAGCTTTGAAACTTAAATAATTAAAATAATAGACCAATTAATCCTAAAATTCAAATTCACAGATACTTACCATAAAATTCAAACAGGACAAGTTTCCGATATCATTTGACAGTTCGTCAATCTTATTGTGGCTTAGCCTAAGCTCGGTCAATCGTTTCAATTTGTACAGCCCACTAGGCACGAAGAGAATTTTATTGTGCGATAAGTTCAGCTTTTGAAGATTTTCCAGATTTGAAATTTCATTGGCAACTCTTTCAATTTGGTTATCATGAGCCTGCACAAATTAAAAAGCATTAAACACAAGTATACACTCAGTAAATACACATTTAGTCTCAAAGTCATATGATATAATCTCCTTCCTAAATTACAAACAAAATATTAATCCTAACTTACATCAAATGTCTGCAAAGAAATCAAATTCCCAAGGTCGGATGGAATCTCCATAATAGAGTTGTTGGCAAGAATAAGTTTCTGCAAATCCACAAACTCCCACCACTTCTCCTCCGAAGGATTATCCAAAGAAACGCTCACCGATGACTTTTCATTTTCATCCAAGTCATTGATCCTCCATACTTTTGGTGGGACTACCATTAAAAATTAATTACAATTGACACACTAACACCAAAAAAAACTTCACACATACAAACAATCAGCTCCATTCTTTAATACTCACCAGTCGTCAAATTCCTGCTGGACAAATTGAGCGACCCACTCTTCCTCGCAGATTTCACCACATTCGCAGACAAATCATTAGTTGGGGGTGCATCATGGAAAACAGGTGATGATCTTTTCGGGATACGATTCCGATTGGCTTGAAGAAAAGCTCTAACTCCAGAAGGTTTCTTAGGAATAGTTATGGATGAATCACTAGATTTCCCCACAATCCCCTTCTTCATTATGGCACTTCACAATATATACAGATCCTTTATAATTCTTCAAAAATATCCTCCTTCAAACTCAAACTCTACGAAATGTCTCTTCTCCTTCCGTCATATATCTATCAAATCCACAAAACAAAACTCTCAATTTTAAAATTCACTCACAAGTCATAAAAACACCTTAAATATAGAGATACTTCACAACAACCAAGATCAAAATCACTTACACTTTCAGTATGTCCCAATCCAGGCACTCTCCCACACAGCAATTTCACATATATGAACCCAACCTCACTCAAAAAAAAAGTTTCTATAACATGTCTTTTAATACACCTAAAAGCTCTAGAGATTTGAACTGTTGTCTCAGCTAGTATTCCTTGTACTAATACTTACATATATGCATTAAGCTGCAATAATTTGGAACAAGAAGGGAATGAATGCTTCGTTCCCGTCGAGTGATCTTGGTGAAAGAAAACACTCCTTTGAGTCAGATTGTAAATAATTGTGTCGTTCCACTAAATTGTAATAACAACCCAAGTTATAATTAGTACTTAACTGATATACTGAGGACACGGCAAGAGTCAGGAGTACATACATATAGAACAGACAATAATAATAATAATTATTAAATCCCACAACAGAACAATATATAATCCCCAACTGGTTTCAATTAAACTTATTAGAATAAAAATTAATCCCAAATCAAAATTACATTCGTAAATGGAAGGACTCTGGGCCAAACCTCCCTACATTGAAATTCCCATGGGAGATGAGAGATGACAATCCTCAAGATCTAGAACAACTCCTTATACAGAGACTTACACCATTGACAATTTTAATGTCAGAAAGTTTTCCCTTATAAAGCGTCGGAATTTCTTGTTCTGGCTCTCTGCATCCCTTTTCCTTCACCAGAGAATTCAGAATGATTCATCGGAACAGAATCCAACCGTGCGTTACTGATAATTCTGACCTGAGTATATAATGTAATGTGTGTATATGTAAACTGATGACTGAGTTAAAAAGACTGAGTACCTAAATTCTTTCTCATGTGTGTGTGAGTCGTTGCAATTACCTCCACGGATTTTTCTTCACTGGAATTTTTTGTAAAAAAATAAATAAATAATGAGATTTTAGTTCGTTAGAGACAGGGACATGTTAGTACGTTAGTAGTATTAAATTACTTTGGTGTGGTCAACGCTAACCTTGAGCAACACACTAATAACAAAACTGCAACTGTCAAATCAACCGTCGGTATAGAAAAAGTACGTGTGCACAAAACCTCACGTTGGCTTTGGACTCACATTTAGTTTAATAGCAAATCCTCTCTGCTCCTGCTACTTGCTTCCCTTCTCTACTGCTATACTTTTAACACGCGAGTACGACATTGCAGTAATAACAGCCGTTGAAGGAAGTGCTCACCAGCGTTGCATGGATAAGGTTAAAGTGTCTTTCATGGGGCAATGAGAGAAGCAGTGATGGGTAACCAAAAATTTGGGTTGACGTTAACTACTTAAACGTTAATGACCGTCTAAATTTGGTTTTCGTTTTCGTTAATGGTTTTTTAAGAATTCGGTTGAATGGTTATAAACGGTTAGTAGTTGGATTCAATAGCGTTAATCGGTTAACAACGGTTAATATTAACATTATTGAATAGGGTTGTTGAAATGTAATTTTCTAGATTTTTTCACAGTAATATACATATAGTTTCACTTAGCATGGGGAATGGTTATACATATGTACTTATTGTTAACACTAGTATTGCTTTTATTAATTCCCGAAAAGTCTTCGTAAGGTTTGTTCCTAGCAACAATAATATGATTTCATGTAAATAGTTTCAGACTAAATAAATTGTCGGTAACCAGTAAAAATGGTGGACACCCATTTTCAATCAAACGTAAAATGGCAACTTAATCAAAATGAAGTAATTGTTGTTTACAATTTGTGGCTGAAAATTGCATTTCAAATTAATCGCACGGAATTTTAAAAAAGTAAAATGAAATCCAACATAGAAATATGGAACCGTTTTTGCTTGCTTGCAAGTGAATGCTTACGTATGAAAAATATATTTAGATCATTTATCTTGTTCGCGAAT
The DNA here is from genome assembly GCA_947179485.1 of Allacma fusca. NCBI lineage: Eukaryota > Metazoa > Arthropoda > Collembola > Symphypleona > Sminthuridae > Allacma > Allacma fusca. Next base: position 39,920,675 of record OX359248.1, on the reverse strand, counting down.
GACTTGCATCTATCTTAAAAGGTGCTTCAAATCCGTCGGCAGTGCACATGGAAGATTATTATTTTTTTAGCATTTCAAACGTCTTTACTACACTCCATCCACTGCAGTGACTTTACAAAAAACTCTCAGGTGACCGAAATATATTTTGATATGTGCAATTAGCTGAATATAGTAGTTATTTGTTTTAACACGTTTGTCTATTATACACATTATGAAATAAATGCAAAATTATAAAACAAATCAGTATAAATGATTTACGATTGCATGAAACGTTTTTAAATCTAATTGTAAGTTAACGTTATTGTGATTCGGTTAAGTTTTTGTTAATCAGGTGGAATATGTTAAACGTCATATCTCATTAACCGTTAGTACGATTTTATCGATAATAACGTTATTCATTAACGTTAACCAATAACGTTACCCATCACTGGCTTCCACAGCGCTTCTGGGATTTATTGGGAGTGGCAAACTTGAGACTTTACTAACATTAGACTATCTAAACGTATAACGCACTTAACACACGCGGTATCTAAACGTATAACGCATGTAAACGCACAAGGTGTCTAAACGTACAACTCATCTAAACGCACAAGGTATCTAAACGTATAAATTAATTATTAAAAGTAATAAAAGCATTTTCCAATGTGTTTTGTTTCCGAATAGAATTTCGTGTTTCCTGAAATTGCTTTTAGGGCTATCGTTTAATCAGATTATCATTGAACTAGATGTTTAAAAATTGTAATTTGAGGTTCACAAATGCTTTTAATTACATTGCATAATTATGTTGAGCCTAATTCCTTCGTATAGTCTTTCCATAGTGAATCCCCTCATCTTGTTTACAACCCTCAAAGTGGTAAAATAATAATATTAATCTCTAATGGGATACAAAATCTGTCATATCCAACAAGGTTTACAGCAATAGACAAAGCAAGTAGGGTTTAAAGTAAATGGCTTAGATGATTAAAATGAAAGTACTAACTTCCTAAGCGGTGAAGGGTTCTTCTATATTGTGACAGCCTCATGAACTCGAGGGCAAATAATATACATATGTAATAATTTTATTAACATGAAATTTCTCTAAGGTTATACGTGAGAAGAATATTATTATCTATGTACTCATTTGTATTCATTTATGAAGAAATCTTGTTTTTATACCTTGTTAAGAGTTATTAGGGTTTACTTAATTAGGTGCCAATGCTATAGCTATTCTGGAACATGTTTAAGCTCTACGGAAGAGATCTTTTTTATCTCATATAAAGTATATTATCAAATAAGCTTCCGATATGAATATAAAAATGCCGGATGTACAAGCATGGTCAAACTGGTCACAAGGTGTTGACTGGAAAACACTCTTAATGGAACATATGCTTGAACAATGCTTCATACTAGCACATATGTATGTATGTATGTATGCTTTTTTCAATTCTTAGTATGCATTTTTGATTAAAATACTTCACTTCTACTCAGGGTTGGTTTGGTTTAAACCAAATGATTTAAACCATGGTTTAAACCATGGTTTAAACCAAACGGTTTTTTTTATAAAAACCAATGGTTTAAACCAAACACCTAAAATTTTAATATTTTCAATCCAAAATGCTTATATTTCGTCGTGCACAAAACTTGTGCAGTTACTGTGATATTGTGTAGTTAAACTTTATTGAAGTAAATAATACTATTAGCTTTTAGTCTTGTACATTTTGAAATTCGGAATCGTTTGTAAAATGAAAAATGCCAAACTTGTGTTTATGCTGCAAAGTTATAGTTAAAATTATATCTAAACTATTACATATTTAATGTTTTGTGATACTTACTGAGTTTGGGAAATAAGTAAATTTGTTCAAATTCACATATTTTTGCATATTAATGAATGTTTTGGATTGAAAATTTGTTTAAACCAAAAAAACCTGGTTTAAACCAAAAAAACCCGGTTTAAACCAAAAAAACCTGGTTGTTTGGTTTTTTTGAAAAAAACCAAAAAAAAACCCAACCCTGCTTCTACTGTAGAATGTTGAAACATGAATTTGATGTTATTACATTAAAATTTCAAAATGTGAATAAAAATATCTACATAGATTATATCAACACCTATCCCAGTTAGTCCCCTTATGAATATTAAACAAGGAAAACTAAATTTAACGAGGGCATTTTTATAACAATATCTGTAAAAGTAAGTACAGTCAAGTCTTGTTCTATTCCACTGTCCATTCAAAGTTTCACACGATTCCCCTTTCCAATCTTCTTGAGTTGAGTACTGGAAAACACTGTCAGTATGTTATTACTCAGCTTTTTGATCTCTGGTTGGTCTCTGTGTGTGTACCTGTAAAAATCCTAGCGCCAGCTTCAACCCCAATGTGAACATAGCATGTGTAATAAATTTTTGCCGGCTAAGGAGTAAAATTAACACATGAAAAATTCTAGGGTAAAATGAGAATAATGAGATTAAAATAAATGCTGTTGAGTATAATGCCACAGGTAGTAATTACCTTTTCATTCCAAATATTTGTCAAAACACTGACTTCAATTTTTAAGTACTTTCCTCATGTTCATATTTGCATCTTAGCTGAGAGTATTTATGTCAATTGGGGTACAACTCCTTAAATGTTAAACTGAATGGCACATTGTATTAAATTCTCCGTCTCTCAGTGGGAAAAATTCTCGGCATTTGATACATACACATAATCATTTTAATACAATGCCCAAATGCCAACACAATGAGCGTACAGAGCAGAGTAGCAAGAAAAAGCTGCATACACAATTTTTGACTGTCACCCAATCCATCGGCTGGCATTTTGCGGTTTGGGTTGTACATATGTACATGGTATACGTGGATTTGTTTATAAACCGTACGGTGTAGACAAACTGTACAAAGTCCTTTAAGCAACTTGAAGTTTACATGTATTAAGTACTGTATATGCCCTGTACATCCGCAGAGGAAAACATGTTAATTTCCTCTCGATTTGTATTGCTCTTCCTCCGGTCAGTGACTTTGCGGATATTTCATAGGCAAGCAGACAGGCTCACCTGCTAATTGTCTCTTTTGCTGTCTGAACGTAAACAACCCTCTGGATTCATCCCCGCGGTCGTTGCATGTAAATATTTAGTAATTAGGCTCGGGATGAGCAGGTACACTTGACAGCTTCATCTGACACATCATGCATGGGTAGAGTTCTTTTTTTATAGCCTTGGAACACACGTTTCTGGTCGTGCCAGAAGGTATCAGTTTCATGGAAGCGATTCGAGCTTACAAGTAATTATATCAATTTTTAAAAATTATCTTGCCCTTATATGCAACTTTTCTTGAAATTTAAAATTGTGCAGATACAGATAAAAATGGGCGTAATTGAGACTGAGACTCACAGTCAGACAGATTCAATCAAATGAACTTTCTTTCATTGCCCCATGTTATTTTAGAGATGACTGTTTTGACGTCTAACCTGTAGATTTTGCACGTCTAATTAAACAAAAAATTATGTAATCATTAGGTTTTTAGCAAGCATACAATTTTATGAAAAATCAATTCCATTCTGGACTCATAAATTGCAAACGAAGATTAACCTGAGATGAGTTAGAGGTATCATTGTGTGGTTTTAAATTTTTACCGCATTAAATATGGAATAAGTGTGTAAAATATAAGGGAAATCAGTGCAGCAATAAGTTCTTGTGGTAGGAATAATTTACGCATTGTTGAAATCTAGGACTGGGGATTATGGTTTAAATTACCATTGATATGTGAATTTTGTCCATGCATGCATAAACCTTCGCGATGGGATATGAGATGAGTTATTTTGCATAGTACAGCTGTTGAGACAGTAGTAATAGTACGTGAAGGAAGGATGCACTCTTGACATATTGTCATGGGATTGTGACTTTTCTGATGACTATTTTCCGTTTTTTTATACATATGTGCACAGGTTTTAGCATCCTGAGCAGGGAGCTAAAAATCTAGATTTCCTGGATGTGTTTGGCGTAACGATGCAGTCCTTGAAATTTTTAGGGGTATTGTAAAGGCTCTGGGTGTATGAATTATTAGGGTTAGGAATGGGACACGTTTCGAAGGAAGGGCATTGGAGTATTTGCATGACACATATTTAATGTGTGCGTGACAATCAACTTTTTACACGTGTGGGAAAGGCTAGGAAGGAGTAAGCATTTCATAATTCAATGTATGTAGGAAGAATGTGAGCTGCTGCCTGAAAGTTGGACAGGAAGGGGAAAATAGGGAGAATAGTCAACGTGGGCAGCTTTTTTTTTTCGTAGGGAAGTATTTAATAGGCAGGATCATGTGATATGTGTCACGAAACGATTAGGATTTATTTTCTTCAGGGATATGGGGAATGACTGAATGACTGTGTACACACGCGATGAAAATGGTTATTAAAAATTTTGCAGAATCTGTGCTGACCTCTTCGGAGTTCCCAAGTTGGTATAAAAGGAACCCGCCATTGCTTTACATTGGCTTTCTGGAGTAATTCCCTGGAAAGGAAAAAAATTGCATTTAAGTAAATTATTACGAATGCGACGCATGAGTTGAATTAGCTTTGAACGTCAGTGCTAAACAAGGACACGGACGCAATTATACACGTCCCTGTTAGCTGTTGATGGGCAATGGTAGTATTAGAGCTTGCAATAATTAGTAATACTCAGAATTAGACCTCGTCTCTTTTCAGTATCTTCATCCTAATTGGGTTTGTGTGTTATGCCTTAGTGATCTTCATTTAAGATTTTATTACTGACAGGAAAGGCTATTTTCAACAAAGAATTAAATCACTGTCACGAGTAATATGCTTTTTAGATCAGTAACGTATAAGTACAGGGTGTTTCATATTTGTTGAGGATTTTAGACAACCAATTTTTATACTCGGGCAGCATTTTTTGTTAAATCCATACTTTGTCAGCAATTGTTTGAACTTTCCAGGGAGCTATCCAACAAACCCCTGTGAGGGCACCCGTAAGAACAGAGTAAGATAAATTCGACTTCAAGAGTGGAAAGGAGAAATATTTAGAACATGATAGATTTCTGGCATTCCCATTTGTTCATAGACGGTCTAGTGCTGTAAAAATACTGTGGTTGTAGCAAATTTCAAGGGGATTCATTTGGATCTGATATCATCTTCAAGGGTAAGTCAAACATTGGGGTCTCCCTAAAAATCTCGACTTTACTTCACACTTTTAACGACAGTGACCGCAATTCTTGACCGACGTCAATGAAACAAATTTTGAAAAACCTGGAAATGAATTTGCTTGAAAATGGGGAATCAAATATTTTGCGTCATCATTCCGTATATTGGGTAGGGAGGAGAGAAACACGTAAACTATATGTATACAATATGCATATAAAGTAAAAATATAGAATTAAGGTTTTTATTAACTCAATTTTACCGTGGATAGTAACCCTACATTTACCACATTACTTTTTTAAACGTATTTGCATTCCAAATAAAATTTTGCTTGTGTATTCCCAGTCAGCATCTAAATCTTAGCAATTGAAAAACTAAGCAGTTTCGAGTGTCAGGTACTAGAAATAATTATGAAACTTATTAATTTAATTGTTTGGTTGGACTCAATTACAATCGTCATTTCAGAAAACTAGTCTATTCAGTGCATTGCAATGCAATTGATTTCACAATTCTCATCCATTCATATCGGTCGGCATGTATGATTGGTGTCTGCATACGATCTCATATAAATATCTAAAATTTCTGACGTTTATATGCTGAGCTTTCAGTAGTAACTTGTTGAGTTGATTTACTTGTGCGGACAGGCGCTTTAAAATGTTAAAAAATAACTTCGTACATGATACTCTTGCTGCGATTCCAATTTAAAATCATTCTGATGCTCCACCATTAGAAACTTTTTTGACAATGTAAGCTTTACAACACTTTTAACGGATCTTGATCATTATTTATCAGAGTCAACATAAATATTTGCAATATAATTTATGCAAACAAATTTAATCTTTATATTTCAGACCCACTAGGTAGTAATTTTTATTGTATCTATCAATTTATGTATATGTACAAAAAATGAGTCTCTATTGCTAACACATCATAAAATCTCGTCATGTCGCCATAGTAATCTAAATTATGATTTAGATATTTGTTCCGTCAGCAGTAGCAACAAGCTTACAGCTTTACTCATAAGGTACTTAATATTAAATTCAGAAAAAATATCCGAAGACAATATTGCATGTGATTATGAAATTCATTGCAAGAAAAATATGAAGATTCGCCGTGGGGATGCAAGGGTGGGGATTGATGTAAGTAGTAGTGTTATATTTCTATTAAAACAGAAAAACTTGCATATATGTACATATGTCTTATGGCATAAAGAGTTAGCTTTCATAGATATTTCCTGTATGTAAAGTTATATTAGTACGTGACGAGGGTACGTTATCTGACAGAGTACAACCTATACCTTGGTGTTAAATTATTGACTACACAATCTGTAGTTTCATGTTTCACTTGAAATCCCAGAAACTTCAATTATCTGGGAAGAACTGATTTTCAGCTTTCACCTTTTCATCAAAATTATTCTAAACCAGTGGAGCCCACCCGTTCTATGAAGGGCCGTAACAGGAGGCTAAAATAACCACAAGCTTCATTTTCATTTAGCTCCCTCAACTGTGAACGCGTTTACTAACACCATGGTGACCTATTGATAATATATTGCCCAAAAATATTCCTCAAATTGGCGAAAAGGAAAAACGTGTGAGCTCAAGGACCCGCACATTATAATCCTAGCCTATTCCATAGCTCAAAAGTCAGCTCCTTTACGTACCCCAAAAGCTGGAACCTAATCATAACCCAAAACACAAATCCTATTAACAATTAATTTCGGATGGACTCACAGATCCGGAAGTCATAATAGCAAGGTCTTTTGAACACAGATTTTTGAAAGCTTAGTGGCTCCGTCTACCGCACTGATGAGAACTGATGGATACATATTAGCAGAAGTCAGAGATCATAAACTTGTCCGCATCTTTACATTACAGACTCTGCATGGGAAAGGGTGTTCCTTGAAATATCATGTCTAGAAAAATCTTGCTTGCGTTTGTTCCTGCAGGTAAAATTATCCTCAGTTTCATGAGGCAGAAATTTCTCCCTCAATCTCGAAGCGACAAAAGTGGTTTCGAGTTGTCGTCACAGACAGAACACAAGAAAATAAATATGCATAGATATTAATGACTTAGAGGCATCTGTTTTCTGGCCCATTCAAAATGAGTAATAATATTAACAATCCATTATTTTGTGGACCAATGACCGTTATAAAGCTTACTCTGACATTTAGAACCCCATTTAAAAGACCATTTTCGGGTGGAAATATTTACAACTAGATTTCTCGTTTCACATGTGGATTATCATCTTCGTAAAAGTATGACTCCTTGAGGGTCAAATTTAAGTCCTTTAAGGTTGGAGTAATAATAATTATAGATAATTCTATGTAAACAGGGGTTCCTATGTTTTTTTAATTATTTAAAAATACTTTTGAGAATACTCACATAGGCTGTAGGGAACCATTTATTGCTGTCTGGGGTTTGTGGATTTTAATGCTGACCAGAAGTATAAAGTAAATTGCATCTCACTCATATTACCAGTCCGTTTGGGTATTGATTACAGTTACAGTAATGGAAATTTTTCCGTTCGTCCATATTGCTTCACACTTTAATAGCTATTGAATGGATTTCCTGCACTCACATTTGTACATTATTTTCCTCGCTTGCTTCCAAAAGACTAATACATATATCTTCATATGTATCTGGAATATGTGGCTTCGGAGTTGTGAAAAAATAATGTGGGTTCCATAAAATATAACAACATCTTTATTCTCTCATTATTTTAATTCACCAATCGTCCTGGAATGGCAAGCTTTTCATAATTATTACAAACACATTCACCACCATATTTACAAAAGGCCAGTGATATGTTTTACCATTTTGAACCTATGCATGTACAGTAGATTTATTATATACTCACACATATGTATATTACTGAGGGCGATGACTGATGCTGATCGTGTCAATTGCTGGTAGTATATACTATCAGCTTGTAAACGTAAGGATAGCTTCCCAGAGAGGCTTAATTTTAATGAAAGTTATACAAAAGTTTATATATGTGTTAATTGAAGGAGATCTCATTCAGTAAGTTACACAAAAAACACAATGTAGGTTTTAGCAGAAGGAGGACAACATTCATAGAATCAAAATTTGTTCCACATGATGTATCTATACGTAATATATACACAAACAAACCGAGTCACAGTCAGCGTTGAATCAGGTTCGTACTTTAGGTAACTTGAGCGCATTGTGTAAATAATAATGACACTGATTTCACTATTGTGGAGAGAATATCATGATGACCAGTCACTCCCACTGGGGAAAAAAAACTGCAGATCAATGTTTCTCTGCACTGGAACAACTATATAGTTCTGAACGTATCTTGGCAAATCAGGATTAATTAATATTCAACCTGTGCTTGTACTAAAATTAAGTACAGACACTATAGCACTAAAAAGAAGAGGTTCAATAGCATGAAATTGTTTTTAGTATATCCCCTTTGAAAAATATTCTTCTGTGGAAGATGCGAGACACTCAAACATCCTGAGTCTGAGTTGGTTCATTATGGGTGTCTGTTGAGAGGTTTGCAGGAAATAGAGAGTCGTACGGTGGAGGGGGCTCACACTCACAAAACTCCAGGGAGGAACAAAGTTGATGGGATCTTGGGATAGCGGATGCATCACTGTGAATGAAATTAAAAATTGCATGTTAGCTCATTAAAATCCTCATTATAAATACAGTTTGCAGGAACCAGGGACATAGAGATTTAGATATTAGATTAAAATACTTTAAAAATAAAATAATTAGAAATGCTCTCACTGGTCAATCACAACAGTTGTGGTGGATGACGAATCTTGCATTAAAGTAGAGCCACTGTCACTCCCACCTGGCTTCGCACCCGCACAGTACTTCGTCAATATTTTTAAGATAACTGAGATCCCACTGACACCAACGAAGAAGCACAGAGTGTAGAGTACAAATGAATTGAAGTAACCACTATTGCTTTTAAATTCCGGCTCAAAAAATCGCGTATGAATCTCGACGGGATGCTCCTGGATTTTATCCTCTGTTTTAACATTATCATTCTGCAAGTCTAAGTTGAGCAATTTGGCTCGCTCGTTATTCATTTTCTGGTAGTTCTCCCACCATGACGGGAACCCGGTCTTGGTTTGAGTGGCTACGGATGGGGTGGTGACTGGTGACAAGTCGTGGAGAGTCGTCACTGGCACGGGATTGTCTGAGCAGTTGAGCTCATCTTTCCCAAATGTCTCATCGTTGAGGAAACCACAGTTAATCACACCATCACAGGTTAAGTTTGAAGAGACGCAGGAGGGACCGTAAGGGATGACATTGTCCAAGCAATTAAACATGCGCTCATCAGGGTCGTAGACAGGACAATCTACAGATTTGGGGTACATAAAAGGAAATTATTACAAAATCCCTCCGTAATAATTCCAAGCCTTTTATAACAAATCCCGAGCGGATTAGGAACCCCATAAAGAACTCACTTTGATAAGCAGTGAACGCAATCTCGACGATATTTAATGTCATCATCCATTCCTCAACGAAGGTGCTAATATCTGTGAAAAATGTAACGTTGAGGACGTTCCCTTGACTGAAGTAAGTCCTATCTCCCATGATTCCATTTGGGGACCCCTTCCTATCACTCTTTTGTACATTCCCGCAGACCTTATGAATTGAGTCGTCTCCAAACTAAAAGGTTAAATTAAAACAAAATTTTTTAGATAAATTAAATTGAGGGAATGTGTATACGGGCTTTGGATTAATCCTAATGTACAAATCATGTGAGGCTGTTTTTTAACATCTACCAGAATATAATCACGGCAGACGGGGGGGAAGGCGGAGGTGACAGATTTATTCCGTAATTGCAATGATTGTATCACAGCCATGATCCTCATGTTCTCTGGTGCTTCCACTGCGAATTCCCCGACTGGTCTTACCAATCGGGGCTCCGCCATTGTTTTATTAATTGCCAGCGGCACTACCACAGAATAATCCGGGGCATAGTCTTCCAGTTTAATGACTCTCTTTGGAGCAGTTGGATCACTCGGGGCGAGGAACTCCAGTGAGGCTGTAAGAAAAAAAAGGAAAATTTTTATTTACCTTGAGCTTTATACAAGACAATAACTGGTTAAATTGCCATTGCATTATTTGCATCTTATGCATTATTTATTAAACAATTATTTTACATTCTTTTTACGATCACTAAAATCCAAGCTTCGTTTACCTCAAATAATTTTAATGTGCATCAAATTTTACGGTGCAGCGTAAGTAAGTAAGCATATATATTTGTACATATATAGTGCACTTTTATGTATAGAGTGTCACAATCGCTTCCCTCTTTATTTCAGACTTGATCATTTGGCATGGGGCAAAACAAAATTGTGCATTCGTTCAGGACAATGATAATACCTTTGGGTGGTAGGGTTTTGAATTACAAAATTCCAGCAAATTAATAATATTGCGTAAAAATAAACTTAATATTCATTTGGGGATATCTACGCTTTTTTTTTAGTAAATATCAAAGGACCTTGGAATGTATTCCCGACGCATAGGCAAGAGAAATGTTCCGTACTGTAATTTATGACTGGCTTGAGAAAAAAAATCTCTTTAAAATATTTATGCTGCAAATATTTGTTCCTCTCTGGGACTGGGAACGAGGAAGACGTGTATGACAGGAATTATTACTATAAACTTGTTTTAGGACTAGCTTAGGAGGAGATTCTTGAATAATTGTGACGCCTTTGTATAAATCTAAAATAACAAATGTAATCCCTTTCCAGTCATTTCAGAGTGCGCTGTTTCCAGTCATTTTTTTTTTCAATACTGTACGTGTGATGCAGGACGTTTCCACTAAAATGATATCATACCTTCTCTGACGACAAACTTGCGTTAGCCTCTGTAATTATTTCTAAAGAATTCCCGATTATATAAGTATTGCGTCCACCTATCGTATATGCACGTGTGTAAGCCTGCTATCAATGAAGTCACCAGGTAATTAATGTGATTCCATTTCCATTATGGTATCCCTCTGTGCATAAGTAATTAATATAATTACCATCAATCTCTCCAAACTAGAAAGCAGGATAGTAGATTACCAGTTGGTAATAGGTATCGTATGGGTATAATGGTAAATATAGGAAACCAATTATACCAAGTTGTAAAACCACTTACTGGTGTCTAAATTTATCTACATTGGGGTGTTCTGAACAAAGGGATAATTCCAACTTTGCCCCTCACTATGGGAATGTCTAACGACAAATAAGCTAATTAATTTACATTCTTTGGACAGGCATGTAAAAAGTTAGCATTGAGCTGTACACATTTTAGTAGTGGAACCTGTCGAGCATGCTTTATCCTTACCAGAGGTCTTTACAAAACTACATTAATTTCTACTTATCTCTGTGAAAATACGCTGAAAAACTCCAACGTGTGTGATTCCCATGAACAATTGAAGTGTATATAAAGGAGGATGGAGAGTGAGTAGAGGTAAATAATATTGTCAGAACAGCCCTGATTCTGACTTCAAGAATCCTTGGGATTAAAAACATGATCAAGTGTGACTTTATGCTTATGTTTAATAACAACAATAAAATTATAATTACTTACGTCCATACACGGTCCCATGTGAACACTGCACTAAAATCACAATTAGCACAAACAATCCCGTCGTACACATGTTCTGCATTGTTACATGATCCCGAGCAAAACCTTTGACAAATACTAATTTAACCACATGTTTCCCCAATATTGAGCACTGGAATAACTTCAGCTGAGCACTGCTTCTCCCGACAACACTTCTCTCCTTCACTGTATTGAGCAAGTGATAGTTTGATGTTCGGACATAATGATTTTACTATATGGTTACCTTTCAATGAATCTTGCTTTTGGGAATACGAGTCAAGGTGGATGGACGGGTTAAAAGGGAGCGAGAGTGTGTATGTTTCGTGTGCTTCTTTCCAACTGAAAATCCACATATTAAAATATATTTTGTGGGGTATATGCTTTTTTGTCATATGTATGTATGTATGCTGTTGAGACTGCACGCTCCTTTAAAATAAGTTGGAGTGTATCTGTTGGGTTGAGTCAGTGATGGCTTGTGTTTTGTATATAACGTAGGTTACTCTTGTAACGTTAATTGCACCCTCTCGCTCGAGTGTATGTAGTAAAATAAAAAGCCTGATCATACAAATGCTCCTGTGCTTTTAGCTTAGCAAGTCCCTTCAAGATATTTGCCTGTTGTTGTAACAAGGTTAGTATTTTCAGGACTGCTGACTCACAGACTATATACAACTAATTATATATACAGTTTATTTACAAGGCACGTTTTCCTACATACAAGTAACACCCACAGTAATAAGCCAGTAGGATTCTCATATAAGGCTTTGCATAGATATAGCTCTGTCGTCTAATATGGTTGAAAATCTCATCCCATACTAAACGCCTCACTAAGTCAGAGTCAGCTTTAGTATTCTTTGTACACCATCCCACAATATTGCAATTCCTAAATTGGCTGTCAGAATGTGTGTAGAGTGTAGTATTCATCTTGATTCAATGTATAGTACCTACATAATTACATTACAGACTTTTTTGAAATGAAAAATCTAGAATTTCAACAGTGAATGCGCCTCAGCGAATCACCGGATTCACGAACAATGGTTACTTAAATTGCCAGCTCCTTGTTTTTACTTGGATTTTTGGAGCATACTCCCTATAATCAAAATTCAATATGGGAGGGATGCCTAGTAGGCTAGGTTGGCCCAGAATAGGGCCAAAGCGTGTGCAGATCAGTAATTTATAATTATTATTACTACTAGTTTAGAAACGAGACGCTGTCTATGCTTTTGTAGCTCTGTAAGTTTTGCCTCCAAAACAGCCTTGGTTTGGTTACATAAAATAAAATTTGCTTTTAGTTATTGTATGATATTTCTTGGTTTGTGATTTTATGAGTCTCGCTTATAATTTTATTAATGAATAATAATTCATGGGAATGGCATTCTCCTTTATTAACAGCCTTTGTATACCGGCTGATTGTTATTTGGTGAGGGCCTGTTTCTGAAGTCTATGCATAAAACTACGGATAATAAGATTTTGGGAGACCTCCTGTAACACAATCCCATAATGTATATCTATACCTTCAGCTTGACGCAATGTCACAATCGTATAATTTTGATTTGTAAACTTGGACACCGAAGCGCTTTTAAGCATCATTTTGATTTCCTTAATGTTGCATAAAGTGACATGATTTAGCAATACCTTCCATTTTTTTGTAGCTTAACGCTTTCCTATGGTATCACCCACCTGCAGTGTTTTTAAGCTCTGTGTGGTGTATGATTACTCCTTACTTATATTGTTAGTTCGTGTGGACTGATTGTGAATGCATGAGCCGGCTAGTGCATGTATTGTGTTTAGGAGTACATGGGAGTTAATAGTTATAGGGCTCAGATGAAAAAGTAATCACGACTAGTTTACAATTGGTGTTGTTGGGTAGAGCCAAACATGAACCAAACACAATACTGACAACCTTAAAAGTAATGATGATATTACTTCCATGCAGACGAGCTTGAATGACAAAAACAAAGCGTCAGTCATGGGAATCAAACTAAAAGATTAAATGATCGTGTGATTCCCAAAGTTGCTTTCTGGATCTCGTCTGGGTCTACATTGTTTACTTAATTGTGAATGTTAATTCCTGATCGGAAAATCAATACCAAATTCCTAACCACTGACATAATTGCATGAGAGTAGGATCACAAGTTGTTCCATTATTCTGGGGCCAAATGATCGGGTACACATCTTATTAGAATACTTGCTATTGTAATCATTAACAGGGGTTACTTTTTGCGGTGTCAATAATTATTCCTCATCCTTATTTGTTTCTGGAGTGTAAGTGAGATTTTAAAATATGCATAAATGAAAAAGTTGGATTTCCCCTTCCTGTTTTCTTACGTCTCCTTACATACTTACGTGCATCATCTCAAGCTATAGGGACACGAGCACTCACTTGACGGAAAAACTTGGCTTTGATATGATGGCGTTAGTCTTCCAATCCAATGAATGACCTTCGTCATGTGCTCATGATTTACTATATCACTTTACTACAATAATACAAATGAAGGGACAATGAGGCTTTTTCTACTTTAACTGTCATACTAATTTATTTTGACCAATGAACTGAAGGCTTTTCCAAGAATTCCATTGTGCATATCAAAAGCAATTTGCCCAAGGGATTAAAAATCTTCGGAGCAACTTATCTTTGGCTGTTGTAAAAAAACGTGACATTTATTGGGAATTGAATTGCACTGAATAATTTTAATCTTACATAAACAGATGGAATTATGCTTGGACGGCGGAGTGCAATTTGTGAGAAATTGCGATATGAACTTGAAGCTCATGGAAGTTGGGAATTCAGAATTGATGCCTCAAGTACCAGCACAACTGGAAAGTTGAATTTGCTTGTCTGGTACTGGTCCCTGACATTGCCTCGTAGATATGTATGGACGTTGACTATCCCAACTTATTAGTATTCCATTCACAGGTCCAGTATATCTAAATGGAAATACGCTGGGGATACTGGGGAATCCCGATGACCGTTTGGTTTCTGGGAAAGTACGGAACATTATTATGATGCACTATAGAACTGCATATTGAAATTAGAATGCAGGCGAATACTGCATTCTCTATAGTTTATGTAACTAAGGCGTGTGTAGACAGTTTTAGTCGTAAACACAATCAATACCGGATCATAAAATTGGTAATTTATTGCTCAACTGACGCTGGGGATAAAAATGCAATAATGAATATGCTCCTCACATAGTTGAGACAAGGTGTACGTACGCTCAATCTGTAAGATCAAATGTTGTGTGATGTGTACCAGGATAGTTTTGTTCCATAAATGATTAATTATGCATAATTACTTAAAAATACAGATGCATTCAGTGTGCTTAAGCTGAAAGGAAATTGCCCGAAAAAAAGTTTGAATAAAACCTTCAGGATCAGGAATTTTGCTGTGTAAAGATTAAAAGTCATATTCCTAAGTAAGTTTGAATCCGCAGATAATACATAGATATTATGACTGAATTCCTAATTGTAGTACCTTCACAGTATCTAGTTTCTCCAGTTTACGTTTTATAACCCTTGTTTTGAATACAATTCCCATTTTTATTAAAACCACAAATACGTAATATACACACCGCAGCTCATATTCTCAACCCTAAGTGGATTTTTACGGAAGGTCAAAGTGGCGTAAAATGCTTCTCATTTCTCAGGACTTGAAATAAACACTTTTTTATCGCAATGTAGGATTACAATGAGACGTAAACCTACCCTGGCGTGGGTAGTAAGTCATAAAATGAATTAGATATTATATAATAGCTGGTTTAAGCCAGACAAGTAAATATTATATGTTACGTCAAATTTTAACACATATTTATACACACTGTAGCTTCCATCTTACTGTAGTAATTTATTATCAGTGGTTAATTACCTGATTAGATCCGACTGGATGATCAGAGTTCTCAACAAACTCTGATTGTCCATACCAACTTTTAATGTGAGGTTTTGTTTACAGTTTAGAACAGAATTTGTGCAATAAATATCTATATTTATTAGAGACAAATGCTCCGTCCGGAAAACTCCCATTCTTTCCATTACTGCATTTAATTTATTACTCTATATTTTCAGGCTCACTAGCAAAAAATTTGGAAAGGGTTTTAAAATGTTCATTATGCACTTGTTAAAAGAAGGCACTAACAAGCGCAAGGGCGGCTTTAGAATAGAAAACCTATAGGAATAGATAAATGGGATAAATTGACACAATGGGATAATCAAACACTTTACTAGTTTCAGTCTTCAATTTCATTCTTCAACTATACTACAGCTAATGCTATTGTTGTCAATCCAGTTTATTCTCAAGGCTGGAGGAGTGCGATTTTCTAGGGGTCATATGTGTTATTATTATAAATATACATACATACGTAATTATATTGAATGACGCGTTACACCAGTAGTTTAGTATATTTCCTCTTTCAAGATTCTATTATTATTATCATCGTGGGTTATTAAGCTGATGAAAGAAACGTGACTCACCAACGCCATCTAGTAAAAATTAGGGACTGAAAAAGTTACTAAAAAAATTATTTAAGGACTTCAAAATTTTTTAACTTTTATGGCACAAGAACTAATTTACATGAACATAGAACAATGCTCTTGCACTATGATTAATTAACAAAGGACAGCAATTGTGTATTCAGAGTGAATGCCCCAAATGAATTCGATATTTCCATCAACGTTCCCTATTTTGTAAACAAAATTTGATTTTTTTTTCTAAAATTAAAATAATCACTTCTTGTGAATTCTTCAAAAAAATTAACAAATTGTTATAACGATTGATCTGGTGGTTGAAGTACAAATTTTTAGGACTATAACCTTGTATATTGCAATGAGTTTAAAAATGTTTGTGGGGATACAAAGGGTATTTTAGCATGAAGATTATAATTATTATTCTGCAGGTTGTCCATATTTAGAAAAATAAGATATTGATGACAGTAATTTTTAAGTATTAGATGCGCTTGACTGACAGTGTGATGGATGACAAGAGTGGCAAGGGTACTTCGTGCCGTGTCCATTTGGTCATTGGCAATAGGTTGTTTTATTCTGGAAACCAGCAATACAAGTTTGTATGAACTGGATTTTATTTTCGAAAGTTTGACCATTGGAAATTTATACAACTGGTCAGAGACTACTGCTGCTTGTTAGCAAGAAGTTTTTTTTAAATTATAATAATTCGTCATTAATAAACATTGTGAAGTTATTACATTAATATCATTCAATTAATTACTACATCAAGTCTTGAACAGTTTGTCTAGAAGGATTAACCCCTGTGTAGGTATATGTATGTATGTATGTATATATGTACATATGTATGTACCTACATCTTCTGTAAGAATATAATAGGACGTTTGAGTCAAAGACATTTTATAGGATGCTATTTAATGGGAAATATGTATTGAAATTTAAAAAAAAGATGTTTCAGTTGACGTGTATAATGATCCAGCGCTTTAATTACATGATTTGCAAAGTGGTGCTTTGAATAAATTGTAGTAGCCAACTTTTGTATTTTAAGCCTGTCAAGGTTCAGGCAAGATATATAGATTTTTGTGGTAGATAAAGATCGAGGACTGAGATTTTTCAGCATACGTAATTACTTGCAGGCAATGATGTGCCGAGAATATTTTACCTGAAGTTCATAGTTTTTGCTATTCCTTTTTAGATCTTTTAGGATCAATAAATTAAAAACTGTAGTGTAATTATACAAATTAAGTGATTAATTCGGTAGAAAATAAACGAGTAAACGTTTTAGCCAAACTCCTTGTTGTTTGTACAGCTGATATAAAGTGATTGTTCAATTTGCAGATCAGTGATTATAACTGCCCAAAGCTCCGTAAATTTTGTTTTTCCTGCAGATAGTTGAGTACGATACGAAGAGGTACATATGTACATATATGTAATGTATTGCTAACAATACTAACTGCAGCAAAGACCTTGACCACAAGACTGTGTTTTACTCGTAGCTTGTGCCACTTTTTTCCTGATACCTCGCCCAATTTAAAAAAAAGCAAGAATCTTAGCTTAAGTTGATTGAAAATGACGTGTTGATAACCTCTTAAAAAATCTGTATGCCGCCAGCTCAACAAAAATGATTGTATGTATTTTTGTTGCTTGAACTTGAAATTATTTTACTTCCAGGCGTTGGAGGAATACATGAGTACATGCAAGCCTCACGTTGAAACTTCGATTTCTGGAGCTAATTGTAAGCATTACCTTCTATTATATATATTATTATATATATATCTATTATGAAATTATGAGTCTAAATAATCTATCTAAGGGATGTCACCCGGCCTTTTTAGTACATGATTAAAAAATAATTCCTTATTCTTGAGTTAAGCAAAAACAAAGCCTCAATCAGTTGTCAGTTTCCAACTTCCAACCCAACAGGCTGCAAGTTGGTTTATTTTCCCGAACTAAATTAGGCAGTTCTGCCCCTTCAGAATTTCCGACTTCGTCACACACTGACATCCCGCAGATTAGTCAGTTGTCTCGAGATCATTCCCAGCATCCCGTGATACGCGAAATTATTGTTGAAAAATCAATTCAAACGCCTATCCCTTGCAGAAAATACAATCAGTGTTTACACCTTTTTGTAAACGATTTTCAAAATAATTCCGATCAGAAATCATGAAACGAAATGGAATAGCAATCCATGGAAATAATCTCACAAATCATCACTTTAGACTATAGTTCATTAAAAATTTAATACAAGCTGTTACACATTTTATATGCAAATGATTTTTGGAAGTCGAAACGTAAATTGGGTATGATTACACACTTTACGGGTGAATTTTGATAATTTAACACTGACGACTTAAACTGTACATCAAATTATAACCCAAATCAGAATTAACATACATTTTATTGATGGATAACCTTTAATAGTATACATTTCGAAATCCCTTGCAAAAAGTTATACATCTTACAATTAGTAGATACTCTTGTACATACACTCAAAGGAATATTTTAACTGAACCAGAAAAATTGTTCTCCGATTTGCAACAAATAAAAAGGGACCTTAATTTACTTTAAATGCTTAGGAGTACAAGTATAAAATGATTATTTAATTTCTCATCCTAATGAGCTAAAAACAAAGCAAAATTAGGCAGGGGCACCTGGAATGACTTACTGAAAACTACTCCAGCCTAAAAAAACGAGCTACTCTCCTTCAATTTCATAGATCTTGAAACACGTCTTCAAAAATTTGGTTGTTGCTAAATTCTTCAACTCGAGTTTAGCTCCCAGAGATGCATACTGCGGCTGGAACTGTGTCATTACAGCAAATAGTTTCTTTGTATACTCTGCTCGCATCTCACAATCTGTAAGTCCCAACGAGAAGCAATGAACATTTGAGTACAGAAATTTCAATGTTGGTAAATCCCTTTGTACGTATCCCTCCACAACCAAACGTTTGTGAATAAATTTTGACATTTTTGTGTACACTCCCATCTCATCCTCACCCGGACCTTCCAATGGATTCATCTCAAGTACTCTTTCCATATCTTTAAATAACAGAGGGCAACCAGGTTTCCTCAAAAGTCTTAGAATGTGAATGGTTGTGATAGCAGCAGGTGCATCTCTCTCTTTTAGAAAGCTTCTCTTCATCCATCTGGTCAAGCTGTCCGAATCAGTCATCCTACTCGTGTCAAATCTTGTCAACTTGTCAGGTGTGTGTGCCAGCGCGTATATGAAATTGCATCGAAATAGCATTTCTTTAAACCTGATTTCATCGAAGTCGTTCTTGAAACTCTCCTGGAATAAAGTATAGAAATATCCACTCGGAATTTGCTTCCTAGATAGTAGGATCTCCTCCCTGCAGCGGGAAATCCTTAAAGACACCTCTGCAGTTTGTGAATTAAAGTCACTCGACACGAAATAAATATTAATTTCTGTATCAGGCTTGCTCTTGTCAAAATAAAGTATGTCAAATAGGTACCGCTTGGCTGTTGGGGGTAGAAAATACCCTTCTTTCCCATTGTACTGGTCAATGTAGTACTTGTTGACATTATTGGTAATGTGGTGCTGGGCTAGTCGTCTGAGGTCCGAATTCTTCCATGGGAAAGTTAAATGCTTGTCGCAATCATCTGTGACCAGATGGGTCTTCAGGAATTCTTTGAACCATGCATGAGCACCAACTATAAAAACTGGTTGAACGGTACACCAAGTTTTCCTAATACGCCAGAAGTTCTGATCTTCGTGAAACATTTCTGCTTCAACAAAGTCCAACCAATTAATTTTCTTACTTTCAGACTCCACAGGCTTGACTTTGAAATGTTTTTGAATGTCACTCAAAGCATGATCGACAGTTTCCCAATCCATCCAAAGTCTTATTCCGTCAAAGACATCTGACAGAGATGCATTAACTGGAAGTTTCCCAAGCCTAGAGCTGATTCTATATAAGTCAGGTGATGAGCTGTAACTTTGAGGCGAATTTTTGTAAGAAAATATATAACAACCTGGAGGAAGTCTTTTCGTCATGATTCCTTCATAGATACAATTTACTAGTGTGGCTTCTAGTTCGGTTGATAATTTAGGCGGGACTTTGACGACGGATCTCTGGTAAATCGAAGCATCAGTCTCTTCGACACCTGCAAACTTCCAAGTTTTTTCCCCACGTGCTATAAGAGACACATGGTCCAAAATTAAAGGAATGTCCTCAAACCTTAGTCTCAATTTGAAACGAACGAAGGCAACCCCAAATTCGATACAAGTCCTCCCAAGGTATTTTTTCCGGCCATGGGTAAAGCAAGGTAATTTTAAAATTGAAGCATCTGGCCTAATCTCAGCGGTGTAAGAATTTCGCAGCACGGGAGTAGCATCGACATTAGTTCCTTTACCAATCTGACAAACTGTTTTTCTCCCAATAACTTCCCCTATGAGAACACGGTCTTCAGTCACTTTTGGACCTTCCTCTGTACAGAGTCGAGTAGCTATTTTCCTGGGGAAATAGTGGTCCGAGTATTTTTGGACCACACGCCAGGCTTGGTTTGTGGTCAGTGCAAATATTTCTCCAGGACGGTAGAAAAACCAGACGATGTGAAAGTTTGTGTTCCGGACATCAACGTGGTTGCTCCTGATTATACAATCTTGAGACAACGTTACCTTCATAAATTGTTTCTCACTGAAATTGTCGCCGTGTAGGAACTGTTCAAAGTCCGAGGGTAACTCTATCGGGTTAGACTCCATCACCTGGTAACATACATCACCTTGCTGAGGCTTTGGTTTATGCTTTTGATTGTATTCCCCGACTATATCCTCAATAATTTGCTCTTCTCGAGAAAGTTCACCCGGAGTGGAGCTTACAATTAGTGTCGGGTGCCTTTCGTGGGATCGTTCCAAAATGATTTTGTGAATTGCCATGGGCTGGACAGAACCCTCTGTCGTGTTGGTGCTAACACTCACTATCGAAGGGGTATCATCTGAAGACTGTCTTCGGACTCTCTTGTGACTCTCCGGTGGTGGAGTGCCGGGGTTTACTCTCTTTAATAGCTTCGTTCTGTAACATTTTTAAAATAAATAGGTGCAATAAAATAAATAATGTACTGATGCTTCTACATGTTCCATATAATTATCACTATTTAATTCAGAAACACATGATTGAACACACTACCAAAATTCCTCCGAAGCAACTCACAATAATTTATATGAATGTTAACAAAAATATTCTTACGGAATTCTTGCTGGAGAGTCCTGGAGAGGTGATGATGGTGATGACGGTGACGATGGTAATGATGGTGACGATGGTGTTCCAAAATTCTTGGAACTGCTTCGGGTCATCATTTCGACATTTAAATTAATAATTTTGTTTTCATGCACAATTTGGATCCAATTCCCTCAAATATTACAAGCGACCCTTCGGAAACAGCAGACAAGGAAGCACTCTCCACTTCCATATCTAAAACGCAAATGGCGGATGCGGACCATTAACTACTAAAAACGACATGTTTATTGTTTTTAGGGGCGAAGTGAACCTTCAAGAGAATGTCATGGAGTCTGCTACTCTGTCCACATGATTTTTTCCGAACCAATGACGCCAGGTAATTCAAACTTTTTGCTAGGATGGCTTGCGTCAAAAGTAAGAAACCTGATGTTTTTAAATTAATTAAACAACTGGATCTTATTGCTTCAAAATCTTAATGGTTCTTCGCCCCTTAGTGACTTATCACATAGCGCTGATTTCGGGATTTCCTGATCAGACAGGATTTTGTAACAAGGATATAAGTACTTCACTGTTCAATTTTGCCTTTGTATGAACATGAACATATGAACGCATGAGTATTGAGTATTAGTATTTTGTAGGAATTATCGTATGTATGTATATGGAACTGGAGATTATAATAAAATAAAAGGGCAAGGGAATAATAACGTGGTTTTGATATATGTAGGTGTCGTATTTCCACTGTAATCAATTACCGTTACAATCTACGTTTCCCCTGATACATAAGAATAGCAAGTGGACCGTTAAAATACAATACTCGATAATAAATAAAACCTCGACTTCGCTGATTGGTTTTGACGATTGTGACTTGTGACAGCAATTTCTGACCTAGGCCAATGAGACTTTGAAACAAAATGGAAAAGAATTTGCTTGGAAATGGGATAATCGCACATTTTTCCTTATGTGCGTTAGGGGGAGACAAAAAGTATATATGAAACATCCCCTCCATACAAAACAGACAATATAATGTCTCTAGCCCAGTAGTAATGTATCTATAGTGTGAATAGAATATTTTCTTTACTTCTAGCACATAAATTTATTAAGATCAGAGGACTCACTCAGCGCCAAACGCATCAATCTTAAATTAAAAAACAATGGATTTCACAGAATCTTCAGTTGAATTGACCGTCACCGTCGTGGGTTAACTAATCATTGGTGAAGTATGTAGGTAATGATGAGTCTCTCGGAAATGGGTGGAAACTCTGGGAGTTCTAAAAAACGAAATAAGATTGTGCAGCGTATTTTTTTGGAGCAATATGTGCGAGAGAAAAAAAACAAGTTTAATCGTTAAAGCCAAATTAGAATGAAAATTAATTGCAAGTGGTGGATAAATGAGGTTATAACTATCGGAGAGGACTTGAGGGATTGCCAGTTCAATTTGAAGTTATGGCATTGGTTCCATAATAAATCGTTTTGTATAAGGTTGGAGAAGTATCTGCCTTCAGGGATATTGAGCGGAAAATGGCGGCAGTAGAACTTCAATGCTGATAAAAACTAGAAAATAAATTAAAACTTTGGTATTAAAATAGTTTGAAAATATACTACGACCATTAGATTTCTAAATACTAAATATATTCCAAGAGTAATCACTTTTCAAGGCCCTTCTGGAAGGAATGGTATACGGCATACGCGCACATGCTTTAGTACAGCACTTAGACCATTTTGCCTCTTCAGCAACGACATCTTGACACTTTCAACCTCAGGGAATGTTGCAACCAGTTTTTCCAGAAATGGTTTATTACAGTAGCGTGTATGTATCTCCAGTATTTTGACGAAAGACAAGGGTTGTCCTAAACCTTTGAAGCCTTTAAGATAGTTTCGTCCGTTATGGGTCCTGTCGTCAGCAATGACCTTTCCCAGAGCAGAGAATAAATCCGAGATGATAGTTCCGACTGGTATTCCGTGACGAAAAAAAATCAAGTCTGCAGTCTGCAAGATTTGTTGTAACATTACTGCAAACCGGCACATTCTGCTGCAAAATAACGTTTGCCCTATCCCCGGAGTATAACCCTACTCGAGTTGGACAATTTATTTTTATCGTTTCCAGTAAGTCCTGGCTATTGTTTAAGAAGCCAAAATTTATTTGATTGCTTTTACAAATGTTACTAAAAACACTATTAAACTCCTTGGAACTAATTTTAACCTCTTTTGACTTCGGGGCTTGCTTAACATATTCTTGATAAATACCTGTACGACCAGAGCTGCGTTCAAGTCAAGTTATTTTAGATAACTAGACTTAGAGGTAGCGATTTCTATTCATTTACATTCCTAATTCCTACTGTAAGTTCCATCGTCTTCAAATGTATTCTTGCAAAAAATTTGTTGCAAAAGTTTATAAACGTATATAAAAATTAAGTAATTTATAAGTCGCTAATTTATGTGAGTTACAACGGCTAAAGCGGATGTCAAATGCAATCAATGGGTGAATAATTGTTCAACATGTAGCAACTTTTCCAGGTGATGAGTTCATACCACTTCAAAATCTTTGAATTCGAAGAAGTACAAACTGAGTATCACACATCATCAGTTTTCATAAGTAAAATCCAAGGTTATAGATAGTAGTATCTAATTACTATCTATAGCCTTGGTAAAATCCAACTTCTGTAGCAATGTTAATCCATTGACCGGTTTCAACTTCATCTCTATAGCTATTTTGCCTACGGACAATGAAGAATCGGGTTTTGCAATACCGTACCGCTCCGGAGGTAATCCTATATACAGATAGAGATAGCGTCGAATTCACCCCAAGGTTGAAAGTCCGAATCCGGGCAGAGATTTCGTCCAAGGCTACATGAATATCTTCCGTTTATATTATGGAAAAAGGGACCAAATTCTTGTTGTAGTTGGCTGCATCTTCTATAATTACATATACATATATATATCTAACCTCGATTAGGAAGCTTTTTTTCAGAAGCCCAGCATGTTGAAACTATTTTATTTATCGGGTTATGTAGTTCCTGTCGAAAGACTGCTAAAACATTAATAATAAAGTACTTGCTGCATCATATTTGATGTAGAAAACTTGGGAATCCACTATTCCATATTTAACTTTTGTATGCTCTAAATGGTTGGAGCAAGTTTCCATGAAAATGTATGATTTTTATGTATTTATTTTGCTACATTTGCTGAAAGGGCTTTCAATATCAGGAGGTATGATTTCAACAGTAAATACGTAATCTTCGTTGGCCCCTTCATGAGAGGAATTTTTATTCATCCGTAAAAATAACTTTGAACGTGTAACATACTTATTTATACCGAAACTTGAAAAATTATAACAATTTTTTCCTTTATATGTAACACTGTTGGTTTAACCGATAGTTTAATCAAATACAATATAAACCAGGGGTAAAACAGGATTTTATGTAAAACATATGACTAATATAATGTTAACAAACGCCATGCATTTGTACATCTACACACAACAAGAGTGTTCAATGAATTCAACAGAATTATTCCTATGCTCTTATTCCTATGCTCTCCATTTAAACCTTAACTTGTCAAACAAACCTTAGCTTCATTAAATGCTACAGGTGCACACTTATTACATTGTAATTACCTATACAATACTAATAACTTTGAATACTCATCCTAATAAATTCAAAACAAAAATATAATTATATAACTAAATAATTCTCTCTTAATGACTTCAAAAAAACTACTCCAGTCTGCCAAACAGTCTCAATCAGGTCGAGTCTCCCTCAATTTCATAAATCTTAAATTTTGTGTTTAAAAATGGTGTCGTAGCTACGTTCTTCAATTCGATAGTAGCTTTCAAAGAGGCATACTGAGGCTGGAAGTGTGTCATTACCGCAAATATTTTCTTTGTATACTCTGCTCGCATCTCACAATCTGCAAGTCCCAACGAGAAGCAATGAACATTTGAGTACAGAAATTTCAATGTTGGTAAATCCCTTTGTACGTATCCCTCCGCAAACAAACGTTTGTGAATAAATTTTGACATTTTTGTATACACTCCGATCTCATCCTCACCCGGACCTTCCAATGGATTCATCTCAAGTACTTTTTCCATATCTTTAATTGACAGAGGGCAACCAGGTTTCCTCAAGAGTCTTTGAATGTGAATGGTTGTGATAGCAGCAGGTGCATCTTTCTCTTTTAGAAAGCTTCTCTTCATCCATCTGGTCAATCTGTCCGAATCAGTCATCCTACTCGTATCAAATCCTGTCAACTTGTCAGGTGTGTGTGCCAGCGCATATACGAAATTGCATCGAAATAGCATTTCTTTAAACCTGTTTTCATCGAAGTCGTTCTTGAAACTCTCCTTGAATAAAGTATAGAAATAGCCACTCGGAATTTGTTTCCTAGACAGTAAGATCTCCTCCCTGCAGCGGGAAATCCTTAAAGACACCTCTGCAGTTTGTGAATTAAAGTCACTCGACACGAAATAAATATTAATTTCTGGATCAGGCTTGCTCTTGTCAAAATAAAGTATGTCAAATAGGTACTGATTGGTTGATGGGGGTAGAAAATACCCTTCTTTACCATTGTACTGGTCAATGTAGAACTTGTTGACATTATTGGTAATGTGCTGCTGGGTTCGCCGTTTGGGGCCTGAATTCTTCCATGGGAAAGTTAAATGCTTGTCGCCATTATCTATAACTAGATGAGTCTTTAGGAACTCTTTGAACCAAGCATGAGAACTGAAAATATAGGCTGGTTGAACAGTACACCAAATTTTCCTTATGCGCCAGAAGATCCGATCTTCATGAAACATTTCTGCTTCAACAAAGTCAAACCAATTAATTTTATTCTTACTTCTGGTTTCAGCCTCCAGAGGCTTGATCTTGATATTGTTTCGAATGTCATTCCTGAGTCTTTCCAAAACAATCCAAGGTCTTATTTTGCCACAAACATCTGATAGAGTTGGGTGAACGGGAAGTGTCTCAAGGCTAGTTTTATTGAGGAAGAGCTCAGACAACTCATTAAAAGTTTCTGGGAAATGATTGTACGAAAATATATAGCAACCTAGAGACAGTTTTGAAAACCGGATCCCTTCAAAGAGAACATTCACAAGAGCTTGGTCAAGTTGATCTGACAATTCCGGCGGGACTTTGGCCAAGTTTCTTCGGTAGATAGCAGCATCAGCCTCTTCACTGGGTAACATCATAGTAATAGATGACTCTTCTAATTGGGAAAACTGTTCCTGAGAGAATTGGTACAAGTCTGAGAAACTTTCTTCTCCGAATGAAACCTCCTTATCTGAAACAAATCCTGGATTTGATAACATCCCTGGACAAACTTGTGTCTGGATGTTGTCTTCATGAGTTGGTGATGATAGAGATGATTGCTGTAATGACGGATCCATACTCACTTCGTCCAGTGTTTCTGAATCAGTCGCTACACGTTCAAACTTAAATGTTCTTTCCCCACGCGATATCGCAGACAAATGATCCAAAATCAAGGGAATATCTTCAACCTTAAATCTCCGTTTGAAACGTACGAAGGCAACTCCGAATTCGATGCAAGTCCGCCCACGTTTCTTCTCACGGTCAATTTCGAAACAAGGGAATTTTAAAATTGAAGCGTCTTTCCGAATTTCTGCTGTGTAAGAATTACACAATACCGGATTGGCGTCGATATTAGTTCCTTTA
Source organism: Allacma fusca (assembly GCA_947179485.1). NCBI lineage: Eukaryota > Metazoa > Arthropoda > Collembola > Symphypleona > Sminthuridae > Allacma > Allacma fusca. The sequence goes on along the minus strand of OX359248.1, from coordinate 39,893,659 downwards.
CCAATCTTAGAAGTTTTGCTTTGTTTAGTGATTTCGCCTATGAGGACCTGTTCCGCAGTGCTTTTTGGCCCTTCTTCTGAACAAAGTCTAGCAGCTGTTTTAATTGGGAAATGAAAGTCGGAGTAATTATGGACAACATTCCAGCCTTGGTTGGTGGTCAGAGCAAATATTTCTGACGGACGGTAGAAAAACCAGATTATGTGGATGTTGCAATTCCGGAGGGAAGAGTCGTTCCATTTGAGGATATAATTTTGAGAGAATGTTTCCTTTACGAATAGTTTCACACTGAACTGGTCTCTTCGTAAGAATTTTTTAAAAATTGGGGATAATTCTATCGGGTTGGAATTTACTTCCTGAAAACATGTATTGGTGTCCTCACCATCCAACTCGCAATCAGTCTTCCGTTTATGATTTTCATTGTACTCTTTAACAATAGTATCAATAATTTGTTCTTCTGGTGTAGATTCAACAGCAGTGTTGCTTTGAGTCCGGAGTCTTTTCCGAAAGCGTTCAAAAATGATTTTGTGAATTGCTGTGGGTTGGATGGAATCTTCGGAGGTGTCTGAGCTGTCACTGGCTTCCGAAGAGGCGTCATCTATCGACTGTCGCTGTCTTTTACTTGGGGAAGTGCAAATAGGGGTTCTTCCCTTTAGCTTCATAGCCCTGTAATGGTTTTAAATTCAATTAAAATTAATTAATTTGATAACATTTACAATATTTTATGTGTAGATACCACTATATATAATTATTGCAGTCATTCATAAATATATATTCTCACCATTTGTTAACAGAGGATGCACCTCTGATTGTGCGGAAGTACTTCTACAGATACAAGCACATTTCCAAAACTTTTATGTAGCAACTTACAATAATATTAATAAATTAAATATTCTCACGGCATTTTTGATGAAGATCCCGCAATAGTTGCATCCGTACTTGACGAGGAAGGGCTCTCCGAAACGTCATGGTTCTTTTTCTTTGAAGGCGAACAAAATTCAGTTATACGTCTCTGACTGCTGTCCACAGTCTTTGAATTATGTCCTTTACTCATTCTGGCTCTAAAAGAAATAACCATTGCTCTAATGAAAGGTTTTGATTAAACTGACATTACAAATTACAATAATCAATTACAATGCACGACAGTGAGAAACAAAATTTTGGGAGACAAAAGCTCCACTGCAATCAATTTCACGTGCGTGTGAACAAATACAGTATGTATACAGTCTACATTTATGTGTAAGTACTACGATGTTATAAACAAACCATTTTTTACGTGACAAAGTGCAAGCACTCACTCACTATATGGTGGAGATCGAATGACCTTCAGTAAAAAGCACTTGCGAGGGACGGACGATAATAAAGTTGAGCCACCGTATGTGATGCTAACTGCGAGTATAAACTTTTTCTATATCTAGTACAAACTACTGCAGAAAAATTACTCCAGCCCTGTTGAGATGAAGAGGATTTTACGTTTTGAAACTGCATCCTAACGTTTTCATGGTACTCTTTTTTTTCAGTGACTCATTTGCTCCTCAACTTGGGTCGAGAGGAAGTATGTAATGAGAAATCTCGTTTGTAAGAAAGGCACTTGACAAGTGGATTATTATTGGTACAGTATGTATGTACGTGAGTGTATATTTAGGGACGCTTTATGCTATGAACGATAAATACAGCACACTTTTCTCACCTCCGCTTTTTCCCTTTCTAAAAGAAATGTTTGTCCCTTTCTATTTTTCGTAATTATGTAGATACTAATTTTAACTTCCGAATATACCACGGATTTATTTCTCATCGATTCTTTGGTGTGACTCATCACATGAGGAATTGTGGTTGAATCGTGTCTAGTTAAATGATTATTATCAAGAGCTCATTGCCTTCGTGTAGTCTCTGTCTCAGTTTACTGCTCCAACACATGTTGCACGCGAGGATATTTATCTCTAGAAGAATACATGTAGTATGTGCATACGTACGTATGTCTAATTATATATAACATATAAATACAGTTTAATATTTGAGATAATCTCAGGAAATGGATGTTGAAAGCCAAGCATTTCAATTTGAATTTGTATACTGACATTGAGCAATTTTTATATGTAAAATAAAACTACTTGCTTTTTGTCCATAATTAAAGGCTCTATAATTTAACTAACTCACAATAAGAACATCTTTGCGTGTAAGTAGGTATGTACTGATAGATATGTATTTAACTAAATATTCTCTAACGAGTTCAGCATGTTACTGCTCGGGAGGGGAATCTTCCCCGTCGAACCACATGGGACTGCTTTTTTATGCGTAAAATATTATTTTATGCACGCTTGTAAATTAAGTTAGACTTAAGTAGGTCGAGTATTTTTGTAAGAATTTTTGATTTTTTTTAATAATACATCTTCTGAATTTAGAACAACAATTTCCAGGCCATGCTGAAAAGCTTACTATGAAGACTCCACAACAGATTTTTATTATAAATGCTTTCGTGAGTATAATTTCGACAATATTTAAATTACGTAAATTTACTTTTAATTGTCTAATTATCGGAATTTTTTTCAATCTTGGACAGAATGTGAGATTGTCTTCATTAACACATTGTAGTCGAATGTCGAATCCTCTAAGCCATATCTTATTGTTAGAGTAATTTCTAGGGCATGCCTTTTTCCGTAGCTCTTATTATTGGAGATACTAACAATAAGACAATTGATCTACTACTGATCAGGGGGTAAAATTGATCGGATATTGAATCTTGTTAAAAGTCCATAGAAAGATGTCTAGTGATAAATGTGTGGGCGTGGACTAATCAAGCTATCAAGCCATGTATTTACACAATTCTTATATAGGGCTTTGCTTAAGTAATAATAGTGTCAGGAATTATTTTCGTATGTGGGAAGTAAGCACGGGTTAGGTTGCGCTACTATGTTCAATGTTACGGAGCGATTTTTTTCTTTTTCTTGCCAATCTGTGTACTGGACTCTTGTACGACCAGTTTGGGTTTTTTATATTTCCTAACGCGATTTTCAGCAGGTCTGGTGTATTGTTCTACCCGTGAGTAGCCCGGGGTCCAATTGTTCCTATGAAGTTCCTTCGTAGTCGGAACTACCCATCCCTGAGCCTCTTCTGCCATTAAGACGGTATAATGATCCGTTAAGTTGAGTCCGCGAGGTGGAGCTACCGACGGCAGGGGTCGGTTTGTACAGGTTTCCTTATGGAAATTTGCGTCTTCTGGATGATCAGGGAAGAACTCCATTTCACAGTACGGACATCTGATTAACTTATTCTGAAACAATAAAATCAATTGGTAAAACTCCACTGATTTTCTTTATGCCGAAGGTTAAATATTAGATCCTTTAAACGAGTTTGATTAATTACGAGGTTAATTAACTTAATGAAAAATTACCTTGATGGACTCATGAGCAAAGGTATTCCAATGCTTAATCGTAATGGTCCCTTGCGGCTTTTGTGGCAAAATTCTCTTATCTTCATCCGCCAAGTACTGATTATTCTTGTGGATATTCTAAAGCATTGAGGGTTATAGGATAGTGTAAAAATCAAAAAGGAATAAAGGAAGGCATCGTCTTAACGCGGTAGTTTCTTTCAGCTAATTTAGAAATTGGAGGAGAGTCAGGAATTATACGAGGAGATTCAAAAGGAATAAGTATTGGTCTTACATGAACACATTTCCTTTCATGAGAAAAATAATCCCTAATATTTAGAGTTTGACCGCAAACGTAGCAAGTTAAGAACCGAGTTAGGGCTTCTTCGCTTGGCAGTGATTCTATTGTTGAAGCCTCTGAGGTTGTGATTTTAAGTGTTGGAACTGCAGTTCCTTTGGGTTTTGCTTGCTTCATTTGCGCTTCTAAGTAGGGATTTGGACCACTTTTAGTCAAGGGCTCTTCATCAACTATCAGATATGTGCACTTGGAGCTTAAATGCCCAACAGCATCATCTAATGAAGGGAATTTACCGTCTTTGGTTTTCCTGTAAATAAATCAATTGCTTAAATCATTGCTTAAATCATTGCTTAAAACATTGCTTAAAACATTGCTTAAAACATAGTGCAAGAGATTGTGCTTTACTTTATTTTTTTAATTGATGGGCTTATTATACCTTCTAACTATGATTTTCATGTCAATCATCTTCTCACTCTTCTTCCTCTTTGGCAAATAGAGGGATAAGCTTGAATAAACTGGGCCCTTTTTATTAGGATCCTGATCACCCTTGCCCCTCTTTCGTCGCTCGAACTCTTTCCCTCGAATCTTGTCCCTTAGCCCTTCCAAACGCTCCAGGATATTGTCATTTGTGTCATCATCATTCTCAGATTGGTCTATGTTCGTCTCGGATAATGACCAGTGGCTGGATGCATTGGTGGCAGTATCGCCATCATTTCCATCCCCATCCGTATCCTCATCTTCACCTTCATTTATATCCTGTGCCTTCCTTGTCACCTGTTTTGGAACTTTCCTAACAGATACCTTTACTTTAGCGGGAGGATATGTCGGTGTGTTAAAGGAGATTGTGTAGTTGTTGTCCAATGTTGGGGTTTGACTTCTAGAACGTGGAGCTGATGTTTGCTGAGACTGAGACTTAGCTTTCTGTTGCTTCGAAGTGTTTACTGATAATTTGACCCTGGGCAATTTCGTTTGAATTGGTGATGAGAAGTGGACCCTCTTAGACATGGGAAGAGGAACGAAGCATTTTTCTGCTGGATTATTACTTGTATTAGCAGATTTAGATTTAACCTTATCCTTCATCTTTGCAAGTTTCCTAGTCATTTCGAAAGACTTCTCCAGATGTACTTGATTACTTAATTCCTTTAGAAGTTTTTTTGTTTGCTGGGGCTTGTTGTTAGTGTTGTTGTATGGTCTGTGGAAGTTGTTCGCACTTACCACTCTTTTGGGGGATGATAAAGGGGAAGATAGTGCGGATGTGGAGGTATCGGTCAGGTCTTTTTCGATTTTTCGAAGTAAGGAACGTTTCTTCGCTAGGACTTTTTGAGCTTCACAGAGAGCTTGTCTCCTGTGGATTTCAATATGCTTGTAAAGGGATGCTTGGTCCATCTGGTTATGCTGTGGAGCTAAACCTACAGGTGACAAGGTCCTTTTGGGTGGGGATTTGTTGGTTTTGAAGGAGAATAGTAACTCCAGAGGCTCCTCATCAGCGGATTTATGCGAAGGTAGTTTTTTCGGAACTTTTCCTTCTTGTTTTGTTTTTCCATGGATCTCCGAAGGCTTCGTAGGATTATTATTATCGACGAAGGTAGTTCTCACTGTCATGGAATTTGGCTTACTTCGAGTGGAAAATCTTACAGCAGTTGCTGTGACTGGTCTTGAGGTCACGTTCCATGATGTTGGATCTGCTCGAGGCGTTGCGGATTGTGATAGGGAGCGTTTACTTCGAGGGTTTTTGGTTTTGCTCGACAAGCCATTGCTCTTTTGAGAAGTACTTTCAGCCGGACTTGATGGTACTGATGTGGAGGGTCGGTTTCGGGAAGTTTTCTCGATCCAAGTTGGCAACTTTGGGATGGGATTCATTGGAGGGGACGTTTGAGGACGCTGATTTAGCTTGATCTCCTTCAACTTCTTGCCCTCTGTTTGAAGCTTTTCCCGATGCAACTCTCCAACACGATTTACATTTGAAATTAAATTCTGGATTTTTGCATTGATTGTTTTGATGGTTTGTTTTTTATCGGCTTTTGATTTGGTGGATGTGGAGTTCATCCGTAGCCTCCGACCCTCGCTATCACGAGTACAAGAGCGTCGCCGTGTTGGGGGTCGAGGAATATTCTGGAATGTAATTTCTTCTTCATCACCTATTAAAATCTGATCTGAATGATTGATTTGAATCCCTTCCCACATTGCTACTGAATCTTCTACACAACCCGTAGTTTTGGGTCTGGTGCGAGCTGGTCGACGACGGACAAGCGGCTCTACATCAGCGGCTTTAAAAAATATTCTTTCTACAGAGGGCTGACTGGAGGAAGATTTCATATTGTAAATTATTTCTGGAGTTTTATTTCCTCTCATAATCACAGTTTGATTTGAACCTTCTGGTGAACTATCTATGCGGTTATCCAGCTTGCTCTCCAAACTTGGAAGTGGGGTAATGAGACTTCCTTCAGCTTGTGAACCCTTCGATGCACGATTGTATTCTGAAGTACCACATTGAACCGTCTCTTCCGGACTTTCAGTTCCGAATAATGTGTCTGGGAGGGAATTCTCATATTCATTTTCATCTTCAGCAGATTCATTCAATTGAAAATTTCTTAATCGGATCAAGTCGCTCTCACTCCGATGTAAAGGACTCATTGTATCGTCATCAGATTTTAGCTCTGGGATTGTATTTTCCGTGTCACTCCGTGCATCTGCTCTAGTTTGGTTTGAATTTTTCCTATTTGAAGATTCTTTAGACGATGATTTGATTTTGGGGAAAGAGCCATTCCTTTTAGTGCTGCTGGACCGTCGTTTCAGTCGCTGGTGCCGTTTGGTTAAAGTAGTCTTGGATTTGAGTCTTGTCGAACTTAGTCTTAAAGGAATATCCGTCGACTGGGAATCGCAGGACTCATCATCCGCATCACTCCCCGTCCGATGTTTAAAGAATGATTGATGGTTTCTGTTCCTGGGATGAGATCTGTCGGGCGTGGAGCTTTTTGTGCTACAAAACCAGATGATAAGCTGTGATTCAAACGTTTCGGCTTTACTCAAAAAGACAATGCCAGAGGAGTCACTACTTTCTATATCTTACCACGAGGAAGACGATTTAATAGTTTTCATAGAATTCGTCGATCCCTCTCGCAGAGAATCAGCTCCTCCATCGCCGTCTTCGTAGCTATCGGTACGGACTCCATCCGAAATTTCCGTTTCAATTTGGGAGTAATCCGGAGTGGCAGAATTTTCTGGAGACGAATATGAAATCTCCGTGAACTCCGACGACAACAATCTCATTCTGGTCTCAACAGGAGGCTCTTCTAATGACGAGGAGGTCGTTCCATTTTCGAAGTTGGTGTTTCTGGCCGCAACAGTTGGGACCAGAATTGGGAACATGGCCAATGTCCCTAGATTCTGCGCAATCTCAACTGTCCTCTTCCCATCTATGAACTGTTTCAGCTCTTGAATGGCCGCCAGTATTGACCTTTCATTGCTACCAGGCTCATGTTCATCTTGCGATTCGCCCATAGGAGTTGCATAATATGACTCCGATTCCGTATCCGTTGTTTCCGAATCTTTGACAAAGGACGCTGAAATAATAAACAACGTAATTTAAAATTGTTGTAGTAATTTGTTATTTTTAAAGCTCATTTTAAAAATTGATACGGAGTAATTTTTCCAGTCCAATCATACAAACACATTAATCGTCATACCTTGATAGTAAGCATGCTGCTGCATGAAAGGTTCCCCTATCCAATTATTCAAAGAGTCTCTGCCTTGATGAACCAGCTCAGGGACTTTAACCCCTTCCGACGGGTTCTGTGATTGAGGAGTATTATTCTGAGCAACGCTCGGTACTCTCACAGTTTCCTCCTGTTCCCTTTCTTGTACTGTCTTTCCAAGCTGATTGCAGATGCTATCGAATTTGATGAGGGATTCTTGCGAGAACCTCTCTTGCTGATTGATGAGCTCTGCTGCTGCTGCTGCTCCTGGGAGTGGTAGCATTGATATCTGGTTTGATTCATGACAGTTAGATTTCCCTGTTGTTGACTCCAAGCATTGCTTTGCCGGTCTGATGTCTGGGACGGCATGATCATCGGCGGGAGTGTTGGCCTGGTTGAGAGTGCTCTGAGACAAATCGACTGGCTGTGGCTGCTGTAATTGAGGGAGTTCGGATGAAGCGCTGGGAGTCACAAAGTGTTCCTGGCAGGGCTGAAAGTCATTCCTATGTCCGGGGATTTTTTCAAGATGAAAACAAGTGCGCAATGGTTTCTCCAGGTCACATTGAGACAATTTACCGAAGAAGGGGAAATTAGGAGAGGCAAAGAGGGACTCTACGGAAGGGGCGGCGGAGGTCTGAGGAGTACCTGTGCAAGGAGTACTGGGAAGCTTAGTATCAAAGAGGGATGGAAGACAGGGGATTTGAGTATTAGGGTTGAGAGGGAGTGCAGGAAGCTGACTGCTCAAGGCATTCATGAGGTAAATTTCCTGACTCCATAAGGACATTAAAGTGTGAGTAGTAGGCAGGTGATGTGCATCATCATCCCAGAATTTACCTGATTGAAGGGAAAGACCCATGTCGGCTGTTCGATCTCCACGAACTTTCCTCTGTGGATCACCCAGGATGGAGTCCGCGGTCGTCATCATGTTTGCCGAAGGTGGCAACTGCAACCAAGATCGTCAATGTCAAAGTCATAAAAAAGGTGTATATTGTGGGATCGATAAATTAGATGGGCTATTAGAACCTATGTATAGTCCGTATAATGGACTCACTCTGAATGGCACTGTGACTGGCTCTATCACCTCAATCTCGTTTTTGTCACAGGGCTATTCACAAACGTGAGGTTGAATGCCACAGAGACCTTGCGTGTCTTACAAGAATAGATACCATAATATACTGAACTAACGTCTTCAATTTACTCAAACTTTTAAGCCCCTATTAGGAGCATTAGCACACTGTCAATGTCCCATATTTCTCATATATTTATACAAAATCAAAAAATACATATATTCTCAAGGGTGTAAGTATAGACTCTAAACTTACTTTACTTTGATCCGATGACCTAAAGACTTTGCCCTGGTACTTGGACTGATGATGGTAGTTCTGGTGACCAACTACAGTCAAGTTACCGTCGAGTACGTTTGGAAGTGCAAAACCATGGCGTCGGGACGCTGGGTTTTGTAAAACTTGAGTATTCTGTCTTTGGATCCGATTGTTCTGATTTTCATCCATTATGACCGTCGAGGATTTACTCTGACCCGTGAAATCGATACGAGTTAATGACATATCATATTGAATGTACTCCGGATTTAGAATTCTTGGCTTGTCCAAGACTGCGGTGCATGGGCGGGCCCTGTTAAGTCCGAGTAATGATATCGTTTACAACAAATCTTATCCTTATCTTACTCTAAAATTAGATACAATTATGCATAATTATATAACTTCTTAAGAATATAATACACTGGGTTTTGGCTTAACCTAATTAATTTAGCGGGTACAAAAATATATTTAGTCTAATTTATAACATTATGTTCCAAAAAAACGCTTAACCTAACTCAGTCTAATTTTTGTCACATTTTTTTACTCCAATCCAGCACACAGCAGAGGTGTGCTATATTATTTTGTCATTCTATAATATATTATGCTGCATTTTTTAGCATCCCATAAAATAGCAAGAAGTGGTAGTAAAGCAAGTATTTAAGATTTTGAGTTTGGATTTTTTTTTTGTAACAAAAAAATAAATATTTTCTAAACACTGACTCACCCCGATCCAGTAGTTTTTGATTGAATTTTTGGTAAATTAAATCTTTCAATAGAGGCAAAATTGCTGGTGCTAGTTGTTGCCATGATGACGAAGCTAGGAGCGGAATTAGTGGAATGACTGAAGATTGCAGCCGTTGTTGCGGGCACTCTGGTCATTTCTGATGAGGCTGTTCCCATCGCTAGCTTTCTCTCCGACGTTTTTTTCTTTCGCCGAGTTTTCTTCGTGGTTGAGGGTGGAGTCTGTTCCGTTTCCTGCTGTGCAATTTCAGTTCGGCGGAGTTTCTGAAGACACTGTGGCTCGTGAATCTCTGAGAGAAAGCGAGCGAGGGAATGAGTGGCATGCAACGTTTGTTCACATGATGGAGGCAAGTCAATGTATTAAATTGAGCAGTATTTTCATATCAATTAGACAACTCATTGTACTTGTAATAATTGAATGTAAATAAAATGGGATGCAATAATATAAACCATTAGATTAGTACTACAATAATTCATATGTCATTGTGTTTAAGTGAGAACCACAAATAAATAAAAAATCCTACTAGCGTGATGTTAGTAAACGTAGTAAATTTTTTGCAGGCACTACTTCCATCTTAGAAATTAAAGACTGTGCAGGAAATTATAATTTTTTAAGGCTGTTATAGAGTGTAACTTACGGATGGATTTGGACCCAAACTCTCTCCCGCAGACGGAGCATTCAATAAATAAAGGTGGTTTCATTGTCGGTGAAAGTGTGCCTACTCTACTACACGTTGTGTTGTGAGAATCCACAGAAATGTAATTATAGGAACAATATTGAGAGTTACAAAAAATGCAAATATTAATTGAGTACCCTTGGAAAACTTATACTCCTATCAACTATGTATACTACTACTTCTAAAAAGTATTTCTAGGTAAATTGGAGCCTCTACGTGTGTCTCTGTGATGACTACATCGCAGAGTAAATTACTTTACATTTGTACGACACCGGGGGAAGTACAGTGGAATTGGAGAGTAGCATTACAATTGGAAGCCAAGTGTGGACTGAGCCACACATTCTCTCATGATAGTAGAAATGACAAGGAATTTTTCCATTTTTACGGGAGAGAAACCTTCCTTCGGAACTGTCATGGAATGACAATAACGGAGGGGAAGAGTTTTCATCGTCATGTCGGCACATATAGTATTCACAAGGAACGGAGGGGAAAAGTCCCTGAGCTTGTCCCTCTCCGGCCCGACGTCGGGTATTCTGCCTCTATGACTGGGCTGTATGACGAGGCTTGTATTCATTCCCTGCTAAACGACAAGGGTTTATCCCATACCGCCGTTCCCTAACTGAAGCTACTCCGGGATGTTTGATCGACAATTAATAAGAATTCAGAATGGATATGAAGGACGGCATCAAATAATCATATTGGAACGTCACGCATGCATCGGCTTTTCTCACCGACTTTTCCCTCCGGGACTTTCATTCTACAGTACTATCTCAGAGTTAAATCAATAAACATGGACGTACATACGGACTGTCTCTTTCCCCCCTCTAACAATAGGGAAATAGGACCCTTTAGGGGTATTGGATTCCCGTAGAGGAAGTACCTTATGTAGATAGCTCTCCAAATAGTCTAGTAATGACAAACTACTCTCTTTTTTTTTGCAGCATTCCTCCAATTGTGAATGTGGAGCAAATAATGCCTTTGGGTTAGCAGTGCGATAAGTTGGCTTCCACTGCAGAGACGCTCACGATGACAGCAGGCGATGTCGACGATATTTATTTTTGAAAAAATCAATTCCTCCGTGTAGGTACTTACATGGAGGAATTATTCCTGTGCATAGTCTAATCTGTAGAAGTAGTGAATCGTCAGCAGACATATGTATGTATTGCTGTCATATAAAATTATTATTACATAATTTTCAAGGAGAAATCCTCTTCAGGTAGATATACTGTCATATATATTGCATTCTAAATTGTAATGTTATCTGTTGAGACAGTTATTATCAAATGGTCTCACATTGCTAATGGTACCAATTGTCCTGAGACACTGAAGGGCATTTTCGGACATGCTACACATACTCTGTCGTGCAGTGCTAATTATTATTAAATCTATAATAATAGTACCTCACATTACATTCTATCCTGGGGTATAGTTCATAGTATAAGGTACAAAAGTTATTGATGAAATGGTCAGTTCTTAAGGGGATCCATACATCAAGGTAATTATGAAACGTACAATTTAGAGACATGTGCATTTTCAAGAGAACAGCTTTGATAAAATGGCAGTAATGGACCGACATGCAAGATTCACGTAGGTAAAAGTACATACATAAATAATAAATAGACCATTTGTATAAATAGTTTTAATGTTCTCAGTCACATCTATTATTAATTCTGTTTAGTTTTGTTCGCATGTCAGAGTGTAATGTTTCCCCGGAGTTTTTACGACTGGAGTTTCCAGAAATTGTCTCTTTAGACTGTTATTTTTTTTTATTCGCGGAGTTGTGCAAGTTCTTGGACACAACTGTTGATTGGCGTGGACACTGCTGGATCTCATGCGTGGGGTATTCACTCCCTCAGCGTTTGCTAACCATCGATTGAGCCTGTCCAGTTGAAATGATGATACGTGAATAGAATATTTGTATATATATATAATTATTATATATACTATAAGGAATATTATTATGGCTCAATACAATTCCCTATAAATATACAGTTGAACAAGGTTTATTTCCTCGTAAACAAGAACAATATGAAACTCAATAGTAATCTTATAATTACAACAATTAGAATAGAGGGCTAAGTGCACCACAAAGCTTGAATTGAATAATTGAGAAGAATAAGCTAAAGCACACTGCTAAAGCAAACTAGACCTGTAAACAGTCAGAAACGGTTAGTAACCTTTAAATGGAAAACGACTACTGAGAATCTCAGAGGCCGCGATTCACTCATACGTCTGAGAATCTCAGAGGTCAGAAAGAATCTGCCGGTTTTCTTTCGTCCCGACATCCAAATCCTTAAATTATAAATTAAATCTAAATACACACCAGACTAAGCCAATCATATTAAATGACTAGCTCTGGTGTAGCTACTCCGCTTGGGTAGTAGTAACAGCCATCACTACCAAGCCCATAACCATAGCAACTAGTAAATGATAAAATCCTTTACATAATTCTCCCCTAAAAAGAGACGAAGTCATTATAAGTCTAGTTAGCAATAGCAGCACGAAAACTGGAATAACATAAAACTAGGGCTCCTAAGCTACTAAACAGATGATCGTCTATGGTCCCGACTGGGTGTTTTGAGCTTCGACAGTAGGAATCAACGAGCATACATCGTATCCTTTTTTCACTGCCCCAACGGTTACTTGAGACGAGACTGTTTTTATGTCTTCAGGGACAGTGGTAGATGCAATGATCCCTGTGTCAGTATGGACACTTTCCCGAGATTTTTGATCAGCGACTATAAATTCCGACAGACCCTTTGGTTTTGATGTATTCGACACTGAGACTCGATGTGATACCGATGGCCTGGCCAGTCGATGCATATAAGCGTAGAAAGCCGCTGATCGGGCTTTTTCACGCAGTTTTTTCGAGGAAATTCTAGGCCCCCCTGTACTATTCTGAGCCCGCCGAAGAACTTGGAGAATCCTGATACGATCTAAGTTGATCTCTGATTTTGCTAGGAAGATTACAAAAGTACAATTATACTTGCACCAAACATTGAATATATTTATTGCTGCCACTGCCATCAAGGAATGAAATATATTCTTAAATTCAATTTCATACTATGGGTACTTACCCTGGTCACTCTTTATTACAGTTGTTAACTTCATCTCAGGGGAAGTAAAAAAACTATCGAAATGCTAAACACAATTGTGCAGTAAACTCATACTCAGTTTTCCAACTCCAACTGGTCAATACGTAAGAAAGTATTTGTATAAAATTTTGAAAGAGAATGTGACAGTTGAGAACACTCATTTCAGATGTTCGCCATAGTTCATTCCTGAGTTTATATCTAGTGTTGCACTCGCAACCTCACAGATTAGAGGATCCTAATTGGTAGATTTTACTCAATGGTTCAAACGTTTGCTTTTGACATAGTCATTGATCAAAGCATTAGAGTCAACAAAGATCAACAATTGTAATTGTGTCACTCTCCCCAAAAATAAAATGGATATCACTAGGTCAATTGTGATTTGAAGTTATGACGGTCAGAAATAAACATAGATACTATAAGGAATCTAAAACACCGAATGACATTCTAAAAATTGCACTAGTTCCAATTATCATTCACACCGGACTACAGTTATAAGACTTTCAGGCTCTTATACTTACAACCGTAGAAAACTGTGCTATCGTGTTTCGGCTTCCATATACACAACACAATTATGCAACACTTTCATACACATTTAATCTCTCATGGTCCAATCACTCTTACATTTTGTTCCTTTCGCCGCCTACTACAACGATAGCAGCCATTCATACCACATCTACGCTGGTTAAGTTTTGTTTACATGTGCCGGTTTGAGACGCGACACATGAACCCTACCAAGTGTTTTGGATGTAATTGGACATTTTAGATCACATATATTCTGAGTTACTAACTTTTTTATGACAAAAGGGCCATTATACTTTTTACACAAGGACCTAGTTATACCCTTCTCTGCGCTAGATATATTTAGTGCAACAGAGTAGACTAGATCTCCTTCTTTGAACTTGGATGCAACCTTATCCTTGTTGTACCCGAGCATATACTTAAACTGACTTGTCAATGCATTGTTCTTTCCAAAATTTTGAATTAATTGTAGTCGATTAGAAAAATCGTCAGAATCAACTCCCGAACTATGAAGTTGCAATGCATTATCCAGCGGTGTACATAACTCACGTCCAAAATTTAAGTAAACGGGGGAGAACCCCGTAGTATCATTGACAGAAGTATTAATTGCAAATGCTACTTCGTCTAACTTACTGGCCCAGTCAGAGCAAGAGTCGATCTGAGTAACAATTCTGTCTTTCACAGTTCTGTTTGTACGTTCGCAAGGGTTACTTTGGGGGTGGTAATTTGGAATTTTCCAAGCTTTTACCCCAATTGACTCACACCATGAGATGAACTTTTTGCAACTGAACTGAGAACCATTGTCAGTTGTTAAGGTTCTTGGAAACCCCCATTTAGTAAATACAAGCCATAGCTTCTTAATAATATTTGTGGCAGTAGCAGCTCGAAGCCCAAAAATCTCAACATACTTTGTAGTATAGCATGTAACTACTAAAAGATACTTAAAACCTTTCCTTCCTTTAACGTATGGTCCTAGAAGATCGCAGCAGACATTTTGCCACGGAAATCCTATATTTGGGGAAGTTCCAATTCCAATCTTAGTGGATCGTGCAGCTTTGGTTTTCTGGCAGATCTCACAGCGTTTTACGAATATGACCACATCTCTTCGCATGCCCTTCCAATAGAATCTTTCTTCTATCCTAAGATAACTTTTACGCACACCCATATGCCCAGATAAGTCATTAGAATGGTAATAGGTGAGTATTGCACTTACTAATGCTGCTGGAACCCACATTTTCCAAAACTTTGCTTCATTCTCCCATGGTTTAACAAGTGAGCCAACGTATTTGTACAAACACCCATCGTTGGAAACTGTAGCATCCCGAGCAAGTTTGACGGTAAGAGCCTCAGCCTGTTCCACGGGATCACGTAAATACATAATTACTTGTGACAATAATTTATCCTGAGTTTGCTTCTCAATGAATGTATCACGACTTAAGATTCCTTCAGGGTCTACTGAAAACACTTCATGCATTCGGGATAAACAATCAGCAGCTTCGTTATGGATCCCACGCCTATATTTTACATCAAATGAGTATCCCTGTAGCTCTATCATCCAACGTGCAATTCTGCCGGTAGGATCCTTAATCGTTTTTAAATAAGTAAGGGAACGATGATCTGTCTCTACCGTAAAGTGAACCAGCTCTATGAAGCCACGAAATTTTCTAATTGAGAAAATAATTGCAAGAGCCTCTTTTTCCGTGGTAGAGTAATTTCGTTCTGCTGGAGTAAGACCCCTACTAATAAACCAGATAGGAAAACGTAACCCGTCTCTCTCCTGCATAAGGATACCTGCAACTCCAGTGTTACTAGCATCAGTCATAATTAAGAAAGGCTCGTTGAGATTTGGCATATATAAGCACGTTGCGTCAGTAAGCCCCTTTCGCAGAGAATTAAATGCAACTTGACAATCCTCACGCCAGAAAAATTTAACATTTTTCTGTAGCAACCTATACAATGGTCGAGCCAGGTTCTCAAATTTGTCGAAAAACATACGGTAGAAGCCTACAAAACCTAAAAATTTTTGGACTTCCTTCACATTCCCTGGGACTGGATACTCCTTTAAGATACGTATTTTATCATCAAGAGGCTTATATTTTCCATCACCTATTTCGTATCCGAGGAAGACTACAGATTTTCTTGCTATCTGAATCTTTTTGGGGTTTATGTGAAACCCGTTCACAGAAAGTGCAGTCAGGATACTTTCTAAATGTATTAGATGATTTTCAATCGTATCACTCCAGCAAATAGTGTCATCTACATAGACAATGACATAAATCCATAAAGCATCTCCTAGTGCCATTTCCATAGCCTCTTGATATGATGCTCCGGAGTTAATGAGACCAAATGGTACAACTTTAAACCGAAAAAATCCTCGAGGACCCCTGAACGCGGTTTTATCCCTACTATCTTCGTCTACCGCAATATGAAAATAACTAGAAGGCTGGTCCAAAACTGTAAATATTCTGCCATTTGAAAGAGCCACTATTATATCTTGCAACCTGGGGGCACAGTTTTTATTAGGAACTGTAACTTTATTGAGTCTACGATAATCAAACGTTACTCTATAACCCACGGAACCATCACCATTCTTTTTAGGGACAATAACAGGTTCCGAGGACCAAGCACTTTCACAACGTTCGATCAAATCCATTTCTAAAAGTTCGTCAACAGCATTTTGGAAGATAGCTCTTTTAGCTGGTGACATTGGACGGGCTTTAGAAAAGACAGGTTTCGCATCACCTGTTTCTATTTTATGTTTAACTAAATTACACCTCCCAGGTTTTTTAGAAAACATTTTAGAGAATTTATAAAACAAATGTTTGAATTTCTCTTTATCATCCTCGGACAGATCTTCATTGCTATCAATATGTTCATCAATTAATTTAATATTCTCTGAATTAATGGCAGCAGATCTAAATTCTATATTCCTATCGCCCTCTACTGAACCTGTTTCAACTAAATTCTCATGTCCTGTTTTTAAGATGGTATGATTGTCGTCTTTAAAAGAATCTAACATATCATGGAATCTACCCTCTTCTGAATCAAGTGATACAATATGGTGACAATCGATATCCTTAACTGTTTCATTATTAGAACACACTTGCCAAGAACTTTCACCAACATTTACAATTATACCGTGCGTACCTAAGAAATTCCTACCTAGAAGTACATTCTTGCCGTAGGTAGGCATTAATGCATATTTCACTGGGACTTCACCTATAGGGCACTTCATGCTAAGCTCAACAAATCCTACTGTATTCCCTATACCACTAGCAGTTCTAACTGGGACAACCTCTTGGACAATAGGAATAGATTTTTCTTGGATAAGTTTAATATACATAGGTCCTAAAACAGAAATTCCTGATCCAGGATCTAGCAGAGCGGGTGAAATTTCTCCCAATAACTCTACTTCCATACACACTGGAGGGAACTCAATATCGATACTCTTATTGTGAGGTAAAGTTACATTTGACTGAATCTCCCTCACTGAGGATTCAGTACTTGCCCGTTTCCCGAAAAATGAACTTTCCTTTCACTCGAGTTTTCACGGCTATTTTCCCTACTAAACCCAGTTTGGTTTTTATTATTTGGAGTTCCTAACCTACTCCTATCGGCACTACACCTTTCAGAGCTTCGCCCACGTTCATGACCTGTTACCTCCCCGTTGTTTTCTCGGTCACCAGATGATGTTCGTTGCTGTCGTGATGAATCAAACTGAGGCTGATTGTTCTCATTGTGAGAGTTCTCTTTCCCCGAGCTGCTGTGTCGATCTCGGGGGTAAGGACTGTTGCTACGTGGAAAGCTACTTTTACTGCCGTTACTAGATTTTCTCCAATTACTGTCGCTATCTGGCGAATTTTGTTTCCCATTACTATTAGACTTGTGAATAAATGAATGGAATGAAGCGAATTGGTCAAAGGAACCTTTCTGAATTTCTGGAATATTTTTATGTCCAGAACTATCAAACCCTTTATTCTCCTTATACGACAAAGATGGCTCTAATCCAGCATTCCAATTCGGTTGTCGATATTCCCTGTCCAAAGCGACACTATTTTGAGCTTCGTACGCAACTTCCATTAAATCCCTGATCTTAGTAAACGTTCGCCGGAATGAAGTTACTTTTGCCCGATAATGTGGGTGCATGAGCTCAATAATTTTTTCAATTCGAGTAGACTCTGGGATAGATGGATTAATTCTCTCGTAAAAATCATCTATAATACAAATGAATTTAGACAAAGGCTCCTCAATTCCTTGGTATCTATTGTCAAGCTCCCTCAACATTCTCTTGCAATAATTACCACTTTGAAACTCTTGACGGAAATAAGTCCTAAAATCTTGGAAGTTTGCAAATGAGAACATTTTTGCAACTCGCCTATACCATAAGTAGGCATCATCCACCAGAGCATATGGTATGACTAACTGTAACAGTTCGTCATCGTTATACCCAACTGCAACTTGGTATTTCTCTAATTCCAAAAGAAAATCGTAAGGAGTCTTCTTTTCATGAGCCCCAGCGTACTTGGGAATAGATACGTCCTTAGCTCTGAGCCTCTGACGAGATTCTCTATTACTCATTTGACCAATTGGCTCCCGTGCATTGTTATCAAATGAATGATTATTACCAAAAGAATCAGAACTTTGAGAGTTGAATCTATGAGTTGGTCCTGCATGGATTTGTGAATTACCTACATTTTTTCCTGAATTCTCAAACGATGGAACATAGCCCTGATTATTGTTTGTCAATGGGTCTAAGATAGGTTGAGAAGAATCATTGGTATAACCGCGACTCCAATCAAAAGTACCTGTTCGCCTCAGAGGAATACCACTTTGTATAGTACGCCCTTGCATTTGAGTTTTGTCTCCTCGAAACTCACTATCCAAATTTACAACTTCAGGTCTATTAAAATTAGCAAACCTACCAATAGGAGTATTAGAGAAGTTATCTGCACCATTGACGATTTCAGTATCACTATGCCTCCTGTTTGGTACAACATTTCCATTAGACTGACCTGTAACCATAGTAACTGATGCCTGATTTTCTCCTACAGTAAATTGCAATTTCCTCTCTATATCTGCGAATTTACTATTCATTAGTTCAGTCATCTTACCTAATAAGTTTTCACATAAACTATCCAGATGACCTGAACCTTGATCCTTGCTACTATCATTACCTTGAGCTTCATCCACGAAGGATGACATAGTAGCTACGCTCTTTCTATTCTTTTTCGGCATGATCCCGGTTGAGCAGAATTTATAAGGAATATTATTATGGCTCAATACAATTCCCTATAAATATACAGTTGAACAAGGTTTATTTCCTCGTAAACAAGAACAATATGAAACTCAATAGTAATCTTATAATTACAACAATTAGAATAGAGGGCTAAGTGCACCACAAAGCTTGAATTGAATAATTGAGAAGAATAAGCTAAAGCACACTGCTAAAGCAAACTAGACCTGTAAACAGTCAGAAACGGTTAGTAACCTTTAAATGGAAAACGACTACTGAGAATCTCAGAGGCCGCGATTCACTCATACGTCTGAGAATCTCAGAGGTCAGAAAGAATCTGCCGGTTTTCTTTCGTCCCGACATCCAAATCCTTAAATTATAAATTAAATCTAAATACACACCAGACTAAGCCAATCATATTAAATGACTAGCTCTGGTGTAGCTACTCCGCTTGGGTAGTAGTAACAGCCATCACTACCAAGCCCATAACCATAGCAACTAGTAAATGATAAAATCCTTTACAATACATAGGTATATATAGCTCAGTGTTTGTTTACCTGAAAGATCAATATAGTAATAATTGTAGAGTGTACGGGGATTATTTCACATTTTGGGAGCCTCAGCACAATAGAAAGCTTGACTTCATACAAAGGTGAATAACACCAGGAATGGTAAAGTGTGTACATGCATTCAAAATACAATCAATATAAAATATTTTTAGCAATTTTGTGAGCTCTTTTGTAAAAACTCCTGCGGATGCAAAGAGTTATCCAGAAAAGATTGGAGCTTGTTCTTCGTAATTTCGTAAATTTTTGTGCAGAATGTCCGAAGAAAGTTTGTTTACTTATGGGTCTGTCAATACAGTACCACTTTTTAGAGAAGGCATAATTTATGAATGGTAATAAGATATGTGAGCCCAATCAATATTTTCCATCTTGTTGGTGGTCGTCAGTCGTCAGAGAGGAAGCCTACTCTTGCACGTGGGTTTTCTTTACTTGAGATGATTTATCGGCGTGCCGTACTAGTCTCTGTGTAAACCCAGTTTTCTCATATCCGAACATTGTCAATAGAATTGAGGGGGCTTAAAAATCCTTCGTGACGCACAATGCAATGCTCAAGTACTATATTCATGTGTATACTCCGTATTTATTTTGCATTTTTTCACCCGGAGTTGTCCTTGCTTTCCTAACGATTTACCTCTACACAAATACGGATTGTAACAATACCAAACCAATGCTATTGAAAAAGATTACGCCGGCAGTATAGCAAGGTCAGGAGGAATTGTTCCGGTTTTGGAATTTCTCGGACACCGAAGGTTAAATGTTCTTGAGGACTTGAATGCATTCGGGGAACAAGTGCACTGGAGTAGTAATGAATTGTTGGTGCTTTCATGTAATTATTTTAAAAGCTCGTGTGCACTATTGTGCTTGTCCCGATGCAAAGTGTCTGACATCAAGTATTTAGTTTTGTGTCTAGTAGCCTACATTTCTGGCTCTGCCTTTCCTGAATATTTCAGATGTAGGAGGATATCTCTACCACAATGGAGTGATGGAGTGTCATACAAAAACCATGTTACAGAGCTAAAAAAGAGCCTTGTAAAGTCTTCAAGATAAGCTGAGCTCATTTGGCTGTACTAATGCAATTTCAAGGAGCGCTAATAAAAAAAAACATACAGTTGGGTATGTTGTTATGTATAGTTGTAAAATGCAAAAATATCAGGTTTTACTCAATAGTACTCTAAAAGTCCACCAAGAACTCAGTTTTGATAAGTTGTACGTCATGTGACCACCTCCACCGTGAGAAATTCCAAAACGGGAAGATCAAGCTTACACTCAAGTTATAAAAGGCTTCCCAACAGGAGATCTTTCTTTTTCAGACAGCTATGATTAATACGAGATGGTGCAGCATCTGTGGCATTTTTAATTATATTCAACAATCTGCATACAAACAAATTCTTTATGCATCTCACTCAAACTGAAGGAAAACTATGCTGGACCTGTATGGAAGCAAAATGTACAGAATTACATGAACGGGCAAATTTTTCCTTATGAAAGACATCATTTAACGTCATAGACGTACATGTGTGTATATGTATATTATATTATTGACGCGCTCCCAATATCCAGGTGTAGTAATTACACTATGCTGCATATCATGGCCATGGCTCAAAACAAAAGTGCAGGCAGGTTGCTTTCCCAGTGAGACCCGAGACCCCTCAATGAATATCAATTAATTATAAAACGTAATTATTATTACAGGGCAGGGACAAAAATAGATTTCCTGTAAGGTAGAGTAATGCACATTCATATTCATTTAAGTAAAAAGGTTTTGCAACCTGCCCTGCAACAACACTGCGGTTACATGTGTAATTGTATATGTATGTTAATTAAAAAGCATTAAGATAAGTCAGTTATTGTGTTGCTTGTATTTCTATTTAGAACTGGAGCATCAAGCGTAATTATAAAAGTGTACTTATCTAGATTCTATTGTACTAGTAATATTTATTGTTTCTAATAACAGGGGACCAAGACACCTCTTTCACCCTAGCCCGCTATATAGCTGGCACCTGGCACTAGAAATAGAGCTTAAATACATGGGATTCCTGGATTTTATCGTCCATTTAATGACATATTTTAAGCGAAGATTTTTAATCGCTAAGAATACTAAAACAAATGAAGACTTCAAGTGAATAAGAGTAAAGAGATTTTATAACCATTTAAATTAATTTTTTTGTTATGAGATTATACAGCAGATACACATTGACAAATTATCACTACTCCTTCGTAGGAAACATGGATTTTTATACAGCTGAACGTGGGAAGGGGATTATACGTAATTATATTTGGAAGCGGGGATGAAAACATTAAATATAAATACATAGAAGAGCTTTGGTGGTAATAATACTAATTTGGCTCGAAATTGGACGTGTGTTACAGAGAAATACAAGGGATGTAGGGTAAGCCAGCAGTTGTAATAATTAGTGCAGTGTGTAAAGTGTGACCACTGTTTGAAAGTGTTAAATCGCCCGTTTGAGTAGGAAATGTGGAACTTGTTTAAAATTTCATTTAAGTGACTTTAATCAACTTTTGTGGCTAAAGTGGAGGCTAGCATATAGATTCTAGACACCCCCTGTATTTGTATTACACCGACCGTATATGTAAGTGTAATTAATTGTCTACATATTAAAGTACTCCTGCCTCACTGGTACAAAATGGCTCTTGGCTCTTGCTGCTGTCACAGAGACCATTGCAAAAATTGATATTTGACTTTTGTGCAAATGCAAAGGTCACGATTCAATGAGAGTGTGGGTGGTTATAAGTTGTGTGATTTGCATACGAAATGCAGTTGCAAGCTGGTACCAAAATCTGACTTCTATTCCACATTGAAAGCAGAGAGATAATGGGATGTACCAGGAAATAAAATAAGACCTCTTTACTCAACCAGTGTTGACGGGAAATTTGGGGAAAACACATGGACATATATTTCAAGACGGACAAGAGCTCGGACTAAAACATTGGTCATAAGGAGAGATTAAGACAATTAAACAAGTTACCACAGCAGTCTCACATCCCATAAAATAAATTCTATTTAATGTCACAATAATGCATTTCACTTCAGAAGTTCCTGCTTGGGAAGTGGCTCTCCGATTATGGAGCTCCGACGTACAACTTTACAAGTATATTTAATCATGAACAAAATCTTTGATGACTCTACTGACTCCTGAGCCGTGTGACATTTTACGCACACGTCACACACACACTCAAATCAATTTGATCCGCACACATGGCCCTCTCTCCATTTGGATTTCATTTTACCTCAACGGTTAATGAGCACTTGGGAAAAGTTGTTTTTTCCCGATAAAAACATCACACCCATAAGTCAACCCAAATGAAACGGTAGATCCCATCATTTTACATTGCCTCCTGAACTTTGACTATCAGCACAACCTAGACCGGTTATGGTGGTGCAGCCAATGAGCCCCATATTCTGATTTTGAACAGTGTCAATTCTCATCAATGGGATTCGTTTCTGCAGTAACATCAAGCATTATTATATTCCTTAAATGGGAATTGGAAACTCAATGGAGCGAGTAAATAAATTAAATAATGTGGACCTATTTGGTCAACTTCAAACCCTTGAATATTCAGGTACAGAGAAAATCCATATGACTATATACGTAAGAAGTAAGAACAGGCACGGAGCTACTTAGGAATTGACAAAAGACAATTCAATTATGTTCAGATAATTTTCAAACTTTTTGACTTATCATGAACAACCCTTCTTTTTTCCTGTGTTTCATCTGTTGGAGCCCGAGCCTCCACAAACAGACTAACGGTTTTGTCTATTTACTTTTAGATTGTTTATTTAAAGATTGAATACAAATCTGAGATTAAATCTCTTAAACACTAAATCCACCTCGCTCATATTATTGTTTTGTTTCAAGCTAATACGAAGGTGGGGCTAGAGCATCAAGAGGTAGCAGACTCTGGTTAACGATAATGTAATGGTTAGTTTCAGGGAGCTTCTTTGGAGTTCTTTTGTTTACTTTTAATAACTGTGATCAAGATGTCGATAAAAGAAGTTTGAAAACTGTTCTTCTAAATGGTTCATGTAGGGATGTACATATGACTTCAGATATGCATCTAATAAAACCAAATGACTTGGTGTAAGAGTCCCTCGTCTCTAAGTTACGTTTAGAATAATAAGCAGTGTTGATTTTGACCCATGTATCTACATGTATGTATGTACGTATGGGCATAAGTTGGAGGGGGAAATAATAATACTGTCAGTGCATATGTATATGTATGTTTTTGTTCGTACCATTTAGGACCGAGACTGATCCACATTGTTCTTTCTCATTGAGGTGTGTAGCCCTCGCGTGGGCCGATCTCCCAGCGGGATGCGGCCGAAGAATTCAGACATAAGTCAAATATAAACACATGTCCAATATTTAATTTTATTTGACTCCATTAAGTCCCGTAGAGACGTGCATACTGACGGCATTATTTAACACTTGAGTGTTCCCCGCCCTTTCAATTGCCCGTAACTGATTTTTAACAATTGCCCTTCCAATTACTAAATACCATTAAGAATCCCTCAGTTCCAGTAATAACAATCTTAGGATTTGAAACCTCTGGTGCATTTTTCTTAAGGAAGTTGGTGAATTATGACCAAAATGGGGTTATGCGCCAGTTGAAACATAAACTTTGGCATTTAATTCCAGCTCTGTCCTCATCCCGGTCAAAGGTTGATTCCTCCTGAGGTTTGGTGTAAATTATTGTTCCATGGCTTTTATTGTTTATGACCCTCCATTGTGATTACCTATTTGTTTAGGGAAATAACCATGGAGGAAAATGTTTTGATTTACCTGTAAAAATCTCGGGTCTGTTCCTTTGTGTCACTTGAGGATTTTTGTGGTGGAAGAGGCTCTCCAAAGTACATATAAGGGAAAAGTGTGATTTACTTCGAATTGGAAATGGTGTGGAAAAAGGGCGTAGATGACAGGCCAGCGAATGGAATTAGATGGAAGCTTATCCCCCCAAATGCAGCTCACAAAAAAAAACAAATCTCTCTTGCATGTTTTTACACGTAGTGGACTTGCATCTGACATGAGTACTCTTATTACCGCTAAAGGATGCATGTACTCTCAAGTCAGCATCTCTGATACTTTCCTGTATGTTGGAACAATAGCGTCTGGACGTGGTCACTACTCATCAAATTTAGTTCTTTGGGATGATACTTTTGTTCTGAATTTTTACTCACCTTTTCATATGAAACAAGTGAATGCTCGTACTTTGGTGATCTGGTTTTGTCCAATACGTCTCCACCCCGTTGGGCTATAGTACCTCTGTCATGTCTACAAATTTCCAGGTTGAGTACATACACATATGTATCTACATATGTCGGTACGTATGTGTGCATAGCTATGTATTTACATATCAATACCTTTTGCCTTTCTTTAAACACCAAAAAGCCCATTCAATTTTCATGAGTAAACACACAATACAAGCCTGGTACACACCCCGGATTGCCTTGAGTTATCATAATATTCTTCTCTTGAAGAAAAATTAAATCGTTTCATCTTTCCACTCATTCCTTGTAGGTAATTTTCACGGGTATTTTAGTATAATCATGTTTAAAATTAATAAATAGATACTAATAAAACCCTGTGCTAAAATATACTCACGTGCACACGTATGTACAGGTATGTTACATGACCATTGTATCATTTATTGCTTGTTTTTTTTTGCTTTTCTATGCACAGAATTTTAGAATATTAAAAGCACTACTGTAGAGCAGTAGCTTAATCGGATTACGTTCTGAGATCATCCATGTCCTAAATCAGGCATATCCATTTATAATAATTATGTAAGTAATACTCAACGTACACAGAGCAACACACGACCTGACTGGCTTGTTTGCTTTGTTAACTTCCACTTGTTAATCCGATACGTTCAGTTTTCGTGCCGGGAGAAAATAATGAGCTGTGAGCTGGCTTATATGCTCAAAGATTTTTTTTTTTGAGCTACCATAACCACCGACCCGTGTTTTTTGCTCCACCATCAGCTAAAATCTTTTATGCAACCATGTTATGTTCCTCGCATACAGATTTATTTGAATGGAGCAGTGTCAGATGATTTACTAATTGGTAATCATGACTAATTGCAAATGGTTCGGCCCAGGTGCCAGGAATGCCTCAAGGCACGTAGCAGGGCAGTTGGCATTGCCAATAAAGGAAATCTTCCATAAAGTTTCAATTTTTGACTTGTGTCATGAAATGAGCATGGGGGCTATTCCAATCCCTGCACTAAAAATTATTGACTGAGGAGAAGAAACAACTTTGCCGATTTAGTTTGGAACAGTGGGAACGGTCCATGTGTGAAGGATTGTTTATGGCAGTTCCAGGAATTCTAATTATTACGGAGGAACCGTCAAAGACTGGATGGTGTGTTCTTATATATTCTTAATATGGAAGTCAACCCTTGAGAAACTGTGGAAGGAAGCATAGTAAATTTTCTGGAACAAGTATGGTTACCGTATTTGAAGTTGTATGGTCTTCGGGTGTATTTATACACAGGGTCATAAATCCCAAGATTTTGCAATTAATTCCTCAGATGTTTCACTCTCTCAGGTACAAAGACTTTGGGGTTAATAAGCTTCCGGTTTTCATGGAAAGCGTCAAAGTAGACGGCTTGGCAGTGCCGGTAAATTTATTCGGGACGATAAATTTGACTTTTAGATGTGGATACAGATGATAAAGTGTCAGTGCCATTTTTGCTACAACGGTGTCCTTTCCCGAGGTGGGAATGGAATTTCATAATGAGGAGCAGTCTATATATCGACGTACATAAATCAATCTAAAAATTCGAATTTTATTTCTACATCCTACTACCATGTATATTTTAATTGTAAGTACCCTTATATTATACAGTGTGTGTAGACTGGATAATTTTATAATGCTGTGCACTCCTACAAAATTGAGACTCAGGTACGTTGAACTAATTATTATTGGATTTTCTTGAGCGGGTGCATCAAAAGAATTAATCATCTTGGGTTTTTAGTTCTTTTCGGGTAGTTTCTCTGGCAAGTTATGATCAAGTGTAGGTTATGAGAATATATATAATTAATGTTTCCCTTGTAATGGAGCAGGTCTAGACTTCCTCACTATAGTACATACGCAGGCTCCTTCGGGTTACGTTCTCTCATGGGATATATCAGATTACCATTCTAGCTGCCCAAGTACTAACAATAAATGACAAGATGATAATCATAAATAATTTAATCAGGCAGACCATGAAAACTTTTTGGTTTGCGGGCACTATTTTGCAATTATAACATTCGTTCCAGCCGAACCACACTTAACCTTTTCCGATCTTATGCCAGCTGAACTTATACCGGCGTACAAGGGTACGATTCTGAATGTACGACTTTGTTTTCTTAATGAGACCTGCCAATCCATTTGAAATGTTAGATGAAGTAATTGACGCCTGAAAAGTATGGAAATTTAATGAAATGCTCACTAAGTGGGAAAGCTCATGTTTTTGTTCATAAGTTCAAGCACTATTGTAACTTGTAACTGCCACCTTATTGGTAACCTCGTAGGTATTTGTTGGACACGTATGTACATATATGTAATTATGTATGTACGTACATTCATACAGCTGCACGACAAAAGTCCTCCTGCAAATGCAATGCTTTGCTACAGACGTATTTTCTTACATAAAAACTTATTTAGTATGGGAAAAGGAGGATACTACTGAAAAATTAAGTTCTCGCAAAAAGCTGTTTTCATTTTTACAAGAATTAATATTGTTAATAAAAATATTAAGATGGTCTTGAACATGTGTCAATCAAAGGTTATGGAAATGGGTTGATGTGATGGACAAGCTTGTCAACATTGAGATACAAACAAGTAGTCGGTGGATATTGTGAGTTTCAGTATCTATGTACATACATCTTTGATAAAACCGTTCTTTTAACTTTTCGCATGTTCAAGAGCGATTTCATACTTTTTAATTTGGCCGCAAACCTAGGTAGCTTTCAAAGTCATTCGACCGTTTTTGTTCCTTCAAAGTTTTTATGTTTGGGAACTCTCAGTTGCGAAGGGGGAAAGTTTTCCGGGATTGGTCGTATGCATAGAAATATATCTTACATGTAAATAAATATGTAAATTTATATCTTCCAGAGCAGTCCCAAAATACTTTGCGAAAAAGTTGATAAATTGCATTAAAGTTGAAAGGTCTCTAAATACGTAAAATGACAGGTTTACTTCAGAGTAATTTGTAGATGCAAAGTTAGATTTATGATTCGTACTTGGATCCACATATATAATTGTGTAAGTATAATTTTGGAGGGGAGACCCAGCCTTATAAATCACGAATCAAAAGATACGTCTGTAATTATTGAACAGATGTATAATTTCGAGAACAGACGTGAGAAAAAAATACGGACGGACTGTACCTGTCTTGGGACATTTTTAGCATATGGACAGATTGAGCTTTGGAAGAGCTTGGATGAGGAAATGAGAGGAGAATGTGATCCTGCATAATAATGTAATGAGTTGCATTTTACTTGGCTTAAAAAGTAAGGTTAACCCATGAATCATATATTACTGAATGGATTCGGGCCTGTACTTGTGGAAGTATGTAATTATTATTATCGTGGAGTGCGTAAAAAATATTGCACTTATCACTTACACGGATATATGCCCATTGTTACTTGTGGGACTGTAGGATCAGATCCTTTTGATGCAGTCAAGTCAAGAGAAGGCAAGGGTTTGGGATGTGGGGAAAGATATGTGTGCTATTGGATAGGTTTTTTGTATTGGAGGTAGGCTTTAGGTTGTTCGGATTCCCTGTGACTGTATGTATGACCGTATCTTCCCAAGTTTTGTTCTTGAAAGTTAGTCAAGAGAGTTTAAATATCGAAATCATAAGAGACGGACCGGTTTCCACTGTGGGTTGCATTTTGTGTTGGTTGCTCTTCAAGTATAGTGTTTTTGTCAGTTGGAGTTGAGAGCTTATTGCCAGGACAAACCCGTGGAACGTGGCCATGCATGTAGGCGTATTTCGAGACGAGAAGTGAGACTTTGCAGATTGTCTTGTTAGGCTCCTCTGCTAGTCTCCTCACCTGTGACCAGGACTCACCGGTGTTCCGAGAGCTGTTCACTTAGCCAAGTCTAGCCCGGACCAATTTGTTGGGTCAGCTGAAAATTATCTTTGAGTAATGTGACTTCCTCACTAACTACCGGGATAGTCGGGGGAAACCGTAATTTTTTAGCTTCCTTTTGTCTCTGTTATAGCCAGTGTGCGTGTGTCCCACTTATTTACATTAGTGGCTGTGTGAGTCGGATCTACTACTCACTGGTGTGTTTGGTTAGATTCCTTATCATATCAGTTTGTACATCTCGAGGACCCATGAAACAATAGGAACAATGAACTTAATAATCGCCATTCAGTTTTTAATAGTGTTCTTCCTCTGCTCTGTAGCTGGAGTTTCGCATGATCAAGGTAAACCCTAAATCAATATTGATTTTTAGCTTGTAGTAAAATGTATTTTACTCTTACACAAACCTGCCCAAAACTATGCATACAATTGTAGCATACAGCAGTACATTTACATTCACCATTTGCAGCTCGTTACTATCTAAAAAATTTGGATCCCAAAATCCTTACGATACTGGCGGTGGTTTCAATTCATTCAAAGTCTTGTAATTTTTCTCCTTGATCGTCCTCAAAGAGTACTTTTTCAATACAATACTATTTTCAGGATTTCACGTAATTTCGCAAGAAATAAAAATTCCAAGTTTCTTATAAATAACATAACTCAGCTTTTTGGGGCACACTGCGACTCGCCGCTTTAGATCCATTGCAGAAAATTGTGGCAGGGGCAGATGTGGGACATCATCTGAAGAAGCAATGCTGAGGTGTTATTCAGCTGTTAAATCCCATGCATTGGAAAAATATACTATTTTTTCAAGTTTTTGAAATCATTTTCGTAAATTTAGTCTCACAAATGAAGACTAACATAAAATGTGTGAGGCTAATTGTACATATGTATGTTAGTGCAGAGACAATGTACTGATCGGTATTTACTAACATCATAATAATTGATACAATTATAGAGCGTAGTAAAACATGGACGAATCAAAACCTAACGTTTTTGTTTCACTAAAAGAGTCCCTACAATGCCCAGGAAATGAATAAAGAGCAGAAAAAGGTATGGGCATGAGTTTCATCAATGTCAGGGGTATTTTAATGAAACCAGAGAAGGGATCCTTTCACGCTCATTGCTGCCGGGCAAGATTTCATTCATAGGTTCACTTGACGTTGAACTCCTCTACCCGTGCACACTTTATAATTTTTCCATATGATTTCTAATGAAGCCCTTGAAACCTGCCGACATTCTAAAATCAAACTATCCTGCACACAATCAATTAATCTTTATTTCTTTCCAAGCGAAGCATAATGCAAATAAAGGATTTACAATCCATACAGGTTTACATTTAAATAAATTACAAAGTAACATAACACAATTTGATGCTAATTGTGACCAATCAATTGACTTTCTTTTAAATTTCAGATCTATCGAAATCATTACAAAAGGCAATCGAGGATGACAGGTTCGTGATCACCTTCGAGAGCTTGTCGCCCCGACGTCGAGGAAAGACAACTCCTACGGAAGTGCTCCTGACTGTGGAATTCCCTGCATCAAAGCAGCAAGTATCAATAGCTTTGGATCGCACGAAGCATCAAAGTAAGGATTTTTTAAAAATGGTACATTAACCCCTTGACTTGGGACCGCAGACAGTAATTTGGGTAATTTAGTGTACCAAATGTCCAGGGTAATTTTTCTCCCCCAAAAAAAGACTATAGTATTGTGATTCTCAAAAAAAGAAATCAAGGAGTTTGACTAGCTCGGACAAACCACATAGTAGATAAGGAGTTCTAGATGAGCAATTAAGTACAAAGGAGCAGGGTCTAATAGGTTGATGATTACCCGGCGGAAGGATTTAGAGGGGGTCGGGCCTGTGTATTCTGAGCTTATAGCTTGATGGGAAATTAAAGGCGAAAGATGAAGGTGATAAAGAGCGTTCCTCAGCGGGGGCTGTTGACATGGGTCAAATTTATTGAGAACTCACAGACCTGCTCGTTGCCTATATATGGACAGAGTCTCCTTACTCTTGCATACATACTAATGATCATGACATCCCGTGGCCCATTAATCGTCCCTTGTCGTTCGGACTATATCCAGATGTTCATATGACCAAGCATAGTCATATAACTAAGACTCTCTACATATGTATAGTACATAGCTAGCGTGCATATGAGAGATGTAGACATTTGTTTCTATAAGAGCAACAAATGGACATGTGTCTTGGGGGAAATACTACTCTGTTGAAGATGCCTGAGCAAATGCGTCCACAGAGAGAGAGAGAGAGAGAGAGAGGATCATATTATGGGACATCTGAAAAGGGAAGTGGTCCCAATGTGATAAAAACAAGTATAAGGGAAATTGCAGCGAATATGAACACCCATGGAGACAACAATTGACGCTAGTCAAAGAGACTTTTTATAGAGGCTGAGGCTGCAGTTGCACAAGCAATCACATTATTTTCTTGTAGAATTCCCTTCATAAAAGTTGATCCGCTCGAGCAGTCCATAACGCCCTCGCATGAGTAATCTCCCCATGTAGAACATTAGGCTCGTAAAAAGAAACTCATTTTAATGATCCTGATTCTCTCCCCATTTCCTTTTACATTTAATGTCTCTCATTAATACCTTGTGGAACGGGGCTCATATTTTATGTTTTTATTCATGCAGTTCTCATCGAGACCGTGGAGGACACCTCCAAGAAAGTCCTCAATATTCCAGCAAATTTCCTGAATGAACGCTCCGTTCACTCCTCACTGGTCATCGAAGTGACACAGTCATGGACCGGGACGGCCCGACTCGCATTATTTTTGGACTGCAATCCATTAGGCTTGGTGACACTCTCCAAGAATTTCCGAGATATGATGGCCAAGACCAGACCACCTTTAATCCACGTTGTACGTCCCCAGATAAGCCCACCCTTTCACTTTATCAATTCACACCAAGATAATAAAGATGGGAATGACAGGTTAATATTGGATATGAGATTGTCCATGCATATGCATACACATGATGGAGATACATAGATAGGATACTCACCTGTGAGAGACTATCCGCTGAAAGTGTGGAGATGTAAACCTTTACCAGTCCAAAATCTTAATGGGTTTTAGCCTTATTAGACTCATGCTTTTCCTACTCATTACACCCTTTGCACACCATCATATTTATGAATTTCCAGAGTCGAGATCGTAAAATCAAAGTCTCCGTCCGTCCATCGATTGATGCTCGGGAGGCTTTGGATGACCTACAGTGTCCATCCAGGGCTGAGCAAGCCATTCAACCAGCCACGAATGAAGTCATTACGTACCGGCGAGGTAAAGTGTGATTTGCTTACTGATCTTTAATGCTTTTGAATATAATTCTGAGAGTATTTAAATATAATTATTTGGAAAAACACGCTAACAAAATATGCCATGATTTTTCTTTAAGACTTTATCCAAAACGTTACTGCTCTTTTACTAAACGCACTGCTAAAAATTCATTTGCTTCAGAGCCGTACATACATACATATGATTTAAGAAAAAAAACTAATGATTTTTTTTCTTCAAGAATCACTCAATTTAATTTACTCACTCAATTGCATGGGAAATATATGCATGGAAATTAAATGCTGTCACATTAAAATACCTTATGGAGCTTTTGAGTATCTGCTCATTGAATGCCCTCCGTCAATACAACTAATGAGGAAATTACATGGCGGCTGGAGCTCCATAGGGTGGAGCTGCACGCATTTTAAAAAACATAAACGCCCTGACACTTTGTCCTGAATGACATAAACGTTTATTTCTTACCTGTATTGTAGAGCTCTTGCTAGTAAAAAAAATATAAAAAATTTAACTCGTTGCGTTTCTTCTCAAGTCTCAAAATGGCTATAACTTTTGCAGAAATGTGTAAAACGACTACAAAAAAAGCCATGAATTTCTGAGCGTTCACAGATGCTAATAATCCTGATTTTTGTATGAGCTGTATCTAAAGAATTAACCTAATGTAAAGATTTTAATTGGATTTCTTCTTCTGCATTGTAACTCACAAAAGTTGGACAAGGGTGTCCGCATTTACCTCCGCACTTTATCTCTTGTCCCTTGAGAGTTAACAGAGGTGAGGTGAGACACTTACTTCATTTTAATCCATTAATCTAATTAAAAATATTTCTAAATTACAATAATTAATTATTTTTTAATTGATTTAATTTCAATCAAATAACAGTTAATTATTCTTATAACCTGTAATCTATAGCTATCTTATAGCATTTTAATCCCGTCCTTTTTACTCCTCAATTCTGATTTTTTTAAAAGTAAAACATGCTGTGCACTTTTAATAATTTAATGCAACTGCTTTGTTGTTACTGCACTGTAATAAAACAACCTTTTCTGCAGTAATTTATAAAAGCACATACATTAGCCGCCGCAATAGCTAAGCATTAATTTGATCATTTACCTCTTGATAAGTTTTGCTCCTGATATTTTCTCTTTTTAATGATAACAAGCGTCTCGATTTTTTAATGCTACATAACCTCCCAGATGTCCGTTTAATTCGATGACTAAATCCTTAACAGCAAAAATGTATTACGATCATGTTTGTTAGATGTTTGTAAGGGTGGAAAAAATCTGATGATAACATGAACATGTAATAAGTCTTGGGATAATAATTTGTGTATGTACAAGTTTTGGTTTGTGCACAGGCGACATTCCAATTTTGTCGGCCGATTTGGATGACAGAGGTAAGCCCTTATGATTGACGCTATTATAATTTGTCTAATAGTTTAGAGCCCAAGCTTCCCAAGGACACTTGAGCCTATTTGTTATATCCTCTTTACATATACCCACTGATTTTATCAAGTGTACCTCCAAAAACCCAGTGTTCCCACAGATCAAGAAAGTGTAGATTCGATTGATTTCTTCTATCAGAGTTGCCCCTCGTTGTTAAAATTGAGATTAGGCTTCCTTCCTCCGCATTTTTGAGCTATTTGGCAAAACCAAATAGGTTTCGTCCAACTGTATATATTTGCATTTCATTATAGTTCACCCGTAGCATTTACCAATGCAAACTTTGCCTTGGGTCATTTGAGATTTTATTCCCTTCCTTACTCTACTCACTCGCACCAATAGAAGTGAATGAATTGCAAAATTGCTCTCTTTGGACATTTAATTTATATAACGATCCCATTTTTTTTTCAGAGTCTTTACTCATCAAAACCCTTCAGGAATTAATTCAAACCATCAAAGCTCTGCAGTTAGAGGTGCAGGCCAACGTAAGTGTTTATAATGATGACAACCCATTTTTCAACAATTCATCCACACTGCTTATATTTATGCGTATATATCTATCCACTACTGTTCCGAATAGCCTTTAGACTTTAAAACTTTTCATCTTTCAGAAAGAAGAAGCCAGGCTGCTTAAAGAAGCTTTGGAGAATTGTGATGCCTGCAAGCCCAAACGTAAGCTGCTACATACATATATGACAATGGGATCATTAAGATTTACATGCATTGATTTAGTATATGTATACTCAGCATTTAAAAAATGCTTTCTCCTTTACTTCAGCACCATCGGGATGCCGAGCTAATCCTCCACCCTGCTTCCAAGGGGTTCAGTGCACGGATGAAGGCAATGGACAAGTCCGTTGTGGTCAGTGTCCCAGAGGTTACGTGGGTGATGGGAGGTCATGCAAGCCTGGAGTCTCTTGTAGGGAACGTCCCTGTGCCCAAGGAGTCCAGTGTTTTGACACTGCTGATGGCTTCCAGTGTGGCCCTTGTCCCTCTGGTTTTATTGGAGATGGTCAACGCTGTGAGCGACGAAGGTCTTGTGAAAGCAACCCTTGCTACTCAGGTGAGAAATTCTCATAGTAGAGTTTTATATGGTAATAAATAGGAGACATTCACTGTACATAGACGGAAAGTAGCATTTTATTTTGAGAGCTATATTAATGACATGAAATATTTTCTAGGTGTTCAATGCATTGAAACAGAAGAAGCTCCTTTCTACCGCTGTGGCACTTGTATTAACGGGTTGACTGGAAATGGAACTCATTGCTATGACTTAGACGAGGTACTATACTCAACTTGCACACGTGCATAATTAATGGTCTATCGATTTATCTACTTCCGACTGGTTACAAAGCCTATTAATTAGCATGAATTTTGTATGAGGATTCATACATATTTACAAATGTATACGCTGTACTTTACTCGGGCGTTTAGAACGCTCTGGGATTTTATCATACATAGTTATTTATAATTAATTATATTATACGTACACACATAATGACAGTTTTTCCTATGCAAGTGAAAGTTGGGTTCCCAGAAGACAAACCACATTGGAATTTATGCATATTCATATTTATTGGGATTTTAGTGTGACCTGGCTGAACCGTGCGATCCCCGAGTAAGGTGTACCAACATGGCTCCAGGGTTCAGATGTGATCCTTGCCCACCTGGCTTCACCGGAAGTAGTGGGTTCCAAGGACAGGGATTGGAATTTGCTCGACGAAACAGACAACGTTGTTACGACATTGATGAGTGTAATGATGGTCGTAACGGTGGTTGTGTCGAAAATTCCAGATGCATTAACACAGAAGGGTCTTACTACTGTGGGGAGTGTAATCAGGGCTACTCAGGTAATCAAACGTTGGGTTGCCACAGCCGACCTGGTTTATGTCCCGATGGCTCATTCTGCGATGACAATTCCGAATGCGTGCGACTCACCGGGTTAAACTATTATGTTTGCAAGGTACGGGAATATTTGTGCTCAAAACCTGAAAAAAAAGGAGTTTGAAAATGCATATGTGTAGGATGAAATCCAGTTGGAGACAGGAAAACTCAACATGACGTATACTTTTACTTTGTTTTAGTGCAAAATTGGTTGGGCTGGCGATGGAAAGACATGCGGTCCGGATCGGGACTTGGACGGCTGGCCTGATTACGACTTGGGCTGCAGTGACAAAAAGTGCCGAAAAGTAGGGCACTTCCAATCAATATGTTATTACTTACTTTTATGTCCGTGTACTTTCTCTTATTGTTCCTCCCGGTTTTATACATGTATTACCACAGCATGAATCTCAAACCTTTTGTTTACGTTCCATAATTAGGACAACTGTGTGAATACGCCGAACTCCGGCCAGGAGGATGCTGACAATGATGGAATTGGTGATGCTTGCGACCCCGATGCTGACAATGATGGAATACCAAATAGCCCGGTCAGTTGGTTTTGTACTACTTCAGTACTAGAGATATTGCTTGCAGGTTTCCTAGATATAGCCTGGAGCATTGGACTGATACCGTTGATAAGTTTGATGTAACGTTGTATCATATGAGAATATGTATTTTCCTGTGTTTAGGATAACTGTCCCCTGGTTGCAAATCCAGGGCAAGAGGATACGGATCCGGATGGTGGCGACAAGCAGGGAGACGCTTGTGATAACTGTCCCACAGTGCCTAATTTGGATCAAGAGGATACGGACAAAGATGGGATCGGTGATGCTTGTGATGATGACATTGACAATGACGGTACCAAAAATCGACAGGATAACTGTCCAAGGACTCCGAATCCTTCGCAGAGAGACACGGATAGGGATGGTTTGGGCGACGAGTGTGACAATTGTCCAAGAGTTCCAAATCCGAACCAAGAGGACAGTGACAGGGATTTGGTTGGAGATGCTTGTGATAGCAACATTGATAGAGACAGGTAAATGCAACCATTGTTTCATTTCATTGTATTCAATGTATTATTTCCTTATGCAGCCGTCATTAAATGGCTCTATTTTTTCAGAGATGGCATACAAGACAATGTAGACAATTGCCCAACGATACCAAACAGCGACCAAAAGGATGCTGATAATGATGGAATCGGTGATGACTGCGACCCGGACGCTGATAATGACGGTATACCCAACAACCAAGATAACTGCTTGCTTGTATACAATCCGGATCAAATTGATACCAACCGAGATGGAATTGGTGATGCTTGCGAGGATGATTTTGATGACGACAAGGTTCCCGATTTCCTGGACAATTGTCCCAACAATTCGAAAATTTTCACCACTGATTTCAGGTTTGCTGCGTCAACTTTTGTATATTTTTTGATCTATGAGCAAATGAGCAACCATCATACTTATAATATTTATTTAATTGTATTTAATTTTATGCTATGTACGATTTAAATCACTTACATGTATTTCACACTTGTAGAACATATCAAACAGTTGTGTTGGATCCTGAAGGAGAGTCCCAAATTGATCCAAA
Source organism: Allacma fusca (assembly GCA_947179485.1). NCBI lineage: Eukaryota > Metazoa > Arthropoda > Collembola > Symphypleona > Sminthuridae > Allacma > Allacma fusca. Next base: position 39,856,825 of record OX359248.1, on the reverse strand, counting down.
CTGGGTTATTTACAATAAGGGAGCTGAAATTGTTCAAACTATGAACAGTGATCCTGGGTTGGCTGTAGGTATGTTTGCATTTTCAAAGGTTTATAAAATATTCTATAAAAATAAATACAAGTATGAGGTGGTTTTTGATGAAGGCTTAAATATAAAAATTATAACTCCATTTTCCAGGTTTCCACAGATTTGGAGGAGTGGACTTTGAAGGGACATTCTTTGTGGATACAGAACTTGATGATGATTACGTAGGCTTCATTTTCAGTTACCAAGACAATTCTCAATTCTATACCGTGATGTGGAAAAAGAACACGCAGACATATTGGCAAGCAACACCGTTCCGTGCAGTAGCTGAACCAGGTATTCAACTCAAGTTAGTGCAGTCCAATACGGGTCCAGGAGAGATGTTGCGGAACTCTTTGTGGCACACCGGCGACACAGAAAACCAAGTGAAGCTGTTGTGGAAGGATCCAAGGAACGTTGGTTGGAGGGAAAAGGTGGCCTACAGATGGCTATTACTTCATCGTCCGAAAATTGGCTTGATTCGGTTGAGAATCTTCGAGGGAGAAAACATGGTTGCTGACTCTGGAAACGTATTTGACACAACCCTTAAGGGTGGACGTCTTGGTGTCTTCTGCTTCTCCCAGGAAATGATCATTTGGTCTGATCTGGTTTATCGTTGCAACGGTACGTGTGGCTTCTATAGTAGTTGTAGTCTCTATTTTACAGAACTATTTTTATAAGTTTGATTTTATTTGATTTCAGATCACGTTCCAGAAGCGATTTATCGTGAATTACCACCCAGATTACAGTCGGAAGTAGAAATTGATCGCAGCCGACCACCACCTCCTACGTAGGTTAAAATAATTTGAGACATGTGTCAAAAAACTGTCTTCCTTTTCATTAGCAAAATTTTAAATAGACGTTATGATAACTTACCTTTACCACCTATATGTTGTTGAAAATTATAGAATTTTCACTGCCAGAAATAATCCCACAGTGCCGATACAATTCTTTTATGACATAATTTTAACAGTTTGAAATATGTTCTAATATTGCTACAATTCAGTTTTGTTTTTGACTCCAAAATGCTTTCAAATTTGTCTAATTTTAACTCCAAGAGTGCGCTCGTTTTTAATACGAAAAATACAGACACAATAAATACTATTTGTAACTCCATTGGCTCCACAATATTAAGTACTGTCTGGTAGCAATTTGTTGTATCATTATTACATGAAAAACATTATTAAAGATTACAGAACTAATAAACTTTTGATATTACCAAATATTTGGTATTTTCAAGTTTGCATATCGTCACTTATTCCGGTATACAAATAAGTGAACAGGACAGTAAATAAGTCTGTGTCTCATATTATGAACATAATGAGAAGTAAGCTGTACAGTGTGTTATGGAAATCAGCACCTATTTATTTCTCGAAATATTTCATGTGCTCTCACCTCTTAACCGGAAAATCATTTGCTCCTTTCTTTAAAAATTAAAAACATTACTAGAAAAAATCAAGAGAAGCGTTGTACACAGACATTTTCTTTGAATTATTAGTTGTACAATACAACTACTACAAAACATAATTTCACTGGAATTACAAGCTCTGCAGAATTTATACATTGTGCGCTCCAAAATTATTCTTATTTCATATTTTTCAAACTTTCTTTAAAAATTAAAAAACCTTACCAGAGAAACTCCGAGAAGCAACGTACACAGACATCTGCTTTGAATAATAAGATGTACTACAGCTACTACAAGGCATTTCACAGAAATTACAAGCTCTGCAGAATTTATACATTTTGTGCTCCAAAATTATTCTATTATTCCGTATTTTCAAGCTTTATACAAACGTGTACAAACTCTTGGAAATTTTGTTACAAAACGGGTAGAAATGTTCATAAACTATTTTAAGTCCTAATTCAGAATACAAAATAAAATAGCTCATGTCGGTATGAAAACGATTAACTAAGCTCTACAAAAAGTTCTTGTTTACAGCACTAATCACTAAGTTTCGAGAATTGATGTTCCACAAACACGCGTGCCTGTGAGCAAAGATTGAAAGACCATTTCACAGGAAGAGAAGTTTGGTAATGAAGCCACAGAATCACACATAATACAATTTAACCAAATTAGAGACTTCAAAATTCGATAAGTACTAGATAAATCGGGAATTTCACTAACATGCAAAACATCATCCTATTATTTCTAAAAAATATTTACACACAGTTCAAGTAAGGCATAGACGTTTCTGGCGAAGGTCTTCACGTGTCCTTCGTAAGTTTTCTGCGGAATAGTAAAATGTGAGGTTCTGGAAGACAAAGTTAAAAAAAAACAATGAACAATCCTTCTCATTCATTATTATGACTTCCCGTTAAATAGATCCCCCTCTAATTAAGCATGTACATGCAGCTCTAACACAGAAAAAACCAAGAAATCTTTCTTTACCCGGGTCATGATTCATGTAATGGATCCATCCCGGACTTTGTTGGACTCCTATAGCTCGCCATTCCGCTTCAGTCATCAGCTTATGACGGGGGATACTCTTAGCAATTTCTTTCGGCACAATCACATGCCTATAAAATAATCCAATGAAAACAAAAATAAATACATTCGCTTCACCACAGCAACTCCTAATCCATTCAAAACCCATTCCTAACCACCATCACACCTAGTTCACACTAACACAGGGCATTACACTAAAACTCACCTATATTCGTAAAGTTCATCGGTGTATTTGCTGGAGTAATAAATCTCTTTATTGGACATTTTTTCGTTTGAAATTGAAAACCCAATCAACTCCCCAAATTACTCTGAAACCAGGATCTTAAATCATGGAACTCCTCCTTCCTGCAACATGAATCCTGTTATTAGCATTTTTACAAACTGTCATTCTCTAATTCTATATGCAAAGTAATTCAACGCCTACATTACAGACATACTCCCTTTCAAGTATTTTTCCCTTCTATTTTTAAACAAGGTTATATGCAATACATACTACGAGAGAAAAAAAAGTTTTTACTTTTACTCACACACAATCACTTACTATCAATTTTTGCTTTCCCAGTCCAATTAATTCTATTCACTAAAACTTCGGACGCACAAGTTACTTAATTCAAGGAAACAATAATAATTATTCTTAATTTCTGACACCAAAAGCGTTGACTCTATAAGGACTTGATACTACGCAAAAAGTAATAATTCAACGGATGAAATCAGAAATGAACTGTATAATATATAAGGAAGGATCTTTCTTCCAAGATAAAGTATTTTGTCACGATGAGGATGTACAGAACGGACAGTAATAGAAAGAACAATGTATTCAGACGGTTAGGGCTGCCGGCGGGGTGAATAGTTCTCGGCCCTTTTGAATACACCAATCAGAGAGGTTGACGTTGGAGGGAATGCTGTCGTTGCAAGTTTGTACGCCAGATGTCGCTAAAGAACTCTCTCCCAATTCCTGACTTCCTTTTTCAATTTCACTGCACTATCACTAATACTCGACTCTGTGACATCGTACTTACTTAGCTTAAACTTTTGTAAGTAAAGTAAATTTTTTTTTTTGAAATATTGTGGGACATTTCAACTCGTATTTTTTGATCTAGCAAAAAGAGTCCACGTAGGATTTAACCCTTTGAATGATTTGCTCTACAGAAGACAAATTAACATATGGTAGTTTAATTGACCTAGGCGTTAATGATAAAGATTTAAGGGTGTATTTATTATTTTAATTCAAAAATGTGCATATTAAGTTTGTACTAACTGTGTTAGTACTCATACCTTACTATTCAGTGTATTTTGTAAGTAAGTACTTAAGTAAGTATCTACGTCCAACTTTCAAACTTCAGGGGCTAAAGTCATCTAGAATGGGGCACAGTGCGATCAGATTACGTGGACGTCTTCTATTGTTAGATTTGTTAAGTGTGTGTGTGTATGCTTAAACAGTTCTATTAATGCGTGTACTATGTAGGTTGTACGTTTATAATAATGGAGTTGCTCCCTGAAATAAAACATCTTCATTAAAAGCATACACAGTAAAAAATCATTTACTTATTAGTATTTACACGTCCTTATTATTTGTCTACATTTACAATTAGAACTAATCGCCCATAAATGCATGGTTACATGTCAATTAATGCGCTTTCCTGACAGATGTGTGCTGATTAGACCAGTTAGGATGGATGCTTCAGCAAGGGTTAAAATTGAAGTAATATGAGCACCATGTCTGAAGCATCCCCAAGGGATGTATGAATTACGACCATGAAATACAAAGCTGGGCAAAAAAAATTTCCTATCCTAAATCCTACATACATTTTATAGTTTACAAAAGCATACATTTTGTATACATAAATTTTTCCAGAAATGTAATCCTCTCTTCTAATTTGAAGGAGTGGATAGTGATAGTGTCATAGATGGGCATTTTTTAATCCCTCGCCCTCACCTCATGAGATATGTAACAAAATCTTGTCGCACTCGCTCTCACCCGTAACCCTCACGACACCTTGCGCTGGAACTCGCACTCAGACTCGTGAGGGCCTACTATAAATCATAAGGTTCTCCCTCGGCCTCATGAGTCCATAAGTACAACATAACTGCCAGTGCATTGCAATCTAGCTATCACCCAGTTAAGACCTTCAAACATTCACTTAATTCTTCTGAACTTTAGCTAATTCTTAAGATCTTTAGATTCGTTTATGGCAAAAAGGCACAGCAAAGAGGAAATACGAGAATTATTTTGCGGGATTTAATACTGCTGTTCGAACTTCATGAGGACTACCTTTTAGTACTCACCCTCGCCCTCGTTTTCGTACGTACATTTTGCTATGCCTCGCCCTTATTTGTTGAGGGCCCTTCTTTTATGATAGGAACTCGCTCTCATCCCTCAAAAATTGAGGCCGAGGGCGAGGGATGAGGGCGAGGGAAGAACTCATACCTCGTGAGGGTGCCCATCAATGGATAGTGAAAGTGAAAGTGATGGTAAGAATCAAATATTCGCGCGCTCTAGACACATCGACGACCATAGCGCTGCGCAGCTAGCTATTGCATGTAACCATTTACTGCCATCCCAAATTAATACATTTGCCTTGCTGAGCCAGCAATTGCTGGCTGTGCAGTGCTCGTCATACGTATATGCAGCATATAAATAACTTTATGCATAAATATATGTACAGTACACGTAGAATCGTTTGCATTACAGCAGGAAATAAATGCGAATACACTAAAAATAGATACAAAAGAAAATACAGTTGGAGCTCGCTGAACATACACGGTACATACGTAACTAAATCTCCTGGCCTTTTATACATACATACGCGTACATACAGTTTTCATTGCATACATATATCATACATTTTTTTTAGTAGAAACAAGTAACATGCAGCCTACATATATTGCATACAAATACTCGGAAAATGTGCGAACATACATAAAAAACGGCGCATATTTATGCATAAATGTAGGATATGTGCCCAACTGAAGAATGTAATGAATGCGCACGCATGAAACAATATATAGGTAAGACAATAGACAACCTTTGACCTCTCATGACTCATAACTCGGAAACAAGACGTTTTTGCTAAAAATTTAATGTATAAGACATGGAAATATATATAAATTAAATTTCATGAAAATGGAAAAGGAAATAGCAAAGTAGGTTTCAAATACTCTTACATCTACAGAAGGTCAAAACCAACCTGAAAACGAATCAGTCGGACCTGAGCTGCCGAGGCAGTAGGACCAGGTGAGGGGAGCTCTGGAATCTAAGTGTGCATCTTTGAACAGCTTCCTGATGATGGTGGTGGGTCAGGGGGGTCAGTGATACAAGATTTAGCTACTGTGGCCCAAAGACCTTTAGGGTAATTGCTGGGGGGACGTTGACGGTCGCCATGGACTCAATGATGGGAAAATCTCCAGAAGGTACGTCCATATTCCTGGTAACACTCACAATCAGTCACAAATCCTAACGTCCCTCACGTCCGTCCTGAACGCATGCTGTACGTACTAGTCTCAGTCAGCACAAACATCGTTTATGAACTTCCCCGTCCGCTTCACGTACACGTCCGTGTCCCTATCCCTCCCACCGTCTCACGTGACAACATATTCGCATTTCTCTGGCTACGCACATGGTTCCCAAACGCAAGGATATGTGGTAGATTTCATTCCGTTCGTTGAGTAAAGCAGTTTAATAAGGACCGATTCAAGTTGTGTAAATTCAATGATTTTTCAAGGCAAGAATTTTAATGATAGGTTTCGCCAGAACGCCCTTTTTTGTACAACAAAGTCAATTTTCAAATTAATTTAATTTTAACCTTCTGAGGCGCCAATTTAACAAACGACCCCTCTCCCCCATCTCGTGAGTGCTCTCATTATTTTTTATTACACGTAAATAAATCCCCGTACAATTTCCTACAGTCCCTTTGCTTTCAAATAACGTTTTCACGGGCACTTGGTTAAAATGAGACAGTGTCAAAATTTATTCTCATTGAATTTCGCTTCTGAAGTAGAGTTCCTAAAACTTCGTTAGTGCCTTGTTCGGTCATTGTTACAATCCTGGAGTCTGATATCTCTGATAAGCCCAACCAAGTTGCTACAAGCGATTGCAAGATATGGTTTAAGTAACGAGGTAGTAAATTGCTAATTTAGAAACTGGATGGTTTTGGTTTTACTTCGTTTCTGACCCCAGTGACACTTGATAAAATTTAACTTTAAGTACTGATAGATCTTAGACACAATGTCGAAACCCGAACTAAAGTTTGAACCAGTTCGATGGAGTTCTCTCAATTTCTTGGTAATGACCGGGTCCATTGGGTGTATTTTATTCCGACAATTTGGTTAACACAATGTAATCAGACACCACTGCAAGACTAGATCTCACAAATCTCAATTCTCAAATGCAATGGTATCCTCCCAAAATGCCGTCTCCCCCTGAAATTTCGCATGTCAATAAGACATGAAAACTGATTGTAAACTGTTATAAGATTGGATTTAAATTTCAGGTGTTGGAGACAATTGAAACAATTGAAAACCCTGCAATGAAGATTTTGTTCAAGCGTGTTTGTGGAAAGGTCCAACACTGTTGGACAAACGTTACGCAACTTTTGCGGTCAAGTTAAACACCGGATGAAGGTATGCGCCGGCAGCATGAGCAAAAGCGTCGGTCTCATCCGTACGCTACGCGAGTCAACCCTCGCAAGGAGGGTTGATTTAATTTACACGGGGAGACCTTGACCCATTGAAAGGGAAATTGTCCGAAGTTGGAATCCATAAAAATATGTCTGAAACCGTTGCTATAACTGATCACAACCGAGAATTGGTATTTTGGTGTATAATTCGTCACGATAATGTATGTCTGCTTTTCCCACGACTAAGCTCAAAGTTGTTTCTGGAATAACGGATGATTAGGTACATTTTAACAAACTGCTGGTTCTTATTTCAAGTTAAGACTTTGCTTACCAAACTCATTCGCCGGAAATATTGTCGTGGGGGCGGCTGTTCAACAGGATCTGGAGAGTTTCAACTATGATTACCGGGGAGACGTTACTTCGTGATTGACACAATATTTTTTTAAGATTCGAAAAGCCCATACAAGTTAGCGGATTTAGTGCAAGCGTTTTCCCCACTAAACAGGATTTCCAGTGTGGACAGCACAGTTAGATTACCTAAAGTCTTGAGTATCTTCGTCAGCTCATCGCACACACGCAAAATCCGAACCAGTACTAAGTACACGTAGTTCCAACGCGTATAACAAAATGAAACTAAACCAACTCCAGTTGCTTGAACTAATTTACTTGTCAACACATGCGAGGAACTAAATTGGTTTACCACCGACTTTATTCGTTGAATAACCGATTCGTAAAATTCGAATTCGTGTAAGCACACAAGTGTTGTGTGAATAAACCAAGTAAGCCTGCGAAATTGCTGGATTCATTTCCGCTTTATCATTCAGCATAATAGCAGCTCCATCGTCAACTCCTTTGTAATTATTTAAGGTGTTTAAACCCGCATCGTCGACATCACTCTCAATCGAGACTTCCTCGTCTCCTAAACAGAACATTTGCTTCTCGCTTCTATGACTACTATCATATTTGCTGCTCCGTCAGTAACCGCTCTCCAAACTTTAGTCTCCAAATTTTCACAACTCGTCATTTCTCTATGTCGTCGCCGGCTTTGTGTGTGGTTGGCGAAAATGGTTGTATCCCTAATACAACGTTGATTTTTCCTTTTTACTTTTGCTGAGGCATTGTAGCTGGAACTCCCAGGAATCTACTTATCACACCCTTTTTGGTCCAAATGTCGGAGCAAATCGTTATTCTTTGGGCGTCATTTGTCAGTCTTTGATGCGATCCGCACTACTTTCAAATTCCTAGCATCTGAAACAACAGTATTTCTGTCAGGAGGTCGAAGGTCGAACCTTAGGAAATAAAAACGTCAAAACATTTCGAAACTCTTGTAAATTCATTAAGTTAGTTGGAAGGGATGTACAACCATAAAACATCTGTGATCATGAGGATATTTCGTTTCGAAGGTTAACTTGGGTTGTTTCAAACCGACAGTATGCCAGTGATCTCCTTTATCCTTCTCCTCCACTTGTTCTCACAATCTCGGTTGGCAAGATTTTAAATGTCTTTTAGCGTTCGTGAGATTTGTGGCTACAATAATGATGAAACAATACTTGCAGTCTGACTTGTTATTAGTCTTGTCCCTCAACAAGTGTTTCCACAACTCAGATTCCTGTCTTCTTACCCCGCTTTAGATTCTGCTGCAGCGATTCTTTGCTGAACCGGATCGGAAATCGGTGGATCTTAAAGCACTTCATCCAGCTCTGAAATTTTAGAAATATGTTTTTCATACCCAATGTTTTTATACAGGTATAAGCAATACAAAAATGCTGCTTCTTCTAAACAAATATGTTTATTCCTTATTTGCAAAATATCTTTTCTTAATACAAGCAAGAGTATATATCGCTTATAACAACGAGCTAACAAATTAATTAATTAATAATTTTAATAACATTAACTTAGGAAATCAACGCACTTAGCTTCGTCAAGTCCACTTTTGCACGTGTCCGGCTTACTGCCACCTTCACAACTGGTACACGGCGAACTGCCACAAGCACAACTGCCAGAATTATTTTTTGCCCCTTCCATAAATACTTACTAAAAATCAAAAAAAGGCATTAACATCCATTTTAATTGCCAAATATAATTGGTTATGAGACTTATCATAGTATTTAGCTATGAGACCAGGGATGGGAATGGATTATTAATTTGGGATTAAATTAATCCCGGATTACAAAATTTATAAAAAATAATTAATACCCCCATTAATAAATAATTAATTAATAATCCCAATCTAAATGTTGCGGAAACTTGAATATAATCCTTAATCCTCAATCCCAGTTCAAGGCTTTCATTTTAAACTTTTAGTTTAATCCAATTATTTGCATGGCGACGAATTAATCCCCAATCCGAATCCAAAACTTGGTGAATTATTTGGTCAATCCTAATCCCAAAATCCAATGCTGTCAGTTAAGAAGTGTGATGTGTAACAATATTCACAGAGGACGCAACCTTGACACAAACTCAATTCTTGCTCCCAAGCATTTGAATCTTGCTCTGGCAATTCAAATCTTGCTGTAGAGCTATAAAATTAACTATATACTACACTGTATTGCTATATAACTTTATGCTGGCATATGTATATACCGTGAGTATGCCAGAATGACAGACTGGCACCCAGAACCGACTTTGACAGAGTATATGTAATTATTTATTCGGCAAATGACAAGGGTCCTGTCTCCTCACTCTAAATTTTGAGAGCTACCAAGAAAAAAGTCCAGGAATCAACCATAGTAAGTTACTTGACATTTATTTGAGCTTGCTCCGTTTTTTGCCTGGGTTCATAGCTCAGTTTAGTTTCGGGAGTATTGTGAGTATGCTTGTGTATTTAATTTACATTGATAATGAAATTAAGACAAGTCTGTAACTTCTTTTGCTATAGAGGTACGGATCCCCTGTATGAAAATTACTCTCGATCCAAGTCAAATACGAGCGCAAGAAGCGACAACTCGGTACCCATTCTGGGGCAAGTTTTAAAACGAGTTTAATCATGTAAATTCTGGGCGTAGACCTACCCCAAGTGGTGGTTCAGCGATGGGGAATCCTAGACAGGAAGGACTTCCTAAAGATGGGATAAATTTGCGGCAGGTTCAAGAAGTACCGGAATGTCCAGTGTGTATTAATATTCCGCGACCACCGATTTACAACAGTTATACCGGTCTTATTCTTAGTGGTGGATGCAAGGATGCTAGCGCGTTGGTAAAACGAACATTAATTTGTGTTGGGGAAGCTCACAGAGAATTAGGTTGTGGTACCGATCCAACGACGATATTTAGCATCAGCTTTAGTCCAGAAACTGATATATAAAATATCGGTGTCATAAGTGCTAATGAGACAGTTACTTGTGGAGATATGAATGATCAAAATGAGGGAAAATATGATGAAAAGTAAGAACAGGAGTATTTTCGAGTTTTTGAAAGGTAGAGGTTCGAAGATGGACATCCAGAGAGTGAAGACTGACTCGAATGAGAAATGTGAGCCAGGGTCTATGGCAAAGATCTGTAAAACCGAGAGCGAAACACAGCCTCGCTGTGAACCGGATATCGGAAAAATGTTGAAATTTTACCATTAAGTTTACAAGAAATGTAGGGTGCCCCTCATATGAATTCTTTAGAGATACCTAAGCTAGAAGGGACTATGGTAAGTTACTAATTAAACGATTGTCGTGATTTCACTTATATGGAAAGTTGAAGGGGTGTTCTAATGCATGTCTTGCGCTTTGTGTAGAATCCGGATGATGATTTTGGCAAACAAAAAACCCCAAAAACTGTTCCAGGGGATATTCAAGCTCGATTCGATTTAAATGGAATCATTAGACTTTGATGATATGGTAACACTGGATGCATCATTCGCTTACCTTTCTGATGTGATGTTTCCCACAACCGAAGAGGTAATGTGGAATAACATAGAAATGGACCCTAGCCAATTAGCCATCCAAGTGTGCTGGCACGCCTCTCGAGCCTCATTGGCTCGTTGTTCTGGAATGAATATTTTGTATTAATGAGCGCGAATATAACGGCACTATGTAAACACCATGTAAATTACACGCCCGAGTGTTTACATTGCAATGCTGGCTTTAAGATTTCAGTGATTTAATATTAAGTAATTTAAAAAACAATACGGCTAGCAAATTACAACTTACAGTAAGGGCACAACTGTGTCACAAAAAGCAATATGTGCAAAGCGTTGTTAAGCGTACTAAAGCAATTAGGATTTTATTATACTACTAAATCAGGTTAGTACTCAAAAATCACATTTATCATCACAACTGTCATCATCACTGGTATTATCATCACTAGACTCATCATTGGCACGTAAATTGATTATAATAGACTTTTGTATAGTTTCTATAAAATTCCATTCAACTAAATTATCCCTTTCCCACATATCTGCTTCGACTTTTAACACATTGTTTACACAGGCGTCCCATAAATTGGGAGTTACAGATGTGATTACTTTTCTTGTAATTTCGAGTACATTTTTTATACCACCAGGTGAATTTAACTTACCAATTTTACATTTAACCCAACTCCAAACTAATTCGATTGGGTTTAGTTCACAATGGGCAACTGGTAACCACAAATCTTTAATTTCTTTCCCAGAATATTCTGCGATTTCGTCTATCTGAAATGTCGTAGATACTGGAAATGTTTTTCAAATAAGGCTGTTAAGGATGTTTTTGTTTGAATTAAGTCCGCCGGAATTAGAATTGACCGCAGTTTTAAATTTTCCAGAATATCCTTTTTCAGCTAATAATATTTGAGCATGACGCTATTTGCTACCTAAATGTGGGGACCGCGACAACAGCAAAACTGGGTATTATTTTTAATTATACAAAATTAATGCCCTCGTTGGATATATTCTTCGGCCATACAAATCTAGTGTCACTGGCCTTATTTCGGCGATTGTAAATGGATCACATTCAATAAGTTTATTAATTGGTCTCTGCAATTTTGGATTCACATTTTCGTTCTCATGGTCACTTTTTCGCTTCAATACCCGTTTCACTGTACTGGAGCCTACATCAAAAAATTCTGCAATTTTTTTAGACGGCTTGTCGTACTTGTTTCAGTAGACACTATTTGGTTTGACAATGCACTGAATGTCATGCTTAATCTCTTGTAAATAGACGTACACTTTGTTTACAAAAACGTGTTCCCTTACTGTAAGTTGTAATTTGCTAGCCGTATTCATTTTTAAATTACTTAGTATTAATCACTGAAATCTTAGAGATAGCATTGCAATGTAAACACTCGGGCGTGTAATTTACATGGTATGTACAGAGTGCCGTTATATTCGCGCTCATAAATACAGAATATTCATTCCAGAACAACGAGCCGATGAGGCCCGAGAGGCGTGCCAGCACACCTGGATGGCTAATTGGCTAGGGTCCATTCCTGTGATTCCACAGTAGTACACTAGATCGGGTATGTAAGACTGTGATGACGGGTAATTGGTCAGCTATATCAGCAGGTATGTTATCATTGTCAGATCGTTAGCTTGAGTATTTGTAGTTTGGTATTCTGTTTGCACTATTTTTTATAATTTTTAGCTTCAGCAGCGAGGTCTTCTGGAACGGATATTGTCAAAAATAATCCCTTAGCAATCTCAGTTTGGCTAGCCCTGAAGACATTTCGGGGTACTTCAGATATTTACGGCTAACCGTGAGGTAAAGTATTATGGCCCTGAAGTAAGGGATTTAATGTTCTGTTGGATTCTGTTAGAATATTTGCCTTGGGAACAGTAGGAGTACATATTGTCCAAGATTAAAATCTTAAAATTGTAATTGATTGTTATAGCTTGTTTCCTCCAGATTATTTAACGACAGAAGTTAAAACTGATCGGGCCTTGCTTCAGCTTTATACAATTTTAATGGTAAAGACGAGCACAATCAATAGAAATAATAATGAGTTACTTTTTCATGTACTGGATTATCACGTGACCCGGGGTCTACCTGTAGAAGATGTGCAGAAACTTTTAAAAATTATGTAACAGGCCGCAAGAAGATATGTTTGTTATTCACTTGATGTTATTGAGTGGTACACTAATAAAATAAAATTGCCTTGTAACTCTATGCACGTAGTTTATTAGTATCCTAATAAAACTCAGTCGATGCTAGCACTGAAATTACAATTTTAAAAACCAAGCAGTTCACTTCTCGCCAATTTGAGTGAACAATGAAGCACGTACAAGTGATTTATTTATACTAACGTGTCGAACTAAATGAAAGGTTTATGATGGACGATATCGATAGAGATGTACAAACGAATTACAATTATTAGGTTTTAAAAACATGGGAAACAACACAATATTGAGTAAATCAGATCACAACATGATAAAACACCACTTATAAACTCGTAATAATACTCACATGTAATGTAGAAAAAATTGATAATACTTACAAGTAACTTACAACAGCAGATTCATTATGACGACTACACAACCGTTAGAATTACGCGAAAAAAAACGAAACATGTTTTTAACTGCTAGTGCAAAGGCAAGGAAAGTAGTCAGTCTAGGTCTTGAAGTATATGATATTTAAGTAATATATTATTGAAGCCTGAATATTTTGTAAATTGTAAGCTGTAGTTTGCCAGTATTATTTAAACGTTAGGTTATATATTATGGTTATTTTATATGCATAAGCATTGAGTATACGAGCAAGGACGTCTGCAACTATTCGATCTGCCCAAACCCAACCCCAGGTTGATTCCCTTGACGGTAATGGGGCCCTTGTACGTGCAATAAATGTAGGACTTGTACGATTTGCGGGAATTATTTTTGCCGGCTTTTTGTACTATCAGTTCAATTCAGTGCAGTAAGTGTGACAGAATATTTGATAATTTTTGACATTTTGATTGTTGTGTAGATGTGTGTATTACTGTAAGTGTGTCTTTTTGTGTGGTGGGCTGTAATTTTGGACTGTAGTGCTTCAATTAGTTTTAGTAGTAATTAGTTGTTTTATAATAGACGCTTGAGTAACATTTATTGTGCTTGAAAACATGAGCGATTTTACTATCCCGCCTTTGGACGTAGTAACTTTGACAAATTATGAATATGACAGTTTTATTTTGAAGGAATGGCCTTTAAATGCGTTAAGAGAAAAATTTGGACCACAATTTAAATTAATGTTAAGTGAATCTTTTCATATAGATGAGGAAATAACTTATTGTGATGAGAGGATAGCATCGTTGCCGTTGGAAGAAGACATTCCTATAAAGACCTACAAGAAGCTGCCCCAAAAAACAACGGTAAAAGCCGTAATGCAGGGTTATTAATTATTATTATTTAAAATAAATGTAACTTCATGAAAATATACATTGGTAGTTTTTTTAATTTTAGAAACAATTTGATATGTACAAAGAATGGAAGACGCTAAAATCAAGTTTTAAAAGTGCAAGAGAATTCGTGGATTATGCCCAGACCCGGGAAAGCATTCTGGGAATCGATGTTACCAGTGCAATAAGTGTGGACGAACTTTTAGAACGCGTAAGCAAGGAGCAAGTACCGTACTCCAATGTCATGAAACTTTACCGTTCCAGAAGTAAACGGAATGACCGATTGTTTCACCTTCCTTCCTACCTCAACTCACCTCTCGACTTTGCCTTGGAAGAAGGATCTGTAGTTGGAATACATCACCCGTTAATTTACGCTGGACCACCCTACTCGGCAACATACATCCATCGCGATGACGGGATGCTCCCAACTGTCAATTCGCAATTGAATGATGGGGAAAAGTTATGGATCGTGACTCATCCACAGGACAATGATAAACTGATTAACCTGTTCAAATTCGTTTCTGGAATACAAGGTAATATGCCTACGCTTTGAATGGGGACAACAATTTTTAAAATTATTAATGTGTGACAAACTAATCTGAAATTTCAGACGAACACTGTGCAGCAAGTTGTGTCCGCGGTGGATATTTAGTGCCAATGAGAACATTGCAAGCACATGGTGTCAGAATGTTCTGTACTGTCCAGCGGAAACATGAGACGATATTCCTAGGTCGAGGAGTTTTCCATATGGTCATAAATCTGAAATTCACCGTCAACATCGCTGCTAACTACATCGATGAAGAGTGGGTACTTAAGGGGTGTCCCGTGTGAACTTGTGGGGGAAATCATTACTGGGGTAGACGGATTGGATATGGGCATGATTTGAAAAAAAATGGATGCTGGCGAGATTAGGTACGTTTATTCATCATTTTTACCTAAGCGTGTCATATTTTCTTACTGTATAGTATAGTATAAATCTACTTCTGCATTTACAGATCTGAAAAAGTTTCCGTGTCAACATTGCCCAAGGTCATACGATGAAGACCAAAAAATCAAGAAGCATATAATCGAAGCACACGGCGATAAATCCATTCCTTGTTCCACTTGCGGTAAACTTTTCAGCACTGTCAAGCTGAAGAACGCTCACGAGAAAGTGCATGCACGTAAGTACTTTCAAAATTAAAGTTAAAGTATTTCCTATATTTCTACGTATAATTGTAATACTTTGTTTAAAATATGCTATTTTTTAATTCCAGCCAAACATTTGAAATGCCCAAAGTGTTCCAACAAGACAAATTCTGTTTCAAACCTAAATAGGCATCAACGGGAATCATGCGAAAAAATTCAAGGTAAGATTTGTTAAACGATCATTAAATTGTGCGTGTTCAGTGTTGCAAGGTTATATGATTGCTGCTTGTTTGCAGTGTCACTTTTTGCATGTCCTCGCTGTGGCAAAAAATATGGTTCGGCCATCATAGGGAGTGTATTGTGGTAATCCGGCGTTTGTGGGAGCGGCCCAACTCCGTTACTCTGTTTCCACCATCTCCAACTTCCCGTCCAACAGCTGATCCAGGGACGGAGCAGCCACAATGAGGCCTTTGTAATAAAATGTTACATAATGTTTATAACGAGAGCGTATATTTAGATATGAGAAAATTCAAAAAGCAAGTATAATTCGTTGTTTAATACACATATTGGAAGTATTATTGATAGTTCATTTTTTGTCTTATTAATTACTATTAATAATTATTTTTGAGTTAGTTCAGGATACTTTCACTTGTATTGAAGTTCAAGATATTTACATACTTTAATTGACCAAAATGTGTTACTGCAGGAAATCTTCGCGATTTGGAACTTGGAAATGGTTTGTGTGAGGATGTTGGAGAATCCATTGAAAGCTTTTTACGACGGTTCCTAAAGCTAAATAAATTGAAATTGAACGGAAATTATCAGGGCGACTCTCTGCGAAAACCAGATATTACAATTAGTATACCCCCGTTTACTAGTTTGGAATATTTGGATATTGGTGAAAATTATTAACTCGCATCAGTTGACCAATCTCCTTGACAGTGATTTCGTCTGAAGCAATAGTAACAAGATAAAAACTGTTGAAGTTGATTTGAAAACGGAATTTTTCAGTGTGACATGAAACTTTGCACTTCTGCCAAGCCTGAAGACGTTGATTTTAGGGAATGTTTACAACATTGAGGAACTGCATTTCTCTTCCTTTCGTGTTCCCCGACTCATTCGTGTTTGTAACCCTTGCCAATTGGTTGTAAAAAAGTATTTGTAATTGATTTTAAATTTTTTATTTGCAGTTATTTACTGGCAGCTATTTCAACTTTGGACCTGACAGATCGACAAGTTGTGCAAATCATTAGTAGAATAGTTCCGATTTTCCAAGGTAGCATTATAAAATTACGACTGTCAATCCGGACAGTAAATTGACATCCAACATTAGGCTACTAGAGATGGCTCTATATTGTATCGGTGGGAATTATCATCAAAGTTTTAACTCTTCGAACAATGACATTCGACAGAATTCTACATAATCATTGTTCGCTTTTGGTTCTGGAAATATCAAACATGAGAATTAGATAGATTGCATTTTATGTATAGATGAGCTTTTTAACAACTCGTTTTCAGCGAGATATTTGTCCAAAATTAAATTGACTGTTTATTTAAATTTTTATGAGGTTGATTATATAATATGTGGTTATTTAGCATACGCGCCATAATTGCTTATACATATTTGCAACATGCACTTTTTTCGTAATCATTTGTGTAAGTAAACACTGTATAAACTTCATTTGGGCTGTTCTAAACAGCTGTGTTTCAAAGGTGCCATTATCTTTAGTGAATGGCCTCGTGTAAAATATTTACAGCAGCACACAGAAATAAGCGTAAAAATAGGTGATAGCTAAGAGCTCTTAAGTTTCAACGACAATATTTTAAGGTTCTGTCATGGCGTGCTGTGTTAAAACAAGCCCTGGCATCTTTTTGTACGAATATGGTTGTCTTATTTTAGTTGTTTTTACTTTTTAGAAGTTTCCAGTATGTTTTAGAAAGTATATTTTCTGTTATGAAGTAAATAATTGCTGAATTTGGAGCACAAAAATGATAGAATGAATTGTTATTCGAAATAAAGTATTTTTTGTAGCAGTCTGATTCAGTTATGCTTTATTCTTAGTAGAAATTAATTGCGTAGTTTCTAGGATAAGACTTATTTTTGTCTTAAGTCTGGGGTTATTTCGATGGAATTTTGAAGTACTAATATCAGAAATCAGAGAATAGATGTCTAAGACAAGAACATGCATGTTAGTATTATGGTTGTGTATATAATGTAGAATATCTTTGGAATGAAAACTATTTGGTGATTGTGCATGAATGAAAATAGAATAAGTTGTTCAGGTGTTTATGAAAATACTGGAATGCTGTTTGCAGCGTTCCAGTTAAGTGAATGTGTATCTTGGTATTGTCAATTTGAAAATTAAACTTGCACCAAAATGAATTTTGTATTTAACCCAAAATTATGGCACACCAATTTTTCTTTTCACCGGCGCAAGGATAATGTAATCAACGACAATAAATAGTACATTTTTTACGAAATCGATAAATGATGTTAAAGTACAAAAACGTAGAAATAATTTATAGTATACTCTAACGAAATTTTAACTACAGAGAGTTCGTTTGAATGTAACCGTAATTTTAAAGCTGTGTCCTTCAAGATTTCACATTACCCCACAATCACTAGGTTTCTCGGGAACTTTGGTACAGCGGCTCATCAATGAGGGCATCCATACGGCTCTTCGCTAGTGTGGAGTCGGATGTGCCTTTGTACATCCGAAGGTATTCGTATGCGTGCGTAAGTGTTTCCGAAGACTTCCCGAATCCACCGAAGCATACGTGCACACATTGCACTTATACGGACGTATTCCCTCATGTGTTATCAAATGTGTTTTTAACTTGTCATATAGGCTAAAGGTCTTGGAACATTTTTTACACTCGAACGGCTTATCTCCTGCAAATGTCAAAAAATGTCCCATCTTCCATCAATTCCAAAACAAAGTCATTTCCAAAATCCATTTATGTAAATCAAATAACATCAACTCCACTATCAATAACACCCAATATTTCACAGTCGCACCTTAAAACCCCACCTCATCAATATCCACTCCCTTGAACCCAACTAACCTGAATGCTTCCTCATGTCTTGCCAGATCTTTAGAGTACGGAGTTGAGTATATGCAATTCTCCACTGTACAATGATACTTCTTCTGTTTGGGCTTCTTTGGAGCATAACCTTCGGACACAACAACAATTCAATATTTACAATTTTGCTTTTTTTCCATAAAATAATTTTTATTAGTTATCCAAATTCCTGATTATCCTCTCACCTATTACTTTTACCGGGACTTTTCCTTCCCCCAGCTGCTGCTTTCTTCGGAGGTGGTGAGACTTCCGGAACATCCCCAAGTGGCTATGTTCTAACAAAATTTGTAAGTCACAATCGAAATTTTATAGTTCACGCAGACCATGAATCACATTCGTTCATATTGAAGAAAGGCAAAAACTCAAAGTTATAAAATAACTCGGATGTAAAAGCATGTTATTTTATGGATTCTCACTACCCATTCACAATCAGTGGCTCAGGGGTATGAGAATGAGTAATGAGAAACGAAAGGTAATTCAAGCCTTCTTAAATGGTATGATATAATTTGAACACACTCACACAGCTCTCAACAGTGTCATCGACATCCGAAGCATTATATACATCATTAAACATAAAAATACGACACAAGTAGCTTTCAAAATGCAACACAATAGTTTAGAAAGCGAAGCACTTACGAGTAACTATAAAATCAGGAATGCTTAATGCCAAATAATCATGAGTCCCTCTAAGCCCCAACCTGATACAGGTAAAAGTGATGGCTGAACCCGAACCAGGCTCAGCACCCTATAACATATGTATATCCTACAGTTAGCAAGCTAACCGATATTTTCATAGAGATTAAATCCGCGAAACGCGTTTTTACAAACCAACCTCATAAATATTCATAAATTATTCCTTAATAATGGTCAGACTTTTATTGACTACTCACGATATAGATTCCTTAAGCACCAGGTAAGATCCAAAATACCATAGGGAGAATAAGCGAGGATCTGTAGCTCCAATAAGTATGTAAGTAGGCTAGCTACACAGTCGGAATGAATGGGAATGACGTAATAACCAAAATGGGACTTGTCGTATATGAGAATCAATGGGACTTGCTAAAAGACGCTCTGTTATAAAAATGAATGAAAAGGCTGTTGCCGACTTTACTCATATAGAACAATACAGCTAGACCATTCGAACCAAATGCATTGAGGTCCAGATTCCGAAGCAGAATCTGGCAACATGGGTTGACGCGCGGATTACTTATGGATAACTGCCACTCTCTTACCCTACACTTAGCTTACATGTGCAAACGGCTATAAATTAACCATCAATTAATTAATAAAGTAAAACGTAAATACATATAACAATGACCATGCTATACACAGATACTTACACTATGGATTACAAGAATCAAATAAAAAAATTATTATAACGTATACCGTCTACAGAAATTAAAGGAAATGTGCTATTTCTAAAGGCTAGAAATAGTCACAAAGTATATTCCTTAGAGGAAAAATATAAAAAAACAGCTATTTTTTATTTCCTGCTCAATGTCTTATAACAACAGATCCAAATGTCGCATATCTTGTTATATAAAGCATTCTCAACTCATGTCCATAAAAGCTGGCTGAATTTGAAACACATCACTAAAATTTCATCTAAACAGTCATCAAGCCTTTATTGCTTTCATGAAAGCTGAAGGCTCCGTCTTTTTCTTGCGTATACAGGATAAAAGGTTTAAAATAACATAATATTTTCAGCATTTGCTAAATCAAGATAATAATCCTTAGACAATTGCTCCGCTGCTGTGAAAGTCTCTTGCTCTACCTGATGATTCGCCAAAAGTTGTAACATTTTTCTGAAAGTAATTTTCCCAACAGGTACTTTGGCAGGTTAATTATAACCAAATTCCAATCCTTCCGGCTGAGTCCTTTCTTGAGGTAGTTTGGCTTTGGTGACTATCTCGGAATTTTACCCTTGTGAAGTTAGGAACACATGTTGGAATGTTTCCATCAAAACAGGATCTTCTTTAGCTTTCGTCAATAAATTGGGATATAAATGAACATGAACAAAGTAAAATATGTCTGAATTAGTTTTCCCCATACCTACAATTAAAACGTACCACCCTCACTGAAAAACTCTGGAATCACTCCATGTTTTAAAATTTTTTGTATTTCAAGTTCTTTTATTTGAAGCCGTGGCTCGTGTGTACTTCCATCCATCTATTCGAAGAATCCAAATAACTATTAAATCTCCCAACAATCGCAGGTCACAGGATAATTTCTTCCAAATGGAAGGATTCTGAACAGGTAAAATCAGCTTTAGCCAAGAGACACAATCCCTAATTACTGTATTACATGTAAATACCTAAAGATCCCAACATTCCAAAATAACCATACAAATTCCAAGTCACGCCTCACCAGTTCTCATCACCGGGAGAAAAAACCAGCTCCGTTACCAATCACACGAAGACTGTCGGCAAAAATTTGTTATTTATTATTTCCAATATTTTTAATTTTTTCAATAAAAAAGTAATAAAAATTTAATACGCTAAACAAGCATTTTCATGTTTGAGTGCCAGTTGAAGTACACGTATTTACCATTTTTATGTTTACGCAAGAATTCAATAATTAGATCCTTTGCGGTTTTCTCCAGAGTATATGCAGGTATATTTGAAGCAATGCAAGGTGTTTGAAGAATATTGATGACCGAATCAACATTGACGACAATTTCTTCGGGGAAAACCATTCGGGCGCATCTTGGATTACTTCGTAGGAATTCGTTATTCCCGCACGCCTCGAATTTCGTCTTCATAATCTTCATAACTCCCAACCTACGCCTGAATATATCCTCGTAAGCAATTTTTCGTGTAGCCCTGATTGCTTCATCTGATGTATTCGGTATTGTGAAACTCAGTTGCGTCGCAAATTGTTGCAATCCTAACATTTCGCCAGTAGTTGTGCCTGCTTGGATTTGAATTTTCTCAATCTGAACAAATATTGAATATGAATTAGTAACATTATAACAAACCAGGGTGATGCCCACACCATAGCCAGTAAAATAGAAACAGTAAAAACAACAAACATTCCTTTATTTTTCACATTTAAATTGGTTTCAGTGGAATCCATTTTTATTATAAATAGCAAGCTTTCGAACAACAACTGTGTTCATCTTCGGGCTATCTACAACTAAATGCTAAACATCTAAACTAGCTTCATTTTCAATTGTACTAATTTGTTTTAAAATTGAAATATTAAATTATATTACTGTTTTTACAAAAATTATTTTTAAATTGTATAATAATAGCTAAAGAATTATATTCAATTTTGGAATAATTGGTTTCCAAGCATCACTTAATATGTAACCCTTATTGACGTTCATCAAGGGATGTTTGCTTTGCTGAATTAG
The DNA here is from genome assembly GCA_947179485.1 of Allacma fusca. Lineage (NCBI taxonomy): Eukaryota > Metazoa > Arthropoda > Collembola > Symphypleona > Sminthuridae > Allacma > Allacma fusca. The sequence goes on along the minus strand of OX359248.1, from coordinate 39,834,859 downwards.
TAATCCTTCTTTAACTTCTCTTAAAAATGGAGCAGGTTCTTTCAGGATAAACTTAGAATCTTTCCATTCAATTCGATGGTTCAATTTCGTTTTATGAATATGGTTAGCTACAGCAGATTTCTTGTAATTATCTTTTTCTACATGTATTTTGTGTTCATTAATTCTGACTTCTAGAGGTCTTCCAGTTTCTCCAATATATATAGAATTGCATGAACCACAATTTATTTGGTATATTCCTCCCATGTTTAATTCTTCTCGGTCTTTCACAGTATTTAAAAAATTCTTTATTTTGATACCAGGAGTAAATGTAGGTTTCCATTTAAATGTACGGCGGAGGAGATTTGCAATGTTGTTTGAAGCAGAGCCAATGAAAGGTATAGCTACCCATCTTTGTTCTTGTATTTGATCTTCTGCAAACATATTATCAACAACATCATCGATTCTTCTTTCTTCTTCAGTACGGATCTGTATATCTGGAGTATTATTTATAACTGGAGGTAATGATTCATTTGTTTCTTGATGTTTATTATTCAAACCTTTAAATTTTGTTCTCATTCTTTCAATTCGTCTTTGAATAAATTTTATTGGGTAGCCATTTTTTATTAGAGTATTACGTATATGCGATAATTCTTCAGCAAGAAATTCTTCATTACATACGCTAAATGCTCTGTGTGTCAGTGCATCTACAACGGAAATCTTATTTGCAGGATGATGAAATGAACGAAAATTCAAATATCTACCGGTGTGTGTAGGTTTCCGATATACTTTAGTTTTGAACATACCATTTGATCTCATAACTTGAACGTCTAAGAATGGAAGATGTCCATCAGTTTCTTCTTCGATAGTAAATTTCATATTTGGATGGAAATTATTCAGTTGATTCAAGAGAGATAATTTTGCATCAGCATCAATAATTGCAAATATGTCGTCCATGTATCTTACCCAGAAGTGTATGGAAGTGTTCTCTTGAAGTAACCTATTTTCAATATCTTGAAGATAGATATCAGCAATTGTACCTGAAATTGGACTTCCCATTGGTGAACCATCATTTTGTCGATAGATTTTGTTTCTGAATTGAAAATATGTATTCTTTGTGCATATTTCAAGAAGCGTTTCAAAATCTTCAATAGTTAATCCGGTATTTGTTTCTTGTTTCCATTCATTATTTAATCTTAATCGTTCTATGACTGCTCTTCTCGCTTCGTCCATTGGTACATTAGTAAATAATGATTCAACATCAAAAGAGACCATAATTGAGCCTTGTGGAATTGAAATATTGCCTAATTTATTTACGAATTCACGAGAGTTTTTGACTGAAGTTGGAATATTCCGATTGCAATATGAAATGAATTCATTTAGTTTACGTGCCAATTTATGATACAACGATCCTCTGTAATCATTGATTGGCCTCAAAGGTGCTCCTTGCTTGTGTATTTTTGGTAAACCAAAGAATTTGGGTATTCGTGGATGATAGTTGTATACCTCTTGAAACAATTCTGGTGACATTTTGTTTTTACTCTTCAATTGCTTGCATAATCGGAGAAACTCAATTTGTAAGTTCTTAGTAGGGTCTTCTTTAAGTAACGTATATGGTCCTGATTGGATCATCGAATCAATTTTGTGTTCGTAATCAGCTCTGTCCATTAGAACCGTAGAATTCCCTTTATCAGCAGGAAGAATAACTAGCTCCTTATTTTCTCTCAATTTCTTCATTGTCCTAAGAATTGTAACATCATTTTTATCACATTGATTATTTCTTATCATGTTGACTATTTTTCTTCGTATAATTTCTCTTTCAACTGGATCAATGTTATCATTAGAAAATTCAGATTCAATGGTTGCAATAAATTTTAATTGAAGATCTTCTTTTTGTTTGTTTGAAGGAGATATAGCAAAATTAAGTCCAAGGCTTAAAACATGTAGCTCATCGTTTGATGGATGGAAGCTGCTTAGATTGACTACAGTATTACATCTGCTGTCAATAACATGATTGTTTTCTTTTTCTTTTGGCTTCATAGTTGTCCTGTTTCTTAGATTATTCAATTTGTTAATGTGCTTGTCACGAACTTTGTGGAAACGGAAGTTATAATCATATTCGGCGTATTCCAAAATTTTATTGTAGATGTTTTCAGGTAGTTCAGATAATTCTGTTTTGCTTGATTCAACATCACGTTCAATTTTCTTAACTTGTCTATATTTATTCTTGAGATTCTCTTTTAATAGTTTCCGTTCACATTTATTAATAATTTCTTTGGCCTTATGTGTACTAACTATTATCTTAATCTTTAAGAAACTGGGAATAATATTAAATGATTTACACTTCCGCAAAAAGATAATATCATTTTTGATGTGCAGTAATTTCTTATTATTCTTTTCGTAGAGTAATACTTTATGTACATAATTCAAACCAAATTGAATGTGTATATATTCTTTAAGTCCTTTCCATCCACATGTGTAATTATTTTTCACATTTAAATTGGTTTCAGTGGAATCCATTTTTATTATAAATAGCAAGCTTTCGAACAACAACTGTGTTCATCTTCGGGCTATCTACAACTAAATGCTAAACATCTAAACTAGCTTCATTTTCAATTGTACTAATTTGTTTTAAAATTGAAATATTAAATTATATTACTGTTTTTACAAAAATTATTTTTAAATTGTATAATAATAGCTAAAGAATTATATTCAATTTTGGAATAATTGGTTTCCAAGCATCACTTAATATGTAACAACAATTATTCCATCTACTGTATGATATGCTGTGTATTTCGATTGTATTAACTTACAGCGGATATTGCTACTTGTGCTTCGTAGCTGAGATCATCAACTTCCCAGAAGAAATATATGCTCTCTGAAAAATCTCGTGCCATTAAGAATTGCAGAAAGCAGTTCGATAACCCCGCTAGCGCGTAAGATCCATGTACTAAGGAACAAATTGCTAACTTGGATACAGCTCGGAAGACAGTTGAGGGGAAACGGCATTCGGCACTTGGCAGTTTATGCTGAATCTTTCCATCAAATACAGGAGTCCCACAGTAATTTTCAGTGAACACCTTTTGGGCTGTTTCGTAGATACAGGTGTTTTGCAGGGCACCTATATCTATGCCTACATAAAAAAAATAAAATAAATAATGTTCCAAATTAACAGTACGAGCGTTTACGCAATCGTTTATTGCCCGAAAATTTATGTATCGAAAATATCAATACCCGCTTCTCCTTTGAATTCCACCTTCGGAGCTGTATATGGATCGAAGGTTGGTGAGGCTAAGATGACCATGCTGTCGCCGAGGCTTTCACGGGAGACCCGTATGTCTTGCCTTCCGACCAGAGCTGCGTTCAAGTCAAGTAAAACCCAAACTTGACCCTGAACTTGACTTGACCCTGACAGTCAAGTAGGTTTTTCAGACTGTCTTGAACTTGACGGTTCATGGTCAGACAATTACTTGAAAATTCAGGGTCAAGTATTCAAGTACTTTTCGCGTAACTTGAACCTGGTCAAGTATAGCCGGGACAACTCTTGACTTGACCATGACTTGACCATGACCCGAACTTGAACTTGACTTGAATTGTCAAGTTTTTCAAAATAGAAATATAAAAATAGTATTCACACTTAAAATATAGCAACAACACTAATTCTAAATAATCTGATCAAATACTCTTGATTTTTCTTACTGCATTCAATTAATCGACTAAAACAGCAAATGAAAATATTATTCACAATTCACAAGCTTCACCAAAAATATTTTGATTGATTAAATCTCGATGATTAATTAATGTCTTAAATTGGTGCAAGTAAATCATTTCCCATTGAATTTTACTATTAATAATAATTACTTTGTGCTAATATACAAGTTTAGGTTGCTTCACTCGAAATATTCACAATTCAGCGTCCGCCCTATGCAACAATGCAACAAACTGGCTTATATATGTAGTACAGTTGTTAACGTTGTACAAATTATAGCTCCTTATCGAGTTCGAGTATACCGGCGAGTATCGAGTACGAGTTCGAGTCGAGTACGGTCAAATTTTTGTGAATACTCGATACTTGAAATGGGTTTCGAGTACGGGTAACGATTTTTCACATACTTACGAGTACGAGTATCAAACGAGTACGAGTCCAATAAAAATACTCATAAGGGTTATCGAGTTCGAGTTCGAGTACCACATGCTCAATATACGAGTACGCGTACACGTGCACACAAGTGTTGCAAACTTTTGAATTTCCAGTAAAGAGACGAAGGCGCTAATATGAAATTGTCACAAAAAATCGTTGTATCCACCAGTCACGACTCTCTCAGGTTTCAAAGTATAATCTCTCTCCATTTAGTACATTACTATTGAAGTTAAAACAAATAATTAGTTAATTCTAATGGCTGAACATATTAACACAAACTCTTCGACAGGCGTAGTTGAATTGATTGAAAATTTACAGAGACACTTTACCAACTGCATGTTCAATTTAAAATGTTGGGGGAATTATTTGTGAGAAATTAAATGAATCTAAAAAAATCACTGTTCAATTGTGGTCTTGTTATTATTAAATACTCGAGTATGAAGACTCGAGTCACGGCACGAGTACGAGTACGGGATTTCGGTATTTACAGTTCCGTACTCGCGAGTATGAAACAAGTTCGGGTTCTGAACTGGAACTCGGTCGCTTATTTCAAGTATTTTCCTGAGTACTCGTATATGTGGCGAGTACGAGTACCTTGGATTGGAGTCCATACTCGATGCTTCGATTTCGAGTACGAGTTCGAGTACGGTTCCGCAAGGTAATCACTCAATAAGGAGCTATAGTACAAATGTTACATTATTTAGAACGAAAAGAGTACTTGAATTTAAGTAACTTGATTCATGAACAATGCATTTATTTTATACAATAATACAGTAAACCAATTGAACTTTGTCGCTTTCAGAGGTGGTGCTCCGAACATTTTATATTCTTATTCTTTCGGTTCACTAGTGCAACCGTGGCTTTCCAAGCGGATCTGGAGATATTGAATCGTAACGCGTAAATATGTTTTTTGACGAACTTGCATGGGTACGGAGTCTCGGAGTAACGACAACGACACTTAGAAAGAAAGCCTATTGAAATATATGGCGCCACAACTTTGATATGGGTAACGTTTAGTTACTTGAATAAGTACTTGAAATACTCATGGTTCATGGTCAAGGATTTATACATCTTTACTTGACCATGAACATGACTTGACTCTCAAGTAGAATTTTTAATCTTGACCATGATAACTACTTGATTTCAAATCTCAGGGTCAAGTATTCTACATAACTTGACCATGACTTGAATGTTCAAGTATCCATTATATTTTACTTGACCATGACCCGAACTTGACCATGACTTGAAATACTCATGGTCTACTTGAACTTGAGCGCAGCTCTGCTTCCGACAGCGCGTAGACGTTGCACAAAGTTTCTGTAAATTGATTCTACAAACAAATAGTCTGGATACAATTTTTTCACGTATAAAGTCAACAATGGTGTTGAAATAAATTTCCTACCAGCGGATTGAAATGCTGAAAAGTCCACGCAATTGCTCGAGTTACTATTCTTCAAATAGCAGATAGTCAAAATAAATTCCAGATATGAACATGATTACAATATATTAAGCGCAAAGAAATTGACAACCTCTTCGATATCACCAAGCGATTGAGCACAACTGGAACTTGACGATTGTGCGTTCCTTTGCATGAGTATTCCCTAACACAAATATTAATAAAATCAAGTAAATACGGCAGAATAAATATAGAAATTTAAGGAAACAATGTGCACAGTATACATTATAAATAATAAGTAACCTCATGTAGTGAAGAACTTCCTGCATTATAAGTTCCCCTTATATGATTTGGAATTGTCGTAGTTGTTGCAAATTACTGTCTCTGGGCACTGCACCTTTCACTATCCACTCTTACATTGCTGTGATACTGGTGTTGAGTCTGGATGGTTACAATTAAATTAAATTATTCATAAATACTTTTAAGTACGCTGCGTAATAAAGTTCACAACAACTACAATTGGGTAAAACCTTACGTTTACAGTCTTAGCGGTTGATGGTATTACCCGTGGTGTTCCGTATGTTCTCACGGAGACTGATTCTTCAACATCTTCCTGTAATATTTTGTAAATACAGTTGAGTCAGGTCAGAGATCATATTTGCAGTATTAATATTTACTGAGACTCTTACGTTTGCACATGTGATGGATGACACTGGAACCGTTGGGAATTCATTGTTTTGACAAACAACCGTGTCTTCGTCTTCCTATGATTTGAAAACATCGTTAGCAACTGCAAAAAATGTAGTTTCTGTGTAACAAATGAACATGTAAAAACAGGAAACTGACATCAATAACAACATATATCGTCTTGGATTTTTTCAGTGCTAAAACGTAGCCGTTCGGAACAGGTTTTAGATCGTCTATAAACCTCAGTTCTCGGGATGTCTGACGGCCCCCTAATGTTGGATCCTGAGAGAGAAATGCCTATCTCCAATGTATTTGGATAGCTTCCCTCGAATGAGCCCTGTGACCTCATCGGACGAAAATTCCTTGCCTGGAGAATACATGTTGCCATTAAATTACACAAAGCAACACTGGTCGTGTCATTACACAAATTAAATGCTGTTTAATAAATTACGTAATCGTTTATGAGTCCTTATCTGATCATCGTTGGAATCAGATCCCGAGTCTGGTTTGAACACAATTTCGATCGGGAACTCTTCGGATCTCTTTGGCTCTTTTGATGCAAATGAGCGCGTACTGGTATTTTTTCAAAAAATTCAAATAGGATGTCTTTAACGCCAAGGGAAAATTCCCAAAATCCCGGACACTTAATGGAGGTCAAAAAATTGACAAATTAAAATTTTTCAGCTGCACAGGCTAATGTAGTCGGGGATTTTAAATCGGCCAAACTTCCAGTACCCGAGTAATACCCGTGTACAAACAATATGTACTCGGGTACGGGTACAGATTTTGGGCACATTACGGGTACGGGTAAATTGTGGGTACAGGTACTACGTTGTATTTTCAGGTACGGGTACGGGTACTGAAATAATTTACCCGGGTAGTCGAGTATGGGTACGGGTATAGGTACAGCATTTTGTAGTACCCTATATTCGGGTATGGGTACGGGTATAGGTACAGCATTTTGTAGTACCCTATATTCGGGTATGGGTACGGGTATAGGTACAGCATTTTGTAGTACCCTATATTCGGGTATGGGTACGGGTATAGGTACAGCATTTTGTAGTACCCTATATTCGGGTATGGGTACGGGTATAGGTACAGCATTTTGTAGTACCCTATATTCGGGTATGGGTACGGGTATAGGTACAGCATTTTGTAGTACCCTATATTCGGGTATGGGTACGGGTACACGGTTTCTGTACCCAGTCCGAGCACTGGTTTGTTGACATGTTCCAATTCCAAGGCTAGCGATTTCAAACAGGAATCATGCCGTTACAGTTTGTAGAAATATAAATCCGAGAAAAGAACGTGGGATCATAGTAGGAGATTTAAGCTTTTTTGTATTAATTACGGAGTAACACATTTTTTTTAAGTTTGTCTCAAATATGTACTTATTTGGGTTACTAGTATTTCAGTTGTGTAGGTTGGAATTGCGAATTGGCCTATATCTTTCTATTTTAAGCAGACTATTCCCGGTTCACTCTAAAAACTCCGGACTGAACTTAATCATGGCCGGTAGGATTTTTAAATCCCAGCAGGAAGAATATGCAAATATGCACACGTATCATGGCCAGGAAGCATTTGTTCTTGCTGTGCATACTAGTAAAAAATCAATCCCAACAGGAATAATATATTCTTGGATAGTTCAAGCATGCCTGGCGTAACTTAGAATGAATGATGTAAGCATAGTTAAATTATGGATACTTGCAGGATTAAAATAGGAATGGAAGTACCCTTATACCAAACCTAGCTGTGCAACAAAACATCTTGCACTTGAAAGTCATCCAGCATCATTTTAAACGGCTTCCCATGATCAAAGTAAAGATAGGTATCTGATGCGGACACATCTGCATTAGCAGAAACTTAGAGATAAGAAATATCTAGTACATTACTAATTGTATTCACAGTATGTTTGGTATATATGTAATTATGTAGATCTATACAACGGTACGATGTTGAATTTTATGAATACATTTTTTGTACACAACAAATTCCCATCTACGAAACAATGTCAATAATTTTTAGCATCATACAAATATAATTATATGTATATACATATAATTTAGCTGTGAATTTTTTGTGTTTATTCATAAAATTCAACATCGTGCCGTTGTATAGATATACATACATATATATACCAAACACTGTGAATACAATTACTTATGTACTAGATATTTCTTACCTGTAAATTTCTGCTGGTACAGATGTGTCGCTTCAGATCCTCCAAAACTGAATCCAAGTGGAAAAACTCATTCTGGATCACGAATAACTAATTGGTATTATTTCAAAAGTTTTCAAAAACTGAGCAGCTTTCTGAACCATGTCTTCACACTTGACAGCCATGCTTTTAATGCATACCCAATATTAACATAACGGTCACTGAAAATGTTCGCGCATGCAGGAACATTTTTCTGTCCATAATGTAATCATGAGTGCAGAAAGAAATCTTATTTGACCTGCCCGGACTGAGAATGTACAAGATGACATTTAACTTGCAATGCAAGCATAAATTCATCCCTCGTTTTCTGGATTAAAGGATGAATTTAATTCAGAAACAGCATAATTCTGTTTTATCCTGCATATGGTGTTACCGGAGTTTTTAGAGTGTACCGAATATATGGTCGCCAATAGCGCAAACGATCCAAGTATGTATTAAGAAATGTTGGCCCGTAAACCTCATTTATATAAGATTTAAATTGGTCTATGTGCTAATCCATTAGAGATTTTTTGATTTTGTTCATCAATCCTTAATATCTGCATCTTTATTGGGAATCCAATGAAAATTTTATTCATCAAACTTGTAATCGAATCCAAACGTTTGGAATTTTCCCGTCAAACCCTTAATCCAATCCAAGTGATTGGAATTTTTCCCCTCAATCCCTTAATCCAATCCAAGTGATTGGAATTTTTTCCCTCAATCCCTTAATCCAATCCAAGTGATTGGAATTTTTTCCCTCAATCCCTTAATCCAATCCAAGTGATCGGAATTTTTCCCCTCAATCCAATCCAAGTGTTCGGAAGTTTTACCTTTAATCCGTTAATACAATCCAAGTGATCGGAATTTTTTGCTTTAATCCATTAATCCAATCCAAGGGATCGAAAATTTTCCCTTTAATCCGTTAATCCAATCCTACAGGTAGTCTGCGTAAATTTCCAATCCCTGTATGAGACTTAGCATAGTATTTAGGTACGAGACAGCATAGTATTTAGGTACGAGACAGCATAGTATTTAGGTACGAGACAGCATAGTATTTAGGTACGAGACAGCATAGTATTTAGGTACGAGATAGCATAGTATTTAGGTACGAGACAGCATAGTATTTAGGTACGAGACAGCATAGTATTTAGGTACGAGACAGCATAGTATTTAGGTACGAGACAGCATAGTATTTAGGTACGAGACAGCATAGTATTTAGTGATGCCAATGGTCTGGTCTGATCCAGATTTTATGAAACTGGTCTGGTCCAAAGCTCAGACCAGACCAATGGTCTGGTCCAGTTTTTCGGACCAGACCAGACCAAAGACCATGGTCCGGACCATGGTCCAGAAAACCATAGAGTGCAATTAAATATTCACATTTTATCCAGTGAAATTTTTATTTTTTCACCAGAAATAACTTTTTTACTTTGTTTCTAGGGATTTTGTTACCTCATACATTTTTATGTTGCATAATTTTTGGACCATGGTCTTGTGGTCTGGTCCGGTCTGGTCCTGAAGCCGGACCAATTGTATCTGGTCTGGTCCAAGTGTTGGATCAGACCGGACCAGACCAATAACGGACCATTATAAATGGTCCGGACCAGACCATTGGCATCCCTAATAGTATTTAGGTACGAGACAGCATAGTATTTAGGTACGAGACAGCATAGTATTTAGCTACAAGACTTATCATAGTATTTAGCTACAAGACTTATCATAGTATTTAGCTACAAGACTTATCATAGTATTTAGCTATGAGACTTAGCATAGTATTTAACTTTGAGACTTAGCATAGTATGTAGGTACGAGACAGCATAGTATTTAGCTACAAGACTTATCATAGTATTTAGCTACAAGACTTATCATAGTATTTAGCTACAAGACTTATCATAGTATTTAGCTATGAGACTTAGCATAGTATTTAACTTTGAGACTTAGCATAGTATGTAGCTATGAGACTTAGCATAGTATGTAGCTATGAGACTTAGCATAGTATGTAGCTATGAGACTTAGCATCAGTGCATCGCATGGGTACAAAAATGCTGTACCTGGACCTGAACCTGGACCCAAATAGTGGGTCCGGCAAACATCGTATCCAAACCCGCACTTGAATAAAAGTACCCATTAAATAAATGTTGGTACCTGGACCTGATTATTTTTCAAGTAGTTCGTACCTGTACCTGAATATTACCCGTATCCAAAATATACCCAATACATGGACCTGTACCTGAAAAGTTTTCCTACTTACCTGTACCCAATCAAGTACTTTAAAAACAATTACTGTAAACGATTCAACAGGATGACATTCGATGATTTACATCACAGCAATTACAAGCTAGAAAAAATTCTGCCACATCATAATTTTTGCAATACTAGACATCTTAATGGAACTATAACTTTATACCATCTGAGGTATTGCCATCTTTAATTAAATCTTCCACTTCTAGGTCATCCTCCATAACCAAAATATCATTTAACGCCATTTTTACTGAATCACAAGTGGAATTTGTAATTACACGTACTTATTGCTGGCACGTTGTGCTAAGCCAACCATCTCTATTGCATAACCGTATGCTTTTTCAAAAATTACGACGCACTCCTGAAAACACGCTGAATATTAAAATATACCTGTAGGTCGGGGAGAGAGTCAAATACTACACTAGATACCTCGTAACATGGATTTGTGTTTGTTAAAGTACCCACATTTTCGGGTATTAATTTGTCAGGTCCAGGTATATTGGAAGCTTATACCTGTTCCTGTCAGGTACAACCCAAAAAATTCCAAGTTTGTACCAGTACCCAACACCTGGTTTTGTACCCAAAATTTGGGTACATATAGCTAGTACCCATAAAGTACCCATTCAGTTTGGGTACTTAAACAGAGTACCCATTTCGGACCTGGACCTGTACCCAAATACTCAGGTACTACCCGTACCCATGCGATGCACTGCTTAGCATAGTATGTAGCTATGAGACTTAGCACAGAAACATCCATAAAGCTATTTATATAGAAGGGGCAGATGTGCAAGTAAGCGGCAATGGGTTCTTGTGGCAGTTAGTGTTTCTGAACGGTACCAAAACATGGACTCGACCCGACTCGTTTTCCCGAACCGAAAAAAATCCCATTTCAGTTCCCAAAACCGGAACCGATATGTTCGAGTCCGGGCCATTTTTGCCTTCCCGGAACCGATCCGGAAAATAAAATCGGTTCCCGAACCGGTTCCGGTTCCTTCCCGAACCAGGTAAAAATGTATAGGATTCATTTTCATGGAAGTCAAAATTGTGTCGCCTTTTCAAATGATAGTTGCCAAATGCTTGACAAATGCATGTTTCGCGTTTTCATCCAAAATGGCAGCTTTAACAAACCCTTCCCGAAAACTTTCGGTTTTGATTTTTGTACCCGAAACCGGACCGAATGTAACGGTTCTTTAAATCGTTGACCCGAAACCGGACCGAAATTTGACGGTTCTTTAAATCGTTGACCCGAAACCGGACCGGAACCGAAACCGAACCGGAACCTCGGGAATTCCCGATACCGAACAGAAACACTAGTGGCAGTTATGAATGTAGCAGTACGCCTAGAATCCTTTTCCAATGCATCACTCATCACTCACCCGATATGTGGGACTTGTTAAGTTTCGAAAATTGTTTCATGCTACCTTTGTTGGACATTTTGACCTCCCCTTTCCAGAGACAAAGCCTGGAACTGTTCTGGATAGGAAATAAAGTTGGGTTGAAAGTTTGAACCATTTGAAATGTCATGTTCCAAATTTTTAACCACCACCAAATTTATTTCAAACTATTCACAGCCGTAAATACTTGTTATAAATGGTCTGGTCCGACATGTACTTCAGAACACCCACTTCTGATCCGGTTAATCCACTGGAGAATGTTCCTTGGTTCAAGTTAGTTGAACAGATATGAAACGATCCTTTGCTTCGACCAGGCAAGACAAAAAATCAAAGAAAATGCAAATATTCCCAGAACTAACTCACAATCAGTGTATTGACGCTATGGTATGTCAAGTTTGCAAGAATTTTGTGAAATTTCTAATACACGATCTGGCTTTTGTGAAAGCTGGTTATGAAATAAAATTCTTCAGAAAGTTAAAATTCATCAAAACAAGGTAGGATCGATACCCCTTACCTGCTTATATGAGCTAGCAGGTGAAAAATTACATGTGTAATGTACACACGATTACATATAGCCTCTAAGTGAGTAACTAAAATTCATTAAAACATTTTGTCCCCCCCTAATACTTGTTTCTTGTTGGCAACCCCCCGGAGTACCTGGTGACACAATGCCTGCGGGTTGCCCGACGGCGCTATACGGCAGTCATTTCATGATACATGTTATTTGCGACATCAGCCATGCTAGTCAATGAGGACGGTTAGAATATCTAAACAATTAATTACCCTACTTTACTTTTGACGACCGTTGTAAATTTATTTGGCCTAAACCAAGGCGAGATCGACGAACTTTTCTATTCTTAAAAATAATCTAATAAATAGTGTCAGCGTAAGCTTTTACCCGGACACTTACTTTCATAGGTTACGAATTGGAAATGAGCGACAGCTCGAAAAAAATTAATATTAATATAAACTACAGTATGAGTCTGTTTTTTTTGAAAAGGGCCACCCGTGAAGGTCACTATTTTATAAAATATTTTTATAGGGCCCATCACATGCGTAATTGAATGAAAAAAAACTACAATTTTATTTTTGCCGCGAATCCCAATGGGAGGTCAAAAAACCGAAAAAACCCGAAAAATACAATAATTTATTAAAGCCTTACCAATTTGAATATTAAAAAATTGGCTATCTCAAGTATATTGTCCCATTAACTACTGCACTCATGATTTTTTTCCCCATTGTAAAATCAAAATTTCGGATTTTTTAAAAAAATCACATGCACATTTTTGAAACTATGCAATTTTTTTTGAGTGCCGGCAGACGCAAATATGCACTTTTTAAACAGTCTAAACTCAAGGGAAGAATAAAATCTACATTTTAACATTTGGAAAAAGTGCATATTTGCATCTGCCGGCAGTCAAATCGGAGGAAATCCGAAACGGGTAATTTATATACATATCTAGTTAAGGCGTTGTGCACATGTTACCAAGCACGCATGGATTGTATGGGAATACATACAGCCAGCATGCAAGCATTGCTTTGCTGGCTGTAGTGGACGAGGAGTGGAGGCCCCTGCCAACGTAATATAAGGGCAGTGCCTTCGCCGTAAACAGAAAGCCCTATCACGCTCCATGCATTGGAACCGTGCCGCAGCTCAACTAGTCCCAAATTATTTTTTCAATAATTTGGGATTGGTTGGTTATAGCCCAAAAATACTTGGTCTCAATATTACTCACACTATTTAAATTGTATGTATATACATTATATGTACATATTCCAAAAAAATGCTTCACTATGGGAATGGCTCTTTTGAAAAAAACACTCGTATATCAACATATATGCAAAAGAATTAAGGAATTAAGGAAGAATTAGGGAAAGCGTAGGAACTGCCAAGGTCGTTGAATTTTGGTCAGGTTCAGGTGCGAGTAAGGATTTAGACGGTCCTATGATTTTATTATGCGCATAATAATTATATGAATCACGTTTTGCAATAATTAATAATAGTTATTAAACATATTATGCAAAAATGTAAATGTAAAGAGGCTCCAATTCGAGTCAAGGATACGACTTGTATATGGGGCATAGTGCGACCAGGTACAAAATTAAAAGTAATATTATTCCTTTTCTTGAATCGTGGAAGTCACAGGTCGAAGTGCTGCTGCGTCGGTGCCAGAAAGTTTGTTTACAAATAAACGCTATGTATTTCTGTGAAATATATTCAGCTTCGCGTGTTTTTTGCGATAAATGCAAAGTACTTATGCATCTGCATGTAAAATACCGGCAATTTTTGTTAAAACTTTTAGCTAATGCGCATAGTTCATATGTATAGTGTTGTACATCATAGCGTAATTGAAAAATGGCGTGGTTTCTAGTGATTTAGTTTCGGATCTAGTTATATAGTAATTACATAATAATTTTAGTTCGCTTAAAATTTAATATTTTTTGAATAATCGTAAGTACTTTAAATGTTTTTAACGTCCTTCTGTCCTGATCCTGACATCAAGAGGTGAAAAAAACGTATATCTCCTGATTTTTTTATTAATTTGGCCAGAAACAGCAACAACGACTACAGTTTGAATTTTGAATGGAGGTAAGGCGTATTTTGCATTATATATATTTTAAAAATCTATTATGCAGTTATTGGTGGAGCAAACACAGAAAATAAATTATGGAAGTTGGGTTAGTGGGGTAAAGAGATTTAGTTGAGAAGGAATTGTTGTCAGTTGTCAGATTATGATTTTAACTGGGACTGATTGTTTGATTATTGTTGTAGGATTTCATCTTCAGCCTTGTCATTTGAATTGGAACCATGTTGAAGTACGCTGCAGGTGGCGAAGGATCCGAAGTTCCTCTGGTTCGTGCCACTGCACGAGAAATAAAAGCTCTGACTTTGCAACATCCGAACGAAAGAGAGTTGAAAAATGAGCTAAGATGGATCTACGGTTGGAATTTGTGGACCGAATTGATCCGTCAGAGATTGGAGATATTCAGTGATGAACGTAACATCGAAACGGAGTCTAGCAAATGCTACAAAGTTCGACATGAACTTTCGAAGGAAAACTTGTTGTCGGAACTGGAAAGTCATATTATAACGAAGCCAATCAAAACTCTGTCTAAAGTCAAGACAATTCGGAGAATCAAAGAGGTCGGAGTGAAGGTTGCGGTGTGGGAGAGCGTCCGTCGGGAGGGAGTTGATCTTCTCTCGAGCATTCAGATTCGATGCTGTGAGTATAAAGCTGGAGATCGAGATGGAAGCAAATGTAAACTAAGGCTTTTGGATGAGATTAAGCAAAAAATTGTTGAAAAGATTGTCACTGCCTCGGAAAATATAGATTTCCATAATAAAGAGATGGAATTAGCCATCGATCTCTTTAAAAATTTCCGATGTCATGGACTGTTCGTCGATCCAGTTGTGTCAGATTTCATTGAGAAGTTTCATAAACGAGTTTTACAGCCTTACAAACTACGGGGATTTGGACCAAGATCGGGTAGTAATACACCACCTGTGAGTAAACCGGATGAATCAGTTATTGGGGATTGTGTGGTAAATTCGTCCAAAAAATCGTTGAAGAGCAAGAAATCAAATATTGTTCCGTGTGTTCCGGACTTTGTGGACCCATTGTTTGCGGGAAAGACACTCCCAGCTGGAAAGCCTCGGAAGAAGCAGGAAGATCATGAATCGAATTTGCTTTCAACGAAAGATTTTGCGGGTCATTTTGTCCAAATTGTACAGCAAGGTACGGAGTGGTATTTAGCGTGGTCTCAGTTCACAGAAAGTGTGCTGCGGGAAATTAAAAGTCTCACTCCATCCCTCGGATCCGAAGTTGTTACTTTTATGACGAAGCATATCAATCGACAAATAACAATTCTCAGAGGTCTTCACGTTGAAGCTAGATCCGTGTCCGAGAAGCTGAAATGCCTTTGTGTGGATGAAATGAGTGTGATGATCACTTGTCTTTCCCTCGTCGATGATTTTATCAGTTTGATCGAGTCTTTGAAGCATGAATCATCGTACCTAATTCGCTATGTAGAAATAGCTTTGATAAATATGGGAGTTTTGGATCTGGGAACTGAACCTTCAAGACTCCAGCCTTTGCGGCTATATTTAATTCGGAACGTTATTTCTATGAAAGATAATCATTTACTAAGCTCCATCGACTACCTTTATACTGAAATGGCAACTTTGCTGGAATTCATTGAACTCAGGTTTCATAATGATGCAAATTACTTGGAAAAATTTGGCCCTGTCACTGCGGATCTATTGAAAAAGTATACAAAAAATCGGAAGGATGCCATTCAAGAAAAGGAATTCGAAAATTTGCAGAGTGTCGATGAGATGGAATTGGCTAGAGAAATGTGCCCTGCTCTTGATGACATGGGCAAATCCCCTTTGTCGAGGTACCAGCGGGCAGAAGATATTCGTCGATGGGTGGAACAGAGCAAAGCTGTCTCCTCTGGTACGAATGATGCGGATGGATTGGATGCTGTAGAGATGGGAGGGATTTCCGAAGAGAACGTTGCTCCATCCGAGGAGTCTTGGGGCAGTGCTGCTGAGGACCAAGAGAACCTTAATAACAAAGGTTTTTTTTTCATTACAACAACTTTGGTTTTCTTTAATTTTGCAATTTGGTTTGTGATTAACTTATTGCTTGCTCCTATTTTTTATCTCCATTTAGACTCTATCCACAAAGGGTCCTCTAAACTTTGGAAAGTGACTAAATCAAATGCTCATTCGCTTGGGAAGGATTTGAAGAAGAGATTGTCTCTGAAAAAGAAAAATTAATTTCAGCGTTGTAACTTCGAATGAGTATTCGGAAATAAGAAGCCCGTAAGTTTTATCGGTCTTCGTTCAAGTTATGCATTTAGTGTTGTAGTTTTATGGCTGAAAATATTTTGTACCAAAACATCATCGAGCAATGAATTTTTTTTAGTATTTTATTCGGGATGTTGGGGCCCCTAATTCAACGTACTTTGCAACATTTTATTTCGTACCGTAAAGGATTACTAATAATTACTACACCCGTGACTGAATTTGATTTTCTAATTACTTAAGTTTAAATAAATATTTTAGCGTAAGTTCGTATAACCTACGGTAAAAATGTACCCGGAATGTCTGTGTCACGCATGTAATTATTATTGCTTTATTTTTACTTCTGTAATTTTGTTTCCAGTAATTGTATTACAGTACTATTAAATTAGTGATATCCTGAATTGACACACATGTCTTACCGGAAACAAAATTCAAAAATCTGTTAGCACAATAAGGATCTCACATAGTTAAAGGGTCAACAGTGATGCACGAGTATCTAAATTACCTCTATTACCTATATTATCTTAAATTACAAAGATTTCCCCAAAATATTTGCTGAGCATGCTAAGCAATGGATTTGTTTCATGGCCTGAATTTTGAGATTTACATACTCGGAACTCGGATACATTTCTTACAAGTTTTACTCTCCAGACCGGAATACCATCTAATGTGGTGCCCACCGTTCGACTACTACTCTCAAGACTGATTGAAAGATTCTCGATAAAAATAAACCAATTAAGATGAAATCATGCCGTCAATGTTCATTAGATGTGTGACGTATTACCCGCAGTTAAATTACAACGCCGTTCCGAAATGTGCCCTTCTCCGGAGTCCCTAACAAAAGATTCTTCTGAAACTACATTACATAACATACAGAGTTGGCTGACTCAGCACCAGTACCTTCATTTAGTGCTGCTGCTAGACTGCACGAAAACTAAAGCGGTAAATGATATCATCATGCAAGCCCAAACCTAAGTGGATCATTCGCTGATGTCTTCAAAAAACTACCAGAGAAATGGCTTATTTCACACTGAGCTACAGCAGAATAGGCTAAATTCATTTTTAAATAATCGTCCGTTCCCGTTGCTTGACTAACGACTAACACATATGTGAACATAATAATAAACCTGCATATAGTTATAATACTAATTCCTTGAACGGTTTCATTACGTAAGTCTCCGTACTAATATTGCTTTAAAATTTATTTAGAGCCTCTGAGGTTATTCATCGGTATTTGGGCTAAAATTATAATTATGTTTTTACTGAAGAATCTTATTTCAAAAATTAAAGTGTGCGTAACTCTGATTATGGGTGAGATTCATGTGAAAGCCCCTGAGGGGGTAGAGTCTGTCGCTGTTTGCCCAAAGTCGTTGGGCAAAATGCACAACTAGTAACTACTGTCATCGTCATCTCATCCAAGGCACTCACACGCACCGCACGGTCACTTCACGATAGCAGTTTAAGCGAGGATTCGTGCAGAGCTCCTTTTTCCTGCGTGGAGGAAGTGCCAAGTTCAAAAAGTGTCGTATTAACGAAACGCGGAAAAAGTTTCATATTTGCCTGATGGGGTAACACAATTTAAAAACTGAATTTACTACAAGCTATGTACGTTATTGTTTAATCTGTTAATATAATATCACAAATTAGTTATTTCACTGTTTATTTGCTATGAACGTGTGTAAAAAATAAAGTGAATGTATCCGTTCTAGTTCATGAGAAATATTAACAAGTGTTGTGATTTTTCTATTTTTGTAACAGAGTTTTAAAAATAAATGTGGTTGGGAAGGACGACTCGTTGGACAGTTGAAGCTGGGCTGGAATCGTAGACAGATTGTTTAAAAAAGTGATTTATTATTTCAAATTGTACTCTTGTGGAGGGTTTTAATTCACTGTTGTGACTAAGTTTTTAGAATAAGCTGAAGGTTGTTTTTAAGAAATGGGCAGTCGAAGTGAAGTAAGTCGACGGGAGCGATACCGTTCAAGGTCCAGATCACGTTCCCGAGACAGGAATGACAGACGGGATAATGCCAGCAGAAATGACAGACGAGATACTTCCAGCAGAAATAGAAGACATTCCCCTGAAGACCGAAGATCTCGGTATATTCAGGACAGAGGTCATGAACGATTTGGGGATCGAGACCGAAATCGGGATCGGAATCGACAGGACGACCGGGAAGATAGATACGGAGACAAAAGGGAGTCTTCAAAGAGAAGGGAGTCTCCAGATCGTCCAGTCCGTGTCCAAGCTGTAAAAGAGCCGGCGAAAGAAACTGTCCGAAAAGCTAAATCGCCAGGGTCTGAGTCTGACAGCAGGAGCAGGTCCAGTTCTAAAAAGAAATCTAAGAAGACGAAGGTGCAAAAATCCTCATCGGAATCGGAATCGGACTCGTCGGACAGCGAGACAGTGCTGATGATCAAGTTGGAAAAGGAGAGGGTAAAGCAGCTGGATGAAGCAAAAAAAAGGAAGGAACATATGAAGGCTTTGGAGACTCCTGAGGAGAAGAGACTTCGTCGTTTAGGGAAGAAGGAGGAGAAAGAGAGGAAGCGAAAAGAACGGATGGGCTGGGACAATGAGTACCTCCACTATACTAATACTGATAACCCATTTGGGGATAACAACCTTTTGGATACTTTTGTATGGAAGAAAAAACTGGAAAAACATGGATTGGAAGACATTAGCCGTGAGGAGTTGGAGCGGATTAATCGTTTTAAGCAGGAGGAAAGCAAAAGGGAATTAGAGAAGGTAAATTTTTGGACGTTGTCTGTGAGTTGGGTTTGCAATGGGAAATAGGGTCTTTAAAAAAAACACTTGATTTTATTTTTTAGGTAAAGAAGAGAAGAATAGAACGGGAATTGGAGCGTCAACGTCGAGAAGAAGAAGAAGCATTACTTCAGCGACAGAAGGAAGCAGCGCAGTTCAAAGAATGGGGAAATCAGGAGGATCTTTTTCATCTTGAGCAGGCCAGACTGCGATCTAAGATTCGAATTAAGGATGGCCGTGCTAAACCTATTGATTTGTTGGCACAGTATATCAGCGCTGAAGAGGAAGTTAATGCAATTGAGATGCATGAACCTTACACTTACTTAAATGGGCTAACTGTCACGGACTTAGAAGACCTTATAGAAGACATCAAGGTATGCCAAAGTTGCAGAATTTTGCATTCACTGAATTATGATTATTATGAATCAGATTTGTAAATATGTTTAAATGTTTTTTTTTTCATTTAGGTGTACAAAGAATTGGAACGCGGTAAAAATTTGAGTTATTGGAATGATATCACAGTTATTGTGGAAGATGAGCTCCGAAAACTCCGCAAATTAGAGCAAGACGAAGACTACCGTGTGGCAATGGACAGAAGAGAAGGGATCAACCCAGCCGTTGCAAATGAGGTTGCGTCAATATTTAAGGGCAAATCGACAGAGCAGTTACAGCAGTTGAAGTCCCAGATACAGTCGAAATTAGATGGATCTTCGTCGGGAGTGGACATAAGTTACTGGGAATCCTTATTATCCCAATTAAAAGCTCATATTGCGAGGGCGCAACTAAGAGATCGTCATCAAGAAAATTTGCTAAAAAAACTGACTTTGCTGAAAGCAGAACAAGGGGTGGCTGGTGAGGAAAATGATCAACCTGGACCATCAGGCTCAAATGCCATAGAACTCGAAGAGCCAACACAAGATTCTGTGCATAGCCACTCGCCCCAAGAGACCGAGGAGGAAGAAGTAGAGGATGTGGTTGGTGAAGCCATTACAAGGTATAATGCTGGAAGCTTTACTCCTAAGTTGATTAGCCAGGACGACATAGAACCTGGGATATTTGTGATCGGCGAAGAAGAGGATGACTCTCGCTTACTGATGGCAAGATCTCAAGTTCTGAATATTGGACAACGAGTAGAAAATGTATGGACGGCTGAGGAAAAAGCTCTTCAATTGGAGGCTAAAAAGGGGATGGATAATGATGAAGCTGTCTTTTCTGTCGAGTCTCCTTTGGATCACGTGTATTTGTGGTCAGATAAATACCGTCCAAGGAAGCCCCGATATTTCAACAGAGTTCACACAGGATTCGAGTGGAACAAATATAATCAGACTCACTACGATATGGATAATCCCCCGCCAAAGATTGTGCAAGGGTACAAATTCAACATATTCTACCCCGACCTGATTGAAAAGAATTCAACCCCTGAGTATAAATTGGTAAGACCAAGCATATACATTTTTTTTAACAAATAATAGCATTTTATTAGTCCTTTTTGGAAAATATTTTATATCTTTTATGTAACTTATTGTAATTCAATGTTGTACGGTGAAAAATAACAGTTTCGTCATAATTTTGATTTCAGTCCAACTGCGCTGACAACCCAGACTTCGCAATTCTTCGCTTCAAGGCTGGCCCCCCTTATGAAGACATTGCATTTAAGATTGTCAACCGAGAATGGGAGTACTCTTACAAACGAGGGTTCCGTTGTCAGTTTCATAACAATATCTTTCAGCTGTGGTTCCATTTTAAGAGATACCGTTACAGAAGATAAACATTTTGTCATTTTGATAGGCATCTACTAACCACAAAATAAATTATGCAACATTACAGTAATAACTTTTTTCTATACCTTTCAAGTTGAGTAACTGTTTATTTGGTCATTTTGTCCCAAAAAATAAAATATTCGTCAGAGAAGCATGATCTGCGTTCAAGTTGTATATTATTCGTAGTTGTAATAAATAGTCTTTCCATAATATAAGTAGGTTTCAGTTTGCTGATTTTTACCAACTTTTTTATACAGTTACATAATTATGGGAATAATAATACCACCAGAGATTATACC
The DNA here is from genome assembly GCA_947179485.1 of Allacma fusca. NCBI lineage: Eukaryota > Metazoa > Arthropoda > Collembola > Symphypleona > Sminthuridae > Allacma > Allacma fusca. Next base: position 39,813,197 of record OX359248.1, on the reverse strand, counting down.
ATACTACATCAGACCATACAATTGCATTGAAATTTTCCGCCAGGACTATTAAAAGCTGAAGTAATCTAAATAGTCAACAGTGAAGGAATTGTACCGAGGGTGAAATAATAATAAATAATAGAAATCAAGGACATAATTGTTTTACAAATTCACAACATTTGAGTATCTAATCATTGTAAAGCGGACAACAGAGCCCTCAAACAGTAAGTATACTAGTACTACATAGTAGTCACTACATTTTGACACTACACATAAACACTGTTCCCGTCCTGTATGTAAAAAAGGAAAACGTGTGATCATGCAGATTCAGATCACGACCACTGGGCTTGAATGAATTTTCGTATCATTCGATTAAGTTTGCTGGGTTCATCCCACATGACCATATGACCGGCCGTTGGGATCAGTTCTAAATAAGCTCGAGGTATTGTTCGCTCCATTTCACACACTTCAACTAAATGAACGACTTTGTCTTTCAGTCCATACACTAGTAAAGTGGGTACGGTGATTCTACGATGGAAGGCTGGATCCCCATCGAGCCATATTTGGCCATGTATTAAATTCTCGTGAATATTTCTTGGAAGTACGTGCTTCATATCAGGGTTTTCGAACCTACCTTGTTTCTTTCTCCTGCAGTCCAAATAAACACATCAAAATTATGATCCATGAATACACAAGACAAAGTGAGAATATAAGTATTGTCGTAAAATTGGCAGAACCTCTGTATCCAGCTGCAAGGTATAGGAATCCACGGAGACTCACACCAGAAACTGGACACCATCGGAGTCGGCCCCCCTCCACTGATTGAAACGAGTATACAAATATTCTTCGGTCTTATCCGCGTCAAAACCGTTGCTAAGCAAGCACTGAAAAAATGTATTGGTTGACACACGTTAGCTATTTGCCTTTACTCGGAAGAATTTTAATTTGACATAAGTGTATTAATCTGATTAAATAAGTAAGCCTATCAATCATAAATTCACTAACCCATATCCGTGTCCAATGACAACCACCTGTCGTTGCTCGTTAGGAACAAAATGATCGAAAACTGTAACTACATCTTGAACTAAGGATTCAAAATGATACAACTTCGACTGCGGTGGGGTTCCACTCAACCCATGACCTAAAAGGTCTACAGCAGCTATTTCATATCCTAACTCATGAAAATACTGAATCTGAGACTTCCAAACGTCGCTTGAACCGGAAATACTGTGAATGAAAAATAGGAGCGGTTTCATTGGTTTCTGAGTTGTTTCTTCAGGTGGTTCATCTTCAGTGAATTCATTATCAACCGAAACATCATCTTTATTTAAAGAAGATGTTGAATCCAGTACATCACCAGAATCTACTTGTAAAATTTCTACTTCAGTCCGACTAACTTCCAGATCTGATCTATTCGCGTTAACGTCCTCTTCCGGTACAGTCTTATCGTTTTCATCATCCGGCTGGAATCCTAAGTTTGTGAAGCCAATATTAACGCTATCGTCCCCTACGGAATTATTTGTATCTGAGCTATTTAATGTATTTTCTAGGGATACGGGTTTTGGCAAAGAAAATGAGATGCTAGTTTCCTCAAGATCAAGTTCACTTTCTTCTTGTTGTGTTACATTTTTTATACTTGGAGCAAATGTTTTAAAACTGGAATCATTGTTGTCTAATTTCTTATCCTGCTTTTTCAGCCGTGGACGGCGACTCCATTTAGAAAACCAGTATTCATCTTCATCTTCTGAACCACTGCTGTTAAAATCCTTTCGTATATTCCCGAAAGAGTCCACAGTATCTGCAAATCGGACCTTTGAAGCTGGTCGTTCCAAGCCGTCCTGCTCATCTTCATCCTCGTCTTCTTCTTCAATCGCCCGGTAATGAACAACCCGGAGGTGCTTTCTTTTGGCAGTTTCAATAAAAAGGGTAGTTAAGTAACTGTTACTATTATTGTACGAAGATTTTTCATCTATCACAGAGTTACTCCGCTTCTTCCGGGCTAAGGACTCGATTTCCGTTAGTTGAGGCCCTGCCAAGGGATCAGCGGGATACTCACAAACGGTCGGACATTCAATGACGACGTGACTCTCATCATCTCCGTCACTCACAAAATGTAAATTGATTTCTCCATTCAACTCGTCTCTTAATCTCACATTTGGTTCCGAGGTTCCTCTAGGAATAGTTGTGGTACGACCCACATAAACTGAGTTTTCCGGTCCCACTCGGTTATTTCGGTTGGCAATGCAGGGGAACCACTTGGATAAAGTCTCCATTACAGGATCCATTTCTTCACATTATTAACTTTGAGCACATCTTAAATATTTAGGCACTATAGGATAGTTTTCCTTCCCACAAAAAAACCAGCGGTACTTATTTTAGGTATACTTATACACTAGCACAGATTTAAAAACTTCTTAAGAATGATTCCAATGATTAACAACAATACTTACTACCATTTGAATTAAGTACACCCAATGGCTGAAACTGTAATATTGATGCTGAAAAAAATACCTTAAATGGTATTTAAAAAATATAATCTTTGGTATCTCAGTGATATAAAAAATATTACGTATATAGTATTAGTATTTTTATAAAAAATTTAATAGCAAAGGGAAACGGTGTCATTTCCACGAGGAGAAGTGGATCAACAGGTGTTCGCCGATGCAACTGTCTTCGCCACTCCTATAATATAGTTTTGCTTGGAGTTCCTCGTATATTTCCATTCTTCTTGTCACTAGCAAACAATCACTTGTGTGGCTATAGCTGCACAGTAATTTCTCTTTTCTTCACCTATAATACAAACCGGAATAAGGAATCGTTAGAGGAGTCAATAATTTAATACTTTGTACAAAAATTTTTAATGCTAGCAGGGACTTGAGCTACAAGACGCTTCTTTCAACATGTTGTACGTAACATTGTTGTACTGGGACTGAGGAGAAAGAGTGGGGCAACAAATACTGTACGACCTACGCCTGTACACGCATCCTTACTGTTGGTTTCGTGGTTACCCACTTCGCTGTACATACTCATATGTTAGGATATAAGCGACTACAATTCAGTTAGTGGTTTGTTGGTTGGTTTGCTTGTAAAGAAATTCTTGAGCAACTTCGAAGAGTGTATAGATACTAGATCCTACACACTTAGATGATGATATACATGCAAGTAATTGTTACCAGCTGATATTCGTGTCTTGGACTTCTTTTTTTCTGGGCAAGCCGAACTTGATGCCGCTCAGCGGTCCCTAAACAAATGAATAAAGGAGCATATTAGTACTATTATTTTTTTCCTGTGCCAATTGTCATTATCATAAAATCCTTCAGAATAGCAATAGACCGTTTAAACACTACTACTTGGGTTACACATACTGTAACTTACACTAGTTCCTATTAAAGCTGGGGAGATCTGCAAAACAGTGGATATATAAGTATAATGACAGCTACTCTAGTAGCATTTCAATTAGCGATATGTGCACTGACTTTACTATCTCCCCTGCTTCCTCCCAGGCATGAAAGCACAAGATTTACTTTTATTTCACACACACAAGACTTGTGAGTGAAATAAACGTAAATCTATATCTATGTGTACACAGAGAGTCAAAACTTCCCATTAACATTCTTCCCTTTCCAGTTGAATTATTTAAATCTATCTTTCATTACAAATAGTACGCTAATGTCCTTTCATGCCACATGCGAGACTAATGATACATTAATAAACAAGGCAGTCATAAACAACTCGGGTTCAACTCACAGAGCTTATCTCACCAGGATGTCTGCATATAAGTTAATGCAAGATCTACCCAAATGTACCCACTTCTTGTGAAATCGACTTCTTGTCGTAACTCTCACGGGAATGGAAATATAGCTGGAGAGCGTCACTGATTTTTGCAAGTCTTTCCTAACATCAAGGCTAAACTAGTTAAACCTCACCCATCCTACTCAACATATAAATATATAAATATAAATATACATAGATATATATATAGGTGTATAAAAACTTACATGTTTTACTGCTCTAGGAAAGAAAAGAGTGCGTCACGGTGTGCCAGTAGAACCAACAATTAACAACTTTATATCAATTTACGCTTGTAAATTGCTCTGATTATCTCCTCACAATTTCCTTCATACATAGAATAAACATTGAAATGTACACGACTGCATATATTGGCACTCCGAAGTTCCAAAGCACATATTTACCTCTACTAATCTCTACATGCATCTTTTATTTTTACGGCAATGGATTTATAGCTTTCGCATCTTACCCAACAAGTTACTTTAAATGGAAATACAAACGAAAACAATTACTAACGATGCTCATAGATAATAAAAATAGAACAATTAAGATTCAGCCTTAACACCAAGACCAAGACATGAGCACCCCAGGTGTATGTATCCAATTGATTACATATACGGAACCAGCCCATACAAAAAAATGAGAGCAATAGGTAGATTCCACAACAGCTCCATTCTGAAACAATGAAACATAAATAATGGTTTCTCATACACGATTATAAAAAATTGCAAGAAAAAAAAAACTTTCAAACGCTCAGTTTGCCAGGATCATAAACAATTATAAAGTCAACGTGAAACAATTCAAGTCTTACAGCATCTTTCGATTTGTTCCTTTACGTCCAATTTGGCACCCTATTATCATCATTGTTTCACGGGAAATTTATTTTTATAAAAATTAGGTGATAAGTCGCTTTAAGACTGCATATATATATATAATACTCGTGCTGATGAGTGGAATATAATTGTGAGTTCTAATCTTTCAAAAATTATAACCACAATGAGCATATATAGGAATAAAAATGCCATGAGCAATGTTTAAAAATTATACTCACATTGTAACAAAATTCTGGTCAGACAACCAGTCTTTAGCAGTTATTAAAAAATTCAAGACTAAAATAATTGCAAGAGCCACATGCAACTGCCACATGGTATCAATCCTTCCCCCCCCCAACCTGAAGCACATTCAACTCCAGTCTTGACAAATAATACCAAGACTTTACTCCACTTCAATGCCCTCGTCGGGATGTCAACAGGAAGGGATGAAACGTAAAGTGAGGAGTGTCAATGCTCCAGATTCCAATTCACGATAGGAATAATTCCTCGAACGTCGAACCGATCTAATCTTCATTTCTAACGGCTCAACTCCATTAACGATGAGAATACTGAAATAAACAAAACAGAAATTATCAGGAGGACGCATAATTACATAAAACAGTAGTACTTAAATATTTAAGTTAATTTATACGTTAAGTACAGTGCCCTGTGTTAGTTTCAGCTCCAATTTCCGTTAATGTCAATTTACCGGAACGCACGTTCGATAATTTTATTTTCCATTTATTATTGATCGCACGACTAACAACAATTAACTAATAATTAATTACATGTAATTACTATTGCACTTATATTTTTTTAATTAGTGTTTTCTTTGTAGTACATTTTAATTTTTTAGGAATCAATCTCTAATAAAACCCGAGACCACTTGATGCTGTGAGTTTAAAATTATTAACTTGTTCAACTTGATTTACTTATTTCTTGTTGACTTAATTATTACATTAAATTTTGTAACAAACATTGATTGAATTAAATTTCATTTTTTAGCACAATTGACAATACATCGGGGCATTGGAATTTGGACTATCGGGACGTGTCCTTCCATAATTTTGTTGACGCCCGGTTCTGACTTTGTTGTTTTTGGATTGTAATAGACGAAATTGACTGGAGCTGGAGAATCAGCCTTCAGATGGCGTAAGGAGCCGGGTTTGAATCCGAGAAAGTGAATTTTATTCCCTTAAAGGTAAATAAGTAATTTATTATTTACACTTTAATTAAAATTTGTAATGATTTTTTTATCGGTAATCATGTCACGTACTTATATAAAGGCCAACCCAATTACTATAATAATATCTTGTTTGAACCAGGTTCTTTCAGGCGACTGGCTGACAGCGAGCGTTTGGGTGTTTAAGATATTTATTGAAGAATCTGAAGCTAACGTTAATTTTTTGTGTGTTAATTTACTTGCTTAAGTAATGCACTTATTTCTATAGAGTCATCAATCTTGACTTTCATGAAGAAACTGTAAAGGTAGGTTATCTACATCGGGTGGTTAAAAATGACGGATAACTCGCTCCGGGATTGTCTTCAGATGTTGAAGGAAAATGAACAGATATTGCAAAACGCTTTGAAGAATGCCAGAGAGGAACTAAAGGCGAGGCAGGGCCAATTGACAAATTGTAAATAAATCTTTTTTGTGTTCTGCTTAAATTGTAGGATTCGTCGTCATCGTCTTGAAGAGCCCCGTCTTCTACAAGTGCTGTGTGTGTGTGCCTCAGCGGCTTTTGCTGGACAAGGATGGAAATGATTATATGGATTTGATTTGTTTGGAAAAAGTGACTTATAATTTGCTTTTATTGATGTTATTTTTATTATTAATGGGAACGACAGTGGAGAGCAAGATACGACTGAAGGAAGACCTGATAAGGATTTCACAGCAGTCGGTGCGGACGGAGAATGAGAAGTATTTTCATACCGTTAGGAAATGTGAGGAGAAAGAAGCCTACCGCGTATCTCTGGTCCAGCAGTTGGGTCAGGTGAATTTTGACCTGGAAGAGACAGGACTTAAAATAAGGAAACTTCAGTTATCTGGGGCTAATCTGGAGAAGAAAAGACAACGACACGTGGACCAAGTGAAAGCTTTGGAAGGAGATCCAGAGAACAAACCGGAGTATCGGTCTATCGGGGAGGAACTTGAAGTACTTCGAGATAAAAGTATGATAGATAAAAATAAAGACTATGTGGTTAAAAATATAGTGGGACATGTGAGAATTAATTTGGATTTATTAGCTAATGTGATTTCTAATTATTTGCTGTTAGAGCGTCGACTGGACGAGAATGAAGCTCTGGCAAAGGTCATTGCCAGTGGAGATGCTTTAGAAAATGTGGAAGCTCAGAAACGTTCGATAGAAGTTGCGATCAGTGAGAGTTGGACGGTTGTTAATGACATGGAATTTGAGCTAAAAGAGCTAGAAGAAACTCTGGCAAACCTGAAAATACAAATGAGGGAGGATGAGGTGAGGGATTTTCTTTGCCTTGCATATAAAATGAAACTTGCATTTGGACTCCTTGTGAATCATAATGTGTGTGGTTTCGAATTTTCAATTGATTTTAAAAATCTCAATTGAAATATTGTAGATACTGCAACAAGCCGAACTTGAGAGGCTACATCAAGAGCTGAAGGAGGTGGAATCAGAGGAAGAAAAGCTTCTCAAAGCAACGGAGACCGAAGGCTGTAACACTGTAAATTACTATGTAGATGAAATGGATTCTGACACAGATCTTGAGTTGATGTTAATCGACGAGCCACAAGAGAGCAGTTATAATACTTAGTAGATTATTATAATTCATTCTTTTTCCTTAGTTTTGACATAACTATTTGATTTAAAACTGTATGTTTAATAAAATATGAGTTTTTCTGTACTTTTATCACTTTTGTATCCCTTACACGTCAAAACAAAATATAAATGCTGAAGTATTTAATGTCGCAGGGCAGTATTAATATCACGTAAAAATCTTTTGAACCATGTCTCTTAAAATTTGCAACAAATTTGAAAGTAATTATGGTAATAATTCAAGAGTAAGTTTATTGCATCATAATACACTCCCAATTTCAAGGTAGGTGTATGAAATCAACATTAAATGTTGCTTAAGTAAAAAGTAGATACAGATATTGAGCGTCATATAATTTTCCGCTTGAACATGGGGGAAATTCCTAAAAATTACATTTACCAATAGTTTCAAAACGCAGTATCAAAACTCCTCAAATACAAATTTTCAAAGCAATTCGTGCAGAAGATAGCTGCTGCAAGTAACGTGTGAGTCAGTGTAAAGTGAGATCTTCTCGACAGGGAATTCGAATTCGGACCTGAAATTTTAAATAAATCCGGTTTAATATGAGAATGAAAAACGAACAATAATAATTACAAGCAAATGAATAATTCGTAAAAGCAGAACTTGTTCGGGCATTGCACAGCCCGCCTAATAATTATTGTTGTATTGAATTTCCGAAATAATTCAAAACAGAGTTCTGGTATAAACATACACAATACTATAGGAATTAATTGTAGGAGAATTTAATGAGCGAAACTCTACCTCTAAGGTATTTATTACTACTAGTCCCATTGGGTCGAAAAATGTTTTCCGAATTACTAGCAGCAACTGCTATTGCCCGAGGCCTGGGTTGAATAATTATTGATGCAAATTCCGAATAAATTGTGTATACCTCCGCCATACACTTTAATTTAAATGGAAGAAAGTCAGGTATGTCAAAATGTAGCGTCGACAGGATTGACGACAACCTTCTATCATCCTTATCCCGTGTTATTAGAGTTTTTTGCCTGGATTTATTCATCTGCTTGCCAAAAAGAGAAAGGAGAGAGCACAGTGTTGAGCAAAAACGAGCTATTTCTTAAATTTATAAACCATACATTACTTGAAGACTTAATAACAATTTAAAAAAGCATTGCTTGTATTACCTCTTGATCATTCAGGAACCACGTAATGTTTGCCGTGGGTGAAGTGTTCTCCAAGGAACAATTTGCTCGTCCCGTCTCTCCTACCTGGTAACTGTCCTGATCCAAGAACAAGGCAGGGCTGGCATAGCCCACAGCTACAAATACCATTTAGTATCTTCTAAACATTAGGCTATCCGGTCTTTCTAGTCATTCATATTCCATCCTCGTAGAAAAATTCTCAATCTTATACCACTTGTTGTATTCGGGTATCTACTGCACAACTACATATGTAACATCTCTCGCAATAATTTTCATACAATTATCTAAAGAATCTTCTGCAAGACACATACTTTCATATTTATCCCCCAGAAGTTTTTCATGTAATTACTTGCGTTTTAAAATATATAAGAAATCATCAAGAAAAAACTTTTGAAGAGACGGCCAAGATGCGAATAATAATACAAAATTTTGCGCGTACGCTGGATTCCCTAAAGAACAAGAAAACTCACCCACGACAATGAGCTCCTGGGTTGCTTCAATAGTTTGAAATGTGAGCTCGGCTGAGACGACACATTTAAATTTTCCAGATATTTCGAAAGAAACTTCCCGGAGGATGACAACATGATCGTTGGAGCCTGTCATCTGAAATAACATACAATTCTATTAAAATCATCCTTGCGAAATGTGGGTTGCCTACCGGCGAATAAGCACATGATTACCCTTCCAGAAAATCACTAACATTTCCCCGTTACCCACGCAATCTCCTGTGAATCTAGGAAATTCTGCAATTTTAGGAGAAACGTTGCTAATTTTGAATTCTGGGTTTTTAATGTATTTTCCACATTTCTCATTAATTTTTCCACGTCTATTTTTATCCTCCATTCGCAAGACTATTCAGTTTGGGTCCTTAAAACTTTGGGTAATATCTGTAGAGATATCTACTTATATGCTGTGACAATCTTACTCTGCCTCTGTATTAGGAATCCACAGTACATAACCGCAGCAGTTCCATATGAGTGCTAATTTATATGTACAGATATGTAGGTCTAGATTCAGCAGCAGCTTTTTAAACATTACAAATAGTACTATATACAATTTAACGCTTAGCTTGTATCCTACTTTATGACAACATCAATGCAGACACTAACGTTTTTGATATTAAAAGAAACTAAACCGCATTGGGGGAAATTAATAATTACATATACTAGTGGTGATTTATATGATTTTGAGGGATTTGGTACACAATCATTTAATACTTGAACTTGATATAATGACATTTTTAGTACAAAAATGACCCCTACCCTGTTTAATCCCTGTATTAGGTTCCCCATCTCCGTACAAAAATAAATATAGACTGTTCAGTTTCACAATACCACTTTCACGGCTTTCAATATGATTTCAAGTAACGTATAGCGATCAATTGCTTCAGGAAGAATACTGTTTTTAATTTTTTTTTAGGAATGTAGTTTTTTATTAAAAAAAAGACGGTGATAGAGTCGCCCAGTTTCGCCGCATGATTAAGCCCTTCTTATTTTCCGTCTAATTTGATACCATCCTGAATCTGTCGCATTCTCTATTGCCTCAGGGAAAGTTTCACATGAAATTTCTAGAGAGAGAGAGAGAGAGAGAGAGGAAACAAAACTGAAGGCTTCAATGCAGCAGCGAGACAGTTCTATCATCTGCAAAGCAACTTTCCCCAGTGTAGTGTATCAAATACAGTCAAATCTTCATATAAGGGTGAGCTTCGCAAGGGAAAAGTAACGGGTTGAATATTCATTAAGAAGAGAGTGACAATATTTTAATTCCAGGACGGTATAAATAATGCCGTTATAATCACGTACTTACATAAGGGCAATGACTATACGTGACAAAATAAGGGGCTCAAATGAAATACTTGTATTTCTAGAGTTGACCGTATATTTTAAGTTTACGGATATTTCCGTGTCTGCAGTTTTCGTCGTTTGTTTCATAGACTCCCTCCCATGCACGTATAAGAAAAGACATGCATAAGTGTACATTTCAGACGTAATTATATGTGTGAGCATTAAAATTGAGCTGATGGAGATGAGGAGAAAGAGCTGGGATATAATATACACTAAAGAACTTACAACTACACTTCATTATATTAATATTTAACCCGTTGCTTCCGAGCAACGGTCATGGTTAGGACTCACTCGCTCATCGGAGGGTGTTACCCCTCGGATGCGCTCATTATAACGTTACAAGTGAACGCAGACAGCATATGGCACGTGGCATTTGAAATGATCATGTGGAATTCGGAAGTCTACTGTAGAGGAGGCCTGTACATGTATCTACGTAAATGAAGGGAGGAAAGAAAAGGAAACTGTGATCGTAAGCAGAGTGATGTTCCATTAACGCTGCTTCTGGTTAAGAGGCAAATCATATTAAAGTCTTTGGAGTTTACACTGTGAGATGGGAACTGATGCGGGACTGTTTATATGAAGGGTGGGTGACGATGACTCTGAGGCGAGAATATGCGGGAGAGGAGGGTTCCACATAGCCCAGAGGAGAATAGTCACAGTTCAGAGTGTGGCCTGCTAGCAATATGGCAATCTTATTTCATTACCTTCACAACACAGCCCATTGAGTCCTAATGGAATTCCTGGGGTTGATTATTCCACAGTTGTAAGTACTTACAAGTTAGGACTTCAAAGCTGAGTTCTCCACCAACAACCGCCTATTGCTCTCTCCCGGTTCCATAGGATCCTTAATCCACTTTAATGCTTACTTATCCTTAAATGAACCTGTCCATAGTCAACAGCTCTTGAAAAAACCTATTGCCCTTGCATTTTCCTCTCAAGGTACACACATATATACATATATACGCTGACTGTACAAAAGTGCAAGATTCAGTGTGAACTTGTAAAGTACACTTTGAGAAACATCATATGCAGGTACAAGGGTTCCGCTCTCTCACAAGACCATTACCATGGCAATTATCACTGGCAATTAGCATACGAAATCCCGTCTCCATTTTATACTTATCTCCCTTTACCCACTCACGTAATGTTGTGGCAAGTGGGATGTCTGCAAATATTTGCTGCAGATAAATTCAAAGATAATATTTTATTTCCATTAGAATTTCAAATGGAGACAGTGCACATAAACCTCACCAAATTCTAATTTTAATTTGATAATAAATTAAATTACTTCAAACCGAAAAGTGTACATTCTGTTAGTCAAATTCATATGGCCGAAATATATGTAGATTTAATAGTCAAGTGGGGAAAATAGTCCAAATTACTTCCTAGTACAAATCCCAAAATTGCTTCATACATTTTTCTACATGAGAAAATTTAAGGAAGCTATTTCTTTTTAAGAAGCCTTTCTACCTGGCTTCTGGTAAATACAAAAATTGCAATTGCTACACTCCAAATTAGTTGGTTTAACTCACGGTCAATGATTATTTTCCCTACAAGTAGTATCTATGCATAAAGCCTTAATTTTCCTCATGTACAAAGATAATTACTCCAAATGCAGGGATTATTGGGTTGGGAAAATGATACATAATTTGAGTAATTACATGTATGTACATGTAGGAAGTACATAGTATGTACATACATATCTAATTACATGTGTACTCAAATTACAGAGGGATTGTTGAGCTAAATGGTTCCCCCTGAAGTGACATGCTACTCGGTGGATTAAATGAAGACCGGGCTGTAGCAAGTAACACAGTGTCATAACTACCAACATTACTATTAAATTAGCTCTTTACCAGCAAGTTATTCAAAGGACGCCCCGTATTATTAAGTAAGGAAGGCCGAGCTCCGAGCCGGAATATAAACTGGATATCCAGGGACTGGAACCAGAGAAGAGTGAAAGTGGAACTGAAGAGGCATGCACTGTATTTACACGTATGTATCTACATAAATATATATACAAATATATACATACAGGGATGTATGTAAGTAGTTATGTGCAGCACATGTGGATTTTTCCAATGGAGATCCGACTCCCTCCCGAAAGAAGGAGGCGAAGAAGAGGAGACGGAGAGGAGTGTAGAGTTGAAGTGAAGGGAAAAGAAGAAGGGAAAAAGGATATAAATTCAATTTGGGAGATTTTGGCATGGGTCCCAAGAGTGCAACAGAGTGGTAACTTCTATTTATTTGATATACCGCCTGATAAATATTTATACACGGCATGCAGGACCAGCCAACCCGCTCACAGTCCTCTATCCAAGAACCCCAGTAAAGCTACTATTAAACAACGGAGCCCAACAACCGCCTGCCATTAAGACTCTCTTCTGTTCTCATCAGAAAACCGGGGAGAGACACCGCCTGGCCCTCCAGAAACATCTTAATCTTCATCTAATCTATCTTTTCTCTTCAACTTATCTCTTTCTCCATCTCCACTCCAAGTCCTCCTCTCTCTCCATACTATCTTATTTCGTACCCAATACACAAACTCACAAATGCTCAAATAACTCTTCCCTTCGTCAACAATTCCGTCCACTTTGCTCCTTTTCCACCGGAACAAGAGGCAACTCAACCATTCCCACCACCTCCACCATCCCAATCCTCACCTCACTATATATTTCCATCCAGAACGGTTACCCATCTCACCTCATATATCCTCCCAGTCCATATCCACAGCATACAGTCACGAGCAAGATTAAAGCCGAAAGGTTAAACGCGCACTTCAGTCATTGAAATATAAGCTTTATTATTCCCCTCTCTACCCACACGTTTAGTGGTCCCTCTTGTTGTAATAGTTGTTGAGGAGGAGAGTGTTTTTGTACAAATAAAAAACCGAAGGTACCAATCTCCCGCCCGTAACCTGCGTGTGTAGTAAAATGTGTTCTAATTTTAAACGGGATGATGGGAAAAAAATAGACAGTTCAAAGTATTTTGAAAGACCACCTGCGGAATAGTAGGGAGGTCATGATGGGAGTCGTTACGTCCGGGGAATGAGTAGCAGGTAAACGCACTCCTTCGCAATAACACGCGGGCACTTTGTTAAATTAACATGAGCACCGCACTGAGCGGGCCATGGTCATCAACTTACGCCGTGGAAATAAATAGTGGAAGCTTTCAAAAGCCCTTGTTCCACGTCAACATCATTTCTACTTTTGAGTTCCATCAGGATCGGATGCAATGAGTAAATCGTAAAGGATTCAGCAGAATGAACCTTTGGTTGAGGAAATGCCCGTAATAATGTCAAGTGCCTGGTTTTACAGTCGGAAAAAGTGTCCAGGGAGTCGAAATCCACACAAGGTTCATTCCTTCAGGACAGGATAGACTTCTTTTTCAAAAGAATAAACTGCAGAGTTTTATAGGATGGCAGGGCATTAGGGACACGTCATGTCACTCCGGACAAAAACCAAGTTGTCTTCCTTAACGCTTCAGACATTCACTTGACTATCCCTTCTACGCTTCTACTTGGCTATAGGTGGAGTGAGCTACATATTATGCATATATATGTACTCCATATCTATCTATATATAAATCTTCATATGTAGAATAACACAATCCTACTTCTAAAGTGCTTGTATAGATACTCTACTTTTAAAATTACAGACGTGCACATATCTAATGTACATATGTAATGCTGGCTTCTTTTGATCGTTTTAAGAATAGAGCATGTTACTTACTGCTGTCAGGGATTTTAGTCTGGATTTGAACTTAAATGACGGAAAAATGGAGAGAAAGTCAGAAGACAAAACTTTATCAAATTCCGCCCTCACTTTCGTCAGACCATGTTCATTTTGTATCCTCTCAATCCTAGTATGTATGTTATGGGCTTTTAGGTATATACATATGTACATATACACACACAAGCATACACATGCATCTCGGCATGCATGAAGTCTCTCACAGGATATTCCATTTTGTGAAACAAGATAAAGTAATAAAAATTCAAGTCAAAAGAATGGGAGAGAGAAAGTGAAGCTAAGTCTAAAAAACTTTAATGGAGAAGAAATTGGGAGGGTTCAGAGGACTTTGACAGGAAGGGAACTTACATCAACGGAAATATGACCTTGCTGGAATACTTGTTGCGGTGGGACTTCTTTAGGGACGTAACGGTAAAACTCTTGGTTGTAGCGATACCACTTGACGGCATACAAGCCCGCTCTCTCCATGTCATAGTCACAGTATAACCTCGCATCCTCTCCCAATCGAACGTAGTTGGGGGAAGTGATTCGAACATTCCGGAGACAGTCGGATCCTGTGTAAAAGGACAAAAAAAATATGCAGGATTTCTTCCCAAAAAATTAAAATAGACCTACAATGATTACCCCCATCAGGCTGTTCTGCTTCGTTTGCAAAATAAATCCAATTGCCAAGACCCCCCTTGGCAGTATGGAGTGCCTGGGAAGGGAAAAAATTATATTGGGGACTCTGGGCTGTACATATCTACATATATAGGGAAATATGAGAACCGGAAAGAATTTATTGACACAAAAAATCAACACGGCATGGCGTAAAATCCAATAAGAGCTAATCCTATTGATCACATTCTGATTGAATCTGTCGGATTGACTCTCCAAGTAAATTGTTGGAGACAAATCAACTCAAGGAAGGAAGGAAGGAAACGTGTGTATGTAGTATCTATATGTAGTTATATAAAAAAAAAACGAGGGGGGAAGGCCGGGAAGGGAAATTTGGAGAGGAAGGCGAAACCTGAGAAAAGGAAACTTGCATGACCACAAATCACAAATTATTTGCTGCACTTAAACTACCCCCAGCCACTCTCTCCCAATCCTACCCGCTCCTCTCTCTTAGGCACTGCACAACCGGAACTGAGGAAACACAAATCGTTTTCACTTTCTCTCCTAACCTGTCAGCATTTTATTGTATTAGTCACAGACACACACTCCCAGTCGGAGGATTGGGGAGGAATGGAACCCGCAGGAAATCGACCCTCCGATCCTCGTCCTTTATTACACACCCGCACTTGCTTCCGTCTTTTGAACAAAGTAGTATTATTATTCCAGTATATACAGTATACAGTAGGAGCAGAGTCTCCACTAATATATACTGCTCCCAATGCCAAATCGATCTCTGCTTCTTACATCTTCAGCATTATTAAAATCCCTAGGATCACATTTTCAAGGTCGGTATATGTATATTCCCCACAAAATAAGTACAGTTTAATGTCAGTCCTCTCAGTCTGGAAAGAGAATCTCCTTCTCTATACCTACATATTTTTTTTTACATAAGATCCAAATATTATATTGCATGTAGATAATTACATACTACACGCTATACATAATTACACTCATTCTGTATCAACTACTGTATTCCCCTACAGTACAGTACATACTCAAGTATTTATTAATTCACAAATCAAAAGGGCAACTTGCCATTAGGCAGGGCCGAGAGCAGTTCCCTGAGTGTAATTACATGAGAAAATTCCATCTGACGAATGCTGTTCCGGTCTTAGATTCGAAAAATATTCTAATTAACTTGGAGAACTTGGGCTGGAACGGAAACGACATGTCTCCAGATGTAGCAATTAAATGCATTTCTATATACTGAGCAAATTCAATGATGGCTTGCCCTTTGAAAATCTTTTTGTCCCGTGTACCAGAAGTTGAGTGGGGAAAGGACAGAGACTCATCCATTGGTGTACATATAGATATCTATGTATGTATGTATCTATAATTACATAAGTTGAATTTAATATTAGTCCATCAAAAATGTGTTAGACATGAGTTGTCAGTTGCAAGGGCTGTGGTATGGCTCGAGTGCATTGATCGAGTTACTTGAAATCAAAACCAGAAATGCAACAGCTAACAATAATAAAATGAATCCGGGAGGTATCAACAATCCACATCTGAGGCGGAAGGGTTCAACTGGGGCTAATAATTCAGACTGTGGTGTATACAGTATTTGGGGGATACAGGAGGGGGAAAAAAGTGAGCAAGTAATGTGAAATTGGATGGCAATCTGACGGTATTCAGGGAGATCTGACAACGAGGATTCAAAAAATAACTCATGGATGCGGCTCCTACTATGAAACCTACCTGCAGCATATTAGTAGGAGGAGTAGTAGTTGCCCTCAAAAATGATATTACCACCTACGGAGAGCCCCAGCATTGGATTATTACTCTCTCCAACACAAGTAGTGACTCTCCCCTATACAGCTGACCTTAATGTGTGAGTATGATCTTTGCCAGTCAATATGGACAGCCGTGATGGAGTACTTTGTGCGAAACGATATGCCAAATAAAGGGATCGGAAATCGTCTCATGACAAACTACCCTCATAACTCATCTTGTCCATGTCCATCTCCAGTCGTCCTTCCATCTATCTGGTGTAAGGAGTGGAGTGGAAGCACATGCACTTTATATGTCACCCAACAAGTCCCGTTGAAGCACAGACCCATGCATATATGTATCTGCATTGCTATATACTGGAAGATTGCACCACAAAACCACAACTACTCAGGGAAAAAAACTTTTCACATTACTAGAAATTCCATATCCCTCCCGCATACAAGTCAACCAATCATTTTTCATCCAAATGTCTTATCACCATAACGCTAGAAAGAAATCCCATAATAATATTACTACTACAAGATGTAGAGATGTAAGAGTGAGAGTGGGTTTGGATGCAAGAGAGAGAGAGAGAGAGAGTGAGAGAGAGAGAGAGAGAGAGAGGGACGAGTAATCACATTCAGACTCCGCCGGCCCTTCCACAAAACGTCTATGAGGTTGTGCGGTTCAACGAGGAATTCCTCTCCGTTATCCTCATCCCTTCTTTTTCTCGCAAATCAAATCCATTATCATAACTACGTAATATTTTATAAATGTGAATGTTTTTCCTCTGGGTAATTTTAATCTTTGAACCGTCCCAGTCAACCCTCTGGGACCATTTTTCAGCAGCATCAGCAATAATATTATCTATACTTAATGCTATCTATTTCCCGACCATTTCTTTCCTAACCTTGACAAACAGGAACTCAATTGATTTTCAAAGCCCACTATTACCAAATATTTAACTCAATATGATTGTAATTGAGTTCCTGTTTGTCAAGGTTAGGACGAAACGGAAATAGATAGATACAGTAGTATTACTGTGGAGAATATTATTCCTAATGCTGCTAAAACAAAGCAGTATCTGTACTACCAGCAAATGCAATGCTACAAGAAATTTAACTTAAAATGACCCAAGCTCCTTTATCTACTGTTAGTATCTACAAAAAATGTTACAGAGAAAATTCTACTGATAGAATCAAAATTTAATAAATTGCTACAATATCTTAGGAACTCGTTTCTAATTGTAATATTCTTGTTCCTTTTGGAACAAGGTCCCGTAAGAATACGCATCCATGCATGGATAATATGTAACTAACCACCCAGAGAAACTTATGGTAACACATCATCACACTGGTAATCTGGGAGGAGTACACGGTCCAGAAACTTGAGGAATTACGTCCAGATTACAACCAATGGTGTTTTAATACTTTGAACTATGTTTGTAAGACGGTACTTTCACACAGGAACAAAAGTGTATCCACAAACATATTTTGTGAGGCTTCACATGTACCTAAAGATGACTATGTATGTAATGTACGTGTTTGTAGAGACCATAAATGTAGTAAGTATATATGGAAAGTCCAGAGAGGAGGAATGTAAGTAATAAAAGGACCGATAAAGCCGAGACGAGCATTTCAAGTTTCTTCGTAATGGCATCTCTTCATTAAGCCTAAGTGGAACGTTTCATTAAGTGTCTTATCCATGGACTGGATTCTACCTATACACCTTACACGTTAGACCCTACCCCGAGAGGTACTAGTTCTTGTCAGGTCGTAAGATCTCGAAGGATAATTGAATTATGCTCGTATTTTCTCAGGTCCTAGGCATTGTTGACTCTCTCTCTCTCTCTCCATGTGAAGGTTCACACACCGAAGGAGGGAGAAGTTGAAGGTGGAGCGGGAGCGTCTCTCTTGAGAAAATTGAATGGAACAACTCATGTGGAAGCTATAAACATTACCCTGTACATCATACATGGGGCGTTAAGACTCCTTTTATGCCCTGTTATTTTGATTATGCTAGCCTCTCTCCCCTGCATTAGTGCCTGCACTTTGTAATCTATCCATGTAATGGTCCTCTGGATTTAGCTATTAGCATGTTAAATGAACCTTTTTGATTTGTGATGACTCCACTCTTCACTCTCCCAATCTCCATAACTTCCCTTGTAATCTAAACCCCAAAACTTTTCAAGTACTCAATGCTTATGTAAAACTGGGAGCTAAACATCAACTCCATTATTCCTCAACCTTTCCCATTATCAATCACATTAGTAGTCCAATACTAAAACTCATGCTTCAATGCCCCAACCTACATTCCTACAGAAAGTCATGTTAATCCAAACTACACAACTCCAAAGAGAGGGGGGGGACACACAAATGGTTTGCTATACATCATCCATCTAAGGTTTACATGATCGTTTCAAAATTCCTACGGGCAGACTCTCTTATGAACACCATCAAGTTTCCACGTAGACCTCTGGAGTATCTACAAGTATATTCCCCAAAAGTGAAAGCAGGTTTGTTGGAACCTTGGAGATTGGAGGCGAAAATTGAATGGATATTTACACAAGGCAGAACGGATGACGATTCCCGGCCCCGAGTGAATGCGCCCTGATTGTATGAAGGAATTCAGTGTGGATTAAGTATCTATCAAAAACCAAACCAAGAACTAACTTTTAATCGTAGAGTAGAGGCTAACACCAAATAGGGAATGAGCGTCAGAGGCGGAGTGTAATTCCCATGAGATTTATTTCTTTCATCATCCTTACAGTCTGGTTCCTGTCAACTCCATCACAAAATATAACCTCTATTCCCGTAAGTCCCCTCTTTAATTTTTCCTTTCACACTTACAATCCCAACGCTATCAAAAAGTACAACACCATTTCTAATTACGGGCACAATACTAGAAAGAAAAAAACTTTTCCCTTACTGTCCTCATGTGATCTATTTTTATACCGCAAGTTTATTTACCACACAGCATGGGGGACCAGTCAGTTTTAAAATTAATATGTACTCACGTGAATACAAATGGAAGAGAAGGTAAGGGTGTGCAACATACTGGAAATAGATTTCCGTACATATGTATGTATATCTGTGTGTACGTTACTAAAAACATTACGGGACTTTCACCGTCATGTATTTATTTTCTGAAGACAGTGAGAAGGAAAAGTGTCGTGGAATCAATAGATTGAGAGCTGTTCTAATATTTTAGGTACATATTCCTACAATGTCTGCAATGCTTTATATATTTATAACAATGCTCAAGAAGGCATCTACTCCTGTGTACGTGCTAGTACGCAAATATAGTTGTACATGGGCGGGAGTAAATACAGGAAAAGAGAAGTATTGCCAAGAGTGAGAGGACAGCCGGGTCTTATGTAGATATGTATTGTATGTATCTATCTATCTACATATAAATACATAGTACACACATATGTTCTCGAGAGTGGTAAAATTGTTCAGCAAGTGCACTGCTTTTTCTGCCCTCAAGCTATTTGTACTGGCTCACCATACGGAGGAATAATTGGAATCGCGAGTGGAATGTTTACACAAAATTTCTTTCCGCTTCCTTACATCGCACGCTCTCCCTTTCAATATACCCCAGTTCCAGTACAAGCTATAGGAAAGAACTGAAAGGGCTCGGGCTCCCCAGACTAACACAAACCGTGGATACAAAAAATTTGCTCAACAATTGACAACACGAGAGTGGAACTCATCCAGGTTTTTTTTAAATACTGTACCCAACCAATGTGCCCGCCGCAAGTGTTGTATTTCCCTGAATTTATAATTATTATTATTTTTGTTACGGGCCCTGCCCGCACTTGAACAAAATGAGAATTGTGACATGGAATGCCAATCTAGAGTAGAACTAGATATATATCTAGAATTTGTAATTCTGCTGAAATGCGCGTCTGAATGAAATAAATTAGCATATGAGGAGGAAGGGACCGGGGATACAAAAGCAACGGTTATTTTTATTATCTTACCTCGAAGAAAAATGAAGCCCGGAATAACAAAGTAAAATAAACACACTGGGAGAGGAGATCCTTCACGGAGTGATATCTTCATGCTGTCACCGAGGCAATGACACAAGGAGTCCAAAATGACATGAGATGAGATTCCGAAAAGCCTTGTAATATTAATGGTATTAATAAAAAAAACCTCTGGAGGTAAAGGCTCGGCTGGTCTCTCTCCCCTGAACCGAAGAAACCGGAATAGAGCTAATTTAATTTTTGCGAATTTGATTTCCCTCAACTTAACAACTTGCACGGATATAGGTTTCTCTCTGAGCTGAATGTAAGAGAAAGAAAAGTCTGAGAGTTGTAAATGATTTATGAGGAAGCCACAAGAAGGGAAGAGTTGGGAGTAGACGGGAAGCTTATGGGATTTGTATTGTTATGTTAGACGGGGGAAAAGGATTGAAGTGCGGTTTATCTCAGGAGTTGGTCATGAGGTAACAGATAGCGGCTTTTACCCAAAGCCTCGTTGAAAAGCAACTGAGAATATTCGCAGTGTAAAATTCCCCGAGATGAAAGAGGTCGGAGGATCAGACAGGCACAAATGTTTCAGAAAGAGTCGGAGAGAGACGCAGACTCCAGTGCCTTTTTCCCTCCAACCGTTCTTATGTGGAGCAGAACATGTCTGTCTGTACAGACGCTATATAACACCACATCAATAATAACGAGATACCAAAAATACGTCCGGTTCTGTTCAAGTGAATTCATCCGACTTTACACTACATTTACAATTCTGAGACCAACCTGCCTTGACAAGTCTGTGGTCACTATTGACACTCTCCTCAAAGAGTTACTTACTCTTGAGAGATTTTGTGGGGGAGGGGGGGGGGAGAAAAAGAGAGAGAGAGAGAGAGAGAGAGAGAAATACTCCAGGGTTCCCAAGACTTGAAGGCTCTTCATAAAAGATAGACCTTTCACTTAGAAACAAAACCACAATTTGAATGCACAGGATTCAGGAGTAGCTCGTACCGTTTCATCTTCCTTAACCACACACTTTCCATCAAGATTATCTTGGCAAGTTCCTGCCCAAAAGAGTGAACACTTTTGAAGTCCGTGCTCTCTCCCAGAGTCGTAGACTTTCTCTTTGTAGTTAAATTTCAGACTATTTGCATAGGTTTTGTTACACACCCGTAATTTGCACAGGTTTCGATCCCCCCACACAGTTTTGCTCCAGCCTTGGTTCCTACAGTTTTGCTTGAGTTGGGTTCCTATATTTATATATCGCTTGACTTGAGTTGGGTTCCAATAGCTTTCCTTGGATTTGTTCCCTATGGCTTGACTTTGGATCGTATGTATTAAATTTCCCTGGATTTGTATCCTATAATTTTCCAATGGCACACTCATCAGCTCCTATGTACATATATAGCCCTGCCCTGGTATTTTGCAAATGTTGTTGTCCTACGCAAAATCTATTTATCCTACTGGACCACTTATCGTGAGAGGCTAATCACTTCCAGAGTTGTATGTAAATGTTATGTTCTCTGTCACAGGCAAGGCTATAGATAGTAACAGGTTCGGCCAAAGCGTATGCTGAAACAAACCCCTCGCTGTGACGTCATCAAAAGTTATTGCATACTACACATACTATACAAGTCAATGTAAACAATTCGCATAATAGTTTGAATAAAATTTTTAATTCTTTTCAAGCATTACAATTAAATTTAAAATTAACCCACCACAAATACAGAGCTTTTAACAAATTGTTTCCTTTTCACAAAATTAACCTGTGACTTCTGCATTTTAGCAGGGAATTAGTTCAGATTAAAAACCCCAGCTGACATTGAGGATCATCAAAAGCATTGCGTTTCTTGTTGTTTTTGTAAGTTTTGAATCTTGCTGTTTCCATCAATGCCTTTAAATTTAATAACGGCACCATGTGAAACTTGATGTAAACACCAAATCCCTTATTATTTTTTCAATCAAATTCAAAACGGGAAGTTCAGTAAAAATCTCTTCGTCAAAAGTTAACTTGTTCGTTCGTCTCCATAAAGCTGTATTATTGTAGTGGAATTTGCAAAGATTCCTTGGTCACATCATAGGCTTTAGTACTTACGCTCTTGATTGTCAATGTCTGAAACATCCTCTGTGCTCCAGTTGACTCTTTTGTGGCTACTAATTAATTTTGCTTGGACGGGGAAACGAGATATTTTAAGTGGTTTGTGTTTACATAATGCCGGTTTTAGACTTAGAACTTTAGAATCATACAAATAATATTCACAAATTCACTCCTGTTTTGAAATCATTGATTGAAGTTTCTTCATAAGCTCATTTTGATCGGCCTTGAATTTGTTATGCTTTACAATAAGTTGTTAATTTAATCCCCAAATTCTTTTTTATGTAGACAGTTACTTCGAATTAATGAAACTGGTTGAGTTCTGAATGGAAACACATTGGGAACGGCCGTTCTTTTTAATATTTTTTAGGTGTCAACTCCAAAAATTCAATTTTCAAATCACAGACATAATCACTTTCACTGAAATGATCTGAACAAATCCTAGTTGTTACACAATTCACATTTTCTTTCCTCTTACACTAACCAACCCATACCTTAGCTAATTTAGAATTTTTAGGGAACTTGTGACTCTGTTTGTGACTTGAACACTGTTTAATCTTTTTAGTGTTTTTACATTCCGTTATTGCACAAATAAAATTTACATTAAATAATCAATTTGCTGCTATACAGATTGTCAACTAAAGACAAGTTGAGCGCGCGCTGAGATCACTTTTACTGACGTCACAGCCCCCTAAATTTGTCCACCTCTCCGCCCTATTCATTCTTACGTACGATTTGGCCGAACCTGTTACTATCTATAGCCTTGTGTCACAGGCTGAACTGTGTGTGGAGGGGGACTGTGTACAGAAAAATCCTGACTCACTTGATTTTGGAAGGACTCATTGGCTGAGCCGGGCTTTACCAGCAAGGTTGCTTTTACTTCACGTGAAATCTAGGGGGAAGCGAAAAGTGGCTGGTAAACAGCTTTTAAGCTCGGAATTCCAAAGGGAGAGCATAGCCTTTGAGCCTTTCGCATGCAAATATTTCATAGAATTCGGGAATTGATGCGAGACCTTGTATAAATAAATCTGGCCGCGTGTGTGTGGTGAGCTCGGTATATTTATGTGCACTTTTAACAGCAAGCACAAGCGGAGTGCTAGGACAAACAAACTGTCCTGCTTCGTCGGGATTATTCCAAAACGTATAGTGCCACACGTCAACTTGTCTCCTCTCGGCCCTTTAAATCCGTCGAGTACATGTGCATAGATATGTATATCTGACAAATACAAGGTTAGCCATACATACTTCCCACTGTATCATTGTCCATACAAAAATCCCTATATCTATTCTTTTATGAACAGTCCTATCCCAGGAAGTCCCAACCACCCTAATAGAATCTCCCAACTGTTTCCGCAATGCAAATCCTTCAACTTTTTCAATAGTTTCAATACACTCATATTGTTCTCACTTTCCACCTCATTTCAAATTTGCTCACTCCAAAGACATACCTCGACACTAGTTAATATATTGCTTCCATGAATCATCAAGTCATACTTGCTCAAAATTGACAGTAGGCAGTACAACGTTTGTTTAGCACACTATAGGTAATTACATACTCTTGTGCTGCTAGACGTTTCCTCGCAATACCTAAATCTCATGGGTTTCAAATCCACAAAAACTTCCTCCCTCAAAACCTTGTTAGGAATTTTTGTTATTTAGAAATGCGACCACAGCCAGGGAAAGGAAAATTCAGCGGATTACATAATATCAGGCGGAATTTAACCTGACGTCATTTAATGTCATGTACACATAGTATATACATAGGTATGTATGTACCTATGTACATAGAAACAGTTACAGAAATGTACATTAGTACGCATAATTTTTCGTATATAATTGTACAAATTCAACGTTTGAATCTACGCACTCCACATTTTGAGGTCATCAAAGCCCAGCGTCAGCACTGGTCCTGATTTTTTTTTATAAGCGGTTAGGGTGGGAAAGTTTTTCGGAGAGAAAATATGATAGGATTTAGACAGGAGATTGGGAATACTCGGCTCACAGTCGACGTCTGTACTTAAGGCCCAGCATGAAAGGGAGGTTTTTGGGAGAGGCTGAAGAAATCAAAACGTCAAAGAGGAATTTGGGCTGCCAAAGTGTCTCCTAATGGATGGGAAATTTAATTCACAACCAATTTTCATTTTGCTCATCATCCCCATACACTCAGGGATAGATATACATATTGAGCGTGATTGTATATCCTCTCCCTTACCTAGAAAAGTACGGAAAGCTGGGAGTCCTTTGAACATGCCCAACCTGAGTGGTTCGCTCCGTACTTTTACTAATCCTAAAGGACGGTTCGTCTTTCCCAAATTATTTCTCTCGAGGATTTTCGATTGTAAAGCGATTTTCTTTCCAGATATGATTTTATGACTGCATTGTGCCTGAGCAAACAAGGAGAGAATCCATTTAAAAGTTTATTCCAAGTGTAGGATAGAACTGACTACAGAAGAGACAAGGAATGAGGCAACTCATGTGATAGAGAGAGAGAGAGACCCCATGCAGACAGACAATATCATCGAGGGAAAACTTGGCCCACAAACTTTTCCAAGTTTACAGAGCAGAGAGAGAGAGAGAGAGAGGGAGAGAGAGAGAGAGAGGTGTCAGGGAGTGAGAAATCCTTCAGATTAGTCCAGCTATTGGAATTATTATAGCTTCCAATGGAATAATATTAACCATGCGGAGATATCACCGTGGTTTCCGTACACATTGCTCCTCAAATATTGTCATATAATATTCCTCTCATATTTCAAGCCCTTGGAGATGATATCTGTAATATGGTAATGTGAAACGTACATATATCATGGGAAACGTTGATGAATTCCTCCATAATTCAATTGCCCTATCCGCTCACTCTCCTCCTAATTGTAGTTTTAGTTTAATTGACCCAAATTCCCTTCGAACCTGGATACGAAATTATTTTTCCTTCTTGTCCCTGATCCTATGTATATTCCCCATCTACTACATACAGGATTTTGGCTCCCTTGGAAACGCATCCCAGATATTTTATCAAAGAAAGTCAAGTGTGTAATTTAGGAATTTTCAATCAGTAGTGGTAATATCGTGGGCTTCATCCACTTTTGGCTCCCATGTATATCTATACGTATATGGTCTCCTCTTTGGAGACTGGTAGTGATTTACCGTCAAATAGGACTTAAACGCTGTCTTCCAAAATTCTTGCTACATTCTAAAACGGATAATTTACTGTGCTTTTCGCTCCTCTCCTCTGCTCCTACCAAAAGCCTTTCATAAAAAAGGACAAGCATCTAAATCTACCTATAGCTTCCCCTACTTCCCCACTATCTGTATTTGCCCCCCTATAGACATGTATGGGGGGATCAGATGAGGCCGGAGTATTGCAACTCCGCTTTCCCTACTACATATGTATATAGACTCTAACGACGGGAATATGTCTTGAGAAAATAAATTGAGCCTTTGTAATTTACGGGATTCTCCCGTGGCTTAAAATTCCCCAAAGAAATCTTGATTATCGGAAGGTAATGGGTCAGTCTGCATTGATTTTACCTCCGAAACAGCCTGATATATGTGGTCAGGGATTCACAATTTATTTCCTTTTTGTTACTCCATTCAGTCCTCTCTTCGGAGCTCATCCTAACCCTGTAACGCAACAAAAATACATTCAACTTTATTCAGAGGGAACTTTATCCTCGATATAGAGATACACCGTCAAATGAAAAGTGTTTACTTTTGTGGATACCAGAGGCTTACCCAAACCCCATTCCCGGACCGAATGTAATCCAACAGAATGCAGAGGTGCCATTGATCAAACAATATTTAATACATTAATACTTTTGAATTTATGTATATATAAACTATGTATCTTTCTCTACATTTAATGGACTAGATCATCATCCCTACGTCTATAATTTGTAGCTGAAACTATACACCCCAAAATGTTTCAACTCAAATATTTTCAAGTGTAACAACAAGCCAGTTTAATTCTGAACACTAGGAAAATACATCTGTATTTTAAAGCACTTGGTAGCATTAAATAAGAATGTTAGATACATAATTATTCGTTATAGTAACAAATCATTTGGGAAATTATTTACGACGGAATTTTAAAAAAATGCGTATGTACATAGAACAAATTAGATAAGCGCAATTGCATGCTTGACCTTACGCAGATCAATCGTTATAATGAGACTATTCCCTAAATTGTAAGTAATGTTAAATGTACTTGGGTCAAGTATCCACGTGTAGTCAAGACCTTCTTGGGAAAATGCATCCCCAGCGTTCTAGTAATTACACCTTGCGTCTGTAAATCCTGGATATATGAAGGGATCGAGGGATTCGGGGAAGGGGGAAAACGTTGCTGGAAGTCTTCGACAAGTCACCATAGAGGGCCATAATGCACATCTGCCGGCGCCTCACAATACAGGAGTTGATGAATGTTATTAGAAACGATGAGACTTGAAATTTACGTCGCTATTCACACAGCCATTCCCTCTGGGACATGGGCCAAAAATTGTGGCCTCTTGCCAACTTGACTCATCCCTGATTAATATATACTCCGTATAACCACCATGACCAAAGACCACTATCCGGCCCAACCCCAGTCAGGCCGGTGACAATACTCCACTCCTTATCGCACACACGAAACCATCCTGCCCGCTCGACACATCCCATCAAAAACGGATTCCAGAATTCTTGTCGTATCCCACATTTGACTCAACTCCATCTTTCCCCTGCTCAAATCAAATCAAATCCTATGTCAGTAAATACAGACAAAATACATCAGTCAAAGGTCCAGATATAAAATACAGTCCTGAGTTTAGTAGTACTATCAAAAAGGACCAAGAAAAAAAATAACCCTCACAAAAATTAGGCACATGACATTTGACCTCAGTAGTAGATTCCACCAGTGTTTGAGCAAAACCTTACATTCATATCCTCAGGTGAAAGTGCTCCTCTTCTTGCTTCCAGCAGACAGAAAGGTGTACTTGAATTTTTTAGTAGATACCTCCCCTGTCATAATTTTTTAGAGAAAATACCACGTTACAGTTGAAGAAGCATTCAGAAGGGTAGCTATAGGCAACTGGTTGATTTCCCTTATTTGAAACAATTTTTGTAGAAGTACTGTGAGCTTTGAAGAATGGGCAGGAAAAGGCTACTTGAGTGGGGGGTTTAGGTAAGTTGAGGATAGGGACTGTGAGTATCTACCTTAAGGATATGTACGTATGTTTGCATTCGTGTAGATACATATGCAGAAGAATACATTTTTTATCGAAGATTTGCTAACGCCAGACTCTGCGGTTTCTATTTGGACTGACATTTCATTCAATAGTTGTCTCATTTACGCCAAGGTTCTCCATGAAGGTTCTGGGGCTCCAAAGTCTTCTCAGCAGACGTTACTCTCGGGGAAATATTTCGTCATCCCAGGCTCCATTGTTCTGTTGGCGGCTGTGAAAAAGAGAGATGTGGAACACTTGCCTTCTCTTCACTGACTCTGGAGTTAGCTGGCTTTCTCTAGCTCTCCCTTTTCTCTCTCTCTCTCACCCTCTCTCTCTCTCTCCCTCTCTCTCTCTCTCTCTCTCTCTCTCTCCGCTTATTACAAGTAGCCTTTCACAAGTTCCTTCACACTTAAAAAGCAAAAAGGAACCTGACTCTCTGGGCAGAGGAGTGAAGGAAAGAAAGCGATGGGGGAAATGGGATTGAAGCCGTAAATGGCAATTGCATTGAATGGTTTTCCTCATGATGCCACCACACACATATCCCACATGGTTGATTCCATCTCGTCAGAGCTAGACGAGTCTTCTTGCTCACTTCTCCTCCTCCTCTGCTTTACCAGTCAGATGTATCCTTGTACAGATGTACCGTCGCAGTTATTTTACATAGAGCCATGCTCATACATAGGTATAGAATATGTACATACATTGCTGAGGTTTACAAGGCATTGTGCTCTCTGAAAGAGCTCTTTATACTGACATACTCCCTCACTAGTATTTTCTCCAGGATATAATAAATTTGTTGTAAGATTTTCTACGTAGAGAGAGAAAGAGAGAGAGAGAGAGAGAGAGCGTATATGTAATGTGTATTGAGTGAAAGAAGGAGAATTCCTTTGAAAAAGATGACACATGCACATGTTGTTGTAGTTGAGAAAAACGAAATTTTTTCCCACAATTCCACTATACAAAGGCCCACCAGTAGCCTGAAAACTTGAGGGTTTTCATCCAGCACCAGCACACACACTCTCCCCAGGAGTAACACCAAAAAGGAGTAAAGTGAGAGAGTGAGTGTTTACAATGCCAGACTCTACAAATGCACTGCCATTGAATGGGCTCAGCCACACAAATGAGCTAGTTTAATATCACATGTAACCTTTTCTTTCTCGGGGTTTCACAATTTTCTTCCCGCTTCCCATATGCTCCCCTCCGATGACGCTTCTGTATATCGCTCTTTTCTCCTCCAACATCCCACAATAGTTACCTGTAAGTGTGGCCTTCCTTGTTCAAAATGGCCCATTGTTGGCAAAACAACAGGTTCCTTTCCCTGCTCTCCATTTGAGCAAGACCATCAACTGTTCCACAGTCAGGATTTCATTCAGAGACTGCTTCTGATACCAATATGATGCTATAACTTTGATGGAACCAACAACAAAAAAAAATCCCCTTCAATGTACAATGTGCCGTACGATATTGCTACATACTTTGATAGTATATAAAGTATGGGGGGAAATACTGGGATTGGGTGTATACGTATAAAGTTATGTATCTATCTGTATTTGTAAACCAACAGCCAAATTGGTCACTATCCCTTTGCTTGTTCCCTTTTCTTGTTTCCCCTCTCGAAATGATTCCCGTGTCTTAGCCCCATCGTTTCTATTCTGGGGAGTGAAATGATACATCGATTTGGAGCTAAAAGCTATCAATAGAAAAAAGAAAGCAAATTGAATTCTACAGGTTTTTTTTCCCTACAGATATAAGTATTCGGAATTCAATCTTTATTTTGGAGTTACATACATACGTAAATACTTCTACAATTTGTAATTCTATTGTCTATTTGAACTGGATATGTGAATATAGATACTTCAGGACTTATTGTCATTGTAAATTGAAGTTTTGACGCCCAAGTAAAGCTCCACATATTTACTACTGTATTCAAGTATTCAGGGCGACTTAAATTAATAAAACTTTACAGGTAGAATTGTTGAAAACATTTTTAATTATTAAATTGTTTCACATCATTGTTTTACTGTACAGTTTACTTTACTTAATAACTTTGTCGTAATTGCTGTTGATTTTAAGGCTTTCGGCGCAACATATTTTAAGAACGTAGAATCAACGGAAATATATCTATGAATGTGCAAAAATTATAATTTATTATACAAGTTAACACACGAACATAATGTAACTATGTACGTACTGGGTGTCAGTAAGCAATCCCCTAGTGAGGCCATGGGCAGTGGAAGAATCCACGTATGTAGCTGTAAAGGTTTAGCCCAGTAATGTTTATTATTTGCACATGCATACGCTTCTACATGTACTTACTCAAACTTGGAACTATATGAGTAATTCCTATCCTTCAGTTTTCGTGAATACAAAGTGCATCGAGTCTTGCAGTTGAAGCCAGTGCATTTGACACATTGAAGAGTTTTGTGTACATACGTAGGGATTTCCAATGCGTTTGGGATTCCGGGAAAGTAAACATGGACTTGGGTTAATTGTAAGGAGCCAATTAGGGAAAGACAGGTCTTAAAAGTGGAGTGACGACAGCCGGAATAGTCAATTGTTCGTGCACTTCTGAGGCATATGGAAATGATACATTTGGAAATAGCAGGTATACTCGGGGGCTCCTCCACAGACATGGGAGTTCCGACTGGAAATTATGTATTTTGCTGGAGGACATGGAAAGAAAAGTTTGGGAATCGGGGGTTCATTTACGTAGAAACGGTTTCCGAGGGAGGAGGAATAAGTTGTTTTAATCCGGATCTCCAGCTTTCATCGGTTAGAAAAGATATGTGTAGAGAGAGAGAGAGAGAGAGCTGGAATAGTGAGAGAGTTGTATGGGGATAGAGAGGCAGAGAGTGCAAGGAGATTTCCAGACTATTTAAATGCTAAATGGTATAGTTACGACAGTTATGCACTCCTACAAGGAATAGGGTCCAAAGATATATACCTGAGAGGGAGAGAGCTAGCTTTTGGGGAAGGAGTTGATATCGAATTCTGCCAGTAACAGATGTCAAGTACAAACTTTCTTTCTCGGTGTCCTCCTCCTTTCTTCCCGTGTCTTTTACACATTTTCGCCTTTTCGCCTCAATTCTCTCACATTTAGTCTCTGACTTGCTCTCATAGTCAAACATACCTATGTACATATCTATCTATCTATACGTAATGTCCCAGTAGGTACTTAAATCTATGGATATTTCCTATATTCTCAAACTATTAAATACCTATGGATAGATATAGATAGTACTGCTCGTTATACGCACATATCCGTTGCAATCCTCAACCTGCTCCAAAGGCCGAGGTTTCTGGAGCTCTCGCGGATCAAGGAGCAAGGTCAGAGATGGAAGTAATTAGATCCTGATCTGTGCCAACTTCCGATACTACATGGTGACAAATGCACGGAATTATTAGCACCGTCCTTTTGGTGTTGGGCTGAAGGGACCAGATTAGAACTTTAGGTATTTTACTATTATTATGTATGTAACTGCCTCCTCTTACTGGTATTAATGCTACAGCACAAGTGCAAATGATAGCACATCATATTTCCGAGTAGTGTAAATACCTTTCTGTACATTACATTAATATGGAATACTACGAATAATTAAAGCCCTGTGTATTTACAGTATTCAAATTAAATGGGAAAAGTGACTGCAGTAGCAAATTTTGGCAAGCCTCGAAAGCGTAATTATAAGATTCTAGTTCTGGGAAGGAGTCTTGGAGCCTCTGGATATTTTGAGTAGTAGATGCTGTAAGTGACTTTTTGTGGCCGGAGATAGAGATAGAGGGACAGGAATGTTTAAAAGTCATATAATCTGAAGAAATCGATTTCTCTTTGAGTCGACTGACATTTTCGAGTATCAAACTTTGACATCTTGTCCCTTTCTATTTCCTCTCTCTCTCTCTCTCTCTCTCTCTCTCTCTCTTGAAAAGGAACATTATGAGATGTCAGTATATGTATTATGGGAAAGGCTTTTTGGAAGTCTAATGTTTCTTACACAAGTATATCCATTCCATTGGCTCTTGGTTTTTTCCTCTTAAGTCCAGCCATCTCCTCTCCTCTCGTCAACATGGATATTCTCACCCGAAAAATCTTTCCCAACTTTTCTTCCTCTCTCTCTCTTATTCGTTGAAATACTTTTTGAGTAAAAGTATATTTCCCTCCCTCAGAACTTTTAAGCTTTCAGGGTAATAATTCTACTTTTTCTTCGTAGTTAATACCTGTGAGTTAAATCCAAAGTTTATATATCTTAACGAGAGGGGGTTATCATTATTGGGAAAATTATCATTAAAACTGCCCAACTATATGGATTTTATTTTCCTAGTGATCCATCCCTTTAAAATGTATCTATTTGTATTAACGAGTGATTATTTTGTAGCCGGGAGGTTCTCTAGGGACTTTCCGAGCTGGGTGCATGTATGTAGGTATATCTGAACCACATGGGAAAATTGCTGAGAGAGGTAAAAATGGCAACTTTTTGACACTTTTCCCAACTCACACAATAGACTCACTGATGGGAGTGGGAACAAAAAGGTTGGGATTAGTTGGTGAATTTGTGTGAGGGAAAAAATAATTATTTCCTTGAATTTTTCCAGTTTTCTTTCTCTCTTTTTCTTCTCTCTCTCTCTCTCTCTCTCTCTCTCTCTGCTCCTCACTCTCCTCTCTGTCTCTCACTTTTGCTCTCCGTCCGAATACAGGGCTGAGGGAAGG
Organism: Allacma fusca; assembly: GCA_947179485.1. Lineage (NCBI taxonomy): Eukaryota > Metazoa > Arthropoda > Collembola > Symphypleona > Sminthuridae > Allacma > Allacma fusca. Next base: position 39,780,736 of record OX359248.1, on the reverse strand, counting down.
TTGGCGAAAGGAGAGGAGAAAAAGTATGTGGTCAATGAAGTAATGCGGTTTGTTGATGCGACTAATGGACTGGAAATTTCCGAGACGGAGTGTATCCATGGTTAGTCGCTGGACGTGGCCAACTTTTAGTTCCACTTGACTGTGTCCCACTTGGTCCGACGGTCAGGAACCAATTTCAGTCCTGTCCACACTCCCATAGCTCCAGTTGCTCTCAGAGCTGGGGAAGGCTCAGGAACGAGCGTTAAAGTACACACACACACACAGACTTTCTCTCTCTCTCTCTCTCTCTCTCTCTCATTCTAACATCTTCATTTTTCACTTTGCATTTACTTGTGTGTGTTCACACTGACTCCTAATATATTTAGAGGGGATTCCGAGTCAGAATTTCTGACATCACCTTGGCCAGGATTTATTACCAGCATTATGTTAAGTACCGGGAAAGTGCTTAAATAATTTGTATTTCCAATAACCCTATTTATACAGACATTTACAATCATGTCCTAATGGTAAAAAGGAGGTGAAGGGTACTCCCTAGCTATATGTAAATTTCTGCGAATGCTTAAGCATTGACTCAAAGGAGAAGGAAAGGGATTCCAACGGATGAATTACAAGTAGGATCGGAGAGAGGTTCGTTTGCAAACTTAATTAAAACGAAATGACAGGGCGTTCTTCATTGAGTCCTCTCTCTCTCTCTCTCTCTCTCTCTCTCTCTCTCTCTCTCTCTCTCTCTCTCTCTCTCTTCTCTCTCTCTCTCTTGTGTGTGTATCATGCCACGCTCCTCCACATACAAACACTTCCTTATGTATGACTACGAAAGGCTAGAAAAAGAAGATTCACTCTGCATGGTTGTGTGCTTTCCTCTCTTGCAAATTCCCATTCTGTCACCAGCAGATGTCAAGTGAAACTTTCTTCTAACTCTTTAACTCACTTCTAACAGGATCTCATCTGCTCTTCGTAGATATTCACATCATCACCCCTTTAGACTGGCTTTTATAATCCGGCTACATCTGTCTGAATTTTAAATTGCCAAAAGGTCTCTCTCCTTTTCATTATTATCATTTATTCATCCCAGACCCTTAACATCATGTTTTCCTCCCGGGCTCTTTATCTCCATCCCATTCAAGCTTATTGTTCCAGCCCAGGTGTGTGGCATAGTGTGGCACTGTTTTCCCAACTCAATGCCGAACGTCAAGTTTCCGACTAAATTCCCTCCACTTAATTAGAAAATCAAAAACATTGTCATGTGGTAATTAAATGGTAATAACCTCCACACATATATATCCATAGACAAGTCCATTCTCTCACTCTTCATCCTTTCTAAAGAGAAGAGGTCTCACAACATGTGGAAGGGGGAACAATATATTTTAGAATTAGTAGATAAGTTATTATAATTCCTTTTTTTTAATTCCGAAAAATTTAAATAACATTCAAGGAATAAGTTACGGGAGGGGGAGGGAGTAAATTAATTCAATTTAATCTCATCCAGCAGCTACAACAAGGTGTTAGTTTTAGAAAGAACACGGGGAAAGTTAGTTGGGGGAAAGTGGGACAACTTTTCTTCAGCTCTGATGCTTTTCAATGAATGCAGATAGAAACTGACTTACACATAATTATAGGTATAGTCAGAGAGCTTGATCTTCCCTCTATTTCAACAGTATTAACTCATGTAGACGGCGATACGTCTCTTATGTAAATATATAAGAGCTGTGTGTGCCGGATGTGGTACATATTTTTGTACACACTATATATACTGAAGGATGGCAGAGTGCTTCATACATGTAATGCCTATGTATATCTATGGTTGTGTAATATTCTTGAGAATCGATTGAGAAAAACTTGATACAGTGGCACACACCACTCTCAGCTGTGGAGCATGTCTCAAGTTAAGTTTTGTCACTCGTGTGTATCTATTCATGTGCATATATGTCTCTATAAACAGAATTTGATATAGTGGATGAAGTATACAGTACATACTGGGATAAGCCAAATGTTTGTAATACCTATAGAGTGCTTTTGACATGAAACCAAATTAAGTTTTATAAGTATTGTGTTTGTATCAAATTTTTCCCCTCTTGCTATGTCTTGAGAGACTCCGTTCCATCGGGTTTTATATTTTGTAGGGCTCCACTGCCCGGGCTAGTATAGGGGAGAGGGATGAGGAAATGTGGGTATCTGGATGGAAAATGTATAGTGAGTCCGGTTGTGGAATTCTCCTCGGACGACGACGAGGACGAGGAAGAGGACGAGGACGAGAGAGAAAGTTGGAGTCCATGACTTGACTAAACATATCGTCTTTCACTGGCTACTATCCATGTCCTGGGTATTTTTTCCTTGACGATTATTCCTTTCTCCAGGCCTGTAGCCCTTGTTTTGATTCTACGCACACACGTTCCACTCCGCTCCGAAAATTCAATATCAGTTCAAGACAAATTTCATTTGAGTGGTTGACACTTGAGCTCTCCTAAATTGTTTTCAAAAGCAATGTCATCAGTGGGGGATAGATGGCTCTGGGGGAATCTCCTTCCATTACTGGCCAAATTGTGGGATTTAGTATCCCCCTCTGTCATAATAGATACTGAATTTGTAAGGTAGTAAAATTCCAATGGATTTTAGTACTGTAAAACTTTTGGAAATTTTCTTAAATTTGAGGGTTTTTTTTTTACATGTATGATAGGTACTGAGACGGTGTTTCTGGTTGGGGTAATTTTAAATATAACTTTTAAGCGAATATATACATACATAAGCGCTTGGGGAGTGCAGAGGTTCGGTGACAGTAAGCTTCCAAGATATATTTGATGGTTTTATTGGGGAAGATAAGAGAAAGGGGGAAAGGAACTGTGGGGCTGTGGCAATGCCACCGGGGAGAATATTAATGTTGAGAGGTGCGGATAGACAAACTAACCCCAGACTTTTTGCACAGTGACTTACTTTACTAATTCTAATCTTCCACTATGTGCACTTGGATTTTCTCTATTTTTTTCCACACGTCACACACACATCTCACAGGGACACACATCTCAAAAAAGAGACTGGCGTTTGTTTTATCCCAGGGAGTGCGTTTTCCTGGGAGCTCTTTGGCGTTCCTTGTCGTCGCCTCCAGATTTTTCTCTTGTATGGGGAAATACATGGGAGGGATTGGGAGGAATAGAGAGAGAGAGAGAGAGAGAGAGAGTAAACGGAAGGTTGGTTGGTTTTAGGGTTTAGCTTTTGGGTGACTATTTTTTGAAAGGACAAATTTCTTGAGAATTTTTCCCTTTCCTCCTTTTCCATGTTCTCCCTTCAGCTTCTTTGCCTTTTTTTATTTAGACACACACATACACACACACACACACACACACACACACACACACACACACACACGTACTACAAACATCCCCACATATGGCATGGGTTGCCAACTTGTTTTTCTTTTCTGTCGAACTAGAGAGACAAGGAGACGGGACTAATGTGGGAAATGTCTGTAGGTGGCTATAGCTGAAGGTGGGAGTGGTGTTGTATATTTAGGTAATTATATATGTACATACTTAGTCTACATAGGTACTTATCTACGTATGAAAGTGTCGGATAGGAACATATAGTTATAGATTTTTTAAGTATAAATACATACATAGAGCTCCCCATGTCATGGGGAGCTCAGTATTCTGTATTACTGCCAGGCCCTAAATACATTTGTAAAAGTATAGATATACTCAAAATTTGTTATAGGGAGATACATACGTATGCACTGTGTATAGATATTAAAGTACGTAGTCTTTATTGGAAAGTTGGATGAGTTATGTAGCTCCAGGATTTCCTCTTTTCCTCTGCAATGCTTTTCATCCATCTCCAGGCTGGCAGTTTCACAGGAGATGAGTGAAGGGAAGGGTTGGGCTCTTACCATCTCTCTGTGTTCATCTATGTGTGTGTGTGTGTGTGTGTGTGTGTGCATGTATCTATGTGTATGTGTGTGTGAGACTCCTCTCCGGATTTTGATGTGATGCGATGTGATGACGCTCATGACAGAGTCAATTCACCTGGGAATCGGAGCCTTTTGATGAGAGGAATCAGAAAACCAAAGCATAATTACAACCACCTCGAGCGAATCCTCTTCAAAAATAACGTTACACCCTGATGATCTTCCCCTTCGATAGTCTCTCCGCCATTTCACTTTCATGAAGGGAATATTCGCGAAAATAAAACTTCTCAAAATTCAGCTCTTTTTTTTATCCTCTCGATCGGATTTTCACATTTCACAACCAATAATGCAATGATGCTTTGGGAGGCGCACGAGGAATTTTTCTAAGTTCCTCTTACAAGTCTCGCTATCAAAGTAAACAGCATAAAAATATGATCCAACTATAAAAGTAACAACTCGAGCCGATCAATGTATTTATGTACAAAGGATGGGATTTTTAAGCCGGATGAGTATCACAATGGATACAAGCTGTACTACTAAATGCATTACGTGAGCATTATAAAGTACTTTGTTGGAGCTTACATGGTGCCAGAAGATTTTTCCTACACACTTTAGCTCATATGAGCCAGTTCATTTCAAAATCATGGAACTCCCTCTAAAATTAGCATTGTTGACACTTTTTTTAATACAAAATATAATTATTACAATATTTCCGTCCATGCACTTCAGTGTGGATAAATATCACAGCAAAGTTCATTCCAAAGTTTTGGGGGAAATTGAATTCCTTCGAAGCAATCTCGAGGCTTTGATATAGACAATGAAATTATTGTCACATCTGGAAATTCTGACCTGTGCCAAAGAAGTACAAACTGGACATTCCAAAAGAAATGTGTCCGTAAAATAGGGAATCAAAATTTTTTTCTTCCTTGCATAAGTATCTAATTAATTAATTACTATGAGCTAGAAAGGAGGACGATGTTCCTGGGACGCTGTAACGCTCAAGGGATTATTAATTTACCCCTAACTCCCCTACATCATAGGAATTAAGCCGATAATCTGAGACTACATAGCAGACTACCTAGAACTTGCATTAGAGATGCGATGCACAAGCCATTACCCATTTTAGACAATGCAGGAAACATTGACGTAGGGACCTTCCATTCATAAATCTCAACGAGACAGGTTACGAAAGATATTTGTCAATGTAAGTACTCCTACTCGAAAACCTACGGATTGCATACGGAAATATTGTTTATGTTTAGGGAATACAAGCATGCTTTCTCTGTGACAATGTGTGTATCCCCAATGTGTGGTGTCACATGTGCCGGGATATTCTGAACACTCGTGCTTGTTGACACTGGAGCTCTATATACTTATGTAGATACATAGCTCCATAGAATACGGGACCAAGATAGGACCATACTTCCTGACTAGTAGAAAATGATAGGATTGCAATGCAGAAATTGTAAAGGCACTAGTACTCGAGAGTGTTTGAGAGAGAGAGAGAAAGTAAAAACAGTAATAAATCAGTTAAGTACAGCAAATAAAGTTTGGGGTAAGGAAACCTAATACACAGGAACAAGTTGTCGTTGATTGTGCTTTTGAAAAGTTGTGCGTAACAAATGAGATGGGTTGGGATTGAAGGGAATGAAAATCGGTCCGACGTGTCATGCCACTTCTAGACCCAAGTAACTACTCTGGGGTATACATATCTAAACTCGTACCTCTTTTTTTTTATACATGCAATTGGCTGTTCCTTCGCGGATAGAAAGTAACATCTCACAAAGGAAATAAAATAAAAAAAAGACCTGACATAATAATAGAAACAAACTACATATCGGCCATATACGCACTCACGCCGCTCTCCAGGCCCATGAACAAATGGACCGTAGCTAAAACCTTGGACGTAACCCGACCACGGGAATGAATGTACCCATACACACACCGCCCAGCTGCGGTAAACTTTTCCCTTGGAAATTTTCGGTCAAGAAACCGTAAATTGAAATTGGGGAGAAAACTTTCACAGTCTTCGGACAGCTAAAGAAACTCATTCAACTTGCTATCCATCATTTTGACGGCCCGTTCAACGGCAAAGCAACAGCCACATCAATAGCTTTAAATAGCCTCACAGTAGTGTACAGCAGTTACAGAGAGATGTGGACTTTAAAAAAAAACTTTCCACACACACACACTCTCTCTCTCTCTCTCTCTCTCTCTCTCTCTCTCTCCCTCTCTCTCTCATACACACACACACACACACATACACTCACACACACTCTTCTTCCGTCTCCTTCTTTCTTCAACTTCATTCTTCACTCTAACTTTTCTACATAATTTTAGCCCCAGAATTGGGCTTCACTTTCTCTATATTTTTCCAAGTCTTGAGTCAACCTTACCCCTAGAGACAGAGCTGTGGATGATGAAGACACTATTTAACGAGAGTGTGTAAGCACCTAACAAAATTATTTCCAGACTCTTTTCAAAAACTGACTTGGAGGCTTCTATTCATTTATTTAAGGAGTTCCAATTCTGAAAGAAAAACTTTCCAAATATTTCAAAGGAAAGGTAATTCCTCAACAGGAAGATACACTTGATTTTCCTTCTGTATTTACCTTTCTCATATATACAAATATATACAGATACAGGATGAACAGCTCCGGGCCCGGGCTCCATCTCTGAGCAGTTCAAATGCAGAGAGAGGTTTCCAACGCTCCTGAATTCACTCAGTAAAATGACCGTTCCCCTAAAAAAGAGTGGACCTCAACCGTATTTTGTATCCAAAGAATTCTCCACTTTAGTCACATATTTTTTAGTTTCTATTTTGTAATTATTTTATAAATCTTCGCCTTAAAGGCAGCAGTGCTTTAAGCATTGCTTTATAATTTACTTATTATTCATGAAAATAATTATTATAAAAATATACATGTACCTAAGGAATTAAAAAAATTTAATTTATGTTATCACTGAGGACCAGGAGGCTCAATTTAATGTCATTATTTGTAGCTTGTTGGGATCCAATGTCAAGAGACTCATTACTAACAATAAGTGAAGCATTAAAATGTAAGCATTAAATATCTCCACCTTCATGGGGAATTACTCAGGAGCGGGAGGGAAAGATAAATGAGGATATTTTGGAAGACTGTCGTCAATGTAAACGAATTGGGCAAGCTTTTGGGAGGCTTGTGCTTTCCTTTGCTGGAGTGTTATTTCATGTCACATTGTCATTATTATGCCAGCAAGAATGGATGTATATGAAGCTTGACGAGGACTGGATTCAGACCCAATTGTAATCAGGTTGTTGGATGAGGACAATAGAGATGTAGGAGTTGCTTGTAAAGGAGGCGAATGCAGACACATATGGAAAGTATATCCTTACAAGTGTATGCATGTAATTATATAGATACATTTGAGGATAAATAGTTTATTTTAAAATGGATTGTTTGTAAAGTGAATTTCAATGATCCATCTATGGTTGTCAGCCTTTTCAGGACAGATATGATTGGTTGTGACAGTCTCCTGTGCTGTATATATGATTATTATAATCGTACCCTCTCTATTCAAGGACAGTTCCTGGGAGTCTTGAGACTACGGGATAAAAAAATAATACGTGGAAGCGTGACTACTACACTACTGGGGGGAACATCTCACAGTCACAACTTCATTGCATATGTAATAAGAGTGTTGAAAGTTGGGGGAAAACTCCAGGAAAAGATGGTAATGGATGATGATGAGGATGAGATGAGTGAATTAAAGACGACGGGTATAGTGGAAGTGAAAGACAGACGCAAGGAAGGAGGAACAGTTTGTGTGGATGTAGATATGCGTGTGTGTATGCACATATGTATGTAATTATGTATCTATGCGTATATATATGCGTGTGTAGAACAGAAGAGGATGTATCTATTTGAGAGAGAAATAAGAAAAGAGACTCAGGCCGATGACTCCCCCGAATTTCCTTGACTAACAAAACTTGACATAGATACATAAATGTTCCAAGGGACCGTGAAATACCGAATGCCAAGAGTGGGGTATAGCACGTATGTAGATACATATGTACAGTGTTATAATTATCTATATCTCCAGAGTCACAGCCCCTTCCTATACGTTCGTACATATGTAGATATAGCTAGATATAGCACACTTGTGAGGCAGAAAGTTAGACGGAGTTTTTCTGCGGGTAAATAATTCCGAGGATTATTTTAAATGGTGAGCACATACATAGATACCTTATTCTACATTTAAATGAAGCATGCTCACCTTATATGTGCATATTTAGCATGGGATAAGAAGCAAAATTGAAATACACTACACACGTCCTCTTCTTTATTCCTCAATTAAAATATGACGGAACATGAAGACACAAAAACCTTATAATACGAATATTTCCCACAAGGAGCAATATCTTGCTATATCTGTAGACAGTGTAAATATATCTGATGGAATCAAACCTTTATTTTTACCTATTAACTGAGACTTTATAAAAATAAGGAAATTAGTAAAAGTAGATACAGATAATGAAGACATTAGGGAATCTCATGGCTTCAAAATCCCCAGAAATTTTTGTCACCATGTTATTTTGTAAGTTTTAAAGTTAAGTTACAAAATGAGTGTGGATATATATATTGTTATTTTTACCTCTTAGCAGACGACGTGTCTCTCTGCATTTGATTAGAGACAAACGAAGCGGAAGACAATGTGGGAGAAGAATGGAACAGCGGCATACAACTTGTTTCAGAAGCTCTTTCGCATACATTTTTCATGCGTCTATCAAAAGTGCTTCACGCACTTTTTGTCCCCTAAATTCCTCTGTATACAGAAGTTTTTGAGCCCCAGTCATTTCTTGAGAGATACTCATTCTCTCTCGTGCACATACAGTACATAGGAAAAACCTCCTGATAGCAAACTTGCGTTATTACAAAGAAACATACGTGTTGACAGATGTGATCTTCACGTTTCGGTCCGCAAACTTCATCAAAATGCAATGAGCTCCTCACAAATCCTCCGCTTCTTATTCTTCCTCTTTCGACTCCTACACTATACAGTATCCGTAGTAAAAGATATGGAAGGGCCCATCATCAGTCCACAACTTGCTCATTCGATTCCCTCCTCTGATTTCCCAACCCTTCTCCTACCTCGCACTCCAAACCTCCGTATATATGGACATAGAAGTGAGGAAATCCGGGAATTAATTACAAACATTCCTAAAGCTGTCGTAGTTGGACCTCTTCCGAAATTTATACTCCAATTTGGAACTACACCGTGAGTCAAAGGACAGTCTAGTAATTGTGAGGTCCAAGCTATAAAACCCAAATAGTACACAAATCCTACCAAAGTAGTTAAGTTATATCTACCTATTACAAATAATACAGAGGATTTTGTTACGTCCACTCTTTAAAAATTCAAGGGGAGTTAATGTTATCTTATGAAATACTTCCTCCATGAGATTCTTTTAAAGGGAGTTACTTAATTTTAAAGGATTAATTGGAAAAGTAAACAAGCCACAAGTTTGGAGAGGAGTGGACTGGTTTTGTGAACTGTAAGTCTTGGAGTGTTTGCTCAGTCCAAGGTTTACTTTACAGCCGGGTTTCAGCTTCCCTGGACTTCCTGGCAGTTATGGGGTAGGGACACGTTACATTACTGAGCAAACTCATCAATCACCTTGGTAAGCTTTTTGGTGTAAGCTGACTTAATTTGACACTCTATTCTCACAATGATCATGTATACTCCCTTGATTTGCATATACTCACACAGTCCCTGTCACTTTGGGTCATCTGAGACTAACTCGCTCATATCATGTGTCTCCCACTCTGGACGTCATTAGTTTCCAGTTTGTATATCTCGAAAGAGTTGAGACACTCCTTTGTGGGGAGGGGGGAAAGAGAAAGAGAGAGAGAGAGAGAGAGAAAGTAAAAGAGAAAGTGGACGTTGAAATTAATAACCACGATTTCCCACTCTGAAGCTAACTTTTATGGGAGATGAAGGAGTGTAACAAATAATCCCTGGGTCGGGATGCACTTCCATTGCAAATGACGTTAAAAGTCTTGGCATCTATTACACACGTAATAGTAGTGGTGAATTTCAGTTAGAGGCATGAACCTCCAAAAGTCTCATGTAAAAAGTTTCCTCTCTGAATATCTATATATCCTCAATGCAATGATACTAGTACAGGAGGTAGGAGCAGTGGTAGTAATAGTAGTACCGGTGAAAAAAAAAAGTTTCAACTGAAATCTTCATGGAAGGTTTTTATTCCTACTCTTTTACCAATGCATTTGAAGGGAGTAGATATGTATGTACCTTCTATATAATTATGTACGGAGACTGGTTGATATGTAACATAATAATAAAAATGCCAGGGATATGTCTGACTTGGGTCTTTTAGTACTTATCTCCCTCCTACCATCCCTCCGTCTACGTACGTATGTATGTAAAGTACGGGGAGTATTTTCGAGGAGAAAAGTAAAGTACAAAAAGCCGGAAGAGTGATCTTTCTTTTCAATTTCTTTTTTTTTTCTCAACTTTTCCCAGTTTTTGCCCTAGCATTTCCCATCCATGGAGTCCATGAGGTTGGGACATATGCACTGCACTTATGAGTGGACGGGGAAAGACCCTAGGAGTATCGACAGTGTAAATGTACATATCTATGGCGGACTCTGGAGTATTTCCGTCCCAGTATATGAGAGATACATAGAGAGTGCTCAACCTGTAATAAGTCTTGGCATACCAGAGAAAGAGGGGGAGAGGAGAAAGGTAGCCAGCAGCAAGGGGCTTTCCGTGAGTCTTAAGGCTATCCTCAGGCCAGGCCAAAGAGGAATGTGTATACATTCTTCTACTTGTAGATATTCCTTTATTTTCCTCACATTTCCTCCTGAGTGTGAAGTAAATGGGCGAACCTGACCAATTCATTCATATATAAAAATGTATATCCAAAGTGTTTTTATATTCAGTATATATAGATAGTTATACAGTTTATATCTACATCTACTACAGTTTACCCTCAATATAATCTTCCGTATCAAAGAATTTCCACTGCTGGCCAAAATTTGAAACCCCTTCCATGTACGGCAATATTTTTGTCTCCACAAGGAAGTCCTTCACAGGGACAGTACACTATAGATATTTTTAAAACATAAGTTAAATGGAACGTGTCAGACCAAAATATTCGGTATTTATTCCATGCTAAATTTCTCTCAGAATCAAGGAAGTTCAAAAGGAATTTTGTTTAGTACAAAAGTCAAAACTTGCTCTTTATAGGATTGCTCTAATACAAGGACTGCACTGTAGTTCGAACATACATCTATAAGTATCTATACAGACATCGTGGGAGGCATTACCCCAGCAGTTTGTCTCATAAGAATCAGAATCCACAACTTAGAATTACATCATGAGGATTTAACTACTACATGTTTTGAGACGTCGGAAGAGAAATCTCCACTTATCGCTTTCACACAAACACAAAACATAGCTCGGGAATGAATCCTCTGTGAGGAGAAGGGAGGAAGGAAACAAATAGCACAGAAAAGACTTATGTACGTAGTACACAAAAGGAAAAGAATTTCTTGAGATTCCACAGATGCACAAAATCAGATCCATCTTTGTAGTACAGTGCTGTGCATGAGTGTGCCCAAAATGTAACGCTGAAAAAGAAATATATAGTAATTACTTTATACTTTATATCTATTGATACATATTTAGTATCAAAAATCTTCAAAAAGGGAATATATCCTTAAATATAGATATGAAAGTATAACTTACAAAATTATTATAGGAGGTATATAGATATAATACTATAATTATACTTTGAGTTCCTTCAATTGCAAAGAGTTCCATTTGCTAAGGATATCAAAACAGTACGTACATAATTATGTATCTATACTAATATAAGGCATGGATGCCTAGGCGTGCGAGGGGGAAATCTTGAAGCTTTTGAGGGAAGGGAAAAACATACAAAATATATCTGCAATTTGTCAAATAAGGCAAGTTACAGGTTACGTAATTTTTCCCAAAAGAAAATCCGAGAACCGCCTTTAACAACAACTTCTTTTTGGGAGTCTCCCATCCTGTGGCTCAGTTTAGTGTACCAAGAGCTCTACTATATTTGACAGTGTGGATCTACATATACGTGCAATGCTGGCTGTCCCCTTTCTATTACAGTCTCTGACGGTTATAGCCTCACTGATAAGTACATGGAAGGTGCTGAGGGTCTGTGTAGGTACATTTGTAACCATACATGTGTATACTTGGTCTTGTGAAGGGAAAGAAGCAAGTTTTTTTTTCTTGCGGAAAAGTATCTCTATCCGAAATTCTGTTCCCGCCTCTTCCCCTCTCTTCTTGATAGTTGGGTTTGCCAAGAGAGCTACGTAGTTTATATAGATACATATGGATATAATTATAGGTATGCATGGAGAAGTGTACACACATACACACACACACACACACACACATACTTATTGTCGGAGGTTGAAATCAGTTCCAAGTTTTGTGAGCAAAGGGAGAAAGGCTAAATCAGAAGGAGAGGGCCCACAATATTTCACGAGTGCATATCCATCATTTCCACAAGTTCGTGCTTACAATACAATTGAGGAGAGTGTCTCAACTCAAGTCAAGTAACTCTTTGCAAGTCCTCCGAAACTCTTAGACCCTCATACATATGGATGGGGCTGGGAATTTGCAAACCTAATGTGGCACATTATTACGTAATTCCATTCTGAAACATATCCTATAATTTTTATTGAAATGTTTGATGGACTACTTTTCTACATACAACTAGTAAATACATATACTTATACTGTAGTAACTTCTACTATCATTACCACCAAATCTGGATACCTGTCTATGAGCATGTCCTTCCAGGCGGACGCTATTGTATATATCTATACTCATACATGGCTCGACACCAAAAAAAAAAATTCCCTCAGACTTTCTCCGAACCAGGACAACTTTTTACGTATCTATCCCATCTGTGAACATATTATATATTAGGAGCTAAGAAGTCAAAATAAAATTCCAAAAGTGTTCCAAATTATAAGTATTGACAAAATCTCTAATAATTTCTGGGGAATTAATTGACAGCACCTAAAAATGCTAGTAATCAATTGGAAGATGTTATTTCTATTATTTCTTAAAATTCTTGAAATCTTCCAGGGATTCCAAGACTTGTGGTACAAATAGCTTCAGACTAGTCCTATTTGCTCCTTAACCCATCCCAGTGCACACTTACATCTATATCTATAGATATATGAAGGAGGAACACATGAAATTCGGATCCTTATCCATTCCAGCTCACTTTCTCCGTCCTATTATCACCCAGCGAGCCAGAAACTCCTGGAGCTGGAAGACTTCTTGTGTGCTCGTAGTGCCCAAGTACCTTCTCATTTGCATGTGGAGTCCTCTTGAATCAAATTGCTGCCGTCATCAATAACTTCCGGTGGTCAGGCAGACATTGGATTTTCATAATTTTATTAATATTGCCACAACTCACGTCGTTAGACTTGCTCTGAGGAAATATGTATGTATATGTAGGTATTTTACACATGGATCTCTATAGTATCTATGTATGTATGTACATACATAGGGAAATCCGAATCCCTCCTCGAACATCCCCAGTATTATTTGCTTTTGTGTATGGGATATAATTCTCCATTCGAAAACACTGATAAGTAGTTGGTTGGAACGGGGCTCCGTTCCTGGCAACAGGAAATACAAACCTGCCATGGTGATTCCCAGTATGACGTAAATTCTGACCCCTGACCGCGTCCTTTCCCTTCCTCCCCGAGACTCTGTGTATAGGAATCCATACAGAAGATCGGATTGGTCATAAATCCCCTCATCCCGACAGTAGCGCCCATGCAGATGATGAAGTGGGATGGAGATTCAGTGGGGAATTTTTAAACGGTAATTTATTTCATTTTTGAAGTTGATCCCAAATTGAAATTAAATACGATAGTGGAATAAAAAATGTCTAATAAAAATTGATGTGAGGGTATCTATTTATTTGGTTGTGTGTAAATACATATGTATCTAGGAACATGGTATACATGGGGAAGTCATAACAGTACTAATAATTTTTTTTTCTTGTGTAGGGAGAAAATTGAAATGGGACCCATTTCCTCCAGCGATTTGTCATGAGAAGAATGTTAAGCATCCTGCGCGACTGTAGCCTCACGGTTGATGTAATCTGGAATGTAAAATATTGAAAGGATTGATCCTGACAAATCGTTAGGACGGCAACTGCCATAAATTTCCCTTCACGTCCACTTTTTATTCGCACATGAAAATTATCATGTTTTTAGTAGCTCATGCCAATAGCATCTCCCGCAACCTCTCCCCATGTACTTCCGTCCCGCCGTCTCTCTCTCTCTCTCTCTCTCTCTCTCTCTCTCTACCTCACTCACACTCTCTTCCCTACTTTCCTTGGAATCCATAAGTTTTACTTGTATAGATATATGAAACCATAGAAACCAACACCAGGTGTTTCCAGCATCCCTGGAAGCAGTACAACCTTATATGGTCCCGTTGATTTGAAAATGTTAGTACTAGAACCAGAGCCATATAAGGTGTAGTGTGTGTATGTGTGTGTGTGTGTGTGTGTGTGTGTGTGTGTATAATTATATGTATCTATGTGTGTGTGTGTGTGTGTGTGTATGTATAATTATATGTATCTATGCATGTGTGTGTGAGTTTCCAAATAAGGGACTCATATTGGTATCATTAATACACATAGATACTTAAATGCTTCCAATGTATAGCCGCATTAGAGCTACCCAATATTTACATATGTACATACTTACATATGTATTCTTACGTGAAATTAAACCCCAGTCCCATTACACACACAAACTATGCACATTAACACGTAGGCATCTCCTCCCTGGGAGAGTGAGCCCCTAAAATAAATACATACACATTTGCACGCGTGTATATTAATATTTATGTACGTACGCACGTGAGTAGTACATTCAATATTCATATCTGCCCGAGAAAGAGGATCCAGCAGGAGTCCTATTTTCGTCATAAATTATAAGTCAAGTTATAACATCTCTCGACATTTTGTGGTAAGTTTCCATAAAGGACAATAATTGAAAACCTTGTGAGTGTGCAGTTGCCTATGTACAGATTCCGAGACTATCAAAACTTTTTCCTCCACATTTCTACATACATACA
The DNA here is from genome assembly GCA_947179485.1 of Allacma fusca. NCBI lineage: Eukaryota > Metazoa > Arthropoda > Collembola > Symphypleona > Sminthuridae > Allacma > Allacma fusca. Next base: position 39,765,681 of record OX359248.1, on the reverse strand, counting down.
CACTCTCCCCTCAAAACACACAATTTGTGTGGAGAAACTTGGGAATTATTCAAGGTACACAAAATCAGGCTCAGGGATCTAGTATCTCACATAATAAATAGATACCTCTGTACATACATAAATATAGATATACATTTACATAAGTGTAGGTATATCTACAAATGTATGCACATAGTAAGAATCCCCAGAAAACTACTACTTGGCCTCCTATAATAGGACATGACATGCTTTGATTAACTTAGATGGTTAGATTTTAGAAATTGAGAACCACTAAAGCGTCTATAATGAACTAACTTTGATTTTGAGTACCTTCCTTGCACAAATTCCTCACCACAATAGCTCCGTCTGTAACTCCTACTATTTCCAAACTTATTTGTACTCTTGTGTGCTTCCTATCCAAGAGCACACACAGACACACACAGATACACACGCACGCACACACAGACACACACACACACACACAGACACACACACACACACACACGCTCATAGGAATCAACTCTCAACCATTTCCACAACAATTAACCCTCAGCCCAACTTCTGTGGTAAGAGAGAGAGAGAGAGCCAGCGAGACACTTTTTGTTTTAAAAATTATACAACCATACTTTCCTTCCCGTAATCATTGGAATACTTGAACTAATAGTATCTATGTGCATACATATTAAAATATACGTATCCTATACCTACGTATAATTATCAGTGTATAACGGTCTAGATGAAATATATTATTTTACTGCAGAATTAATACAAACATAGTAAACTATAGGGATAAATGTAGTAGATAGATATTACAACACACAAAATCCTTTACATATTTTAAAAAACAGGTCTTTGAATCCCGGAACCTCTACCTATGAGCTTGGTAGTATGCAGATCAAGTAGAAGGAAGAGAAGTGGTTGTGTGAGGGGGAAAACACTCGTTAAAAATTTACGAACCAAAAGATTCGAGGGAAAAATCTCCTGGTAGTTTTTTTTTATAAATTATTACTAATTCAAAGGAGTCACATGGCGGGAGTAATGCTTGACGTGGATATTAATGGGCTTAGTTTGACCTGTTCAGACTATCAAAAAATAAAACACAGAGTTATAGTTCCTCACGTCACAAGTCAGGCCAAAACCCTCTCACTCAAGCACTCTGCTCAAGTCCTTGACTTTACTAGTCCGTGAAACCAAAAACACATTGGTCTCTCTCTCTCTGTATTGGAGTTGGAAGGGAATTGGAATTAGTATGCATGATCCTATATGTGATTCATATAATGATATAACTTTGCTTATAATGTCCCACTCGTCATATAACTTACTTCTCAGACATGCTCTAAACCCACACGTGCGGGCGCGTTTCCCTCATCGTGCCAAAGTATTACAGAATTTATTAAATTGAATGAATTAAAAATCAAAATAAATGAATGAATTATCAATTATCGTCCTAGAACTATATACACAGATTTAAATAACAGATTCGTTACTGTATATCCATGTCGCGGGGTTATTTAATGTTAAAAACAGCAATCCTTCTGGTGGTATTTGCCAAAGGAGCAAATTTGACAGGATTTTGGCAAAAACTCCGATTTTTCCTCAGCGTTGTGCCCTTCGTCGAGGACAGAGATTTAATTCTGTAATTTTCGATTTAAGATTTTATTTTAGATTTTGTCCTATAAGAAAATTAGAAATTAAAATATAAGAATTGCTTGTATATATTATATATAGTATATTATATATATTATGTATAGTAGGGACTCAGGAGATATAATTATTTGTGTACAAAAAACCGTTCCTAATTTTAAGACCTATAGCGATTATACATTTGAGAAATATACCTATAAATAAAGAGAATTACATGGGAAGTTCACGTAAAGATTATATTCAAGTTTATATTCTAGTTTGTATGGAATTTGTGCGGAAATGTTACTGGGAAACGGAGGGAAGCTGGATTGCAGTCTTGCTGCATTGGACGAAGAAAGGATGAAGTACGATTTCCCTTATTTCATGCTTTCCCAACTTTCCCTTCGTTACTCAGGCATGCCTGCTCTTCCATGGACTTGGTGGAGAGTCGTTGGAGGGAGAAAAAAGTTAAGGAAATGTACAACTTAAATAATAGCCTGGAACATATCTTAACAATTTATAACCAAAGTTTTACATTGAGAAATTGTCGACGTTCCCTTCCCCAAAAAATTTTTTTCCCCTTCACAGTATTACAATACATGGAGTATCAAGTGGGATAATATAATCTCGAGCTCTTAATAATGAAAAAAGAATCCGTTTTTTTTTCATCCTCTTCTATGTATGTACGTGTATGCCTATGTGCGTCTTGTTCCGAGAAAGCGATGATTTTGTTTTGTGCGAATATATGTATGTGTATGTGACATGGGAGTAGATTATAATGTGGATTGTGTCGACAATTGTATGCATTTGGGATTCATACGTACGTCATTTAGAAAGTGTGTCTCTACTTGGTTGTGTGTGAGTGTGTGTGTGTGTGTGTATGTGTATGTGTGTGTGTGTGGATGTGAATGTGAAAGAGCATGACGTCGGGTGTATTCTTAAGAATAAGACAACTCAGGAAGAAGAGAAGTTTCAAGTTTTCACAATCCATGGGGAAAAACTGTTAAGGAAATTAATTATGCGCAACATTAACTCTGTGGAAGGTACAAGTGTTTTAACATGGGCTTCTGTCTTTTCCTACCCTTGTCGTAACGCTCATAGACAATAATATCCTGAGAGTCTCCGAGGATCCCTCAGAACTTGTTCCGGTTTGTATATATGTCTCAATGTATCTGTTAAAATTAGAGCTCTGCCTCTGTCACCAGAGATTCGTTCGGGCTCCCAAAAAGAATTCTCGGAATATACCCGAGCGCAAACTTTAACTCCTACTGAATTGTAATCCTGCATTGGGATATATCCTGGATCTAAATTCGAGTTTGGGAATCAAATTTGTACTGACATTTAGACTGAGTCATTGGACTCATTTTTTTGACCATGATTTGTAAATTTGATCTCAACGTAAAATTATACCTAAAATAAATTCAAACTTGAACCAAAGTTAAAGCGAATTTAAACTAACAATGCTCTCATCCACCTTACCATTTTTCAGTAAATAAATAGTACATAAATTATTTAATTCCAGGTAGGAACAATTATTTGTGAAGGTATGAGCAGAACTTAAACATTTAAAAAAATTTTACTTGAGTAAATCTTTGACCTAAAGTCAAAAGTAGTGACTACTTTCATAAATCTATACTTGATATAAATGTCAAGTAGTTCCTCACTGAGCCCAGGCTTGGGTGACAGCGGGCATTGTCCTGGTAAAATATCCTCAATTTTAAACTTGACCCCAGCTTGACTTGAAAGACACTATTACATGAACTTGAGCGCAACACTTATTGCATGGAGGTCCTTGTAATAGCATTTAAGATCTTTTCCAGTGACATTCTTCCACTCTAGTATGTTGTACTATTTGGAGCTTAAAAACGGCCTTGTATATGTATGTGTTGATGCACTATTTTGGAGAAGGTCTTGAGCCAAGTGTTAGACAATGTATGTACATACATACATACATCTCCGAGAGAGCGAGAGCTACACAAGGAATTGAGACGTTGGCCAAAAGAGAGATGTGGGGGGTTTGGTAATATAAGAAGACCTCATTGGCGATCTGAAATGTGAAAAGAGCACTTGAAACTTTATCTCATTACTAAATCACACTTTATTGTGCATAAAGCAGTGTAATTTGCGTCACAATATCCACTAATTTATTTCCATGAGGAGTACTGCTCCCACCATGCATATAAGCTGGTCGGAGAGTACATCCTAAATACTTAATGTAGCAAGAGTCCATGTCGTAAGGTACGACTAACTACGGTCTCCTCTCCAAGAAAGCTAGAGAGAAAGAGAGAGAGAGAAAGAGAGAGAGAGAAAGAGAGAGAGAGAGAGAGAGAGTCGTCTGAGAGTGAAGAAGAAGAGTCTCCGCTCTGGGATGAGTTTTGTCGTCGAACACAATGGACGCTGGGACTCCTTCTTCAAAAACAATGAGCCTTCCCATTTCTAATTTACACTCATGCAGTCAAACAAAGTTTAATCTACACACACTTAAGTAACTGTGAGCGAGCTAAACTCCGTCACTTCATCATTATAATCATGTCACACCAATTTACTTTCGCAGGGCCGAGCACCCATTTAAACCATTCCTTCCTCCTCCTTCCCTTTCCAAGTATACAGTCTTTGCCTCCTTTAAATCAATCCTTTCTCTCTCTCTCTCTCTCTCTCTCTCTCTCTCTCTCTCCTCAACTTCTGCCTCAAGAACCAATGTCTCACAAAGGTTCAAGGGTCTCTTCCCTCTCTTAATTCCCACATCAAATTTAGTTTTCAATTCCATTATTAATGCAATTGACAACTCTACAGCAAATTCTATCCCAAACTCCAGTCCAATCTGTTCAGCCAATTGTACACCAAAACTGTGAAGATACCAAACAACTTGGAAAATTCTGTCAATTGTGTACCCAAATTTCCTTCCCCATACGAATACGTACATACTTACGGTTTCTAAAAATAATGTCCTGAACACATCAGAAATCATAACAAAGTTTGTACCCAAACTGGATGATAAATAACATTCCGGATCCCACAACAAATCCTTGTGTTAAACAGCATAGGAAATATGACATCAAATTTATATGCAAATGTTTTGTAAAGCGTAGCCGAAAACTGTGGGCTCAGTATCATTGCAAATGCTATGTATCTAGATACTACCTCTAGCTGTAATAATTATTACCAAATACAGTGCAAGTATTGTACTGGAGATGTTGTGTCATGCTAAAAGATACATAGGAATTTGTGGAAACAACAACAAAAAAATAGTACCCCGTCCCAAAATCCATAGTAAATAGTGTAATAGTAGCCAAAGTACATTGGAAACCTCAGGATGGAAGTAAATAATTACAGATAATGGTATTTTAAGTTTAATTTACAAATTTCATTGCCAACTCAGTGACTCATTGCCACACATTGCCAGAGAGCCATTGTACTTACATTTACCTTTGTTCTGTTGTTCCAATAGCAATGCTAACTCTCTGTTTGTCTTCCCTCCCCGCGATTCCGGAGATACATTTATGGACGGGGTAGGAGAGGTAAATGCCGGAAGAAAATTGTAGTCTCTCATCCCTATATGAAAAAGAGAGGTACTATTTACGGGTATCTATCTAGTATACTTTTGCACCCGAGAAGAGTGTGGGGAAGGTAGCATTTATATATGTTGGGAGTGAATTAGTGATGGGCATGGTGGCTGAGGCTGATTATGATGATGATAAGGCAAAGTGTACAAGTCGTCTTGGTATGGTTGAACGGCCCTGGGAGAATCCTTGATATTCCTAATGAGAGGGAAATGGGTCCAACCACATTAACGCTTGGTAAAGTATTCTAATTAATATTTACGCCTCAATGAACTTATTTTCTAAAAGCCTGCCTCTTCTGATGGTGCCATGTCCCGCTGAATGAAACCACTAAATGCTTACCATACAAACTATAATATTCTAATATGCACTGCACACTCGGAGGGCTGGCTCCTCACATCTCCCTCATGTTTTTACAATTCCCTATTTTGTATAGATACTTACATATGTACTAATTACACATTCTTAGATACATAAATAAGTCTATACGTGCATATGAATATGTATCTTTCCACAGAGCAAAAAAAAATTACTCCTTTAGTCTGTACACAAAAGAAAGCTGAGGAACATTAATGTAGCGAAAATTCCATCTTCCAAAAAAAATCCTCCTTCCAAAAATAAATAACTCTAATGAAATATTATATATAGCAAAAGTATTATTTTATATAATAAATTTGATGTGGGGACTAGAGACTAGAGACTTGGAATATAAATATCTACCTGTATGCTTTATATATTTGTAGGTAAATAAAATTAAGCTCTAAAGATTTCCTTTCACTTTCCTGTCTTTCATCTGTTTCATCTTCTTGTTTTTTCCCCGTGCTTTTTTGGAAGGAAGGAGCTCCGAGATTTTTATGTGAAGAGTAGGAGAAAAAAAACGTGAGTTAGTTTGTGTGAAGAAAGGTGGAAATAACTCCATCTTTCTCCTGTTCGGCATCTTGCCACATTAAAAAAAAATGGGATGTTTAAGGGACAGAAAGAAATGCTGAAAGTTACTTGATTTGACTCGATGCTTTTATGACAATTGCTAAATGGGTATATGTATATTTCCAGGTACTGTAGATACATATGTATCTACCTATCTAGGATTGGAGTGATGGGACACACGGGCGAAGACGGAGAAAAAATTGAGTGGGGGAAAAAAAAGAAAGAAAAATTATTCTCTTTTATCATTCCCAATCCTCAATGGACACTTTTTTTTTTGACGAGTCACTTGATTTTCCTAGGCTTTGTTCAATATCCGTTATTAAATTATTTCCACTTATATCCACACTCCTCATTTAAATCTCGGGCTTCATTTATCATCCCAGCTCTCTCAGCTTTCAACTGTCTTCCAATCGTGTGAGAGTTTGATTCTTTCTTGGGGAGTCCTCAGGGTATCCATTGATTTCAATGATGCCTTATTACTCTTTCTGTGCACAATTAAGGGGGGGTCCATGGTATATATGTGGTCTGGTGCTCTCATCAGTCCTCAGGTTCCGTTCTGTTCCTTTCCAATTTCCTAATAATTCTGGACTAGCCCTGAACTAATTTTTTAAAATAATCATTCTTCATGTAGTATCTATACAAATTGAACTGTCCGAATCTGACCAAAACTATTTTCCTGCGAAGAAAAAACAGTAGAATTTTAAAACATTTTTGTAAATGGGAGTTCCTCAAGTTCTGAAAATGTGTACAATTTTTATTGTTTTTACCCAGACGTAATTAGTACATAAGTGTTTATAACATTTTGAACTCAAAAATTGTTTTAATTTTTTTTTCAAAGCCCAAGAATGTTTTAAGAACATTCTGAGAAAGAAATTGTCTGAACTTGAATTCGGTCAAAACTTGAAAACTTTGAGGTTTGGTTCATCCAGAAATTGTTGATAGATATCTGCGTATACAGATAATGGTGCCTGATTGGTAGGAATCGAAAATACAAGGAGGGTCCCAAGTTCGAACAAAAATTTACTGTGACATGAGGAGGTCCAAGTAGGACTTGAACTTGAACCTAGCCCTGGCTGAGGCAGTACAAATATTTGTATTGAGATCCATTTGTTGGAGATCGGGAGGAAGAGCCGGGAGGAAGTCTACCTGAAGTGACTGTGGGGAGGTTGGAGGAGAGAGAGAGAGAGAGAGAGAGAGAGAGAGAGAGAGAGAGAGAGAGAGAGGAGATAGGGCCGAGGGAGGAGGACGAGGAGAGGAAATCAAGTGGGCGTCAAATAAAGCTCTGTTTTTCGTCCAGAAAAGTGTTGGTTGCTCTGATTGCAACTTGCAACTTTCAGGCTGTTCATGGATGGGACCCCAGAGACTCATAATTTCCTTCACAGGGCAAATCTGATACGGTAAGGTAAAAATAAAAACGAAAGAATAATAGGCGACCGGAGACAGTCCTTTTTTTGGGGGAGTGAAACCACACCGAACCATTTCTCTATTTCTTTCTATTCTCTCCTCACACTTCTAATAGACTTTCCTGATGATGAAAGGATCAACTCTCATAATGGTCGCTGTGGAACGTACTAAAAGACGCACGGACTCATCATCATCTCATACACACTGCCCTCTCCACTCCCGCAACCTCCAGACTCTCAGAGGCTCCGGGAACTCTCCTCTCCGAACACAAGAGCACTGTCGTCGTCTGATGAATTCTAATTTCTTCCCACTTCCCAGTCTCCTCACCTTAATCATCTTTTTATTTATGATCCTCGTCCCACTCTTCCTCCTCGCTCCGAGTATCCGTCCTCCGCTTAAGAGGTGAAAGGGAACATCTGCCAAGAATTCGCAAATCTCACATTTTTGGTACATTTTCATAAACCCCCAAAGGGAACAGCTCCAATAATTACTACACTACTGTATTGCAAAAATTTCCACCGTATCTGTCCACTCACATTTCCAGTCTCCCCTAATCTTCCTCCAGTATCAAGTTCCCAAAGGAATCCTAAATCCTTGAGGATTTGAGGGAATATTGAAAAATTCAAAAAATAGGTTATTGCCATTGCTTATACTAGTGCTAACTATTTTATAGGAAGTACCATCCGATTTATTATTATTTATTCTGTTTCATGCCGGATTTCAAATTTGTCCTGTAAATAATTTTTTGTTGAAGCTACAAGACTTTTTTGTAGTGTAATTACCTGAATCTGTGGAAGGGTACTCCAGAAACGGATTTCGAACTGTATTGTTTTTAAATTAATTTTGAGATGATTTACTCAAGACAAGTTTATTCTTATAGCTGTAGCTTTTTTTCAAGAAGGTTTTGAAAAAATTGTAATTTGTCACATTAACGGGTAACGTTCCACATCTCTGCTATTCCTAAAAAGGAATTCTTTTTAAGAAAACATTATTTTGGTGCCTTCAGGGAGTCTGGAAGACAGAGAGATGCGAATCTATGTTACATATTTAGCGTTCGTCCTTTGACTATAAACTTTCTGTGTGAATCCCTGTAGGAAATCTTATTCTATAAAATTGTGAGGGGAGATGTGGGTTTTTGTTTGAGACAGGGATTATAGTCTTTTACTAATTACCCTTAAGTTTATTTTCATGTGGTTTCCCCTTACATACATATAAGGATTCTAGAAAAAGGCAGGATTTATTATCACAATTGAAAATTAATGTTGTTTATATTTCTGTAAGATTTCACCCCCCCAACAAATATAGCGAGAGTTGGGATGTGGAGCAGAAGGACTGAATGGGACCAATGTGTATTATTCAGTTGTAAAATTGTCCTCATTGGAATGCGTCACCTGGAAAAATACAAGGAAATCCCATTGAGCTCTTGCTCCGCTGTCTTTTCTTCGTCTCGGAGCTTTCTTACAAGAATACAAAAAGAACTGAGGGGAAAAAAGTCCTTTCTCTTTATTCCATCCGTCCTTTCCCTTCCTTTCTTCTCGTGACTCTCCTCTTCGTTAGATTTCCTTCTTTAAGTTCCTTGGAATGGGTTGTGGTGGGTACAGAGTCTCTGGGAATGTGCCGTACATAAAGGCAGATACTCACCCATGGATAGATACATACTATATGTAGTACATACCTGTAGATATGTATAGTTGCACATATGTATGTACCTACGGTTGAGCTGTGCAGAGTAAATACTATATACCTCTCATTGCTTTTGCTTCCTTGTGTCAACTCTATGAGTACATTTCAATTCCATTCAATTTACATTATTTTTGATATCTTTTCACTCACTTACGTATTCCAGCTACATCCTGGGCTCCTATGTGGACTCGGGGGGAAATCTACCAAGCAACGTATATAGGGACGTTCATCAATGCTGTCTTTCAGCTGGGATCCTAAAAAATCCTGGGAATCTGAGTACCCTTCGTATGGTACTTTAACATCCGATTGCCACAAGACAGCACACAATATAAGGTACCCAAAGTGGTCACTGTCTCTCGTCCACATCAACACAAATGCTGATATTGTACTACTGTAAGCTGTATGCTATCTGTAATTATAGTAAAGGGCGGACTGGGACAATTTGACGTGACCGAATGTTATTATAGCAATTATCACTTCACAGTTACGGGCTCTTTTTGATAAGGTACCACTGCAATGGTACGTTGACAAAAAGTACCACTTACTGTCATTATAGTGGAAAGGATTTATCATTTTACAATTGGAATGATTCTCCTATTGGTTATATTTGTAATTACCATTTAACTATCACAGGCCATAGAAATCAATGTCCACATTCATTTTGGTACTTCCAGGTAATTACCTCTGTTTTAAAACTTATGGTAAATGGTACGTTAAGCAAGACACTATTACTACGTGCTGAGGGGTGCCCTCCAAGATTCATTTGGCATGCTATGTTTAAAGGCACCTTTGTAATACACTGTACTCAAAAGAAGGTACCAATTACCAGGTCAGCACTGGTAAATAAGGTAACATTGCTTTTTTACACTAATTGGGAGGCAATTTCAAATCTAAACAAGTGTGACCTTAGTAAATATCCACTCCGATCTTTTTGTAAAATTTACACCTCCAACGTATTTCTGTGATCACGAGAGTTAACTCCCGGGTGACCTGGGAATAAGCTACATCTGTATCCAATCGAAATTTTACCGATACTACTATTTTTGGTGCTGAAAATCACAAGTTTACGTCCCTACTACCAAACTCCCGTCAAGAGCCGGCAATCTCCATAGCCAAGGATTCCTCTTTCTAGACCTCAACTCACAATCAGCCGATTGTGCACCCAGTACAGATAAGAGAAAGCTTTTTAGTATACGACTTTGGCCGGCAACCACAGACAATATTTGTTTTTCTTTTTGCCCAAAGATACTAGCACCAAATTTATATTCTGATTTACAGATATCCATCGGTTGGCAACACACTGGAAAGCACTATAAATGCCCAAGAGATCACATCTGAACAAAGCCCGTTTCCATCACAATCAATCAAGTCTCTCCTCAGAATCGGACTCTCCCCCCGCTAAAATTGCAATGTTAGAAGCCAATGTCACTCAGTTGAGCATGGAGGAAAAGGTAAACTTGATCTTATCAAAGATGGCCACAAGTGATCAAGCACAAAAAATAGAACAAAAGATGGAGAAGATGGACAAAACCTTAAGTGAACTGCGAGCTGACCTGAATTTTGTTCACAACACTTCTGAAGCTAACCGAGAAAAAATTGAAATCCTGACATCCAAAACTGATGACATGCAAGACAGCTTAAGAATGAGGAACATTATCCTGCACGGAATTCCCATATGCCAAGACGAAACCCACGAGAAGCTACTGAGTGCAGTTAAACCCGTTTTTGATACACTAACAGTTAGCACTGACATAATTACTGATCTCTTCCGTATTGGCAAACCTCTCAATCCGAAACGCCCAATTCTCATGGTTCTCAGACATGAATATTTCCGAGGTCAATTCTTTAAGAATATAAGGAACCTTAAAGACACGCCATACTCCATATCAGATGATCTCTGCCCAGCCAGTAAACTAAAGAGATCAAAGTACCTCAAATTCCGAAAACTGGAAAGAGAAGCCGGAAATAACGCTAAACTCGTTCGTGAAGGTTTGATAGTGAATGATGTGCTTCATATTATAAACTCCGAGGGAAACCTAATCAGAGCCCCTGTTATCTCGGCCTCCTGAAGAACCCGCGCTCCTTCTCCAATCCAACTATTACCCTCTGATCCTTACAGTATACTTTTCTGGAATGTGCATGGAATAAAAAATAAAACTACGGACTTCTTTAGTGACATTAAAAATGTGAATCCCAAAATCTTCTGTTTCTGCAAAACTTGGTCTAATTACCCTCTAAACTATTTTGATAATGTCTATAACACTGTGTCTGTGCCTGCAACTAATAGCTACAACCGTGGAAGACTTAAGGGGGGCCTATTCCTAGCTGTACACAAAAGTATTAACTACAATGTGTATTTTAAAAATAGCTGGTTAATAATAATAATTATTAAAAACTTTGCAGGTATAAAAAATCTCGCAATTATTTTTTGTTATACGAATCCGCTCAATGCAAAACACCAGTTTGAAGAGATGTTCAGTCACGTCGAGCAACTTGATTTACTCGCTCATGAGATTATCATAATGGGGGATTTTAATTCCAGAGTAGGACATCTCCAGTCACTGGGCCTCTACTCACCTCGCAACTCTGAAGATAATCTCAGCAATTCTTTTGGCCAGCAACTCATTAATTCTGCATCAGGTCTCAATCTCACTCTCGTCAATGGTTTTTCGCATTTCAGTTCTTCGGACCACTACACGTTCATTAGTAAAGCAGGAAAAAGTGTTATTGATTTATGCTTTATGTCCAACTCTTTAATACAGTATTTTGAAAATTTTAGTGTCCTCGAATCATTCCACTCCGACCACATGCCAATTACTCTAACGACACTCAGCAATCAATCTACTGCCATTGCAGCGAGAATAAAATGGAAACCTGAAAGTGCGGACAAATTCACAGATGCAATTGAAATGAAACTCAACCTCTCAGAATCAGCATCAATCACCGATATGAACCAGATTCTCACACAAACTATTAATAATGCACTCTCAGAATGCGACATGATTAAGAAACCGTGCATCACGTCCAAGCCGGCCCGATGGTTCAATTCGGATTGCTTAATTTTGAAAAGGGAATTAAAGTCTAAACTTCGCAAGCTAAGGTCCACAAAATCAACTGCTTGTTTTGATGACTATTATGTGAAGAAGAAACAGTACAAGGAGCAACTTACCATGTCTAAGAAATCGTATTATGAAGCGCTAACTAGCCGAATTTTAAGTTCCAAAACTTCCGCCGAATTTTGGAAAAGCATTCAAGCAATCAAACCATACAGTTGCAAGAACCTCTGCACAATCACCAAATCACAATGGTCCAAGCACTACGGGGCACTCTTAAAATCGAATGCAACTCCGCAACCCATACGACTTGGAATGCATGTTAGCAGTGATAATGACCTTGATTCGAACTTTACAATCCAAGAAATTAAAGATGCCATTAAACGTCTCAAGCAAAATAAAGCGCCAGGCGCTGATGGATATGTTAACGAGATATGGAAGTCTCTCTCTGAGGATAGTCTTTTGCAGCTGAGTCGTCTCTTCAACAAAATTTATAACTTAAGTGAAGTTCCTCCCGAGTGGTCTAGCGTTATGATCTCCCCCATACATAAAAAAGGGGACCACGATGATCCAAAAAACTACCGCCCAATCTCTCTAGTAATGACGAAGCTCAAGTTATTCACAACAATTCTAAACAACAGGCTACTCAAATGGAACAAAAAGGCAAAATTCATTACTGATCTACAGGCAGCCTACCAACCAATGATGGGTTGCCTTAATCATATTTTTCTGCTCACTTCAATTATAAACAAGCAACTACGTCGTAATGAAAAATTATTTTGTTTTTTCGTCGACCTCTCTGGTGCTTTCGATAGTGTCACACACGATCTCCTCTGGTCAAAAATGTTGAATGCTGGCATCTCTTCCAAGTTCATTAAATGTGTGCACTCTATATATAGCCAAGCTAAGGCTTCGATCAAATCTATAGACGGACTCACTGATCCGCTGAAAATTAACATAGGTGTCCTGCAGGGGGAAAGCCTCTCACCAACTCTTTTCAATATATTTATAAATGATATCACGTCCACTCTAGACGGTTCTTTTACAGCCCCTGTAAAAATCGGTGATAGGTTATTACATGCTTTATTATATGCCGACGATGTAATCTTTCTAGCTTACTCTGCCGAAAGTCTGAAATGTAAAATAGATGTACTCAAACAATTTTTTTATCGAAACAAGCTTGTGTTAAATGCGGAAAAATCAAAAGTGGTTATTTTCAGGAGACCCGGCGGTAAACCTAAAACTGAGAAATTCCAATGGGGTAAAACGCCGCTTAAGTGCACGACCGAGTACAAATATCTTGGAGTGCTCTTTTCGCAATCAGGTTCTTCTCTTCCCACTTTGAAAGACTTCATTGCAAGAGGTAGAATGGCATTGGCAGCTCTATGGCCCATGTTCATCAAAGCTAAACTCCCTCTCAGCAAAACTCACTTCGCTCTTTTCAACTCCATGGTCAAGTCAGTAGTTACATATGGAGCCGGAATCTGGGGCTTACAACACCTTGGTGAAATAGACAAATTACAGCATTATTTTGTCAAGAAACTGCTGAGGCTCCCAAAGAATACGCCAGCCTTTTTTCTTAACCTAGAATTTAAGCTGGATAAAATCAGCGTCAGTGTAGTCAGAAGCGCCTTGTTGTTATGGCTCAGATGCTTGCAAAGCTACGCTGGAAATTATGCGAACGACCTCCTGAAAAACTGTTATGTAGACATGTGGAACGAGAAGCCAGAAGACTGTAAATACAGTTGGAGTAGCCAACTATTTTCTGTCATTCAGAATCACATTCCAGAAGAGCTATGGGTAAGCAAAGATCCTGTAACTTTGCGTGCTGCCATTCCAACAATAATCAGTAAGTACAAGCAAGCGCTAGTTCAGAGTGACGTCCTTAAAATGCAAGAATCAACCTATTTCCCCATGTACAAGAGGATCAAAACTCATGACCTGATTGAGGAATACACTCTAAATAATACACCAATAAAGATTGCTACCGTTATAGCCAGGATCAGGATGGGGGCCCAACAAATCAGCCACAACAATGTTACTCTGCGTAGAGACATGTGTCATTTTTGTAATCAACTCACTGTCGGTTGGGGTCACACCTTCCTCGAATGTCATCTACTCTCGAACCACAGACCTGTCTCACTTTCAAATCCTACCTTATTCCATGCACCAAATTTAGAATTTATATGGGAAAATATAATTAAAAATATTAGCCAGGATCTTGGCAAAGACCTTTATGTTTATCTAGTAAATGTTACTCAATACTAAAATGCTTTGTAAAGGATCACACTTGTATCTCAATATTGAAGGAGCGCAAGCTCAAATCAATAAATCTATACTACTACTACTACTACACTAATTTACCATCTCCACTACAGTCAAGGGTTGCGAATCCAAGGCACGGTTATTATTTTAGCACAAGATACCATTACTACAGGTGTTACTGGAAGAAACAATTGTTTGTATTGGGAGGTTCAACGTCCCTGTACATAAATGTATATTACCATTCCTATTTCCCATGTTCAAGTATCTAATATGGTATAGGATTGTCCGGAATGGGTATCTTTATTTACCAGGAGTGGCCATCTCCTTCCATGGCCCTACAGATTTTATGGATGGAGCTTCTTATATCTGTATAGTTTTTTACAGCACTTCAACCTGGAAAAAAGATACTTTCATTAGATTCGTCCGAAGAGCTTATACCCGGAACGTGGTCCAGTAGTAGCGTAGGAAAGTAGGGACAACGTCGCAATCACATAACACTGGAATGTTCTAAATATTTCAACTCTGCCCGTCTGTAAGTGCATATGTACATACATACATACATGGCACATGTGTGTCTACTTGGGGATCTCAACGACAGGGAAAACCTCCTATGACATTAAAATTACATGAAATCGTATCAAGTTAGCTCTTTCAAACTTAGTGGCAATATCATCTCCAATGTTTTTCCTGGGAACAAGTGAGTCCAAGAATTTTATCTCAGGAAAAAAACAAAAAGCAAGGGATGGGAACTGAAATGTAGTGTCTGTATCGAGAGTACACAAGATCCTTGGGATTCAGTAGATATACATACAGTAGGAGATGAGAAGCAAAGGAAATTGCATTTATATGATGCAGTAGCTCCTTTATGTAAACAGTAGGACCTATTTATAACTCCCAATGATTTCAAAAAATCCGGAAGGAATTAACACCGGCAGTAACATAGAGGGTGGGAGTTGTAATGCTAAATGATTGGGATTTAAAGGCTGAGGATATTTGTACAAGCAGGTTACAGGACAAGGGTTTAGGCTGGGGTCGTGACGGAGCTGTTTCACTGTAAGGTGTACCCACCAGAGAGCAACTCATGTATGTACTACACACATGGCTGTGAGCTAACTTTTGTCAAGTGAGGAGCCGACTTGGAAATACACTTAGGGCCTCTCATCTGTCTCCCAAGCTAAACTGATATTATTCGTCTAAATGTTATATTCAATGTTTTTGTCACTTGTCACATCTCACGAGTGCATCATTTGTCTCCAGGGAGAGGAACACACATAATACATACAGACGCACATGGGGTATCTACACATATCTACGTATAGTCACTCCTCCCATATATTAATATCTACGTTAGACTCCTTAAAACTACATTCTGGAAGGAATAGTAGAGAGTAATATGAACACTCCACCCGGACATTCCTTTCCCAGTAGAGGACCCCAGTCCTACAACAATAACAACTGGATACACCTTCAATGAAAAAAAAAACTATTTCTATCTCTGGATCATCCTCGTCTCATCTCTTTGCAAGCAGCAAAACCTGTCAAAAAGCATAGTTTTTTTCCAGGGAAGCTTCCATATAGACTTTTTTTTTTGGAGGGCCCTAAGAAATATTTCTCTCCTACTCTGTGCGTATAGCCCCATGAAACCAAATTCGCTACATTTTATTTCCAAGCTAGTAGATTCTAGAAAATTCACTGTACTGTACAGATAGTCTGTATATACTGACCAAGAGGAACATTTCCAACTGATAAGAATGTACATAAATCAGAATATGAGAAGTTAGAATTTGTTTTATAATTCACTTCAGTTGTTTACTAAATTTAAGAGAATGGAGCCATTTAGATTAAATAATAATTATATTAATAGTAATTATATGGAAGTAATTATTTAGAATCAAACTCGGAGACAAAATTCTCACAATTTTCATGTTCTTACAAGGGAACTAAATTGAACTTCTGCAGGAGGAGAAGAAAACTGGAACTATTTGTCACCCCGTATTTGTACAATATGCCCCATCATCCATTTTTTACACACATTCTCTACATTTCTAAGGACGAATCCATTTTTCGACAAATCTCATGTGTCCAAATTCATTTTTGTAAACAACAGTGTCTCCTGAGTTTTTCCTTTTCCCCTAGCTCTCTTGCTCTTACTTTTTTTTGCTGAACCGAACGACAGCTAATATCAGTCTCAGATATGCAGTCAACTATTACTGTAAGGTAGCAAAAATACTGAGTATTTTTTTATATGAAGGCAGACCTTTTAGCCAGTGTTGACTGTACTAGTCAGGAAACAGATCCCTTGTAAAATAAAAAAATACAGGAATATGGGTACATATAGGGAATCATTAACTCTGGCTGGCTCCTTCGGATCCATTTTGCAAGGAAATGTTTACTTGTTCGAACTTTAATCAGGAGGCTGTTTTCAAGAGGAACTTATTCAAATCCTGTTAGCTGCCCAGAGCTGATGCTTTCTTTTGGAGAAAAAAACATGGGGGGATTGTAATGTATGTGTACTATAAGGAGTGTGTATGAAGTTCATATGTAATTATGTTGTGATAAAGACACTGCTGTTCAAAGGGGATCCCTCCTGGGTAGGCTGGACTGTAGAGCTGTGTACGTTTTTGTGTATTTAAGTGTGGACAGGTAATAATTAACGGTTGGAGATAATGGAAATCTCCCAAATAACAATTCCAAGGAGAGCCTCGACTACGGGACTGACAACAAACGATAGAGGGTCCGGAATGAAAAACTTTTCACACAGCTCGAGCTCAATTTCCATGTAAATTGATCAGGGAATGTATCGCAATGGTAATACAATTGGAGAGTGACAATAAACTACGTTTGACTCTGACGGCTTGTCTCCGATTCCACACTTTATTCACTCATAAATATTCAAGGAGGAGGAGGAGGTTCGGGGCAAATTGAAACCTTTCATAGAGGAACTTTCTATTCAGGAGTTGCTCGTAGTGAAAGTGTACTTTCACTGGAATTATTATTATTATTGTTATTATTATTATTATTAAATAAAGAGACGTACCCTCATGTACTTATTATTAACCAGGCGTTAGCTCCTTGTAATCTCATCCCTCTCCCTCTCCCTCTCTCTCTTCTAACACTACAAGTTGGCATGTGAGAAGTTAGCCATCATTGGCTTGGACGGAAAATGCAAATTAATACGAGGAGACTCCCGCCAGCAGCGCTCTCTTCCTACAATCACGATTTACATGCATGGAAGCGTGCTTCCTTTAATTGATCAATAAATCTCGATGTGTACAAAGAGCGAGTCTTTCATTTCTAGACTAAGCTGAGCATAGAGGTCCTTACAAGAATGCATCAGCAATTTCTCCACACGTTCCTCCCAGAAGTTCAGCTTACCTTGAGAAGAGAAAGCTCTTCTTGTGAGTAACGTCAGAGTAAATGTACAAGACTCTGTTCAAATAATTCCCCCCCCCTGGCCTTGTAGTAACAAAAGTACAGCCCCTTGGGCCAAAAAATTATCCCAGGTTTTATTTTCTGAGAAATTCTCTCAAAATGTTTCTCTATTTATTTACACTTAGTTCATCCAAGTTTGTAATGAAATTAGAACATTTAGCGTCTTCAAAGCTTTTTCAAAGAAAATTCTACTAATTTTCAAAGAAATTATCCCCCTTTTACAAAATTATTAAATTATAAACATATATTTCAAAAAATGGATGTACAACTTTTAGCTTGAAAGTCTTACTTAAGAATTATTACAAAGCTGTTATTTCACAATTTAGGAAATGCTAACTTTAATTTTGTACCCATTTAATTCTACTGTAAAACAACTTTTTTTAATAGTCCAAAAAAAAGCATGCTCTCCGGAATGAGAGGAAATCAAGGGTTAAGGTGAATATTTTTGGAAACCAAGGTATATTTATATGTTCAGGTTTGGGTGAACTGTTTTTAGGGACCTGGAGTGTTCTTTTACAGTCGTGGTCCTGGGTTAAAATTTTTGTGGGTGTCATTACAGAGACGCTTCCTTAAAAAATTTCAGGGTTAATGATCCCACGTTGTATTTTGTTTTGTATATTATTTTTTGCTACTACTACTATATGCTCCTACTACTTGCGTCTATACAAGAGCGGGTTTTACAACCCGCTTCTAATCACTCATTCAGTTTGAGTGTAATAATGGACGGGGATATTTTGGTGAGTCAAGTAAAATATTAAGAGGTTTCTCCCTATCTGGGTATAAGTTTTTGTACACGTAGGAGGCTACGGATGGTGAAATATTTTAAAACCTTGGGACAAGATCTGGTCTACAGTACTTTGTGCTGTGGAGGGGTGCTGGGAAGACTTTAAAAGATTATCCAAACTGTTGCGGTGTAAGGGAGGAAATATGAGGCGGAGAGCGAGAAAAACATGATGTTTCCCTGCCCTCATAAAAACTAAAGACTAAATGGTTATTTGTCACTCAGACAGAGGAAGACGAAGATGTTTGTGCGTGTGCTGGGGTGGTTGTATGTATGTATATATGAGGAGACTCCCGGCTAAAGTTTACATTGTTGAGGGTAGCCCATGTGTAGAATGACAAGTATATATGCAAGTGTGATCTTTTTTGGAAATGCACCGCGGTAAAAAGCTCGTCAGATGTTATGAAGACGACAGTTGCAGAGATGAGGAGGAATATGACAGGGCTGACACGGCGGAGGATGATAGTCTTCGGAATCTTCATGCATTATGCATTTACTATGTATGTACATACATAGATACATACATCACCATCCATACATAAAGGTGGAACATGTGGCTCCAGCAATGTTTCTATTATCATAGCCAAATGACTCCTTCTCCAAAATAACTTTTTACCTTTTCAATGAGACTCTAGACTCCATATACTTAAGTGCATTTTTCCACCCTCCTTTTTTTTTCTTATAACTTATTATAACTCACAGGATAATCAGCTTCACATTTTTGAACCCCAATTTTAACATCTTCGACTACAACACATTGATTACTCACCCTTCCAATTTCGTGTCCACAGCATATTTCATACTGGAATCGAAATCTCAGTACAAAAACAGTGTTAGTCATATGATTGCATTTAATACATACAAAATTACAAGGCTTAAAAAACTATATAAATTACAGCATAAAATTTCATACTTTCTAGCAGACGTGAAAAAATAGTCTTCGGTCATTAGCATGCGTTTTTATCATAATTGTTTCCGCTCTTGTTTTTGCAAATATTTATCCTTCCTCCCCCCCCCCCATTTACTACAAAATAGGAGCCTCAATTTTTTTTATCATTGCCGGTTTAGGGGGGATAAAAATGTTTTGAGGTATCCTATGTATGTATGTATTATGTATTGGAAATGCAAAGAGGAAAATTAATGGTGGTGAGGAATCTATGAGGAAATTATTATGGATGGTCTGATACATAGATACACACACTTCATACAGGAGAGATGAGGGAAGGAAATTGATTTTTTTTTTCGGAGGAACGGAAACTCTATAGTGTTGACAGGGGTAAAGAAAAAAGCACATGTATTTATTGAATGAATTGATAAGCCGCCGGAGATATGAGCGATGACATCCTCCTCACGATGGCAAATGCAAGTCACAAGTCATAGCTAATGTGACAAAGTGGTTTGGGGCGTGACGTATTGTCCGGTCCAGAGACCATATTCCCTGTCAATAGCTCCTTCGCTCTTTCTCCTCTAAGGGTCAGTCAACGGGCAAAAAAGGGGTGGACCACTCTCTTCGCATTCTCTCTTTCTTTCTCCTTCCCTCTCTCTCTCTCTCTCTCTCTCTCTCTCTCTGGCTCTCCCTCTCTCTCTCACTACCATGTTTTCCTTCCTTAATCTTAATCATTCGGAAAGGAAAATGTTGAGAAATGGAGATGCATTTCTTGAGTAAAAAAAATTTCCTCCTTGGATGAAGAACATTCTGGAGACTAACTTCCAGTCAACCTTCCGACTACTACATTGAATGATTAAAAGGAAGAAAGTAAACTGGGCTGGAATCAAAACCATCCTATTCCATTTGGTTGAGTGGAGCCAAAACTCACGGAGCGGAACTTATATGAAAACCATTATTGCCACATTATAGATGGATCCCGTCTTGTCCTCTCTTCTAAACCGATCTCCAACTTTTTCCTATTTTGCCTTCATACGGATATTATCTATGTATGTATGTACCTACTACTGCCCTATGCCTATATTTTGGCTCCAGCGTCCTTCTCCCGCACATAAAAATATTCAGCATTTATTTTCCTAATGCATACTTTCATACAGCGTCCCGTGAGCCATGCTCAATGATATTCTATTTTAAGAGTCAGGAGTCTCCAAAAAGTAGCCGCAGAATTAAAGTGCTGCACTGGGCTTATAAGCCACAGCTTCAGTCAAGTATGAGTATCTACGTATACATAAGTAGTTTACAGTCCCTACAATTTTGAGTGTAACTCCAACATTTAATCCTTTAAGTAATTATTCGAGTGTGAGCGTAAAGTTACATTCTATATTTTTAAGATCCAAGATTCATTTTAATAATTATTCTAAGATTTTATTTAAGGTGTCAGGTGAATTTTAAACTGAGAGACTTGAGTAAGAACGTTTTTTAACACTGTAGATAGATATTCTCGTTAATTTGTCTTGGATCAATATCCTATTCATGTGAGTCCTGGTTCAAGTTTGAGTTTGGTTGAGGATAGTGCGTGCCAAAGCTGGATGGTCTGGTGAGGAGTGGAATCTCCTCTGGTTGTATGTATCTATGTATCTACATATGTAGCTGTGTGGTCCTTGCTCCTCAGTAAATTTCAATATCTAAATCAAGTGGAGTTGTGGTAAGTCCAGTGTTGGATTCTGAACCTGAGGGTTTCGGAGTAAACCAAAGTCTTCTGTCGAGAGACCAAAGACTCGTAAAGTAGAATTCAGCTCTTTCCACAGTTAGTTCTGTTGAAAGGTTAGTTTTGGGGGAAAAAAGCAAGGGAGAAGAAGGAAATGTCCAAGGAAAAATGTATTTCCACTGTGTGTGTATACTTACAGAGAAAGCTGTGGGAAATGCATTGAAGCTCCGTAGCTTTTGTCCACTTGTTTCCCCAGTGGTTTTCTTACAGTATGTATACGGGGCACGTAATACAGCCCCTATAGTTTATGACTGTTTATGTATGTGCCTCTGTAGACATGGGCTTAAGGAATCTATAGATACAGACATACACACACACACACACACACACACGCTTCCAAAAACTACTGAAACTACGACTGATATCCAAAGCCTTATTGAGTCCAACTCGTTACATTAGGACTTGGGCATTGACTCTGGATTGAATGTGAGTGCATATGTATGTACTGAGTTAAGCTAAGGAGTGATTTTTGTGGAAGGATGGTCGTGATATATTTCCCGTTTTAGATCCCATCCACTCCATTCGAATGTCGTCCATCTTTCAAGTGTCACTTACACAAATATTATGGCCTTTAATCGGTTTCCTTCCCCTTCCCTCCCCCACATCGTCTCCATGCATATGTACAGACTCAGACGGCCCCGGGTTGGGGGATAGTGGGAGCACGTGAAAAATCACCATTTGATCGTAAATTGACAAGAACCATTTCCGTCCTATCAACAACTCCCCTTATGTATATATCGCTGCACATTTCCTTTCTCTTCTTATTCCACTCTACATTAATTTCATTATCCCCAAAAATCCCAGAGCTGGAGAAAACTAACCAAGATATTTTGTGTACTGTATATCTATTTCCAATGCTGAGGCACAAGCTCCCACAATAATGCAGGCATAATGCTAAAGGCTACAGCACCAGCGTGAATAAATGATCCTTCATACATTAAATATGCACAGGTTTTGCTAATTTGCCCGTTGGCTGTAGTAAGAGTGTATTGCATAGAGCTATAGAAACTACTGAATGTTTCTGCATTCCGACAGACCTTACTTTCAAATTATATAATCACATGCTATAATTATTATACACACAGCTCAATCTCCATCACACATCAGGGGTATATGTTTACATGCAGTAGTAATGGATAACTGAAATTTGAAATGCTTCACGGGCATCCCTAATGGTAATCTCATATTCTGTAGGTTATACATGAAAGTAATCCTACTCTGGGAGGGTGTATTTTCTAATGACATTATATTTGTACTATGTATAGGTATTGTACTCTCTCTGGCATTAATTAGTACCTTTTAAAATGCAGACGTCCAGACCTGTAATAAAGGATTGTAACTACTATTTGTAATTTTATAAGGGACGCAGAGCTCCACGGAATTTTTAGAATCCATTCTCATATCGTACGCTTCAATTATTCAAGTTCATGGAAGCTTCAGGATTATGCTGCGCTCTGTCCTATTTTTCAGTCTGAATTCTTTGGCTCACGGAGATTCAGTAAAATTGTGGGTTTTTATTGATGAGCTCGGGTCAATTGCAAAGATTTAAAAAAAAAGATAAGAATAATCAAGGTAATTTTTTAAGGTATGTTCGGATCCCATTCATCCATAGGTAAAGTTTAAGTTTGGCTTTTATTTAAAATATTGTAAATTCATATGAGCAGGGGATTTTAATGCTTAAATTCGGACTTAGCTTCAAATACCCTTGTCAGCATTTCAAATCCTGATCTTTGGATCACATATCCCGAACACAGCTCTACAAAGGGAGTCTGAACGTATAAGTAATTACAGAGAATTATAGAGAACAGTATGTATGTAATATTAGAAATATTGGTCATAAAATTGAAAAAGATATGTGACATGGTGTCGGGTAGGGAAGTCCTACTTGCTCGTAGATTATAATATGGATTTCATGAACTATAAAGACAGACAGATACTGAAGGAGAGCCAAGTTGAGGGATAGAGAGGATGTGTTAATTTTGATTAGCATCATGTTGTAATGCAAGTTGTATGTGAGATGGGAGGCGCCTGGGCTGGAAATGCACTGGGACGTGCACATAGGTACATATATCTGTAAAGCCCGGATGAGGAGCACTGTCATCATTGAAATTACCATCTGCTCCCCTCACTGTCTCCTCTCCCGCTCGATCCGTGCTAATTGCATTAATTAGCATGGAATATCAACTATCAGTGGGAGCAGGCGAGTCTATTCCCGAATTACAAACAACCCTTGGACTCCAAATCAAAGTTTGCTCATAGCCTAGTGTCTATACATGGGTTATGGGTCTAATACTACACACCTGCACACACACACACACACAAACTCATTCTCAACTCCCCCAATCTCCCGTCCCAGAGATGCTCAGTACACACAAGAGAGAGAGAGCAAGAGCAAGAGAGAGAGAGAGAGAGAGAGAGAGAGAAAGCAAAAGACTGGGAAATGTGTAAGGTATATTTCTCCCCCCCCCTCCTTGAACCCATACATATGCTCCTACTACAAACTCCTTCTTGGCTCTATATATCTAGAGAAAGACTGTCAAGAAAAAGAATAGAATGAGAAATATGAAGGCATTTAAAAAGGCAACTGTTGTGGTAGCGGTTGGAGAGTAATGATGAAAGCAAGCTGTACAGGAGAGTACAACCTTCCAGTACTTCTTTTCCTGGGCCTTATTTATTCCACCGAGAAAATCTGTTTCTTTTAGAAGGAGGCGTGTGAATAGGAAACCCGTCTTCGGGGTCTCTTTCTCTCCGGTTGCCAAAGTGCATGTGACGAAAGGAGAGACATTATATGCATGTCCTCCTATATGTATATATGTACATACATACATTCCTATAGGAAATCATACAGTCAGTCTACCTATAGATAGCTCTACTGGTAATTGTACTTTGATATGCACGTATAATTTCCTATAATCGTATAAATATAGGATTTTATATGTATGTACATATGTATATACATATGTATCTATAGATATAGAACCTGTATAAAACACAATGCGTACGTGTTGTGTGAGTCTGTAAAGGATAAAATGTACAGCTCAAGCCACAATAAACTATAGCACCCATTTGTCAAAAGGAAAAGTTACACGTTTCGCAATTTCTTGTGTCGACAATGCATTTCCTTTTTCTCTTTCTCTCACTCACAGAACAGCCTTTCTCCGGGTGATCCAAGTCCATAGGACGGGTATTGCCATCAGGACAGAACACTTTCCCGGATACTGTCTGCTCCCAGCGTAACGGACCCGTCTCATTCACACACCAAGCCTGATTTGGTGAGATCTGTATAAATGAAATTTCTATTAAAGTATTTTTTTAATATTTTAATATAATAATAAAAATATGTGACTACAGTATAATAAATTATTACCAAAACAGAATTTATAAATTTATAGTTGCACATTGCCCCAATATATTTGGACCCTTCCCTCCAGCTCCGATTGGAACGATTTCAAGCTCAGAAATGAACAAGAATTATTATTATTATTAAATCTGTAAATAACTGTAAAATTATTATTACAAACGGATAATTTTATAATGAGGTTTTTATACCTGGAATGTGATATTTTAAAGTGGATGTTGAACATTAGACGTTTGTAGAGGGCTGGAGTCGTAAAGGGTGCTGACTGCACATTTCACAATCAGAGCAGCTTCTGACTATACGAGAGTCTAAAAAGCCCATCAAGGGAACTCTCGGTCCATTGGAATGGAGAAATGGAGGTTGATATTTTGTCGAGATACGGTTTCAATTTCCCCTCGGATATTGAGACAATATTTAGCTTCTATTTCATTTCTGCCAATTAGAGACACTTAATAATTTTTCACTGTGTGTGTGTGTGAGAGAGAGAGAGAGAGAGAGAGAGAGAGAGAGTCATTAGTAGTTTTTTTTTATTCTCACTTTCCCCGAACCGTCCCCCCGTCCTCACTTTCCAATTAATATTCTGGAAGCATCTGTTTTATTAGAGTAAAATCACTATGTAAAGTCTTTGACAGGAGGAAATGTATTTCATGTGAACAGTTGGAGAGTTGGTGAAACTTAATTATTTTGATGTCTTCGTTCTTATGGGGTAAGTACTAGAAGAATAGGAAACCTTTTTGGGACAAACTATTCTCCATATATTTTTGAACAGAGTTGGAATTGCATTGGTATTGCTTTTAAGTCTAATTTACAGCAACGTTCCCTTTTAGTACTAGTGTGAATAAAATATAGAGATAGATTTATTAATTGAATAAATTCCCGAGTGATATTTTACATGGGAAAGGATACTGCTTTAATTATATGTAGATACATTTATTCGAATTTTCAATACTAGGATAGGGCTCCAGTAAAGAAGCTATTGCTCACTCAAACCCAGTCCTGTTCCCTCCAACTACAACAACATCATAAGAAATGTATAGTCTCAAGTTTGGAAAAAGATTCTGTTACAAAAGAATTGAGTCAAAAGTAAAAGTGTGATTAAATTGGAAGTGAATTAAATTAACACGTGTTCTTTTATTCTAAATGATTTATTACCCCTGCCCTGAGTTTCTCCCTTTCCAAAGCCATCAAATTCTTCGTCCATAAGTATCTACATACTTTTACACACTACTATATGGTAAATATGGGTTCAATTCCTCCTAAAATTTTAAGAAGACGTTCCGAGCATCGGGAATAATTATATTGATATGGGATGTCACATAATGATCTTAATGTAGACAGATACATAAAATATACTCTGCTTTGAGCAATTCCTCCCTCCTTAAATTAATAAAGGGATCAAAGGCGTCTAGAAATGGCTAGTTAATTTCATTTGAGGATTTTCCCTGGAAATATGGAATTGAATGTGATTGTGAGCATTAGAACACATAGCTTTTGTAGTTGTTGGAATATTATAGGTGACCAAATTCCATTTCCATTTTAAATTCCACTGTACTGATAGAAAATATATGTCTCTGGGAAATATAATCAAAGTTAATTTTCAGCTCCGGAAATTCTCTCATTCTTTTGTGTCGATTCGGTTCGGAAATGTCATAGGGAGAGTGTATATAAATTAGTTTTGAAAATTCCAGGACTTGACATTCCATCAGCAGTATCAGTGTCTTGTGAAGAGCAAAAATGAGACGACAAGAGCAATTAAGGCTGGATGGATTCGAGTGGGAGGGAGTGAGGAAATGTATTTGGTGTAATGTATTTAATGCTCATATAATTTCCTACTATCTCATATTGTTTGTTACAATTATTGTGTATATCTACTTATATGTAGGTATGGAAATGCATTATAATAATTATTACAGTTTGGCTGGCTCGAAAAGAAAAATGCTCAAAAGCCCGTCAAGCCCATTTCCGTTGAGTTGAACGTGAAGCACTTATTTTTTTTTACGTCTGCGTCGTTCCTTCCGAACTGAATCTGAAATTAAGGGTATTTTTCAAGTGGTATGTGTAAATTTTAAGCAGAGATCATTCCGACCTTATTATTAGTACTAGGTCAAGTTAGAATAAAAAAATGTGCACAAGTCCAATATAAAACATATACTCGAGAATTTTATATCAATGAATAGTTAAATTTGTCTTAAGCGTCTTAACTGTACAAAATCATTTTTTAGCTCCGGTTGAGTCAAGTGCACCTTAATTTTCCTTAAGGATAATAATTAAAGTTCAAGTCAAGTTGGAATCTAGCTTGTGTTAGGTTATATCAATTTCTAGTCTGTTTTGAGTCAAGTTCGACTCAGAGTGTAAGTTAATTTTAATCATTCGAGTTTAGCCATGTCCAAAAGGTTGACCGTAAATTGTACCTGAAAATTCAAGTTCAAATTTGTAAATTCAAGTTCGGGTCTGAAAATTAATATTTACCCTGCGGAATCTCCAGTCATTAAATACAATGTTGAATGGAGCTGTTGACAATATATGTACATGTAAATGCAGGGTTCCTTTTTATTTTTTGTCTCCATTTAATACAATGTATTAAACATTTTTCACCGTACCAGGAACTCTCAAGTGCTGTGGTGCAAATTGCGGGAGGGACGTCTCTCTTGTAAAGGAGTGTATATCCTTATGTAGCATGAAAATAAAGCTCAAGTTTTTTTTTTTTTTCTCTTTTTCACATGCGAGGAAATGAGAAAGAAGTGGGGAATGATTGAATCAGTCTTGGAGGAGAGATGAAGCTCGTTAAAAATTTCCGTCAGAACGATTTTTCTATATAGTTACACACATTTTCTCACACAAGTGTCTCTCTCTCTCTCTCTCCAGTTCTGGTCTACTGTGCAAACTCCTACTTACATAATTACAGGGTATATATATATAATGCACTATCATGTATATTTTATACTACAAGAGGAGAATTTCCCCTGAATATTCTGCGGCTGGAAATTTTTACGGAGTCAAAAAATAAAAAAAGGGAAAATGTTCAAGGCATACATACTGTGTAACATATATAATTATATATGTAATGTTCAGTTTTTTCTGTTTTTTTTCTGGGGTTGATTGTGCAAAGCAAAGCAGAAATTTATATAGCCGAGGTAGGCAAATGAAATGAAATGAGTCATATTACAAGATTATTCCAGTTATTCTTCGGTCTCTGCTAAAGTATGGAAATGAGCTGGAGCTTAGTATAGTTAGTACATATGTACATATGTATTGTACAGGGTGCGGAAATTCCTTTGCAAATTCCTACAACCTATAGAAGGGGGGCTCGGGGGAAAAAGA
This sequence comes from Allacma fusca, assembly GCA_947179485.1. Classification (NCBI taxonomy): domain Eukaryota; kingdom Metazoa; phylum Arthropoda; class Collembola; order Symphypleona; family Sminthuridae; genus Allacma; species Allacma fusca. Next base: position 39,737,641 of record OX359248.1, on the reverse strand, counting down.
TAGTGTTTTTTTTCCTTTTTTATTTTTTGTTATATATGTATATATATTTTTTTTTTTTAAATTGTACAAAATAAACTTACAATTAGTTAATGAGTACACTTTCAGTTACAAACAAAAAGGAAACAGGGATTTTAATGTGTTATGTATTCTTATGGAATTTTTTAGACGGACCAAAGGAAAAGACATATTTTGCGGGGACCATGTATTTTTTTTGTAAGAATGCTGGCTATGCTGAGAATGTAAGGCGAAGGATGAGAAAGGTTTTTTTTGTATGGACGAGATTTTAATAAAGAGGTACTCTTACTATGTAAGTATGCATATATGTAGGGTAGTTTTGTGTGAAGGAAAAGTATGCAGATTTGTAAATATGCATGTAAATTACGTATAGTATGAAGATCCGCTTATGGGAATATGCATGGGCCTTGCCATATGACTTAGTTTGGGGGGCATGGGAAAAAAACATGGAGTTTTTGCGGAGCCTATAAAATGCTGTGGGAGAGTTGGTGAAAAGATTTTGGCTCGAGTTAGTGGTGCTCTTCATCCGTTCTCATTCTCTTATTATTAATGCTCTTATTTTGAACTAGTGAAGCCTGGACGGTATAAAACATGCCCCTCTCTTAATGTGCATTCTGACGACCACCATCACTGACTGCTCTCCATACTCTTTTTTTTTGGGGGGACTTCAACACATTTTTTATACACTTCAAATGTATTCTTCCTACCTTTTCTTCCCGCTGAAGCCAGTCCCAACGCTTTGACCACAGCTTCTGTCAGGGCGTGGGATTTTAAGGACCAAACCTGGACTTGACCTTATACTCGAATTTTCAAGAAACCTACTCTACTCGAACTTGACCTAAACTTAATTGCCACTTTCTTCAACTTGACCTTATCAAGGGCAAAATTTACTTCAAGTTTTTCAAAACTTGATATAACTTTAAACCCCACATGTAAAGCATGTGCTCTAACTTGGACAAGTCAAACTTGACATGTTGGAACTTGAACTTGACCCAAACTTGGATTAAACTTTACCTGTGCTCTTGTCAAACTTGACATTTTGGAACTTGAACTTGACCCAAACTTGACCCAAACTTGACTCAAACTTTACCTGTGCTCTTGTCAAACTTTACATCTCGGAACTTAAACTTGACCCAAACTTGACTCAAACTTTACCTGTGCTCTTGTCAAACTTTACATCTCGGAACTTAAACTTGACCCAAACTTGACTCAAACTTTACCTGTGCTCTTGTCAAACTTTACATCTCGGAACTTGAACTTGACCCAAACTTGACTCAAACTTTACCTGTGCTCGTGTCAAACTTGACATGTTGGAACTTGAACTTGACCCAAACTTGACTCAATCTTTACCTGTGCTCTTGTCAAACTTTACATCTCGGAACTTGAACTTGATCCAAACTTGACTCAAACTTTACCTGTGCTCTTGTCAAACTTGACTCAAACTTTGCCAGTGCTCATGTCAAAAAAAGACTACTTGAGGAAAATGTCACATAAAGTTGGTGTAAACGTAAGTACGGTTAAGTACAATTTTTGTGATTAGACTTGACTTGAAACTTGGCAAGGAAACTTGAACTTGAACATAGCTCTGGTGATGGCTTGGAGGGGAATATAAAAGCCAACTGTTTGGCAGGCTTTCCTTTTTTCTTGAAGACGTTTCTTCACATTGGGAAGGGATAGAAAGAGAGGGAAAGGAAAAAAGTGTATGAGAATAGTTGTCTTTTGGTTTTCCATTCCTATTCCTCTTGATCTTATGGGTTTTCTCAGACTTCTTGCTTTTTCTTCCTTCTCTCTCTCTCTCTCTCTCTTTCTTGTTCCAGGGAATAGATTCAAGTTTCTTTTTTATGGGACTTCTATGCCTCTTTTCGTGGTCGGGGAAATAAATTCACGGAAGGAATTCCATCTTTGAGGTATAACTTGTTACTTTTGTGGCTATGAGAATCCTATCCTCTATCTTCCCTTCACTCCTCCAGTTCCAGGTTGTTTCTCCGAGGTTCACCTTTCTCCCTCCTTTTAGGGCTTTTCTCTTTGACAATAAAAGAATTTTAACAATTTTTTCAACAAATTTTTTTATATTTAAACTTGAAAGGAAAAATGCAGGGGGGTTTAAACAACTATGAAATTCACACGAGAATAAAATTCTTTAACAACTTCCCACAACTATTTGTCTTCGCTCCACTCGCTCCCCAACTTTGGATCTTCCAGGCAAAAGTCTCCTTATGAAATTTCCAACTCTATGGAACAAAAAGGGGGGGGGGCGAAGAAAAATCTCAAAACGGAAACCGCTCTTCAATAAGTTGTTGTCTCATTTCCGTTGAGGAGTCCATAATATTTTGGCAAAAAATTTTGAGTCCTTTCCTTTTTAGCGCAATGTTAATTTTTGGTAAAATGTTTATTTTACACAATGTTAATTTTTAGGACAACGCTTATTTTACGCAATGTTAATTTTTAGGACAACGCTTATTTTACGCAATGTTAATTTTTAGGAAAACGCCAATTTAACACAATGTTAATTTTTAGGAAAACGCCTATTTAACACAATGTTAATTTCAAGGAAAACGCTTATTTAACAATGTTTTACAAATAGATACATATAAATACATATATGTACGTGACCCGTGTGTCTATGACCTTATGTAAACTTTGACCTTAATTTGTGACCCAAGATTTGACACTATTACACAAAAAAATCGACTCGCAATGTATTCTGAATTTTGACCCGCTTATGTACGTTCAAATCTGTACATACACACGAACTTTGACCTGACCTAAGTTTTGACCCCTCAAAGTACAAGCAATTTTTTTAGATCTTCCCTCTGATAACAATATGCACATAAGTGCTTATGTATTACTTCAGTTGACCTTTGACCCAACGTGCACCAATTTCAAAGATAAAAATTATTAAACTTTTGAATAGATATTATATTCCTGTTTTACTCTCAACTTTGACCTTTGACCTCGAACAAGCTTACTTAGCTGAGTATCTCCCAATGTTATAAAATTAGAAATCTGAGGGACATATGTGAAAGGATAGATTTTATAGAAATTAGCTTTGTGCCCTGCCTCAGGCTTAGAACAGACGATTCGGGAAGAAACTAAAGCCCATGTTCTCCTCTATTATTACAATGCTCGTTAGAGAAGCTGTTGAAGCGTGGATGTGTGAATAGGTCGTTATTTTTTCTCTCTGTTTCTCCCCGAATCCTTGCCTCGTGAAATCCAATTGTCCTTTCCGTGTAATGGCATATACTGTCGCTTGCTTTACTTTCCGTCCACAAGTGTAGCCCAAAGGCCGTTAAATACACCGAGGGATACGTCTCACCATTGCACCATCCTTTACACAAGATAAGATTGGGTCGGGAGATAACCAAGGATGGAAGATATGAGAAAAAATATTTGCTAACGCTGATATTACGGGTTCATTCATAAATTACGCTTAGCCTTGAATTGAACCAAATCCCATGTAACTCCATGTTAATTTTTGGACAAACCCTATCTAGCGCAATGGGAATTTTTGGACAAACTCCTATTTAACACAATGGGAATTTTTGGACAAACTCCTATTTAAAACAATGTTAATTTTGGGACAAACTCCTATTCTACACAATGTTAATTTTTGGACAAACTCCTATTTAACACAATGTTAATTTTTGGATAAACTCTTATTTAACACGATGTTAATTTTGGGACAAACTCCTATTTAACACAATGTTAATTTTGGGATAAACTCCTATTTAACACAATGTTAATTTTGGGATAAACTCCTATTTAACACAATGTTAATTTTGGGATAAACTCCTATTTAACACAATGTTAATTTTGGGATAAACTCCTAATTGAGACAATGTAATTTTTTGAAAAACTCGTAGATAAAAATAAATTGACACACCCTGTATAAAATGCATTGTTTCAAGTTGTTCATCTCACCCCCTTGTATCACATTAGAGAAGAAAATTGTGAGCTTCCCCTATTCTTTTTTTCACTGGGTCAGGGTTTGAGGGAGGATTGGGAAAAAATGGTTGTTTGCTAAAGGTCTTTTCCAGAGGGCTGGAGATGCATAAACATTAAGGGTTTGGAGGGAATAAGAGAGGAAGGGAAGAGGGATCGATATGAAAAGGAGGGAAAATTTACCCGATTCCATTTCAGCGTGTAAAAGCAATTGGATTCCGATTTGAATAGCTTCACTCAATCCTCAATAAATAAATCGTAGCAAGAGATTGGTGAGGAAAATCTTTAATTCCAGCTCATGCATGCAACATTTCTCTCCTTTAGACCCTCCTTTTGTTTTAACTTGGGACGTCTTCAAGTACTAGCTCTCCGTGGATGAGACTACGAAAAGAAATTGTCGAGGGTGAGACTATCCTCGTAGTAAGGTAAGCCAGCGTTGAGAGCAAGAAAATTCAAGTGTATTGTAGATCCGAGCTTGAGATTAAGCCTAAGTGAACAATTCTATTTTATTCCAGGTTGGGGTTAAAGTTAAATAGAAGCCAGAATGAATTTGTTCTTGACCTAAACCTAATCCTAATTAAGCCTCCACTTCAATTTTTCCATTTAGCTCAAACTTAAAACAACAAACTTGAACTTGACCTAGACTCAAACTTTAAAATTTACAAACCATACATTGAAGTTCGAGTGTTAGCCTAAACTTGAACAAAATTGTCATTTCTACCTCAAGGTTAGATTATTTCAACCTTGGAAGGGAACTTGAACTAAAACTGTCATAGTGCCTAAACTTGAAGTGAATTTTTGTGAACTTGACCAAAACTTGAAATTTCCGATCGTTCTTTCACACTAAAACGAATCTGAAAACTACAACTTGACAAAAACTAGATTTGATGTCTGCTGAACTTCATTTGAGCCAAAAGTAAATTTTATTTCAGCTACTTGAACTTCAAGTGAACAAAACTGCAAGTGACAACTTGTACTTGACATGATTATTCTTTGAATTGACCTGGTCGTGTACTTACTTTACATGGAAGTTGACTTGAGTGATACCAAAAGCAGATTGACTTGAACTTTAGCTTGAACGTATTCAATCCAAACTTCAATGAAATTTTTATTTTTAACTAATTGCTCTGATATAGTGGCCTCGTGACCTGCATTTGACCTTAAATTACCTTGTTGTGTTTCCGCTTGATAGGCCAACCTTGTTGCCGGCACTTGTCCTAATGGATTGACGATACCTTGAGCTGCATTTGAGTTCTAGTTTTGACTTGGTATGGTTACCTGAATCTGACGCATACCTCTGTCCTAATGGATTGACGATTCTTAGTTAGTTCTGCACTTGACCTAGACTTGAACTCAATATGTTCTTTTATGGCAACTTGACACCAGGCACCTGTCCCAATGAACTTATGATACTAGTACTGTACGGTCTGCACTTGACCTGCACTTGATCTGCACTTGACCTACATTTGACCTGCACTTGATCTGCACTTGACCTACATTTGACCTGCACTTGATCTGCACTTCACCTACACTTGATCTGCACTTCACCTACATTTGACCTGCACTTGATCTGCACTTCACCTACACTTGATCTGCACTTCACCTACATTTGATCTGCACTTCACCTACATTTGACCTGCACTTGATCTGCACTTCACCTACACTTGATCTGCACTTCACCTACATTTGACCTGCACTTGATCTGCACTTCACCTACACTTGATCTGCACTTCACCTACACTTGATCTGCACTTCACCTACATACACTTGACCTGCGCTTGTTCCTACACTTGACCTGTACTTGTTCCTACACTTGGACTGTACTTGGTCCTACACTTGACCTGCACTTGAATTTAACTTTTGAATCCCTATGGTAACCTGAACCTGTCTCATACAACTGTCCTATAATAGACTGTCCATCCCTAGTATGATCTTAACCCTGACTTGAGCCACACTACAAACAAAAATTACTCGAACTTGAACTTAGCCCTAACTCAAGGTATGCTGTATAAGTGCTCAAGTGAACTAAATGAGGTCCCGTTTCTTTTTCTCTTTCCCTTCTCTCTCATTCTTCCTCTCCCCTTGACTTTATTTGCTCACACTTTTCTTCTTTCTTGACTCTTGTATGTTGGCAATGCAATTGTGTCTGCATTTCAATGATTCCACCTTCATTTCATTATTCCTTTTGGACTATCAACAGTAATCAAATCCAGAAGATCACACCTATTTCGCCCGTTCACAAATCCTTATTAAAAATCCGGAGCTTCTCCCTCTCCCCAAAAGGCCCCTATGCCAATACATACATACGTACATTTGTACAGGGGCTAAAAATATTTGGAGACTCATTTAAAAGCCAGGTCTGTGTGTGTGTGTGTGGTTGTATAGTAAGTACTGCGATGAGAATTATGGCGTGGGGATGAGAATGAGGAGCGACAAAGCCAACTTAATGAATAAATGGCTTGGAAACAAACAAACATTTTCCACTCGATGATTTAACCATGTAGATTTTTCCAACTTATTTTCTACTCTGCCATTCCCATATTTTGTCCCTACAGCTCTATTGCCCGGCTCTGGAGCAGTCACGTCTTTAATATAGTCTCCTCCAAGTACTAGGTCTTATGTGTTAATATGTACATACGCATCGGAACAGAGTATACGGAGAAAATTGTCTAGTTTTTTTTCTCTCGCTAAGAAATAAATTGAATGTGATGGAGCCTCTCCACTCTTGTCTCGACTCATTACTGTTCTCACCCCAAAATCCCTATTTTCTCAGAGCTCTCTGCATCCTCTCATACGTTTGTGTCTACTCTTTGTGGAAACATTTCCATGCACTATTGCCTCCGATGCACGTATCTGCCTCCTCCCCTGAAATCTATTCCAATATAGTAGTGGTTTTCTTCTGACTCAGAGATTCCTAATTATTTCCATTTACTGTAGATATACTTCCCTTTTCCATTTGAATTAAAACTGAGTACATGGCCTTTGAGGTACATACTAAACCGATGCATTTACGAGTACATCGCATCACGAGTACCACAATGCAGTCAATTGTGAAGTTGTGGCATGTTTTTTTCGTGAATCGGTATCCTACACAACGATATATGTATGTATGTACGCATGGCTCCACAAACTCTCAGAAGGATGTTTGATGTTATTTTGAAACGATGCATCGGTGCATCGAAATGACAGTTTCATTTTAAAACAGTTCTTGCATCGAGTTTTGAGGTTTTATAATTATTTTGGATTTTGTAGAAAATGCATTAATTGTGAACAGACGGAGCTGTTTGTAACCGATGCATTTACTGTGTAAACCTTTGTTATTTCTGGAACCGATGCAAGTGTATTTGGAACCGTTGCGCCTGCATATGTGGCCGATGCACCTGTAAACTTTGCCGATGTACCTGTATTTGGAACCGTTGTACCTGCATATGTGGCCGATGCACCTGTCAACTTTGCCGATGTACCTGTATTTGGAACCGTTGTACCTGCATATGTGGCCGATGCACCTGTCAACTTTGCCGATGTACCTGTATTTGGAACCGTTGGAGCTGAGTATGTAGCCGATGCACCTGTATTTGGAACCGTTGAACCTGTATATGTAGCCGATGCAACTGTATTTGGAACCGTTGTACCTGCATATGTGGCCGATGCATCTGTACAATTTACCGATGCAACTGTCTTTGGAACCGTTGCGCCTGTATATGTAGCCGATGAACCTGTACACTTTAACGATGCAACTGTATTTGGAACCGTTGTGACTGCATATGTAGCCGATGCATCTGTCTTTGGAACCGTTGTACCTGTATATGTAGCCGATGCACCTGTACACTTTGCCGATGCAACTGTATTTGGAACCGTTGTACCTGTATATGTAGCCGATGCACCTGTACACTTTGCCGATGCAACTGTATTTGGAATCGATGCACTTATATACTTAGCCGATGCAGCCGGATTTGGAGCCAATACATTTACTGTAGAAACTTTTTATTATTTCTGGAACCCATGCAACTACATTTAAAATCCACGATTGGGAACATTAAAGGAGCTATGAATGGTCTGATTTAAAATTAGGACTGCACACCTGAAATCAAAGGTGATTGCTGAATGAAATAATGCTTAAATCTAAAAATGGAGAAAGTAAGAATTTCTCATAAAATTGTCTTTTATATTTTTTGAAGAACTCCTGTAGAAAAAAGTGCCTAGTGGAACAATCTGTGACCCAGTTTTAGTAGAAAGATAAAGGGAAACGGACCCCATTATTCACATATACAGTGTGTAAGTCTAGAAAATGAAAGAGAGGGAAAGTGAAGGAGAATGGTGATGATGATAAGCCCTGGGACGAGCATAGGGGGCGATAATGAATGGGATTAGAAGCTGGGAACTTGAGACTACGAACACGTGCATTCTGATTACACACACACACACACAAAATTACATATGTACATATGTGTATAACTATACAAACACAGAGCGGGCAAAGTATTCCAATTAATATTTCCACTTCGATAACTTGCCTAAAACATGGGTTTTTAAAGATTCATTCTATACTTAATACAGGAAAGCAGAGAACTGGGAAAAAATATTTTTCTCCCAACTCTCCTGCATTTCTATGTTTAAAAAATTCTTTCATCTGTAGAGCAACATTAGATTCAGTTCAGTCTTATATAAGGGTGTCACAATTCCCTTTCCCCCCACTAGCCTTGGCCTGTATAAGTGATAAATAATTACTTCTTCCATGTGTATCAAATTTGATTCCAGAATTTTACAAAAAATGTGTTATCCCCCAAAATTTCCCTGGTGAAAATTTGAAGCAAGTTTTGGTGCAAAAAGCACATATTCTTATTTAACGTTGTAATAATTTTCGGGTAAACTCCAATATAACGCTATGTTAATTTTCGGACAAACTCCTATATAACGCTATGTTGATTTTCGGACAAACTCCTATATAACGCTATGTTAATTTTCGGACAAACTCCTATATAACGCTATGTTAATTTTCGGACAAACTCCTATATAACGCTATGTTAATTTTCGGACAAACTCCTATATAACGCTATGTTAATTTTCGGACAAACTCCTATATAACGCTATGTTAATTTTCTGACAAACTCCTATATAACGCTATGTTAATTTTCGGACAAACTCCTATATAACGCTATGTTAATTTTCGGACAAACTCCTATATAACGCTATGTTAATTTTCGGACAAACTCCTATATAACGCTATGTTAATTTTCGGACAAACTCCTATTTAACAGAACGTTAATTTTTGGACAAAGTCCTATATAACGCTATGTTAATTTTCGAACGAAGTCCTATATAACGCTATGTTAATTTTCGGACAAATTCCCATATAACGCTATGCTAATTTTCGGACAAACTCCCATATAACGCTATGCTAATTTTTGCTCAGATTTCTGCTTAACATGAAGTGGAATTTTGTAAAGCCTCTTCTTATGCAATTAGTAGGGGGAACGATTTTGTGGGACCCCGCACAATGTGAATATAACTAACTGTAGATTGTAAGTACCTATTCTACTGTTCTAATGACACGAACATGGTGTGATCTCTGTTTGCTCTATGGGATCGTAAGTCCTGGGCCTTGAGCAACTGCGAATGATAAGAAAGGAGCGATTCGTAATGACTATTCAAGAGAGTCGTTTTAATTGCAAAAGCCAGAAAAAGTCTCATTGTTTCTTGTAATTAGCATGTAGAAGCATCGCTTCGTGTGATAGTAACTCTTTTAAGCATAAAATCTTGCCTTGTGGTTGAATGAGGACCTTGCATGAGCTCACTCTACATTTAGTATTTGGATTGCTCAGCAAGGAAAAGCATTTCTATTGCTTTCTTCTTCACTTGCATGAGCGAAATTAATGGAAAAAAATACACAACTCAACTTTTCTTTTTTAGCTCCGGATCTCTTTGAGTTAACCGCAGCTATGGTTTATCCACATCGCTTTTTGGGTGGGGTAGCTATAGAGTCGGATACTCCTACAACAAGTGAGGTCGGAATATTTAATGTTTATATATGTACTACCTACTTGCACGATTTTTTAAAATGCATTTCAAGTTTAGACATTATACAAGTTCAAGTTTGAAGTTTGAGTGAATACTCGAGTTTGAAGCTTGAATGAGTACTCGAGTTTGAAGCTTGAGTGAATACTCGAGTTTGAAGCTTGAGTGAGTACTCGAGTTTGAAGCTTGAGTGAATACTCGAATTTGAAGCTTGAGTGAATACTCGAATTTGAAGTTCGAGTGAATACTCGAATTTGAAGTTCGAGTGAATACTCGAATTTGAAGTTCGAGTGAATACTCGAATTTGAAGTTCGAGTGAATACTCGAATTTGAAGTTCGAGTGAATACTCGAGTTTGATGTTTGAGTGAGCATTTGAATTTCAAGTTTGAGTGAGCATTCGAATTTCAAGTTTGAGTGAACATTTGAATTTCAAGTTTGAGTGATCACTTGAATTTCAAGTTTGAGTGAGCATTTGAATATGAAGTTTGAGTGAGCATTTGAATATGAAGTTTGAGTGAGCACTTGAATTTCAAGTTTGAGTGAGCATTTGAATATGAAGTTTGAGTGATCTCTTGAATTTCAAGTTTGAGTGATCTCTTGAATTTAAAGTTTGAGTGAGCATTTGAATATGAAGTTTGAGTGAGCATTTGAATTTCAAATTTGATTGAGCATTTGAATTTCAAGTTGAAGTGAGCATTTTAATTTCAAGTTGAAGTGGCCATTTCAATTTCAAGTTGAAGTGAGCATTTCAATTTCAAGTTGAAGTGACCATTTGAATTTCAAGTTGAAGTGAATACTCGAACTACAAGCTTAAGAAAATAAATACTTATAATAAACTCCCAAATAGTTTAACTACCATTTTCTCAATCAATAATTGCAAGCAAGTTTCACCTAATTATAAATATTAAGTTTTGCCAAATATACCCAAAATCATTAAAATTTGCACTAATATTAACCCGAGAGCATAATTTCAGCCTAAATTCCAATAGATTCTCTACTACAGAGTTTTGAAATTATCACATTCATTCTGCGAAACTTTACTCCCTATCCCTATGGGACTACATACATATGTTTACAAAGGCTTTACAGTACTACAGTATTTATAATGAGTGGGATTCTAAGGAGCTCCAGCACTTGCTAACAATCAGTTACTTTACATATCTGAAATGCATACTCGCTCCGGGCTAGCACTAACGCTCTTACATACACTTACATATGTAAAGATGCTCACATTGCGTAATCTGTTACTACAAAACTACAAGACAAACCAAGAATGTGCCTTTTCACAAGTATCTCCTTCCCAGGCATGATGAATTGTTCAGCTCTGAATCCCAACCTACAAAAAGTCCAGAGTGGGTTGAATTTCTGATTTAATTTCCTCTAGTCTTTATTTCCATCTCCTCATAATACTCTGTCCAGGGTGACAAACACCTTTTGCTCCCTCTCTATACCTGATTCATACTAAGGGCTAAAACCCGTCAAATATTTAATTTTCTCCCGTTTATAGAAAATCCCTCCCAGATTTAAAAAAAAATTCATTGACCTCTGTCAATATTTGCAGTCACAGGGATCAAATACATTCAAAGTTATTTTTTATTAAACCTCAATAAAAATATATTTTCCATAAAATGTTTTGAAGCTTTCTTGTAGCAAATTTTCCTACAGATTTTCTAAAATTAGATTCATTGACCCCGGTCAATATTTCCGGTCACAGGGCTCTCAGTAACAGTAACAAAAAAAATATTTTCTGACCTTTTTGTTTTTTGTCAAGGCCTGAAAAAAAATATTAAAAAATAATATTTCTAGCTCATCCCGTATTTTAGATTTAAGCTGCTGCTGATAAAATAAATGTAAAATAGTACGTCCCACACTGTAACACCCATACGTGATAACATACAATGTGCAAACTGTATATACGCAAACGACTTGAAGAATGAAAGTAAATGAACTCCAAAGCCTCGGAGGCGGGATATGTATTAAATAAGGATAAAGCCTTTGAGTACATATTTAAAATCTTGTAATAATTATAAGTCAAGGAAAGCTCTGAGGAACTCCACGGAGGAAACACATTCTACGTATGTACATACTGGATTATTTGTCTGTGTGACAGGAGATGGTTATGTTTAAGTGAATGTATAACTACTTCTGGGACAGTGAGACTCCTAGCAGAATGAATGGAATGTAAAGTCTTAATTAAGGGGCGGCTCGGAATGTGGACAAAACCAACAACATTCTTCTCTTTCTTCATTACTTTTTCCGCCTCCTCCTCCCTCTCTTTTTCCCTTCCATTCTTCAACTTTCACTTACGTTCCCAAGCCAAGGGAAAAGCACGGGAAGATTAACCTTTGACTTTCCCATATTTCCTTTATTTATTTTAATTTTTCTGTACCCAAATTCCTGCTACATAAGTTAAGAAATGCGGAGACAAAAATTATCACAAATGTTTCTTGTACAAGGCGTTGCTTTCTCCAGCTTTCTCCAGCTTTCACCAGCTTTCTCCAACTTTCACCAGCTTTCACAAGATTTCTCCAGCTTTCTCTAGCTTTCTCCAGTTTAAACTTCCTTCCCTCAGCTCATTCCCAAATTGTGCCTGTCTCCTCTCCCGAGACACTAAACCCCCTCTAATAATTTTCAAGGCACACATCCAAACCCCACATGATGATGATGAGAGCTACCCGCTATTAAGATTTCATATTTTTATCCCAATTTGTTATTACAAGGAATTTTCTCTCTTGTAGCTCCTCATTTGTAATATATACATATATGTCACGGAAGGAGGAAAGAGAGAGGCGAGGAGGAATAAGAAAGCGAGAGGGGATTGGGAAGATTCAAGGGAGACAGAATTAGGAGAAGGAATGAGAGGAGAGAAAGGAAGTAGGAATTCTCGGTCGGATCATCCCATAATTGTGATTTCCAAGGGAGGAAGTTGAATATTCAGAGAGAGAGAGAGAAAGCGTATTTTTCTTTGGTGATTGCATCCAAGTCCTTCCTTCTACATTGGCTAATATGGACGGTGGCATAACTTTCCCCTGGTTTCAGATTAACGTCTCGTCAGAATGACTCTCTCTCTCTCTTTCTCTTTCTCCCAGTCCCCTCCGTTGGAGTCAGTATGAGAGTTTGAGCTCTACAGGAAACTGATTCACATCCTCTATTCTTCTACTCTTCCTCTCCCTCCTCAGAGATTGTCTTACATATTATGTATAGATAGGAGCAAAGGGAGAAAGGCGGATTTTAAAAGGCGTTTCCTACAGCTTTTTTTTCTCCCTCGGCAACAAATTCCTTATATAAACGTGTCCTTCAAACTATAAATCATGAACAAGTGAAAGTTTTCAGTCGCTCTCACTTTCTCTCTTTTTTCTCTCTCTCTCTCTCTTTCTCTCTCTCTCTCTCTTTCTCTCTCTCTCTCTCTCTCTTTCTCTCTCTCTCTCTCTCTTTCTCTCTTTTTTTCCCCCGTGTGGAAATACTAACTGGAACAGATTTCTTTCCCTCTTATTTTACCGTGCTCATAATTACTTTACAGTTTTATTGCCCTTTCCTTTTCCTGTTGCGCGTCCATCCATCTATCCGTCCAATCCCTGCCCACAACACTATAGCGAGGAAATCCCTATTCCTTGGGCTACTTCGCATCGTCTCGCATCGTCTCGTCTCGTCTCAAGCCTTGTGTGTGTCTCCACTTAAGTACCATTAGTTTGGGATGGGGGGACGAGAGTAGTAGATTAATGTCATGAGAATTGAATCCAAGCTTCTTTTTTTTTCAAATGGGCATCACAAATTTCTTTAATTTTCACGTAAAATCCCAAGAGTAGTAGTAATAATTAAATGTCGTATATAGAGATTCTTCACATTTTGGTTATACTCACTTGATAATTAAACATAGAGTAATAATTGTAGACGTACTTTATAATTATATATTTTTAAATATAAAGGAGTCATAGTTTTAATTACATTGATATATACTTACAGCTTTTTTTTTACATGGGTAATAATTATATACGCTATAATTTATTAATATTATTATATCCTTCCGAATTTGTACTTCTACATGGGCTACATATGTATATGTAATAGCAACAATAACAATATAGGTTTTTTTATTCATACTTTAAAATTTCATGGATTGATTCATACAATTATAATGTATAGACTTGTAGTAAATAAAGTGTTCACATTATATAATAATTTATACTGTGCTTTATTACTATTATGTTCGATGATCTCTCCTGCAAATTTTATACTTGTTATTGTGTGTATAAGGGTTGCCTTACAATTATTAAAGTCTTGTATAAATATTATTATTATTATTATTATTATTATTACAGCATTTCATACTTTATTTTTATAGATGGGAAGTGACAATAATAATTATTATTCTTATGCATTAATTAAATCCTGTGACTCAAGGATCAGCTTCAGTTCAATTCGGAGGGTATGGACCGGGAATTTATTATTATTGTAAAAATGCAAGTAAAATTATACAGTTTAACCCTTTTATGTAACTAATTTTGAGAATTAAAAATTAAATAAATAAGACTAGCACAAAATGTTTGACCCAAAAGTTTTTTTAGCAATTCTAACCAATGTGACACTTAACTTGAGAGGGTCTAAATTGGTGCTAAAAAATTAACAAGGGATATATATAAAATGTATTTGTAGGGAGTTAGTTTGTGTGTTCCGGATTTTCTGTATATAATAATTATGCCTTTATATAATTATTATTATAGCAAGCCTTATGTATGGCTGTGTGTTGGAGATAATTATTGGGACGCACTGAGAAATAGGAAATTAAAAGGACACAATTGTATACAAATAATTATGTGAGAAATAAAGTCCTCTCTTCCCGTAAAAGGTTACATATTTGGCTACAAACGTGGATCCCTATATTTTTAAAATGGAGGAGAGCTCCTGTATCTGTAAAATCCCTTTTAGAGAAAGTCCTTTGTGCCAGCAGGTTATTAACAGAGAAAGAAAATCTCCTGCTAAGACTAAAACTTTAGATGAGGGGATTAAGGAGCGAGACAGGGAAAGATTTAGCCTTAGATTAATTCCTGATCTGCAGAGCAAACAACAGAGCTGGCTTTGAAAACGTGAAAAAAAAGAATAATTTTGAAGGAGAGTAAAAGAAAGAAGGGGAAGGGGGGAAAAAAGCAAGTGAAAAAAGAGGAAGATGAAAGGGACTGGAATTTTGTTGATAAAAAAATAATCTTTGAACTTCTTCTCATTCCCTTCATAGTATATGTCTCCTGGCACATGTGAGCACTTTAGAGGAAAAGTCCAGATGATTTCCCCATTTCGTTTTCATTTCTACAGTGACCGCCGCCTGTTGGGAAATACTCCCTTGCCAGACAACATTTTTTGAGATGACATTCGTAGGGAGATAGGATTTTTAAGCTTTAGTTATTGTAAATCAAAATTTTGTAACTGTTTTTTAAAAAACTGGATTATTTTATAAGGAACTTATTTGCGTGCCTTTGGAGGTGGGCCCATATTACGAGAGTCTACTGTAATCGGTTCAGAAATGAAAAAAAGAAGATCCACTTGATTCCATTGAAAATCCGCACGGTGAATTTAAATCCTTTTTTTAAAATAACGGAGGATAGATATAATTAGCATTGTCAAAGGGTTTCGGAAATTTCAGAAGTAAACTTGAGTAAATAATTGGGCTTTTATGAGCTATGTACGTACTTAAATTACTATATGGAGGGTTTCACAAGATATTTGTCTCCTTCTAAGCTCCCCCAGCACATAGGCATTTAAAAAAGTTCAGAAATTTTTCCAAGCCCGTATGGTTTCAAATATTGCTGTAAATTTTTAACAAAAAATGTCTTCACTGGCCAACCTAGTTTGAATGTTAATATTTTGAGCCGAAAATGTCTGCTTATTTAACCTGAATTTAAAATAAAGTGGCTTCGGTTTATTTCATAGTAGCCTTCAACACTAATGTATTGAAGGAAAAAATGTTAAAGAGGTTCAGTGAAACTTTTGGGAAATTAATGTCAAAATTTTCTGGAATTCTTAAATGGGGCAGGGAATATTTTCTGTGTTAATTACGTGCCTAATTGTGCTAGTAGTGAGCTACGAGGGGGATAAATATTTTGTGAGACTCACAATCTCACAGGATAATTATTACAGGTATCTATAGTTAGTTATACATTGTGTGAGGGGCTACTTGAGACATCCGAACTCACAATCAGCACTCTTTACATGTATACTCCGAATTATTGTTCACGCTTGGGTAATAATTATATGCCTATAACCAATATGCTTAAATACATTAAAGATTACATTATATGTACAATTTATACAATTAATTGTGTAATATGTAGATAACACTAAAAATTACAGTTTTGGTGTACAATTTTATATGAAGGTACATTTTACATTTAATTCTTTCTTACCCATGAGGTCTGGAGGATATATGTAATAATTATAGGAGCGAAGTTGGGGAGTGCAGAGTCAGCCAATGTGAAGGGACTTACTCGGGAACCGTGTCGTGTAGTATATGATGAAGAAGGGATGATTGAGTTGTGGAATTATTACCGTCGTAATGATTATCAAAAGTTGGGACTCCCAATGACACCTTGGAGATCCAGGGATACTTTCCAACCTCCCTGCTAAATTCTTAAGTTAGGAGAACCAGCCTGATGAGTTGCATATGGACAAGCATGAGGAAGAGCCTTTGATGAGAGTCTTGAGCAAAACCTGGGGGGGAAGAAGAATTAGATTTTTGAGTACCTGGTCATAAATATTTCCCCATAGATTGCTCCTTTCCTCCACACACACACACACACACACTATATTACACCATACTTTATTTAAAACAAATACATACTACTAAATCCATACACACAGAGCTGAGACTTGAGCTTGACAGGGATTTAAAATTACAAAAAAGAGCTACGATCAAGTCCATCCTTTAAAATTTCCCAGTAGTCAATATTTTACCAGTATTTAATTATTCCTATTTGTAATGGACTCTTCCCTGGGCGTGGGTCATAGAAATTAGAACTTAAAATTCCAAGTTTGATTACACATGTATGTACATAAATCCAAGATTAGCCCATATTTAATAATTCTAGCTAAAAACCAAGCTCAACTTCTGACCCAGGTCAAGTTCAAAGTCACTACAGTTAAAATTCAACTTATTGATCCGAAGTAAATATTTTAGGTCAATTAATTTTTTTTTTCTCTTTTTTTTTGTCATGCCTTATTTAAATTTTCTAGGGTGCTCACAAATTTAAAGCAATATCTGAGGGAATTTTTTAAACTTTTTTTCCAGATGCTCGTAGTGTCCAAAATGTCAAGTTTGGATCTCGGGATCTCTCGACCCGACCAGAGCTCCGTAGATGATATTATCGAAAGAGGTTAAAGCATTTTGAGGGGTGGTGAGAGCCAGGGAAGGGGGAAGGAGAAAGCAATAACTATCGGGCATGAGAAGGGCCATTTCATCATATGACACATATGGCTGATGCTCTGAGAGGACTTCAGTTATATGTAGATACTTATACATGCAGACCCTGTATAAAAAATACCCTGTGGATATTCCACAGGACCGTATACGATTGGGATGAGTAAGTGACTCAAAAGTATACATTCATAAGACAAACTCAAGCTGAGGTTCCTCCGGAAGATAATGCAGGTGGGTTATGGGGCGGCGGATATAAATATGTATGAGGCGAAAGAGAGAGAGAGAGAGAGAGAGAGAGAGGGAGAGAGAGAGAGAGAGAGAGAGAGAGAGGAGACTGAGGAGAGGAGGAAGATGGTGTGTGCGGAGTATTGGTATTGCTAAACAATGCAGCCCGCTACTCATCGTCTTCGTCATGAATGGCTCCCTTGGGAGTAATAATTTGATTCGGGAGGCAAATCTAATACCCGAACTGGGTACTGTAATGAAATGGAATGGAAAGGAAACCAAACTATTGTAGTGTGTTGACGAGGGCCCTCTCTCTCTATCTCTTTCTCTCTCTCTTCCCATGTGAAGCCTCCTATACTTCCATATAGTATCTACTGTACCCAAACTCTAAGATTTCTGTCACAAAATACAATTCCTCCGACTTCAATCAGTACATCCAAGAGAGATATCGGGGAAGAGAGCTGGACGTGCATGCCAGGAGAAAAGTGTGGGAAACTTTAATGGAACAACCCTTCCTCCATTCTAAATGATTCTCAAACCAAAAACTCTCTCTCACTCTCAAACTTGAGTCATACAAATGTCCCCTCTCAGGCTCCCTCCCTCTCTCTCTCTCTCTCTGGCCGCTTAACCTACATTATAGAGTCTACATTGTCGAACAAGTACCTATTATACATACAGTCACTCTATAATAGCTTCGAACTACCCGAGTAGCATCTTCTCAGACTATATCTTCAGAGATAACCCTCAATTCTATTTTTAGCATCTCATCATCGGTCCGAATTACCAAAGCCGCACATCCGCTCAGGTCAACTTTCAAAAGTCTTTGAATGTACATAGAACTAACAATGAGTAAAGCTACAGCATTTATAAATACATATATACTTACAACTGACTCGGGGTCTTCCCCAGCAATTTACTTAATACACTTTAATAGAGGAGGAAATCCCTTAACTGCATCGGATTACTCCTAAGACCCTGATAATGGGATTAACTTGATTAAAAATCAGTTTGTGTGGAGGAGTTTGGGCTTAACTGGATTTCTCCTCTCTTGTGTGCATCCTCCATATCTACAAAAGCTACAGTACTTCTATAACAGGCATGTTTTTTGGGATGAGCACTCAAATCAATTGGAAGTTTAGAGGGTGACGTTAATTATTAGTCATCTGACAAGGATATTTTTCATTAAACACCTTAGCATAGATATGGCGGGGAGAGAGCTGAGTCTTTGAGTTAGGTTTGGGAGAGAATTGGGTCAATTTTGGATCAAATTTGGGTCAAATTCTGCAAAGTCTAGGAGATTAAAGACCGTGGGTGGATTATGGATCAAAATTTTTAGAAATATTAGCTTTATTTAGCTGTCCCATCTGTCCGGGTTAAGTTTGGTCTTGGTTTAGAACAATTAATAGTTGAGGTTGTAAAATTATCTAGAATTATTATTATTATTTAAGCTGGGTTCGGAATTTTTATATAATGTCCATTAAAGTGTGTAAGTTTATATAATTATTACAGTAGTGTCTATATATGCAGGGATAACTCAGAGATGAAATTCCACAATTTTGATTAATAATCTTTAATTTGTTAGACGGACAGAAAAATGAACATTGGATTCATCACTTGGAGTCCATGGAGGGACAAATTGTATCCCAGGGATACGGAATCCTACACAGAAATCGGATCGAAGCTTGTGTGAGAGCCCTCAAATCTCCCACATATCTTACTCTTGAGGTTTGATTACTTTTTAGGAATACCTGAGGGGGCGGTGGAAGAGCCGGAGGGTTTGAGATGAGAGCTGCTCAAGGAAGAATGCGATTGCGGGGGAGCACGATTTATGGCGAAGACGGACGACTCATCGTACACATCGAAAAGTCTTCCGGTACACTTGAGTTTGATTCGGGTGAAAGCGGGAGGTAGTTCGTATGTCAACATGGACATGGTCGTGGCCACTGTTGAGTCATTCATATCCGGTATCCTGAATGTCTGGAACTTATCTCCTGGGATCTAGAAAGAAAAAAAAACAACCAAGGAATTCCTCCAAGTCATTAAAAACCCTTAAAACATTCCTAAGAAAATCCTCTAATATAAAATCTCTTTACAAAGAATTTTTTAATTTTTTCCCCCAGCATTCAAGAGGAGATTTGAAGCATCCCCTCCCGAGACGAATAGTTTGGAACAACATCCCTGCCCGAGATAATAATAATCATTGAAGACCCTTACGTTTTTATATCAAAAAAAAAGTTTTTACAAAGGATATTATTCTATCGTTATATATGTCAGTAATAGCTACCTATGATGGGGCACACAAAAAAAATTGTACCAACATATTTCTCCATAAATGTAATTATATAGGAACTACTCCGTACATACATATGTATAAGACCCTCCATAATTACTGACGCCTGCTCCTCATCCCCGATGTTACAGAATAGCTAATTCCATACCTTGAGTTCCTATATTTTAATCACCTTAATTTCCTCCGGAACAAACTTTCCCTTCATTTAGTTCCCAGATTTTTTCAAACAAAAACATGTGGAAATTATTCCAGAAAAAAATACTCCACCTTCCACATGAACCTTTTCATACGAGGAGGGAAAAATACCGGAATTAATGATGAGTTTGCAAGTCTGGGGAAGTACATACTACTAGCCGTATACAGTAGTAGGAGTAAGTAGTGAAATGTGAAATCACTAATGTCGTATCATTAGACAAAAAAAAATACTCGGGGAATCAAAGGCAGGTTTGGACTCATCCCAAAAATGCTCTTCTATTAGATATGTACATTACATACATATGTACATTAAATATGTACTTAACTCTATCTATTAAGACCCGATGCGGGCTATTCCAGCTTAGAATATCTTCCGTATGTATCTTCATTATTACAGATACGTGAGAAATCCGACTACATAATAGTCCTTCTTGGACCGCAAACGAATAATATCGGACAAGACCAACCATTCCTCGTAAAGGACCCTCAAAATTGCCAACAACTCCATAAGCCAGTGATTCTAGCCCGAAGAGGGAAATCATAATAATTACAAAAGTTGCAATCCCCAAAATTACAAACACACAAATAATAAAATTTTGGATTGTGGGACGTTCCTATATCTATATTTAATCTGTAAGTATGAAACGACATTGTAGTGAAGGAGCAAAAAACTCTATTTTATACTCAAACATAAGTTTAATGAACTAAATTTCAGAAAAGTTATAGAAGTTTCCCTGAGAATTTTTTTATGTTAAAACTACTCTGTGGGGATTACTGGCCTAATGCCTTACATTTATTTCCATTGTATCTGCGAAGGATTTCTGTTTGGAGTGAAGGCTTTGTATGGGACCCTATGTATATGCAAGGGATGTTTATGAAGATGGGAGAAATACCAGTTCGGACTTTTGAGCAGAGGAAATGAAAGCTAGTGGTTAACAATTTTGTGAGAAATTTACTTTCGCTCGAAAAAATATTCCCTCGGAAGAACCCTAGTGAATTTTGTAGGACATTGGAATGTGTGTGTTATTTCTGGGATTTTTGTATTATTGTCATATATATTTGTATGTATAGATGGGATATGTAATTGAGATATTTGGTGACTTTCTCGTATAGTAGGACATACATAGTAGGAATGTATGGGATTTTTAAAATGGCGGAAGCAGAGCATATTAGTAAAATAGGACAAGTTAAAAAAAACTGACGGGAGGGAAAATTTTTGAGGTGGAAAAAAGCTCCGGGATATGACAAGTAAATGGTTCACAATTTACCTTGATATGGTGAAGTGAAGTGGGTTATACTTACATGGAGACTGAGAGACAGGGTTTTGGAGTTTCCGTTGCAGAGCAGAAGGCTACCTCGCATAAATAGTTAGGGAAAGGAGTGCATGAGAATTCCATAGTTTTTGTAACATAAAAAATGATTATAACTATGTATACGGAGGAGGACGAGGGGGGAACGTTAAAGTCCGTGACTTATGTTGAGAGAAGCATGTTGGTGGTAAAAGTATAAACCAAGTGTAGTTATGATGAAGTTTCATGAAGGAGCACAGCTTGCAAGTTGAAGTTGAGAGTCGATAAGTATTTCCCATCGACATCCCCAAATCCTCAGCAAACTTTCCATGGCTAAGCACAATAACTTTAGTCACTCACTCTCTCTCTCTCTCTCTCTCTCTCTTTCTCTCTCCGTCTGGATTTTACATTCCTCCCATGCACTCCCATCAACACAGCCTCGATTTCAACGGGGGAACCTATAGACCCATCTGTAGTCAATGGAGTCATTGGGTTTTATAGAAATGGCAGGGAAAAGGGACGAGTGGACGTTTCTCCACAATAAGTCATCATATTCATATTTCTCTTCCCAGTCTCAGTACACTCCACTTCCGATAATCACATTACAACATATACCAACTTATATGAATTCTCCCTCAACATTTTCTTCCACGATGGAACATTCATCAACTTTCATAATATTTGGGTCTATATGTATGTTCATATGTATGCATGTATGTATGTATGTACATACTCTTTATTTTATCTTGCTCTTTTCAATCTGTCCTCACTCAAGTAAGAGTGTGAACAGGGGATGGGATTTCGAGTTGGCAGATGAGTTTTACTAATTGAAGGATCGAGAACACGTTTGTGTTTCCAGTTTGGTTTAAAGTCCTTACAAATCTCAAGTTGAGTGTGCATTTGTTTATCAAGGTTGAGTTCGAGTGACGGCTTGTTTATCAAGGACGAACCATAACTTTGCATTTGTTTCTTAGATTTGAATGCACACTTGATTTTTGTGTATGAGGGAGCGTTTGACGTTCAAGTGTGCATGTATACTTGTGTGCACTTCAAATTCCAAATATGAGTGTATTTTTGAGTGCACTTCAAATTCCAAATATGAGTGTATTTTTGAGAGCACTTCAAATTCCAAATATGAGTGTATTTTTGAGTGCACTTCAAATTCCAAATATGAGTGTATTTTTGAGTACACTTCAATCTCAAAATATGAGTGTATTTTTGAGTGCATGTTTAAATTCCAAATATGAGTGCATACTTGAGTGCACGTTTAAATTACAAATACGAGTGCATACTTGAGTGCACGTTTAAATTCCAAATTTGAGTGCATACTTGAGCGCACATTAAATTTTCATGCACACACACTAGAAATAGTAATATTTCCTCAAGTTTGAACCCGTACATTCTCCAGCTTCAAATTCAAGTAAGATTCTGAGTGCAGCCTCTCCAACACGTGAGCCCCTGAGGAGTTACACGCTCGAAGAGTCGGAGGTGCTTGTACTTTCACTTAACGCAAAAGGAGAATGAGACTTACAATTATTATAGTTTATTTCTCCATACTATCATAATGAATTGCATGGGAGCATATGAAAGTCAATACAAGTTTTGGGATTAAGCCTCTGTTACTACTCTTATTGCCTCACACTGGATACTGTGAAGCCCCTTTACATTTCCCTGGCATATGGAGGCAGGGACGAGCCGTAGAATGTCCTGCTACATAGAAACATCCTGTGCAAATATGTTACACTGTACTTTGAGCATTTGCTAATATTACCGCCAGTAGACGTATCTACAGTATTCAGTTACGAGCTTTTTCAATGGAACTTTCCCCATCTCTGGGAACGACCTGAGTTGATTTTCCTCTGGCTGGAGGCTATCTTCCCAAATTGTTTACCTTGTCCCATTCCTATAGCTTTTGATATGTATTACAAAAGTGTTATGTAAATCCCGTGTGCTGCTCCCCCCGTCTCTTTATGACCAGCCGTCTCAAATGCGTAACGAGAAACGAGCCGAGAGTCGACTGCCTCTACAGTTCAACCTAAATGTGCATTAACCTTGTCATCAAGTAAATTCCCAAGCACCCAAACACGGAACCACACACATTCCTCTCATCTATAAACTATCTCGGCTCCTGTACGAGTAGTAGTAGAATCCTGATAGAAGGGAACACCGCTCAGTTGAGAGTACTTGCTTTTATTGGTGTCCCAAGTATTTATAGTATTTTTGGTAAAGTACTACGAACAAATAGGAAAGTCTCATACAGATAGATAGTTGTTCGTGTGTAAACAGCATGAACAACTCTTTTAGCAAATGATACACTCTCTCCTTTTGGGATGATAGTGTCATTTCCTTAATTATTTTGATGCAAATAAATTGTTTTTTTGAAGGACACTATGGAAATTCCAAACTCACCTCCTTCCCGTCCATGAACCACGTAATATTAACAGCGGGTGCGGAGGGCTTGATGGAGCAGTTGGCTTTGATCGTCTCACCACCATAGAATGTGTCCGGAGTCACTGACAAAAAGGGACTCTCGTACCCCACAGCTGCAAGTCATACACGCACAACAATGTAATTAAGACCTATTCATTATTATTGACAGACTTCATTACAAAACAATTACAGCTCAACAAGTACACTAATATTTATTTTGTAAGCACAAGTTCATCAAATAAGTTACAGAGCTCCCTTCAAGTCAAAGTAATTTATTGACAAGTTTCAATTTCGGGTCAAATCCAATCTATTGAACTTCTCCTGTTGGTTTGTTCGGGGTCGGGTCAAGATTGAATTATTTTCGGGTCAAGACGGAATTATTTTCGGGTCAAGATAAAATTAATTTCGGGTCAAATAGAATTAATTTCGGGTCAAGACTCATTAAGTCTGAATTGAGTTAGGAACAAAATTGAATCATAAAATAAACTTTGAGCCATCACATAAATAATAATTGTTCCTTTGAAAATTCGAAGCTGACACCGAAAACTCTTCCAAATCCTGACCGCGATCCATAAATTAATTACTGAGGCTGAATACAGCTTTGACACGTACATTTGAAAATACTTATCAATGACCGTACATATACATAGCTTCTGTAGTTTCATGTATCAATGCATGCGCTAATGAATGCAGAATGTAGAAATTTTGGATGCAAATTGTGTCCCAAGGTTTTCCCAGCACCATAACTTTCTTTTTATTTATAAACAAAAAGAATATTAGAGCCTCAAACCCAATTGCCTCATCTCCACTTGTATGTAATTACATACATACAGAAAAACCATCCCTCATTTTGAAATGCCCCTGTGTTCACATGCTGGGAAATAATTAGCAAGTCTAAAGACTCGGAAGCACAAAAAAAAACAAATACGGAACTGCAAACAATGGGAAAACAAGATGATCATTTGATTGATGATTGGTTGAGTGAATAGCCTGGGAAGCATTTGTAAATATTTCCTCGGGAATCTCAAAGAGCCAGCAATTTCTTGCATGCATGTGGTGTAAGTGTACAACTGGCGTGCTTATGCTTACTACCCTCTCTAAAATATACACATGTACACAAACACACACACACACACACACACCCATAACCAAATGCCCCCATCACATGCACACCGCCTATATAGTCCGAAAAACGGGCTGTGGAACACAAATAATCCCATCACTTCGATCCAGACCAAAGAGCAGATGGATCCAGCCCCATTAATGCATAATGTATTAATGATCCCTGTGTATACAAGTGCACGTGAAGGTTTCCCAAACAAACGTTGAAAAAAAGGCATTGATTCATATGCTAACTATCTTTTATCCTGATAGTAGCCCGAGCTGTACACATCCACATTACCATAATAATTCCCCCAACCAATAGTCCTGCCGAAGGGAAAGTAAATTGAAAATAGTAAGAAATGAATAAAAAAACAAGGACGATCCCAGTAAGACATTTAAGGAAGGTTTTCCCCCCGAAAAATTAAAGCAATGACCAATTCTCAATGGGGCCAATGAGCCATGGAAAGTATAAGGATTTGAAAAGCAAACTATGCCATTACATACTATTGACTACAGTTCAGAAAAAAAAACATATCCCTATAATACAAAAACATGTAAAAATTACTCAATTTAAGCTGTAATTTTTTGAGCAATGTCTTACTTTCATAGAGAATTTTTTTTAAAGTATTTTTCTTTATTTATATTGTATGTACAAGGCTTGTGAATAAGGAAGGGAACTACCATCAAAAAAAAAATGTAGGAAAAAAAAGAGAGAAAGTATCCTCACCCACAACATTTAGATCCTTTGTATGGGAAATGGTTTGAAATGTGCCTTCGGCTGACACAGTACATTTGTACTTCCCAGAGATTTCCAAAGGGACCGATTGCAGAACCACATTATGGTCATTTGAACCGCTAATCTGAAAACATGAGAAGGGTATCAAGAATTATTACAAAGGTCCTGGAAATATTCCTTGGCTCTCTGGCTCTCTCTCTCTCTCACACTCTAATATATTACTGATACAGAAACAACACTGCAATAAGTCTCTTATGGTGTAGCATGTCATGTGCACATATTTAATCCTATGTGTAAAAAGGAGTCGCTCCAAAGTATGTGTAGAGACTGCTCCATGGTATACATATGTAACTACTATGTATGTATGTATGTGTATGTGTATGTGTGTGTGTGATTGTGAGTGTGTGTGTAAATACATCCAGCAATATATATGTGGTGAGGCTCAAGTGCTTGGTAACTTTTAATGTGGGCCTGGTTTGTTCCCTTTTTGCAGATACTAGTCTGGGACTTGACAGGGTACGGGGAGGGTATCATTAACCATCTCCGTACATACAATGTTTTTGCAGGGGTACACATGTATGTACGTACATTTGTAATTATCGGTATATAGACACATAACGTAGATGTATAGAGACAGTGTTCTGTAGGAGCTCCCAGCCTCTGTGAGATTCTACGTAAACGAGTAATGGTGGAGACCAGGCCCTATAAACCACTACTTTTACTTGGAGTCCTGTTCCATTTACGTCCACCATAAATAAGCCATGCGGGAGCCAAATAATCCGAATAATGTTGACAATGTATCATAGCATCAAAATTAAATTGAAATTAGCGACGTTCTAAATGAAATTCGAAGGAATGCTTTTGCTCCAGCCTACCCCCAAAAAGTAATGAAGGAACAAGTCCTTGTTGCTCCAAATGTGTATTTACGATACGATTACTACAACGACCGGCGGTCGCATCATCTTTTTTCGAGGCTTCCTCCTCTTCCTGCATATCTTATAAGAGGGAGTCATACAGTATAGCCTGGGCCCGTACATACAGAGATACATACATACATACATAAGGCTGCCTCTACGTAGGATTTATATTGCCAGGAGCCCCGGTTCGGGAAAAAAGAAATCCTCCTTTGCCAAGTATCTCGTTCAGAGTTTGCAAATACAGGGTGATAGCTTCCCTCATATAGGAATCCCTCCTATACATGTGTATCTATATACGTGTGATTATAATTATATATCCATATATTTGCATTGTACATGTACAATCTGCCAGATGGGAACCATACTTGTGAAAATTTCATTATGTGCCGCTGCAGTACCTCCAACTCAAATAGGAAGGTAGTGTTGGGGTAGTAGTAATGCCTGCGTATATATGTACATACATATGCCTGGGCCTATGCACAGAGACATGCATAGGGTTGTAGACAAACCCGTGGGCAATCAAGCCGGGAGGCAAGGAAAAGGAGAAAGCGTCGGAAGGAAACGATAGGATAAATGGAATGCAGGGAATCCCGTAGTTAATTGATCAATAAATCTTGATAAGACGTCTTTCATTTCCCTTTCTCTTCCATTCTTTCGTCTCTCCTTCTCCTCCGTCACTAGACCTCTTCGCCTCTATTCTCAACCCTTCCTCAATCACACACTCACATGGCTGCCTCATATGTGAGGGGAATCTATGTACTTCTGTATATACATAGATATGTACCCCCACCTCAAGTGCTCAGCTCCTATATAGAGGAGCCAGGGAAAGGCTAAGTTATCACAGCATCGGCTTCTATCTTTATTTTATATGTATCCACATGCCCTATCTGTATATACCTATGTACATATGTAATTATATATAATGGAAGTCAGGGTACAGAGTCAATAGAGCTTTACTTCAACAGCCCCACTTTTATACCGATCATCCGGAAGTTTCCCTCAAATACCCCTACACTCCTGTTCGAGTAATACTTGACAAATTTCGGACCAAGTTTCGAGTCAAGTTCGTCCCGATATTTCTCTCCTTGATTTATTCAAGCCCAGTTCAGCAGTTTCAAATACACTCACAGATTTTCAACTCAATTAACACCTCAATTTCAAGTCATTTCAGTCCAGATTATGTACTCAAAAGTAAATTCAAGTTATGAAGACACTCAAAAACTTTTATTTCCAACGTACATAGCTCCAGTTTAAAGTTTTCAGAAAATTTATAATTGTTATTGAATTTGAAGAGAAATCCTTGCTTAATTTTTTTATTAGGTCTATCTACATTTCAAGTTAAAGTAATTAATAAATTACTTGGCCTGACCCAATCAAAGCTCTGAGGGATTACAAAATTCCAAAGGGATTTCCTGTAGAAAATATCTTATTCATAATATTTCTTTGAAACAAAAATGTAGCACAAAAAATACCAGCAGAAATGTCCCAGACAGAGATTCTTACAATTCACAATATATTATTAGCCAGCAGTATAAAAGCTGGAGACAGTGCTTTGCATAAGCTAGGAGGACCGGGACCGGTGCGAAGACAAATCTCCGAAAAGATTCGATCACAGCTTATCCGTGTCTGACTTGAGAGAAGGTACGGGTATTTTAAGGTACATGACATACCTATTTATGTATATTTGTGTAGATACATTAGTGTACGCACATACATACTACGTGGGCACTGAAAACTAATGACACAATGGGTAACCCAGGAGATAGCATCTCGAAAGTATTGTCTAGATGTGCATTGTGTATCTATCTATAGGAAATTTGCAAAACAATAAAAAAAAACTGGGACAACAAAAGTTTCCTGGGGATGGATTCAGTAATGTAGGGTTTCTGGAGATTGCGTTCCCCTCCCCCTTTCCTTATAGATATAGCTGATGTGTAATTTGGGAGGATGGTGAGATTCTGAGTAGTACTAGGAGGTATTGTTACATAAACAAAGGCCGGGAAGGTAAGGAAGGATGGTTCTTTATTAAAGTTTTCCATGTACAGTTTGGCATGTGTAGTGGGTGCTGTCTCTTTTCCTTCACAGTGTAAAGTATTGTTTGAGAAACTCCATAGTGTGCTGTTGTTTGTTTATTATTGTTATTATTATTCTAACATGCTCCGATTCCTTCCCGAAAGAGAAAGGGAGTTTTCGCTTTAGTTCTTCTTGTATCGTCTTTCATTTGACTATCCGCCGACGCCGGGTGCGTTGCTTTGTCAAATTCTTTCCTTATTAGCTGGCCGTGATCTTCTCTCTAGAGGATCTCCTTCCTCTCCGGAGCTTTTCCTTAGAGACATCCCCTTCGTTGGTATGTATTCGAGTTGTTGTTGAACGTAACTGCAGAGAGTTCCATAGATTCTAAAATCCCTTCATGCTAAAAAAAAAAAAAAAAAAAACTTTCCCCCGTCTTAGGATTTCGTAGTATCCAGGATTTTTCTTTCTAAATCGGAGATACCCCTGTTTATTTTGAATACTCTATATACGTAGGCGTAGAGTAAAGTTGTGTCCCTATTTTTTTTTTGGTAATCATGAAGTAATTTTTTTTTCTCGGGCGGGAGGAAAAGAAATAGAGAAAGGAAAGTTGGAGCGTCTCTGATTTCATCGATGTATTTAGTGAATTTATTTCGTATTACTCCTGATCTTTATTGTAGTTTATTGCGTCGTAAACATTTCACTTTGAAGCCACCCTCTCGATATTTTCTCATTGTGGTCAGTTTACGATGACTCGCCCAACCCGTCCTTCCTTTTTTCCCCATATAGTTTTTTTTTGTGATAAATGTTGCAGATGTACTGGCTGCTCCTGATGTTTCCCCCCCCCCACAAAAAAAACCCTTTATCTCCGAAAAATGGATCAGTTTCTAACATTCAAGAGTTCTTATGTAGAGATTTATTTTTTTCGGCCAGTTTAAGTTCCATATGTTGATTTCATACGTGTGGTTGAGAAATGAGAAAATTATCAAACAAATATTGAATTTTTATATGTACACAGAGAAAGAGAGAGAGAGAGAGAGAGAGAAGGAAGGAAGGATGTCTATAGTGATTTTTAGGCCGGGATAAAAACTCCGCTTTGTTTGGGGATGATTTAGAGGAAGTGATTAGATTTTCGGGATTGAAATCGGTCCTTCGAGCCGGATCCGATGACACTTGACTAGGTATATATAGTGTCTGAGTACATATAGTGATGCACATATTTCAACTTGGAGATAAGAATTGGTCCTTTGAACTGGATTATATCTTATTATATACATCTCATCTGCTCTTTTATAATGCGCACTTGACTATGCACTTGGCAATAAATCCTGAGTGGATGGACTGTAAACCCATTCAAATATAAATAACGGCTCTTCACACGTACCATATACTCCACAAACACACGGTTATCCAAATATGCTCACATTTTAAACTGTCCCGCGGAAGATGAGCATGTGTGTATACGTATACATATGTACACAAGCGTGAAAAATGACTTGTGGTAGTCTCAATCCGACTCTTCATGTTGGTTAGTAATTAAAACAATTAATCTCATAGAAAATGAGCAGGCATTTTTAAAATGGTCCTTCGAGCCGGATTAAATGTAAAAATAAAGTTTCACTTATAACTCCAAATTAACTAAGTTTGTAGTTGTCCTATAAAATCACAAAGCTTTTAATTATTACTAAAAACTACTGTCAGAACCCAAGGTACATACGTAAAATTACTATAAAGAAAGATACAACCACAAAAAATATATATTCTGGTCCTTCGAGCCGACTAGTAAGATCCTCTCGAAGGTCTTGTAAATCTCAAAAATAGAATCCAATTTACCCGGTGAATTGGTAATCCTCGACTTATACAAAATATAACCATAAATGTATTTTTCCCATAACAAAATCCACACAATGCATGATGCATGTCCCAGTCATGTGTTGGATATTTCCGAATAGGAAATCAGTTATATGTGGGCCAATGGAAAAACCTGACCAACAAAAGATTCAGATTTGTTGAGCATCTATCGAAAAGAGAAGAGAGATCCATACACACATCCATAAAAGAAATCCCTAGGAAATAAAATTCTGGGGAAAACTGGTCCTTCGAGCCGGGTCCCCGCCAATAATGATGAATTTCATGTACACTCCCATGCGTCCTCACACATGATTACTATTCCTCCAACCACAAAGGGTTCTGGGTGACTGTAGACAAACTGCGACAATTCCCTCTGAATTATGATGGTAACTACATTACCGGAGATTTAGCACGCGTTTCCTCATATTAATGTGAAGTGTCAAAGTTTAGAAAAACTGTTTCTCCATACTTGTTGAGGGGGGAGAGAAAAGGAGGAAGAACGATGTGTGGGCGCGATAAATTCAATTTTGAGATATGTTTTGGCAAGGACCCAGTGACTGCGACAGAGTGGTAAGTTCCATTTATTTGATATAACGCCTGATAAATATTTATAACTCCCTATCTGACCTCCCCTCACCCCCTCTTTCTCCTCCGTCCTCATGCACACTCACACACACACACACACACGTCCATGCACCAAATCAGAAGTACATAATTTTTTTTTTTTAAAAACACAAAACTAACTGACAAAATATGAGCACATAGTATTTGAAAGGATAAAAAACGATTACCAACAACTCCGGGTCTTATGTACCAATAACTCTGAGACTCACAAGTTTTCCCTATTAAATCAACATCTTATCCCTCATATTTATTTCCCTGTGAGTGAAAAAGAGAGGAGAAATCGTGAAACCTCAGTTTAGTTCCATTGTTACAGAAAATAGTGCGTACATATATATGTACACCTTAAAGTGAAAAAAATCTTTTCTCTTCTCTCTCTCTCTCTCTCTCCCTCTCCCTCTCTCTCTCTCACTCTTATCCTCCTCTCGTCGAACTAGCTACAACGACTATATAAGATGTAAAAAAGAGATTTATTTTTATCGTTTGTGCTATAAACTCTGAATCGGATTTTCTCATTTGGTGGTCTCGTAAATTTTCAAACTCTCAACCACTTGTCTTTTTAGTTTGAACTTGAATGATTGCATGATAGCAAAAATACTAGTTCCCTTGCAAGCCCTATGTAAGATTCTCAAGTTCCATATGTATATCTAAATCCACGGGTATACATACTTGCCTGGATATCTACACGTAATTACTCATATATATTTCACTTATAAGTGAATATCCTTCCGGAATCATCATGTGCAGACATATACATACAGATACACATATGTACGCATTTGAGCAAGCGGATTAGAATTTTGTGAAATTAACAACGAGGTGAACGTATGTATGGACAATGGGAGTTGCATCCTTAGCTGCAACAAAAACTTCTTCCTGGCATTGGGACTGGATCAGAAAACAAGATTAAGAAATAGGAAAAAAACTTTTGAGGATTTCCCAATTTGCTTCTTTTTTTTATATTCCCTTTTCGTCTCGAACAGCTTAAACGATCTCTCTTTACGATTTCTGCCTCTCTGCCTTTCATACAGGCTGGGAAGTATTAAAATCCTCCTTTCATCGCCCCCTTTCTCTCTTCCGTTCTCACACACAGTACAGACAGAGACACACATAAGTACATTGGAGAGATTTAATTTTTTCCCCCTGCAATCATCCCAAAAACTAGAGCATTCTTTAGATCTTATTCTTTTCTTATGTACTTACTTAGCTATACTACCAGGATTTTTTTTAGAGCCGTACAATTCCATCCTTTTTCTGTAAGCTATTTAAATGGAAAGCACTTCCTAGTATGTGGGAGTTATGGTGGCGGAAATATCCTCATGGTTGGATTTTTCAATGTTGTTGTTTTTCTCTCTTTTGGGTCTTATTTACTGTGGTAGTAGACTCCTTTCAGGCTGTTTATGATGAGAGGAGCGTCTGTCATGAATGTACTGGGAGTTGTTTGTAGATTTATATGTGAGTATGGAAAATTGTGTATCGGGCGATGTGAGAGATGCAACAGTTTTGGAAGCTATACTTTTAATTTTTTTTTATTTTATTTGTACAAATTGGAAGAAAAAAAATACTTACATCGACACGGATGCCTTGCACTTGCGGAGCATCCGTAAAAACTTGTGTGGGTGGAACTTCCTTTGGTACGTACCGGTAGAACTCACTCGTTCCTCGGTACCACTTCACTTGGTACAGGGTATCTTTCTCCATGTCATATTGACATGAGAGTGTGACAGTCTCACCCCTTCGAACGTAGCCTGGTCCTTCCAAGCGAATATCTCTCAGTCCGTCCGACCCTGTCAACAAAATTGGAAATTAGACTTGTGTCAAATGCCAAGAAGAACACTTCCTTGAATTAAAGATGTCAATCTGAGCTTAGTAATGCACGGCTGGGGTGAAATCCAAAACAAAAACCAGAGTTTTTTAGTATTCGAACCAAATTTTTTAAATATCTTGTCAATATGTCGCTCTTGTTTGCTCAGACGTAAGTAATTACATGTAAATCTTGGGTGTATTCAAACCTTTTTGCGGAAGTCCCATTACTACGGAACTGCCTTTTGTTTGTTAAAATTTGTCATGTACGTTATTGGCCGTTAGTGTTTTTTTTTACGCACACGTGTTTTAACATAATCATAGCTTTAAAAGTTTAAGCTCCAAGCATACTGTATGCAAGTAAGGCTTGCCATTTGGAAGCGTAAAGAACGGAAATACCCTGAGCTTTTAGAGGATACACTTTTGAAAGTGCATCTGTACTTAAAATCTACATTTCCATGAGGATCGTCTCCCTTTTCCCATGTAATCTTATTTGACTTACAAAACGGACACACGCATATAGGATAGGGAGGCAGCACGCGCTATGGTATTTAGATCCTATTGTAAAATCAATGAGTTCCAAATAAGGGGCTCATTCTGTCCGTTCCTGTAAAGAGCCTTCAGTACAATAAGGGAAGGTATTCCAGAGTAAATAATGTGGATGTAGTTGTTTTCATATGAGAAATGTTTTTCTCTGGCTCTTTCGCTCTCTCTCTCTCTCTCTCTCTCGCTCTCTCTCCTACTCTTCTGATGTGTGGTCAGGAATTTTTTTTTCTTGCAAAAAAAAACTTATGTGTTTACGTAAGGGTTTCGAAAGTCCGGTTGTTTTTTGTGTGACAAAACTTTTTAAAAAGAAGAGTCTTTGTGCAGCGTGGGCAAGATGTAAAAGGTCCGGTACGGTTCAAGTTGTGCACAAAAACCAGCCGCACATATGGACATGATACTCGACACACGCACTCCAGAATCAGTTCAAGTAGAAAGAAATCTTTTTTTCTTTAGAAGCGAAAGAGGGAAAGAGAGGGAGCGGGAGAGAGAGAGAGAGAGAGAGAGAGAGAGAGAGAGAGAGAGAGAGAGAGGAGGGAAAAGAGGAAGCTTGAGGAGATGGAAAAAGCCTCTTTCGCTTTCCTATTGTCATCATCATTCTATCCTTAATCATTTGCTGAAAGAGGCGACAACATTCTTGAAAATGAGCCTATTACAGGATTATTGTCATCTTCTCAACGACCACTAGCCTTCACACATATCAAGCTATGAAGGAGATAGACTCCTAAGACATCGTCCCATCTACTTCGAACCACACACATATGGGATCGAGTCAACCATTTTAAACATAGTTGAGCCTCCAGGCCCTTCTGGCTATACATTTACAATATCTCTGTACACAATTATGAGCGTAGTGTCTCTTTTCTCAGACGTGACATTTTCGTCCTCATATGGACGTTCCTGTCTCTCTCTCTCTCTCTCTCTCACTCTCTCTCGTTCACTCTTCCCAATCCGTTCCTCTCTCTACCAGCCATTGCTCCAGCCTATGCGTTAAGCTATCTATAAGTACGGAGAATATTAAGCAATGGAGGGAGACAAATATGAACCAACTCCAGGGCTCTCATAGGTTTTTTGAGCTGTCAGGCTCGAGATTGTGCGGAGTTTTGTAGGAGTGTGCGGGAGAAATTACCTCTTATTTTTCGCTAGCCCAGCACATATCATCCCCACAAAGGAGTACTCAGTTTCCTCATAAATATACGATTATCGTCCTTCTTTATCCACACAATAGTCACAAATGAAGATTGCTCCGGCCTTGCTCCTCTTATTACACGCCTCCGCTCAACTGACTCCTCTTCTGCCGGGATTAACATAATTCTTCTCGGTTCGGATAATTCCCACAAATCTCCTCTTTCTTCAATTACGGTCAAAGACAGTTGGAGTTATGGGGAGTTCTTACGGGGATATAGGAGCGTGTTGACAAATAGGACAATCCCTATCCTTTAATTTTATAGGCATGTACATAGGACATGTTAAAATCCATGTATTTCTCCGCTCAAAATGTGCATATGGACATTTGTAGGGAAATTGTTCTTTGTTTTGGAGGTCCTTCCAATGAAATTCCGCCTCTTCCCTTGGGATACATACTTAATCGTGAGAGGAATTTTTTAGCACAGATTTTTGGATATGTCGAGGAACACAACTTGTAGAATTTTGTTACGTGTAAACTTATGTACGTATACTATTTTTGTATGTGTTTATGTATCTATGTATGTAATGCCTCTGGAGAGACAAATTGATATGTACGTGCTTTCATCCCGGGCTCAAAGCATGTGCTGGAGGTGTGTGTGTATATTATGTGTTACATTAGGTGGATATAGGAAATATGTGATAAAGCACTCAGGGATGAGTCTATATGAAGAAAATGTGTCTTGGGTCTAGGGAAGGATGCTCCCAATGAAAACACACGTGTGGAGAGACATGGAGAGAATATAAAAAAACTGAGGTGAAAAAATAAGAATGAATTGGAGATGAAGGAGCAGATACAATGTGGAATAGCGTGTGCGTGTGTCTGTGTATGTTTTGGAAGGAACACGGGCTGTAACCCTGTCTGAGTTACATGTGTTGTGAGAGGGGATGTTTATATAGTGACAACAGCAATAAATGTAAATATATGACAAGGATTTGGGAATTATGTCGCATTCAAAATCCATGTGTGTTTGTCAGGTAAGCTTTCAGATTTGGAGGAGGAAGAGCAGCCTGCTGCTCCATACACTATGTTCGAATATCCAAGTGAGAGAAAGATGTGAGTTGAGTTTTCACACATGGCAAAAGTGTGTGTGTGAGAGAGAGAGAGAGGGAGAGAGAGAGAGAGAGAGAGAGAAGGAGAGTAAGTCAGGCCAAATCCTAGTAAATCCTCTGCCAAGAATCCTCGGTGTGTAAAAAGTACTTGTGTGAAACACGGAGGGGGTTACCCATTTAACACTAGGTATTCCATGTCTCTATAATTTTCCACTTGGATCATCATAGCATTAACTACTGAACAAATTTCCTAATGTATTTGCAATGCAAAGAAGAAAAAAAAATCTGGGAGGGAGCTCATCGAGGAAGAGTATCTACATGAAGTTCGCACTAGGAGTATCTATCTATCTAGTGCTAGACTTACTTGAAAACTCATCCCGAGAATGACAAAGATCAATAATAATGGGAAGCTAATAGTAAGACATTTTTCACGAGCTTCAGCTGTCACCTTTCAATTATGACTTTGGAGTGGCTCCGATAACAACACATGCCTAATTATGACCCTAGTTCCAGTACATTTCACCTGCCAAGGAGATAATGATGTAGGATGGGGAGGCTTGAAAAGCCCGTATAAATTACCCATCCAAGTCATTAATCAGCTCCGTATCCTACTGTGAATGCACTTCAAGGAGCTTCTCCCACCTTCGGATTACACATCCATTCACTCATCCCTTATTACTCACACCGTATTCCCACCCACACGTGTTACAGTACAATCCAAGCCTACCATTTTTTTTACCCAATTCACTCCACTTGAGAATTATTAGAGTTCAAGAAAAATAAAACACAAATTTCACATTTCAAAAAAAAATCCTACAAGGAAAAATAAAACACAAAGTTCGCATTTGAAAAAAATCCTAAAAGAAAAATAAAACACAAAATTTCAAAAAAATCCTACAAAGAAAAATAAAACACAAATTTCACATCCCAAAAAAATCATACGAATAAAAATAAAACAAATTCAAGTGCCTTATAGGTTAAGAATAAAATATAATCCTCAACAAACATATTACATTTGAAAGGGATTATTTCAAAGAGAAAAGGAA
Organism: Allacma fusca; assembly: GCA_947179485.1. Taxonomy (NCBI): domain Eukaryota; kingdom Metazoa; phylum Arthropoda; class Collembola; order Symphypleona; family Sminthuridae; genus Allacma; species Allacma fusca. Next base: position 39,700,965 of record OX359248.1, on the reverse strand, counting down.
TAATAATCCATAAATTTTGAATTAGTACAAAATAGCATATAATAATAATTACTACTACTCTTGTAAACAAAATTAAGAACCGCAGCTGTTCAATTTCGGCTCTTATCTCTTGGAATGCTTGAGCATTTATACAAACGTGCAATTTCAATCCCTTGTCAGACGGAATTGTGTATCAGGCCCTGGGATCTCGTTGCAGAAAATTTAATGAAAATAAGGGCGGGATTTCTCAAAAAAATTTATAGTTTCCAGCCTGTGCTTTTATGTAAATTCTTTCTTTCTTTCTTGTTTCTCTCCCTATGAAAATGAACTGCTACTCTGTGGACTGACAACTCTGGGATATTATTATACAGTACGCAGGGAAAATTGCGTACTTGTGGGCTGCTTTTGTAAACTAACGGATATGAAGCGGAGGTTGTTTTCCCGAGAAGGGAAAAGACAAGGGTAAAAATTTATGTGACCGCACGATCCCACTTGCCTGCCATTTACAATTAGAAAAACACGTGCGAGACACATCTCTGGGGCTAACCTTAATTGTCTCATGAATCAACATCTCGTTCCTCCCTGCATAATTAATGCTAACCAGTTGTCAGCCCACAAACCTGACAGAACAGATTCAATGAAATTAAAGAATTCCCAAATTTGCGGCCGGCTATAGTTCCGAGTACTGTAGCAAGAATAATTAATTATAAGGAATATATTAATCCCCTGTAAATCTTAACAATATACATGCATAAATTACATATGTAGATAGATGTAAATAAGTAACTAAACAAATTGTCCCTTAAATTAACAAGGAAATAAAAATACTTTTGCAATATCCTTACAAACAGTCTCCTATCCCCAAATATGCCTGTACCTAATGGCATATACATACATACATACACAGATACATACATACATACGTTAAATACAAAAATAATAAGGTTTGCAGAAAAGTAAAGAGATTTAAAGGGATAGCTAAGTTTCCGGCATTTACAGTAAATACAATATAATTATTCTACATACATATGTACATACGTAGTCAGTTCGAGACTAAACTAAATAATCAAGTATGAATTGCGAGCTTATGTCGTCAATAAAGGGAGTGTTCAGGTATCTGTACAAAAACTTGTTCCAGTAAATACACTTAAGCCCAGGAAGATTACAAGCATAGAGAATTTGATGCTCTTTGAAGTATACAAGAGTTATGTTTTTTTTTCCTCGGAGAACATATATAAAAGACAGAGCTAACAGGAACTTATATAGTAGCTCAAGAAAAAGCCCTTCCCGTGCACTCAAGCCACTCCACATGCTCAGGCTAGTAGTATCTGTAATATATACCTACTACTTCCCTTCTTATCATCGCCCCCCTTTGACGGTGTCTTAAAGCGGGCTTCCGCCTATTTCAAATGTACAGTATAAATGCTGTGAGGAGCAAGTTCCTCTATGTGAGGGAATCCTTGTCTATTTTGTAAAAGTAAAAAATGTGAGGATCCTCCGAGGCTCTACAGACAGGAAACTAACTGAAGAAAGCACATGTTCCCGCTTACCGATCCTCATCCATAGTTAATGTGAGTAGGATTAGGCAATATGTACATCAAGGGGAATGACTGTAGTCACCTAGTTAAAAGTCAGGAGTCTAGCATGTGCAGTTCCGAGGCCCTTTTTTAATAAATGATGGGAATTGCCTTGTCAAATGGTGGGAATGGAGACCAGGACTTGTAGCTTGTGCAGTGGTCTACAGGATTTACATAGGAAGAAAACTATACAGGAGACTCTTATGTACCTTCTAATAACCCTCCCGCTTCCTATACATACATACATGATCTGAACATCCACACCCTCTCTCCCTGTGACTACCAAGACACGGACCTGTTAAAGAGCTTAAGTACCGCACAGCCTGGCTATAAGTATAAACTACACAGAGACATTTCTCGTTCCAGTTAATACCCATATTTATCTCCATTATATCTTACTTTATTTACATTCACACATAGATTTCAGACCCCAGGCAACACTATATATATAAATATATGTTAGCCAGTTAGTATCTCTACCTGTACCTAATAAAATGAGAGGACATGGAAGAAAGTTACGAAAGTTAAACCTTTCTCCTTGAAATCATCACCCCCCCCCCCAAAAAAAAAACGTGTTAGTACTCAGAATGTACTCCTGGCTGTTATCATTATAAAATTGTAGGACACCGTCCGTGTGCAAATTGACCCAGAAATACCTATAAACAGGCTGGGAAATAAATTGAGAGAATGTCAATAACTTGTGAATCCTTCCGTGACTTCCCGAACAGACCGTCAAAAGTTCGATAAGTATCTGTGCATTATTGATGTACATGCTCGTATAAAAATGAAATAGTATCTTTAAGTAATAAGTAGATATCTATATGTAAATACATGAATATGTGTGTGTATATGTGTGTTTGTGTGTGTAATTACATGAAGTAGTAGAATATTGGAGGGAGTCGGTTGAGCATACACGTTCTCTGATGAAATTGTTAATAATACAGTTGGAGCGGATGGTTGTAGAGCGTAGAGTTAATTCCTCACTCATATCCTCATTAATTCCTCCTTAATACAATATGAATCAAGCGAGCTGAAGGAAATTGGCAGTTAAGTGAGAGGCTAACACGGAAAAAGTAAACTGTTCATGTTTTATGCAATTTGATGAGCTCTTCCTTGAGCGTGAGTCGCTCCGACCAAATTAGTATATTTTACAAGCTTGTATGAACTAGTAAAGCCCCCCCCTTTGAACTCTCCATGGATCTGGGCATGGTGGACATAAGATGATTTTTAGCATGTATAAGAGTTAGTAGACCTTCACTGGGTAGATAGAGACATCCTAAAATCCTGTGTGCTTGGCTGTGCAAAAAGTAAATATATTGAGGGGGCTGAATTAACCTTCGAGACTAATGCGTAGCTCAGAGCCCCATAAAAAAAGTACATGGAGAGCTCTGGATGTATGTAATGTAAAGAGAGCCCAATGTACAAGTCAAGCTTCTATGGAGAGTGTTACATCTGTAAAGGAGTATATTTCAAGACAATATATAAGAGACTTCACATGAAAAAGAATGGGGGGGGAGGGGGGGCAAGGAAGGGAAATACTTACAGACGTTATGTATAAAATTAACCAAGTTGGATGATGCACACGTCGGATTTGTGTTTTTGCATATACAGAGATATGTAGTCTGTACATGGCGTGGGCCTTTCCCTAGTTGAGTTTTTCCAGGGATAAAACTCATTAAAAGGTTAAAATGATGCAGGTTTTGGGTACATATGGGATGAGAGAGGATAGAGACTGGAGGAGAGGGAGAGGGAGCTGAGCAAGCACTACACAACGAGGTATTTTACGTTGATTGTGGCCTCTCCTGTGAGAGATTAAACGCCTCTTTGTTCCTCATTCCCTGGAGAATTCATTTCCCGACAATCATCTCCCTCGTGTTTGTCTATATACAAAGCTATGTTTCTCGAGATCCCTGTAATGTTACCAACACGCAGACACAGACACACACACATACACGCAGACACTCACATCCACTGGAGAGTTCCTAACAGAATAGTAATGACCTGGCCGTTAGTAAGAGGCCGTGAAACAAACGTGGCCTTTTGGATTAGTAATTTTCTTGTGTCTTGTCTCTCTCTCTCTCTCTCTCTCTCTCTCTCCCTCTCTCTCTCACTCTCTCTGTATCTATGTATAATTCAAGATAAGGTTATATATTCCTATGCTAATACAAGCTCCTTGCTCTCACAACCAAAATTTCCGTATGCAAACGTCACTGTATAGATATGTAGATACATCTACAAGTAAATATTGCAGTACTTTATGCATTCCAGGAGGCTAGTAGCTGTCCTAGGAATTGCAAGAGTGGGTTAAATGGTAACTTTCCTTGTTCTGCTTCCATACAAGTTACAATGTTTTTGTACCTTACGGATGTATGTATTGTTGCACAGCTATTTCTTCCGCTCTTGTCTATTGTTATCCCTGTGTCTTCGCCAGCGGATTTCGCTTCCTCTGGTTATATGAATAATATGTCAGCAGAAAATATACATATGTACATGGCTAAGCATACATAAAATGTTTGTACATACCTATATTTCCATGAGAATATTTCTGGATTCATGCAGGAACATACAAGTAATTATTTGAGTGTAAGAAAAGTCTCTGAAGATGTTAACCAGGTGTATATCTACATATGCATGCTGTGACCGAGAAAGTGCTGCTGGGTTTGGAGTTAACTATTGAATTGAGACGGAGATTTGCCAAGTTTTTGCGTCCACTTTGGTTATTGCAGGTATGGCTCTATTCACCTTTTAGTACTTTGCTAATAGGTTGCTAGCGTGTGTTTGTGTTTGTGTGTGTGTGTATGTGTATGTGTGTGAATGTAGGTAGGTACCTACCTATACATAATTATGTAGATAGGTTTGTTGTTCCAGGGTAGAGATACAGTTTGGAAGGAAATGATAGGAGTTGATATTGTTTGTTCGGAGCGAGAACTCATGGTTGACTGGAGTTGAGAGTATATTCAAGGGACTGGACCCGGGAAGAAGTGAGCAGCTGGAGAGTCCGTTGTTGTAACCTATTTAGCTTCCTATTTATGAATTCACCTTTAGAATCATCTTTATAGCATTAGGAGCTGGAGGTTGTGCACATTAAGTTCAAGTGGAGGAGCAAGGGTTCTAGTGGGAGAGGATGCTAAAACCTATTCATATAGCTACTTACGACAGCATTTACAAGTTGGTAGTTTCCGACTCCTCCACACTCCAATATCAAGTATCCTCTCTCACTCTCTCAGTCTCTCTCTCTCTCTCTCTCTCTCTCTCAGGAGTAGGAGCAAGTTATAACGAGGACACATGGAGCAGGAATTCGCCAAAATTCTGGAGGATCATACACAAGCAGAACCTAGAGCAATAGTAGCAAAATACTACCTATGGTCAATAAACAAGGATGTGGGGTTATTACAAGGAAACACAAAGCTATCGCAATTGGCAGAGATAAAAACCAACGTTCTACCAAGTGAATTCTATAACTTAGACCTGAACTGGAAAACAGTACAAATGATACAGAACATACGGCTTAATATTCCAAAAATCAATGTAGGCAAGAAAACTGTACTTTTAAATGGAATCTACAAGAGCTGGAACAAAGAAGGAACATCTGCTTTATGCGAACTCTGCAACATGAGAGCCATAGAAGACCACTACCACATAATGTGGGAATGTAACCACTACAGGCAATACAGAACCCTTCTTGCAAATCTCTTTAAGGAAAGACCTACTCGAGAAAACTACATTGTGAAACTTTTCCAAGAAAAACACACAAGAGAAGAATATTTCAAACTCGCACTATTCTGGATAAGCGCAAGTAGACTAAGAGATGTATACATAAGTCACCTAACCAGCTAGGATACAATTTGTAATCACAGAATATAATTTAAGTTAGCAGTTAAGAAAGTCAAAACAATAAGTAATGGGGGTAAAAAGAATTAGGTTAAGAAAAACAATTAGTAACCCAAATAATCTTTTCGGGGAGAATTAATGTAGAGTTGTAAGGGCCAAAGGCCGAATCGACTGAATAAACATTATTATTATTATTATTATAATCCTTGGGCTTATTTCCTTCCCTAGCTTTTGCATGTCATCAAGTCATCTTGGAATTTCTCACGAGATTACCCATCTTTCACCTAATTTATTCTTTGGAACAATTACAAATTACTTGAATACATTTGGCCGGCCGGATCCATTTATTAAATGAGAGACGTTCTTGTTCCTTGTTGTTCAGCCTATTTATATGTACTAATAGTTTACAAGGAACAGTACAAACTTTGTGTAGATTTACACAAAAGCAAATCTCCCTATATAGTTATTTCACAAAATGAATCTGCATGTTCCAACGAGCCTAACTTTTCTCATTTTAACCTCCTTTCTCCCTCTCTCTCTCTCTCTCTCTCTCTTTCTCTCTCTCTCTCTTTCTTATGATTATTTTGACATCAATTATTTATTGTGGTCATTAAAGATGAAAGGCACGTTCCATATGTGAACAATTTCCTTCATCATTTCCTTCTCACTCTTCTTCCCATGCGATTATATATATATATCTACTCCTACCTCCTAAACTCGAAGGAGTATTAGTAACAGCTATGTCAGAAAATAAGTAACTACAGTATATGTATATAAGTAACTCCCCATCATTATGTATTCCCATTGTACTCCTCATATCCACTGAGCTCATTTAAGGGAGTGTGAGCAACAATGAAGCTAATGAGCCGAGAATTTAGCATGTGGACATTACAGCTTTAACAACGTCTTAAAATAAAATGCTCCTCCCGCTCCAACTAATACTCACAACTCGGAAATCAAAAATCAACCAGGGAAATCATTTCCTTCAGTGGGATATTTCACCATGCATTACATAACAGGGGTACTTAAAAAGGAAAAGGGAATAAAAGGCATAGAAGATTATTTTTCAAGCTAAAAAATAATTTGTAAATAATTCCTTCAGTTCCCTCAAGAATGAATATTAGAAGTTGTAGAGTTGAAAAGTAGCACACTTCCCTTTCACTTTTTTAGGGACAGAGAAAGCAGATTAGGTTTGAAGGCCTTTTGTGTGCCTGAGAAGTGAACGATGGGAAGAGGCCCTTGTGGGGCTAGGGAAGTCAAAAGCAAACGACCGCTGAGCACTATATATGCCTCAACGGTGACATGACTGTTGGAAATAAAGCAACAACTCCGAGGAGAATAGATACACACAATTCCTATAAAATATTCAAGATAAGCAGCCCAGTTAGAGAGAGAGAGAGAGAGAGAGGAAAAAACAGACAAGTGGTCTAAAGATCTTGGTGTGTTTTTTACTCTGAGAAGTTTTCAAGTTCTCAACTTAAGTCCGTTGAGTAGTTTCTTGTGAAGGCTTTTTTCTCTCTCTCCCTCTCTTGTGTATAGGAAGAACCTGTAAGTCTATGATTTGCTTTTTTTTTCTCCTGAAGTCCCAACCCTTATACACTTTTAAATATAGGCACTGGCTACTTTACATAGATGTACATATACAGATACATTATCTCCACGCATTACCTGTCCTACATACTCCCAAGTCAAGGTATACCCTTATTGATACTTCCACCCCAGTGCTTTTTTCCTTTGGTGTATTTATTCTCAAGAAAAAGTATTTACAAGGAGAGCTACTTCTCTCCGTCCTTTTCCGAATCTCTATAGTTTTCAGAGCTAAGTAAGCTGACTGGTGTACTTATAATGGACTTGCGTACGTACATATGTAGTATCTATACATCCTTACGTATGTATGTACATACAGAGTAAAACTATTTTCTAGGAAAAAGAGAATGAGCAGAAAAAAAAGTACATAGAAAGAGAGTGAGAGAACGGACCAGAAGAAGGACGAGTGTTCTAAAAGGATATTTACATTTACCAATGTGAGACGATGCGACATGTTAAGCTTGTCCAAACCATAGAAGTGGCTCCAGATATACTCAAAGTATGTGAGGAAAAGAGTACGAGAGAGAGGGAGAAAACGAATGGTAAGGAAAATATAAAAAAATGATGTTGGAAAAAAGAAACAGTGAGGGAAAGAGTCATGGTCTCAGTTTAACCAACTTTAGGACTATTAACCTATTGAGAGCAACTCCCCATTCCAGTAATAATTTATTTAAGAAAGACGGATCTCTTTCCATCAGTGTACTCTCTCGTAGCAATGGTTTCGTGGACTTCCCCGCAACTGGAAGCTCTTTGGGAAGGTACACAGACCAGAAGTAGGCACACTATACATTTTTCAAGAATAACGAAAATCCAGGCCTGAGGGAATTAAAATACATTTTTGTGCAACTGAATTTTTTAGTTGGTTAGTTTTTTTTACAATGAGAGAGAGAGAGAGGGGGGGGGGAAGGGAAGCGGAATTTCTCAAATGCACTTTCCAACAAGTTTCTTGTTTGAAGAAAGGTAAAAAAAAAACTCATGGCTCAATATTTGTTAAGAAAGATGATATTTATATTATAATGTATGGGTTTTTCATTCCCATTGCTATATTCTTTTTTTTTTCTTTTGGGGGAATGAGATGTGTGTGCATATGGAGAAAGGAACGTCGGAACTTCACCGACAAGTCCGAGTTTGTTCAAGGTATGTATCTATGTATGTAGATATATGTTATGTGGGGCAGAGCGTCCTTGAATGGATTCTCCACATGTAACTACCCATGTTGGGATATATGTGGGGGGCTTGAATGGATGTTGAAATTGTTGGGGAAACAATGGAAACCGTTTGTTTGCATCGTTTCCTTCCTTCTGCCATTCAGCCCGACTCAGTTTTACGAGCTGGTGAGAAGAGAGGAGGAAAAAGTGACGGAAGTCAGATAAGATAATATCCTTGAAGAATTTACAAACAACTCTACTTTACTCTCCGTGGTTCCTCCCTCAATTATTCACAGAAACAACGCGGAAGGCCATGACAGGAGTACTTTCACAAATTAATCAACTTTTCGTCATGTTACAGTCAAAACAGTGTGCTTCCTAAGTAATACGTTCAGATGGAAAACGTCTCTATAAAAAAAAGACTTTCTGAAGGTTAGTAGAGCCAATAAGACTCACGGCTTTGCATAATTAAAACTTCAACGATTGTTGTCTCCTTACGGAAATGTACTAGTTTCGGATTGACCCCTCTGTCAGTTTGCAAATTGTAATAAATAATGTGACTTGTGAGTAATTATAATTATAAATATAAGAGATTAACGAATAAGCTCAATAATTTAAAAGCATATATGATGTGGTTAAGCTATGCGGTCAAAGTTTGGATTGCATAGCATATAATGTTAAAATCATGTGCAACTTAGTATCTACAGTTATAGTGAAAAGGCTTCTTGTATGATATATGACTAAAAGGTAGATATCCTAATAATATAAATGAGTAATATGTTGAGACACACAAACCTGTGAAGTAAAATGTAGCTACAATGAAGCAAACTAGAAGAGACTGAGGCTTGTTGTGGAGCTGACCCATTCTTGAGCCTTTATATTCAGAATTTCTCTTGAGGATTTATTTATAGCAAAACAGCAAGTTGTTGTTGTCAAGTGAGAAAAATGTGAACAGGTGTGTGTATGGGGCCTGAAGTTTTTAATTAAAACTGAGTTTCAACAACGTGTCGTCGTCTCTCCTTGGACTGTCAAGTCTTTGAAAAAGCACTCCTCTTGAAGGATTTCGGATTACCACGACCCAGTAGATAGATACATATATGTACATATATGAAAGAGGCTAAAAAAGATAAAAGAACTGGTAGGGTATTGAAATCGTGGAGGATCCTCGTATCCCCTTAATGTTAATAGTTGTAGTAGCGGAGGAATAATAATATATAGTTAGGAGTTGGGAGAGAATTCATTTCCCAAGGCCGGGGAAAAGACCGGAGACAATAGTCACAGGCCGGGAGATCCCGCCGTCACACACACATAATATTTCAAACTCGCTAAAACTGTCCAAGTTGTCATTAACAGGTCGGTAAGACGACACTTAAGATCCTGGTGAATGTGAAGACTGTAAATTTCTGAGGGATTTCATCCTCACCAGTCCAACATATCATCACTAGAAGAAGCACCTTCTCTTCAATCTCCCGGCTTTATTTCAAGGTTTCCTCGAACCCGGAGAGTGTCTCGACATGAAATTGTAAAAATAACTTTGAGTAATTAAGTACGACATCACACTGTCTAGGAAGTTCTGGGACTGTTATTTCTTTTGTCATACCGAGGGTTTGACTGTCATCAGTTTTGGTATAGTCTGCACTTTTCGGTGTCAGTTCTTTGGTAGTTTGCAGTTTCTGTATTGAATTTCGTCGCAGTTACTTTGTCCTGCTTGACTATTTTTTTCCAGGACTATTTTTTTTTCCAGGTTACTCTTTCAGTATTAGTTTTCGGTGGTTTCGCATTGACTTTGGTAATCGTAACTGTTTTGGTGTCAGTTTTATCCCCGTGTGTGAGTGTGTGTGGTGCGGTTGGATCATCCCACGATCACAGGAACCTGGGCTGATGTTCTTCTAAATATTGCGGTTCACTTTGTAACAATATCCGTGCACTTCCCTTTCCCTGTCAATGGGCTACATTTTTATTTTTTTTTGAAATAGCTTCAGGTGGAAAAACTGATAGCTACTACTACTATTGGTATTTCCGTCCCAGAGAATGTTAAAGGATCAAGGAGAGGAGCAAATTGGGTGATCCTGAAGTGCGGTTTTCATTGCAGCTGCATCAATGGAACTTCTGGTTTATATGGAGTCTTGTGGGGTCTCGTACGTAATTATGTATGTATGGTGGACTGGTCCATGAGAAGACAGAGTAAGTGTAGGTATGGTGGCGGGGCTGAGCATGGAGGATTTTTATGGGTCCCAGTTGTTAGCATTTGGAAATTGCACGGTATTCAAGCCTAAATGCCTGGGTATGGAGTATAGCTCCTTAATTTATGCACTCGACGGATTTCTCTGGCAGAAACTTCCTAGTAGTGGAAATCGACTGGGTACGTGGGGGATATGCAAAGGCATATATGTATGTACTGGGATGGAGACATGGGAAGTTTTCCCGAGTGGAACTGACAACAGCAGAGATAGAGTTAACTGGAGAAGTTTTCAAGGTGGAAGTGACTGTAGTAGGAGCAGAGGTACTGCTCGTCGTACCTATCATGGTTGTCATACATGGCAGGTTGGCTCGTTTCAGTCATGTCCCATGTCCCCGTAAATAAATACAGGGGGAAAACATGTACAAATTTACTGTCGGTCGGTGTTGGGAGTTGGGTAACCGTCTAATCGTAATCGTAAATGCAATGTAAGGAGCAGTTTTGGGTTAAAAAAAGAGTTTTTAGATTTTTTGCTTTCTCTGTCTCTCTGTCTCTGTCTCTCTCTCTCTCTCTCTCTCCCTCTCTCTCTCTCTCTTGGTTGTAACTGTGCGGTACAAGAGCAAGTATATAGGTTGGCGATAAAAAGTCATATAAATCACTTGAGACTTTTAAAACCTCGGGTTGAAGTTGTGAAAGGGAAACTCTTGCTTCACAAGTCCAAAAGGTAAATCTTTTGATATTTTAGATTTTCATGGCACATTTTCCACCGTTGTAAATTTTCAAATTTATGTTGCAATAATTTATATTGTTTTTTTTTCCTCTCTGCTCCTACATATGTACTTTTGGTAACTTGGGTCTTCTTCCCTGACTGAAGAAAGCGGCTCTTTCAGTGGAGACACACTGTTGCACACGTGGAATGTCGAGTCACTTTATTTCCCCTCCGTTTAAAGATTTAGCTTCTGTGTACACACTGTCGTCGTCTCTCGTGGTCACATGAAGTGAGGGAAGATACCCGACTTAGCTAAGTACTTTCCTCGGAGTTGTGGATACATGAGGGCCTTGGAAGCCAACTGAGGGCTGAGGCAGTGAGGACTCGGTAGTTATAGTTGTTGGAAGGAAGAGTGGTAGAGAGGAGATGCTGATGGGCACATCTCAACAACGAAGAGACCAAGCTTTTGCCTCGAGAGTTCAGTTCCTCTCTCTCTCTCTCTCACTCTCCCTCTCTCTCTCTCTCTCTCTCTTTGTGAAGGTAACAGGCACAGCAGACGCAGACTCCTCTCATCATCATTGTACATTGTGGACCACACCATCAACTTGAGCTAGGTTTACTCTGTTGCTCTCTGCTTGCTTGCTTGCTTACACTCCCGTGTCTCCACTTCATCGTATTTTCTAGTCCTAACCCGGAAAATCTGTTGTGAGTCCCTAATACTATTTACCATCTCAATATGCTCGTTTCCCTCTTTTATGCCCACAAAATACATAACATCCTTCATAATTTCCAGTTTTTTTCCCCCCTCCGCACTTAATTATCCAGCGAATTATTCTTATGCTCCAGGAGTCTCCATACAGAGTCATGTAAATTAATACTGTAGTAGTAGTATCTATCTATCTTTCCTATCATTAAAACATTCCCTACGATTTATCCCATCAGTATATTTGAGCTTGACGAACTCCGACGGCATATTACAGCATTACTCTAATTTCGTGAAGAATTCCATGCTCATACGGTACTTATACATACATACGTCACAGTACTATTAAGTAATCTCTAATATTTTCCCATCCGCCTAGATCTATTACTAAGACAGGGTGAAAACATTAAAATGCAAGCGTCATAAATACGGGAATGTAGAGTGTGGGACGCACATGACAGAGAATTAGGCTCGGTGCTGAACCGTGGAAGTTTTTCAAGTCCCCGTCTCCCATATTTCATATTTTGTCTGGTTGTGGGTTGGAATGTGGGGGAATCTTCATCAGAGTATCAACAAGGACAGCTTTAAAGCTTTTAAGTTTTTAGCTGTAAATGGATCCTGAAAAATTTACAAGTTAGATACTTGCTCCTGACTGAAACATTAATTAATATGTGGAAGTAGGATATGTTGAGACTTTAATAGTCTGCAGACAGCAAGCACAGCATAAATGCATCTTTACAGTACTCTGATGAGTATGCACTAATTTATTGTTTGGCGTTTGGTCCTATTGGGAAAATAATGGTGTAGGAAAAGTTGGTACTTGATTTAGAGCTCGGCAGTAATGCATTCATTAGTTTGGGTAAATTGCCCTATATTTACTCGAGGTACCTTGAGCTACTACCGGACTGGGGACTGCACGTGTAATTAAAATGGTGCATGTATTTGTCTAACAACAGATTCATGTTTCTGGAATTGAATTACGTTGATGCTAATTGGATTATAATGAAACATATTTTCCTATTTGCAGACCATATACATATATCCTTCACAATATTGGGATTATTCAGCCTCATAGACTATTAGTACATATCAGTATAGATACAATACCATCAGAGGGTATTTTATGTGCAGGTAAAGAGGAGATAAATGTACGCTGTTGGTAGTCACAGTGGTGTTGTAAACAGTGTTTTTGGAAGCTTAAGCTCTCTGTGTAGTGGAGGAAGAGTGTTACTAAAACTGGGACGCGGTGAAAGTACTATTGGTGTGGGGAGGTGGGGATGGAGGATATTCAGGAAAATCTTTGAATAAACTGGAACTGATCCGTGGCAATATCAGGTATTCAGTATATGTATGTATTTTTTTTGTGATGTTTTCCAGATTCGAGCAATATTTTGTGCGGGGAGAGATATTTCAAAGGGAGAGGAAGTTTATGTTGTTACGTGTTGTGTTTTATGACACGGAGAGACCATAGACATAACCCTGTTATTGAAAGGAGTGAAGTCATTTGGTTTCCAGACTTGGAGTTGGCGGAGATAGCCGTGAAATAGGAAAATGTCCCATGGTGCACACCGTTGATTATTCTGCCGATATGACAACAACATGACTCAAGCACTAATAATGGTTCGTGGGGTGCCTCATTTGGTGACATTTGATCCTCGACACATCACATAAATCAGTGCTCGTCGTCTTTCTTCTTCTCTCACTCCTCTCTCTCTCTCTCTCTCTCTCTCTCTCTCTCTCTCTCTCTCTTTCGCTCTCTCTCTCTGGCTCTAACCCTATGCTGTATGACTCCGCATTATGAATTTCCTTTTGCAACGAGATCCCTCCACATATGTCATATGTGCTCCAACTTGCCATTTACATATCAAAGCGACGCGTCGGTATCTCATCAATAAACAATATAGGAAGAATTTATTCGCCATTCCATCCTCTATCTCTGTCTCATATGTTATCTCCTCTGTATACTTATACAGGATTCATTGAGTAACAACTTGTAACCAATACATTTTATTTGACGTGAATCATCTTTTGACTGTTGTTCCAAATTTATTAACTCACTAGGCATTACTTTCCATATACAGGATAGATACACATAACATGTACACTCTGATCCCTCTGTACCGCTCCTGTTTATTATTGCGTGTATATTAGAGCTGAGCTTCGTATCTCCGGGTTTTATTCAGAGCCTACTATTTCATTCGCCTTATCCTTTTTCATATCCTACTTCCTTTTGAGCGACGCTCCAAGTTTTGATTCACATTCCTATGCTATACTCCTGCTCCCTGCTCCTGCTCCCTTACTTGGTCTACGTATGTATGCCTCTGTGTGGCATCTACATTTCCTCAGGATTGGGTACTTTTTCTGACATATCACATGTATACGTAAATTCTATGCACTTATCAAAATTTGACTCCCGTATTTCATGACATATTTCCAGTCTCAATTCGCCGGGATTCTACTACTATGAGGTCTGGTTCCTGTAACGGGGTAGGAATCCATTTCGCCGGGATTTGCATAATAGAGACAGAGATACAGTATTTGGATCGCTGCTCATCGGCAGCTCTTTCCTAATTGTTTGCATTGAGTCTCTGGGCGACGTGCTATTTATATAATGAGCGTCCATCAACTATGACGGGATATAGTAGGGCACTGTATGAAACCGTCACTTGTTCCCACCCACCAGAAGAGCAGAGGCAAGTGGGCTGATTTCCGACTGACTGACATATACAAGCACAGTGATGAATGACTTAAGTTGTTTTTATCCTCCATGCACCTCCATCAAAAGTTTATCAGTCCCGGAGTGAGGGCATGGTCCCTGGATGCATGGATATATGGAGAGTCTCTTATTGGAACTGAAAAGAGGTCAAGTATGGATATTCCATTGCTCCAATAAAATTCTATTCAAAATTGTTTCTGCTGCGAGTGACGGAATCGTATAGGCTTTCAATTTCAAGTACTTCCAGCCTGGGTATCGACACTGGCATACATACATGTACATATGTATGTACTTACATATATGATGGGCAATATATTTCCTTATATAGAGAATTTGAACAAGGGAGAGAAGTCCAACGTGTTCAGGAATCCGTATTACAGATGATGCGTCAAATGCAAACGACTTGAAAAATAAGCAATGGGTCTATAAACGTAGGGAACAGATATGTTTATTTGTTTGGCGGATTTTGGTTGAAGGTGCGTGTGGATTGTACTAAGTGAAATGTATAGCTTTTGGAGACAGTTCAACTTGAAATGCTCAATGAGGGACGGCATGAGGTTACTTCCAGGAGCTCCGAACAAGTTGTAACTGTAACGAATGTAATCGTTGGTTAAATGTCGTGTGTACCTAGTATTAAGCAGGTTGAATGGGGGGGATACATATACGAGAGAGATTTCAAGATGGATTGAAATGACGGGGTTGAGTCAACAAACCTCGAGTGTAATTTTGGTAGAACAGAGAAAGACCATCTTTATGTACTTGTGTGGTAGTGGTTGCGGTCTCTCCTGCTATGCTCTATATAGACCACTATGTAATTGTACAGTCTTATGAATTTTATACTGACTATTCAAGCTATGCCCAAGTATAGAGGTTATAAGTAAGGCTCATATACTTATACGACCATACGCACACACACACACTCCTGACATATGACATTCGAGCTCGTCTGAGGTGGAGAACTTCTGAAGGGACAAATTCATATGTACTCTACAACACTTTCATATGTATGTATGTATCCAGACGGACAGGACGGGGACAGACATATATGCATCTGTTTTGTGGCTGGAATTCGGCAGTGTCCAAGATCAAGTCGAACAGAGTGAGTGAATTACACCAGGAGCAATGACGATGATAGCGAGGTTGGTAGTAAATTGGCAGTCTAAGTATATATGTGGTGAAGGTTGCTTCAGAGAGCACTGAAGACGACGTCAGGAAGAAGAGACATGGATACTATATAGTGTCTGGACAAGCGAGGAAATTGAAAGGGTGGTCAAACAAGAAACAAGAACGGAGCCAATTATGTCACCGTAAAAGGTTCATAATTGGAAAGACTTTGGGACGACCACACGAGAACTACCATCTTGTCTCATGGCTTTTTATGGACGCGTTCAACCCTCTTCTAATCATTGCTCTTGTTCGTATCTTTTACGAATGGACACCGCCCTGTCCGACTGAGCCAGTATCTGTACACATAAGAGAGCAAGGGATACTCTGTTTCCTTTACAACGGAATCTTCTCTTGCCCCTCTTGATATTGGGAAAGTAGTAGGAAAACAAGATCCTTTTAAGTTGAAAGTAGTCTTTCTCTTATTTAATTGTTTCCAGTAGTCCCAAAGTAAAAACAAGTGGATGAAGGATTGAAATAAATGCCACTAATCTTGTTCAGCTGTTGTCGATAAATTATTTTATCCCGGATTTTGCTCTACCTTTGTGAGCTGTGACCCAATGCCCTTTTCAGTGGAAACGGAAATTGGACAATCAGATTTTTCTAATGGACAAGGGGATGGAGCAGCTGAGACTTGTGGAGATAAAGCATTCGTATCAATCTCTCCTTTGAGCTTTCTCTCCTCGCTTTTGCTGGGTATCTCTCTGTGAGATTGGATTTCGTTAGTTATATCTATTCGTATGTTGGGCTTGTGATTATTTTGTTTTAGCGGAGTAAATGAGAAAACCAATGTAGTAGGCTTTGGTACGATTACATTGGGTCATAGCTATTGTGAAGCAGTCGGATATTGAGGTTGAAATATTCCTTGTAATTTGTCAGTTCCTTGATTACATGCTCTCACGCCTGGCAAAATTCTAGCTTGGGATAAGCAAGCTTCTGACATAGCGTCGACTGTCCTTATAAGGGCACCCCATCGCATCTGTTTGAACTGGGACTTTATCTGGGCAGATCCTTATAACAGATACTACTGTTATAGGGGTACCTTTGACAATTAGTAATCATTTCTCGGGTTGATACCCGTTTAACGGGATATGTATAACAAAATAATGGCAATGTAAGTAGAGCCGTGAGAGCTGCTTGACTGTGAGAGAGCACCTTCTTTGCGTTAAGTTCTGTAAAACTTTTAATAATTACCGAAATTGACTTGGTTTCTACTCTGAACTTAGAAAACTGAACGCCATCTGTTGAACTTTGAACTCATCATCTCCCAGCACCCAAAACACAATGAACACTGGAGCTGATCTGGAGCAACGTTTTTCGTTGATCTTTAATGGCTCATCCGCACTGGACCGCGGCAAGTGACGCCAGCGTCAATTTTCCGCCGGCAGCAACATGCAGCGCGTCCGCACTAGAGGCTGCACATGCTGTGTTTTTACGCTTGTAGACGCGTGAGACACAAGCCGCGGCGGCATGTGCTGCACCCGTGTCCGCACGTATGAGCGACACATGATGTGCTGCAGAAAAATGTGACGTGCGGCAACAAAAGTTGAAGCTTTGTCAGAACAAGCTGCAAATGAATATTGCATGTGTCCGTCAATCTTCAACATAGAGCCACACATAATTGGAGCGGAGCATCGCTTACTGCGACTGCAAGTTGACTCTGCTGCTTTTCTGGTGCGGACATAAAAGCTGATCATTCAAACTTGCAGTCGCAGCCGAAGTGTTGCGTCACATGACGCCGCATCAAGTTGACGCACGTCCCCAGTGCGAATGAGCCTTAAGAGCATACAGTAAACAATACGATTTAAAAATAATGTGTTTGCAGTTTTAAGAATAGAGAAGATATATTTACATGATAAATGGACGAATTATATTTTAAGCTCTAACCAACCTGCAAAAGTGTGTCCACTGACCAAACCTATATCATGGTGAGATTCCTGTTTTCGTATCCGCACCAACGTACGCAACTGTTAAAAGTCCATTGATTTATTTGAACACATAATTGAATTATTAAACTTTCAGCTAAAAATCATACTAAAATTACATTGTAAATTATCTTCTCTTAGCGTTTGAAATCAAATCATAAATAATAATTGGTCGCAATACAAAAAGGAAAAGTATAAAAGTGAGGTACACTATTCAAATATTTTAAAGAATTGTCGTATTTTTCAGAAGTTTTTTGAAAGTTCTTCTAAGCTTATCAACGGTTCTGAAAAGGGATCGAACTTCGGTTTTTTGACGACGTCAGTAGTTTTGGGCATTTTCACTGGTTGCGAATTGACTGCAGCAGGTTGATTGCTATTAGCACGGGGCTGTTGACAGGAGGCAGTAGAATTACTACAAATAGGAGTCGAACCTATACAAGGAGCGTTAGTGATATGTTGACTCACTAACGCTGAAGGCGGCTGTATCGTCGTTGTATCGGATGGAATTGCAGTGGAAGCAGAAACAACTCTTCTCCGGGGATAATCGGGAACTCGAGCTTGTGGCCTTGCAAGATGGCCCTGCTTATTACAGGTACATCTGGATTGCCAGAATTTCAAAACAGCAACTTCACCTTTGAGATTTCGGGACTCTTCCAGTATTGTCGGGAAGTCTGGCAAGCCCAATTCCACAGGTAACTTAAACTTGTCTCCACGCCTGACACGAAACATTAACTCCTGAATAATATCACACTGAACTTCAGTCTCTTTCCTCTCCACCGTTTCAGGAACTAATTCCTTGTAACGATCGACTTCTCCCTCCAAATAGAGCACATTAGTCGAAAGTCGTGAAGAAATTTCCTCCGACTGGTTAAGTTTCTTCAGCAGATTCTTGATCTCTTCAGATTTGTAATACACATTGTCTGCTAGCTCCTTAGATTCCTTTTTACGCAAGTGCTCACTTCTTTCCCACTTAATTTGCCAGTGCCTCCGCTGCTTTTCAATATCTACAGAAGAGGAAGTCTCAACTCCTACGGAGCGTAACTTTGGTTTTGGTTGAAATGGTTGGTTCTCTTTTGATTCTTCGATTTGTAGCCGTGTTTGCAGGTCTGAAATAATCACTAATTTTTGGGAAACTTCTTCCTTTGCGCATGAAAGATTGGAATTTAATTCGTTTAAGAGACATTCTGACTGTTGTAACTTCGCCTGTAATTCATTAATTTCCTTATGTGCACTTTTAACATCTGAGGATAACTGGTTATTTTTTGACAGCCAGTCAGAATCGCTGGTATTCTTTTCTAAGCGTATGGCTTCGAGCTGCTTTTTAGAATCTTCCTTAAATTTCAACATATCTGCATGCGCTGTCGCTAACTGATCCGCGGCAGTTTGCAAAGACAGCTGTGTGGAACTGACTTCCGCTTCCGCAATCTCCAATCTCTCCTTCAGAGCCTGTTGTAAGGAGATGATTTGGGAACGTTCAGTCTGTAATTTCTTCAGCTCTGATTTGAGGCAATCTTTTTCCGATAGCAAGATGGCACACTAAAATAATTAAAATTTTCAACAAACATATTCCAGAAAACAGATTTTAAATTTGATTTTTAATAAACTTGGCCAATTTTCTGCTAATCGAAAATCTAGTTCACTTTGTGCATTCACCGATGTTATAATCAAAACATAAAAAACAAATATTACAATTATTTTTGCGTTATTTAATCCTCACCTGCTCCTGAATCTTTCCGATGTTAGTAATGCTATTGGTCCTCTCCTCATTAAGATGGTTATTTTCTACAACTAACTCACGACGTATCTTTTCAAGTTCTTGAACCTTTGATACTTGTTCCTTTAATCCATCCTGGAATTCCAAATTAGCTTCACCCATTTTAACTTTAATTGATTGAAGTTCCTCAAAATGTTTACTTAGTTCTTTCTCTAGTGCCAATTTGCTCTGTCTCAGCTTCTCGCATTCTTCCAAAACATTCTGTTTTTCTGCCTCTTTCTGTAAAAACACCTCCTTCACGCTAGCAAGTGAATTTTCTTCTTTTGATTTCATCATTTCAACAAGATCAACGGCAGCTTGCAAAGACTGTTTTGTAGAACTGATTTCCTCTTCCGTAGCAATAAGCCTCTCTTGCAGAGTCACGTGCGATGAGATTATTTGGGAATGCTCGTACTTCAATTTCTCCAGCTCCAAAATACGATCATCTTTCTCTGAACGCAAATGGGCATACTAAAATAATCCCAAACATTAAACGTTCAGAATATTCATTTCTATATTTTAAATATTAAAATTTTCGAAACAAAGGAAGGAATCATGTAACAATTAAATCAGAACACTTAAAATGACTGGAACTTCTCTATTTCTTACCTGCTCATTAAATTTTTCGACGTCAGTAATGCTGTTAACCCGCTCCAACTTAAGTTGGTTATTCTCTAAGGTTAATTTATGTCGTAAGGAATCAAGGTCTTCAAATTTTTCTGCTAGTTCCTTTAACGCATCTTCCAATCCTTGCTTGTCCTTGATATCTGACTCCAACTCCTCTAGCAGGGACTTGACAACTTCATACTCCTCCTTAAGTTGATTATTTTCCGAAATTAATTCATTTCGAGATCTTTCAAGTTCTTGATATTTTTCCGTGTGATCAATAAAAGTCTCCTGCAAGTTTTTCTTAATCTCCAGATCTGATTGTAACTCTTTCAGCTGAGACTTCAGGACTTCAAACTCTTCTAGTCCATTTTTCAATGCCAAATTTTCAGCATTAACTTCATCAATTTGAATTTTAAAAATCCGTAGCTCCTCGAATTGCTCTCTTACTTCGTTCTCTAAGGCTGCGTTGCTCTTCTTCAGCTTATCACATTCTTCCAACGTATTTTGCATCTCTACCACTTTATGCTGCAAGACTTCTGTAATGCTATCAAGTGAGCTCTGTTCTTTCAGTTTGATCATTTCAGCATTATCAACAGCAGCTTGCAAAGACTGTTTTGTGGAACTCACTTCCGCTTCGGCAACCGCCAATTTCTCCTTCAGAGTTTCTTGCACGGACATAATTTGAGAACGTTCATGCTGTAATTTTTCAAGCTCTGAGTTGAGGCAATCTTTTTCCGAACGCAAGGTGGAACACTAAAATAATCGCAAAATTCCAATGTTAAAAGTGCGTATTCCAGAAAACATGATATTAATGTGGAACCCCTCAGCTTCAATACCGCTGGTGAAGAAGCAATGGACAATTTTATTTCCGATTCAAAAAATGTTCTATTCAGTAATTCCTCTTAGTACATTACCTCTTAAATGTAAAATACTGCAAGCCTACTTATGTTCAAATACTGCGGATTACATGCAGTTTTCTCCACCAATAGGAAAGCAAATTAAACTGGCAAATGTTCTAAGCCATGATATGATACAAGGATTTTATGTTTCGTTTCTAATGTACTTTGCACATTTTGCATTTAGTGAACAAAATTCAGACCATATTGCTAATCGAAAATTCCTCTACTTCACTTTGTCTCTTCACCGATGATATAATCAAAACATAAAACACAATTCATACAATAATTTTAGCATTTTTTAGTCCTCACCTGCTCCTGCATATTTCCGATGTCAGCAATACTATTGGTCCACTTCTCCTGAAGATGATTATTCTCTACAACCAACTCATGACGTACCTTCTCAAGATCTTGAACTCTTTCTACTTGTTCCTTTAATTCGTCCTCAAATGTTTGCTTATCTTCCGACTCTGATTTCAATTCCTCCAAGCGAGATTTCAGGACTTCATGCCTCTCTTTAAGCTGATTATTTTCCACAGCTAATTCATTTCGAGACTTCTCCAGGTCATCAACCCTTTGTAATAGTTCCTTCAGCTCACGCTGTTTCATCATGTCTTGAGAATTTGACTGCAATTGCTCCAGCTGGGACTTAAGGACTTCGTGCGCCTCTTTAAGTTGGCTATTCTCAAAAGCTAATTCATTTCGTAACTTTTCCATGTCTAATAGTTTTCCTTTGTAATCGTTACGCTCATCTTGGAAATTCATCTTGTTTTGCAGTTCTAATTGCAAGTCTGCTAGTTGATATTTAAAAACCTCATGTTCCTCCTTAAGTTGCTTATTTTCTACATACAATTCATCCCGTAATTTCTCCAAATCCTCGACCCTTTTTACTTGTTCCTTTAACTCGTCCTCAAATTCTTGCTTTTCGTGTGAATCTGACTCTAAGTCTTCCAACAGGGTCTTGACAACTTCATAATCCTCCTTAAGTTGCTTATTTTTGGAAATCAACTCATTGCGAGTCATCTCTATCTGCTGAAGCTTCTCTGTTTGATCCCTGAACTCGTTTTCATACTTGATCTTTTCTTCCAAAACCGATTGTGTTACCTCCAGTTGTGTCTTGAAGATTTCATGCTCCTGCTTTAGTTTGTCATTTTCCAAACTTAATTCATTCCGTAATTTCTCCAGCTCTTGAATTTTTTCTTTTTGATTCTTTAACTCGTCCTCGAATTCTATTTTTGCTTGCGAATCTGTCTTCAATTCCTCAAGCAGAGACTTCACAACTTCGTAATCCTCTTTAAGTTGCTTATTTTCGGAAATCAACTCATTGCGAGTCATCTCTATCTGCTGAAGCTTCTCTGTTTGATCCCTGAACTCGTTTTCATACTTGATCTTTTCTTCCAAAACCGATTGTGAAACTTCCAGTTGTGTCTTGAAGATTTCATTCTCCTGCTTCAGTTTGTCATTTTCCAAACTTAATTCATTCCGTAATTTCTCCAGGTCTTCATTTTTTTCTTTCAACTCGTCTTCGAATATTTGCTTCTCTTGAGAATTTAATTGCAGTTCCGTCAGCTGAGATTTCAGGATTCTGTGTTCCTCCTCAATATAAGTATTTTTCAAAGTTAATTCATTTAGAGACTTTTCAAGGTCTTGTGCCTTTGCTACTTGTATGTTAAACTCATCTTGCATTGTTTGTTTGTCCTGTACATCTGATTCCAATTCCTCAAGCAGGGACTTGACAACTTCATACTGCTCCTTTAGTTGCTTATTTTCTGCATACAATTCCTCCCGTAATTTCTCCAAATCCTCGATCCTTTTTACTTGTTCCTTTAACTCGTCCTTGAATACTTGCTTTTCGTGCGAATCTGACTCCAAGTCTTCCAACAGGGTCTTCACAACTTCATAATCCTCCTTAAGTTGCTTGTTTTCGAAAATCAACTCATTACGAGACATCTCTATCTGTTGAAGCTTCTCTGTTTGATCCCTGAACTCGTTTTCATACTTGATCTTTTCTTCCAAAACCGATTGTGTGACCTCCAGTTGTGTCTTGAAGATTTCATTCTCCTTCTTCAGTTTGTCATTTTCCAAACTTAATTCATTCCGTAATTTCTCCAGGTCTTCATTTTTTTCTTTCAACTCGTCTTCGAATATTTGCTTCTCTTGAGAATTTAATTGCAGTTCCGTCAGTTGAGATTTCAGGATTCTGTGTTCCTCCTCAATATAAGTATTTTTCAAAGTTAATTCATTTAGAGACTTTTCAAGGTCTTGTGCCTTTGCTACTTGTATGTTAAACTCATCTTGCATTGTTTGTTTGTCCTGTACATCTGATTCCAATTCCTCAAGCAGGGACTTGACAACTTCGTACTCCTCCTTTAGTTGAGTATTTTCCGAAATTAGCTCCATATGAGACATTTCTCTATGTTGAAGGCTTTCAATTTGTTCCTTGAGCTCACCCTCACATATTATCTTGTCTTGAATATTTGATTGCAATTTTTCTAGCTGACACCTGGCGACTGCACACTGCTCTCTAAGATGATTATTTTCCAAATCAAATTCTTTTTGTGATTTCTCCAGGTCTTGAATTCTGTCAGCTTGTTTCTTAAACTGTTCCTGCAATACTTTCTTGTCCTGCAATTCCGATTCCAACTCAAGAAGTTTAGACTTGACGCCAACAAACTCTTCAAGCCCTTGCTTCAAATTTAGGATTTCTGTACTGGCGTCCCCCAATTGAATTTTAGTTGCCTGAAGTTCCTCCAGTTGCACTGTTACTTCGTTCTCCAGCGCCGCGTTATTCTTCTTCAGCTTATCACATTCTTCCAACGTATTTTGCATCTCAACCTCTTTATGCTGCAAGACTTCTTTGATGCTATCAAGTGAGCTCTGTTCTTTCAGTTTGATCATTTCAGCAGCTTGCAAAGACTGTTTTGTGGAACTCACTTCCGCTTCGGCAACCGCCAATTTCTCCTTCATAGTTTCTTGTACGGACATAATTTGAGAACGTTCATGCTGTAATTTTTCAAGCTCTGAGTTGAGGCAATCTTTTTCCGAACGCAAGGTGGAACACTAAAATAATCCCATAATCAAGGTTCATACGTTAGAATACATATGCTGTATGTATAATAAAATATACATAGATGTCTAACCCAAACAAATTTCTGAGTGGATATTATCAAGTTTAAAATTGCAAACTAAAAGCCTCACCTGTTCTTGTAGCGTTTCCAAACCAGTTCTGCCATTGGTCAGTTCCACCTTAAGTAGGTTATTTTCACAAGCCAACTCATGCCGGACCTTCTCCAGCTCTTGAACCTTTGTAAACTCATCCTGGAATTTTTGTTTTCCTTGCACTTCTGATTGCAACTCCGCCAGCTGAGTCTTCACGACTTCGTACTCCTCAAGTCCTTGCTTCAATGCCAGGTTTTCGGTATTAGCTTTACCCATTCTAATTTTAATTGTATGAAGTTCTTCGAAGTATTCTCTCATTTCTTTCTCTAGGGCTGCGTTGCTCTTTTTCAGTTTCTCGCATTCTTCTTCAACAATTCGTTTTTCTGCATCTTTCCGATCCAAGAGCTCCTTCATGCTGTCAAGTGAGCTTTGAAATCGGGTCTCTGTATCTTCGAGGACTACTTCGTACTCGTGCTGGAGAAATGATTTTTCACTAAACCATTCCTGCCGGATTGATTGGTTGTGCTCTTTCTCCATTTGCCATTTTTCAGCAGTGACTTTCGACGCCTCCAGAAGAATTGTGGTTTCCCCAGGTGGATCAACAAAATCCGTTTCAGTTGAAGCATCTACGGTGTTTGGTTTTATCTGGGCAGCGGTTTCTTCTCGGAGAGGATGAAGTCGCTTATCGAAGGCAGCTACAGGAAAGTCAAGATAGACCGTGTTTGAGGTATCATTTGAGATAACCTGTGCAAATGATCGCCTAATTGGAACACTTGGTATTTTGAAATCATCGACTATGGGGCGAAATTCAGCAGCAGCTAATTGTTTGCGTAACATGCTTGGACACATGGTTTTCCGACGATCAGGCTGTGAAGCAACCGAAACACGCTCGTGAGGCTTACAAAATTTTTGCATCGAAACTATTTGCTTGCGCAGGATTTCTAATTCTGAAGTCTTCCCTACAAGCAAATTTTCCAACTCCGTAATTTTGGTTCGGTACTGGGCACCAGTAGGAGGTCCTCGATTTTTTGTAGGGCCGACTTTAATGTTTTTGGCGGTTCTGGCAAATCTGAGAGTTGAATGGGTCTCGTCAACAGCAGCCGGTGTAATGTTGAAAATAAGCGAAATATAAGCATTTCCGCTTAAAGAGCTCTGCAGAATTCTCGTAAGCTTGGAATCCCGGTAGTTAATATACTTTGGAGCTGGCTGTTTGGTTGAACTCTGACAACTCTGAGGAAGATTTATACTGGAATTACTATGGCTTGAACTGGTAGTGGTTGAATTAGCCATTGTACTTAATTGGAGTACAACTTGAGACAAGACAGACAAGGATTTATTGATAAACGTCGCTTCCTTGAACCTCTCACCCACAGCTCCAGTTTGACTTGCTTTCTCCGAACCAGCCAAATCGACAAAATTCAGTAGAGCATTCGTGACCTGCACTTGCTTCTCTTCGAAATCGCTCTCCTCCTCATTGTCGTTAGGGACACTTTCAATAAGTATTCGAACGATGGTGTGAGATCGGGAGCTCTCCTTGTTCATCTGTGTTTCTCCTATCTTCCGTTTAGCCTGAACAGTTTTTGCGGCCGAGAGCATTTCCTGTGAATTGAACACTTCAAGCTCTTTGAGATCATGAGGAAACGCGACACCATTCTTATCCTTAATTTCAACGTGACTTCCATTATTCAACAGGTCGGAAACTTTTTCATTGTACACTTCAAGCAACCCGACTCTGGAAAAACAAACAGTAAGTTAAACCCAGACTTGACAAATCAATGTGAAGACCTGGCTCAATTTTTGAAATAACTGTGATTAAAACCTCACCTGATATAATAAGTCCGTGTCTCATCCCCGTTGATCAACTGAAACAAATGTTTTGCAGTAAGAGAAATTATCCCGTCCTCCTTCTCAGTTCCATACAGAGTGTGAGTTTTCCCTGAAATAAGAATTTTACAAGAATTCCTCATAAGTGCGTACAGAATCGAATTCAAACTAACAAATCGAACTGGAACACAGTAACTGAAGTTAGCATAAAAAAATAACACAACTAATCACTAACATGAATAAAATTATTTACCTGAAGAAGTCTGTCCGTAACACAGCACTGTCCCATTGTACCCTTGAAGAGATTTTTCAACGATCGGCGACACCACTTGGTGGTACACCTCAGCTGTATCCACTTTATCGTGGAAAATCCCATCAAAAGTGTACGGCTGTCCAGTTAAACATTTTGTTTCAGGATTATATGCTTGAATTAAATTTTTGTCGTACTTCCAATTGATGGTGTCTGAAACGAAAACAAATATTAATTTCAAAAACCGCTTTCCCTATTCAAAAGGCACTGTTAACATCACTACCAAAATAATTACATATCCAACATTATAATTAAGATAGTAACTATACAATCCACTATACTGATTACCTCCAGCGTCTTTCTCGCGTTGAATCAATGGCCGAACGCGAATCGACACTTGGACCTTATCACCCTCCATGTTTCACTCAAACTTACCCCCGACCTAGTTTTGATGAGATACAATCCTAAAACAAACAAAAAATTATTCAATTATTAACACCCACACATACAAATCCACACATACACTTCCACATTTTTCCCCTCACATTCAATTTCCCCCACACACATACCAGCTTCAGTCAATCAATCGAAACTCAAAAAATCAGGCTTCTCCCTTACATTACTATTTCAAATGACTGACATTTAAATGTCACCGTAGATACTTACGTGCAGTTTTAAATTGTATGAAATGCGAGCAGATACAAATAGATAAGTCCTCCGGAATCACACAGCAAACTTAAAATGTGACTTTTGTTTGCCCTTAAAACTTTTAATTAAATTGCACTTGTTCACTTTTGCACTTCAAATTATGATTTAATTATCCCACTTGAGGAATGTACAAATATAACTTGCTGTATTTTTTTGTTATTGCTATTTCTATATTGTCATCATACGCTTGTGGTCAATCAGACCGCTTAACTAATTTAAATAAAGAATGTAGGAAATACTGTCAATGACAGCTTCACCACCTATTACTTCATATAGGTTGAATCACAAAAAAATGCATGGTTCTTTTTTTGGCTCCGAAATTAATCCTAATAACTGAGTAGACTGGAAGGAATATAAGCTCGGAGAGTCACTGTCATGGTCGTTGAATTTTGGTTCAGTTCAGATTCGAGATTAAGGATTTTTACGGATTGTGTCACTATTTTATATAAATACGAATACGATCCCTGACTTATAATAATTTAGTCCTATTTATGTCAGTTACATTCAAAAGGTTGAGAGTAAATGCACTTGATTGAGATTGAGGCATTGAGGCTTCAGCCCAAGTCTGACAATCTCCTTAAAGCCAATATGTACATACACTGTGAAGGAATTGTTATAAGAATTTGTTGTTTGCTCGACAAAAAGCTAACGACTGACACACTTGTTGGACTGCCGCTCATTCCCAGACTAACTCCCGCCTGGATTTCATTGGAGAGTCTTTGTGACGTCACGGGCGTTGAAGCAGCTCATTTGTCAAGCGTTCCAAAATTAGTGTAGCCCAAAGCCAGCATTGAGCATGTGTTCGTGATCCGTTACATTTAAACATTACACAGTTTGTAGTGGAAACAACAGTCTCATAACGCAGTGAGGCGTATAACGGAGCTACTTATTAGGGGCGGAGTGAACAAAATTACCTCCTGTATTTAACCTAAGTAATAATTATTAATGTGGCCCATGAAAATGCAACTGGTTCAACTGTGAGTAAAGTTAAATCTTTCTCCAGATTATATAGGGTGCCCATTATCATTTCCCATGAATCTAGCTCCCTTAAGGGGTGACTCATAAAATATTTGATTCCCCCAATTCGTAGAATATCTTCTCCAGACCTTGTAAAATTTAGTTTAATGACCTGGCCCAATATTTAACCCAGTAACTGGGTCAAGAAACTGCAAGGAAAAGCGTTTTTGTTTTAGAATGTCCATTTCTAGATTTTTTATTTTTAGAGATTTGTTTTTTCCAGAAAATGTTTTGACGGTATTTTGTTGGAAATTTTATGGGCTTTCCAGGGAGTTGTTGGATAGGCTTCTTTCTACTTTGAGAATTGTGGACACGACCGGAAAAGACATGGGGCAAGGTTGAGAAATTCGACAAGAGGAAAAGTGAGGAATATTGAGTTATAAAAGTTGCAATAAGAATAAATATTTCTTTTTCGTCTCGATCTTGCTTGATATTTTTAGGTTCTGAGACCGCAAATTATTGACTTAGGAATATGCTGTTGGATTCAATTGAATCCCCATTTAATTTGTTGTGAAAGCCGGCCCTCCAAAAAAAATCAATGTAAGGCCATGACAAATTAGCTGGGTCAGAAATTCTTTTTTTCCGCTTCTTTCCCACTTTTGCTCTTGAAGCTGGATTTATCCAGCCTTGCTCAGGGTTGTTCCGGTCTTGTCCACAATTCTAATGATGGAGACCTATCCAATAGCTCCCTGGAAAGCCCATAAAATTTCCTACAATATAGCATCCAGACAGTTTCTTCAGAAAATCATGAAAACTCGTGATATGATGACGAAAAGTAATGCCACGAAGGAGAACTGTTATAAAAAACATTGTACTCGTTTTAATACTATTCTCAACTGAGAATGTCTTAGTTACCTGTAACATGCTTATTCAACAAGAGAGAGAAAGAAATAATTTATTTCACTGATACCACAATAGTATTTGCCTTACGACACAGTACATAATAATTTCAAACATTTTTAACACAAAAAATATTTGTTATAAACTTGGTTATAAACATACTAATTGTACAAGTGATGAAATGCTATCCTGTAAGATCCACGAATTGTGGTAATAATTACATCGTTTATAAGCTGTTTAGATAAATTAAATCGTTGTCTAAATTGTTCAAAATGTTCAAAAATAGTTCCACGAGCTCCAATTAATAGTCCAATAACTTCAATAGTTTTCAAATTGTATTTCTGCTTAAAGAAAGGAACACAAGGTTGATAAATCTGCTTCTTTTCATGATCCACTTCCTTGGTTGATTTCTATCTTTTTCCCATCTAACAGTTGGGTCTATTATGTAACCTACTTTGGTTACTTCATTAAAACATAAAATGTCAATTCGTCTAGTAGAATCATTCTCTCCAATACAATGTACTTCTTCGACCACCATCCATTGCTTGCTGTCTCTCAGATATTTTGCAATTATTGACCTAATATCATTATGCCTGTTGTTGCGTAAAAGACTACCCTTATCACAGGAACCAAGGACGTGCGCAAGGGTTTCTCTCCGAAAGCATCCATTATGTCTGCATCGGGAACCGTCCTGACTCCTACCGGGAAGATCTCTTACAGGGAAAACATTAGTTGACATTTTCAATACTGAAATCCATTCAGAACCAGTAAGGCCTTGCTTATGTAAAATAAGCTTATTTCCAAAAGTACATTCTTGGTACGTCACAACTCCAGCACCACGATGTAATTTACTGCACCATTCGTCGTATTGTTGTTTTCTTAATTTATCTCGCATCATTTTAGTAATTTTTATTTTAGTTTTTGACTTTGAAATTAAAATCCTCCAAGAAATCATATCTTCAGTGCTTATTCCTAATGCATTCCTACATTCCTCCATTTCAGCAAAGCAGTTGCGAACATAGGGAATAGCACTAACCTTGGAATTCACTAATGCCACACAAATATTATAATGTTGTAAAAACACTTCCCATTGAGCATTAAACATATGCAATCCTCGTAAACTTCTTGAGGTGTAAAGCATTGAAGTCGGAACATCATCGGGAAGACCAACAATTTCTTTTATAGACTTAGTTAATACGTTATTCAAGTCCAATAGAAAACGCTTTGGAATTTTGTTCATGGGAGCACATTGTAAGGGATAAATAAGTGTTGGCCAGATGTATTGATTGATGATGGATAACTTCTGATCTGGCCGGAGCATTTGTGTGCTCACTAAGTTTTGCAAATCTTTGCCAAAATTTTTCATTGTACCAGCGAAATCAAAAATAATTTCATTATTGAAATTAACACCAAGATATTTGATGGTTTCATCTTTCCGAATTGATGGTATTATAAAATTTGCATCAATGATTATGTCATCTTCACATAATTCCCCATTCACTATATTGATTGATTTACATTTTGATGAATTCGAACTGTATCCAACTTTGTCCATATTCAGTAAAGCTATTTTTCCCAACTCACATGCTCCTTCTACAGATTCCGATATCACAGCCAAGTCATCAGCAAATCCCACATTTGTCACTTTAGGAATGTTAGGATGAATTTCAAATCCATATGCATTAGTAATTTCATGTTCTGATAATTCTTTATGGATGTGATCTACCGACATATTGAATTCTAATGGCGACTTGGGCAAACCTTGAAATACTCCTTTGTTGACATCTATAGGTTTTGACAATCCTTTCTGAGTTTGAATTTGCGTAGAGTTGCCTCTTAGTAAAGATTTTGATATTTCTCGCAGTCTTGATGGAATCAAAGTGTGATCATAGCATTGACAAATATGATTATGACTACTTTCTTCAACAGCCTTGTTTACATCAAAAAATAAAATACAACATGCAGATTTCTCCAGTTTGGCCTTTAGAAGAATTCCATTGATGATTGTTGTATTAATATGACATCCCGGTATATTTGTGAATCCTCTCTGGTTTTCATTTAAATGTACAAATGATCTCAAACGCTTTTCAAATATTCGTTCTATAATTCTTCGTAATATTGAGCAAATTGATATAGGTCTCCAATTAGTAATTTCCTTCAAGTCACCCTTCTTTGGAATTAAAACTGTGCGAGCTCTTCGAAATGATTCGGGAACTAAATTCCATTTTAGCATAATGTTGGCAATCGTAGCAATAACCTTCTTGCAGCTAATAATTCTTATGCTTCGAATTGTTACTCTATCCAGTCCGGGAGATGTATCATGATTGATACCTTTTAATGAACTAACAACTTCATCCTCTGAAATATCATCATCCTGATTCGCCAATTCTTGATCATTGTCTGCTACTGTTGGACCATATTCATCTAAAATCTTATCATTACTAAGGCTCCATCTTTGACTATAATGCTGAAATATTTGGTCTTGTGGTATTGAACAACTTGGTAACCTCATCGTACTTTGCATTACCATCTGAACAGCCTTCTTCCTTGAATTTGTGTAAAGATGTTGCATCAAATCATGATTGTATTTAGCTTGATTAAGATCACGTTTTCTCTTCGACTTTCTCATTGGATTTGATTGATTTTCATAGGTCTCTTGAGAATTTAGAAAAATAGCATTATTTTTTCTTGCTTGATAATATTTGGTGGCTGGATGTTTTGGACCAGGTAACACGTTAATGGAGTCACGCAATGTAATTGAAATTGTGTCAACAAGTTTGGAGAATGCCACAAGGGTTGGTTTAACTTCAATCATGTGAGATAATTCCACATTGTATTCATTCATTTTTAAATCAAGCACATACATTTCCCAATTTTCAACATTTGCTTTTCAAGATTATTTTTTGTCGCGGTATTTTGGCTAAAAGAATAATTTTAAAGGTTTAGTTTTGTATTAAAATGTCCTTATTGAAGTAAATTGCCCTCTTCTATATTTGTAAAATTTCAAGGCTTTTCAGCAAGCCACCAAACTGGTCCCTAGGCTAATAACGGTAGAAATAAGACATATATGAGGAAATCAACATCTTTTCAAGTTGCATTTATTTCAAAATAATTCTGTAACTCAAAAGCAGCAAACCAGAAATCTAAGTTTGTGCATTACTCTCTTGACCGCTGGGTTGCATGCTATCCAGACACGAGCGTGGAACTACTTTTGAAACATTTGGATGAAATTGCTAAAAGGTAGGGAAGTCAAATATTTGGGGATACGCACTAAAGCAGCGCAGTAGTAGTGCAAGTGACACTCGCATTATTACAAGAGGCATTCTTTATTGCATGTTGTCATTCCTTCCAGTATAGTGCTTGTGCTTAGCAAGCACTATGCTTCCAGTGATAATAGTTATTCGTGGGAGTTCGTTTTCATGTATCCTTTTATTACATGGTCACTAGAGGGAAGCACGTACAACATTAATGTATCACAGTACCCCGATTCGGATTTTTGTAAATCTCCCTGGAAGATTATTTCTCAATTTCCCTGCTGAATTAAATGTCCTTGCAGGGAGGTCCTCAACGATTTCAAAAATTCCTGCTGAAAAAAAGGTCAACGATTTTCCAAATACCTGTTGGAAAAATAATTCCCCTGTAAGTCGTCAAAACACTGTCAAATAAGGTCAATCAATCTAAAAATCCCTTTGCCTAACAAATTTCCCTGAAACACGTCAACAAATTTTAAATCCCTGCCAAAAAAAGATCAACGAATTTTAAAATCCCTGTTTTCAAAGTAGAATCCCTTCCCTTTGAACTTTTCCCTCCCAGAAATATTTTTTCCCTGGGAAGAATCTTCCCGTCTTCCCACAAAAATCCGACCCCTGCCCCGATACTTCCTTCTCCACTTATCGCAACATTTTTAGAAATAAAATTAACTTTCTCGAAAACTGCAACACAGATTGAAGGCAAAATTAAACATGTCCGAGCTTTTACTGTCAGGAACAGCTCTGCCGAATTTGGATGAATTCCGCCACCAAGTCTTTGAGCTATCATGTCCACGGACGTACAAATAACATTAGACCATAAGAGCGCTGCGCATCCTTCTGAAGATTGCCACAAACACACAGCATGGAATGACTCCAGTACAATAAACAATTTTAACTCATCAATCACAATTCCGATGTTATGTTCATATTTACTAATAATCCGTTGATTAACCTCCGGCTGCGATGACTTACCTACTCAGGTTGCGTACTAGAAAAATTTCTGGAGAAATGAGATACGTGACAATCAAAACAACTTCAATATTTCAGCAGAAAAACTTATCTACTCAACTTTGTCATAGTCAGGTGCCACACATGACCTGTGGCCCGTGGGGGACTGAAGTTTACCTTGTAAGTGGCTCAACACAAACTCCAGAGATTTTTTATATCTATTTATGATATTATGAATTTTATCAGTTCATTCGGACACATTTTATGACAGACATGAGAACATACAATCAAGAATGAAACTTAGTTAATTATGGCAAAGTCTGAAAACAAACTGTATTAAATGTCCTTCTAATGCGCTACATTTCAATAATTCGAAATTATTTCTAATACACCAATATAACCCGACGCCTATTCTTATCTCAGCTAAATTCGTTTTTGAAAATGTTTAATTAAAAATACGTGCGGTATAGTTGCGATAAATTCAATTCGTCCATAGTTTGGAATAACAGTAAGTGGTCCAAATCATAGCATCAAAGAAAGAAGCCAGAGAAGTCACCTCTGGATACAATTAGAAACACTGCACCGAGATTGAGCAATCCAAGCGAAAGGGTTTCTGCATGCACTTTTCAGTCTTTACGTGGACATACATATGCATGCAATCGAAATGAGCGGGTTCGTACACAGTTCTGGAAGGATCTTAGTTGCATACTGTTTTCAAGTGATGATAAATATCCTAGCCTACATGTGCACTACTTTACAGGATGTCATTTGAAGTGGTTTCCAATAGACTGATAACACGGATCATAAATGAAATCAATGAAGGCAAATCATTTGGCAAAGCGGAGCAACGATTCCATCTTTGCATTTACATAGGTATGGAAAACCCTAATCAGAATCTTAACCTGTAAGTAGATAAGGCTACTACGTAGAATCGCAAACTTGGTATAAAAACGTCGGTGAAAATTAAAATCAACACACACCACCGATAACCCCACTAACGACAAGCCTTTCCCTTTAACAAATAATAATAATAATAATTTTCGACACCTGACGAGCTAAAATGCTGAAGGTAGTTGCAACGATTGTGCTTGTTGGACTTGTCCAACAGGCGCTTCTTGCCCCATCTCTTGACTCCTTCCTTCTGAAGACACTCAATGAGAAGGGCACCGCCAACGTTTTCGTTAACATGAGAGAGCAGACTTCCGGTGTTCTCAAAAATCTTGTAAACACAAACTTTGAGACCCGAGCTGATCGACTGAATGCCGTGACAAACGAGTTGAAAGCATTTACTGCCAAATCTCAAGCCAGTACTCTGCAGCTCCTCGAGCAGGAATCTCAGAACAAACCATACTCCTTCGAGTCCCTGTGGATTACCAACCAGATTTACATCCGTAATGCTGATCTTTCGATTGTCGAGAAGCTGTCTGCACTCCCTGAAGTCCAATCAGTTACGGAAGAAAAATTTGTCCATCTTGATGAGCCTCTGGACCTGACTGTGCACGATAACCTCCCCGCCGCCGAAGACGATGAGTTCCAATGGGGTGTTGAGCAGATTGAAGCTCCTCAAGTTTGGAATTCTGGCAATGAAGGACAGGGTGTAGTCGTAGCAACTATTGACACCGGCGTCCGAGGAACCCACGAGACACTCCGAGACAATCATCGTAAAGCCTACGGTTGGTTTGATCCCGGCAGAGGAACCGCTGAGCCCAACGACCAGAACGGTCACGGAACTCATACCACCGCCAACATTGCGGGGAAATTGCGTGGTGTTGGAGTTGCTCGTGGAGCTCAGTGGATTGCTTGCAAAGGTTGTGCTAGCAGTTCCTGTTCTCAATCTGATCTCACTCGTTGTGGTCAATTCATCGCTTGTCCAACTGACACCGACGGCAACAACCCAGACTGCTCTCAAGCTCCCGACGTCGTCAGCAACAGTTGGGGAGGTGGTCGTGGCAACACTTGGTACAGACCTGTGATCGACACATGGCGGGCAGCCAATATCTTCCCTCTCTTCTCCATTGGTAACTCTGGTCCAAACTGCAACACTGCCAACTCACCTGGAGATGAGGACAACGTCATCGGAGTAGGATCAACCACCATCGACAACATCGTGTCTTACTTCAGCAGTGTCGGTCCGACTCTCATCGGAACACGCATGAAGCCAGATATCTCTGCACCTGGTTCCAATGTCTTCTCCGCCTACTACACCTCGGACACCGCATACGCCACAATGTCTGGAACTAGTATGGCCTGCCCTCATGCCGCCGGAACTGTCGCACTTATGATATCCTCCAGTCCCAATGCCAAGATCAACTACGACATCATTAAGCAAGCATTAGAAGGTGGAAGTGTTCGTACGACAGGTGAGGGAAAGACTTGCTCAGGTGTTGGCGACAACCAATTCCCCAACCATCATGTTGGTCACGGAAGAATCAACGCTAGGCAATCCGTCGTACGACTCCAACAACTCTTAAGGAAGTAATTCGAAGAGGGCCGTTGTCGTACCCGCAATGTTCCAGCTAACTTTGCCCAACAATGAAAAACATTTATTTTCATGAATTGAATAAAAATAATATAAATCATATATTCCGCGTTTTGCCTGTTTCCTTCATTTAAACGACAAGAAAATTGGCAAAACATTGACATCACCGGATAGGTGAAACATCTTCGATTATTTTAAAACAAATATTCGAAATTTCCCTTATAGTGGTTTCCCTTTAGATATCATCTTCACTCTTAACTGGCGTTGTAAAATCCTCCGTATGTTGTTGCCAAGGAGGGGTTACTACAAAAGCACTGGAACTAAAGCGCTTATACAGATAGATCGTGCTATCCCAATGATGTTGTACTAATATAGCAAGTGATAATCTGTCTCGCATTAACATAATACATGAGAAAGTTTCTATTTACAAATAGATGTGGTCAATGACCGTGCTGTTTTTTGTTCAAATATTATTATCATGAGGACAAATTCAAAATTAATGTTCATGCAAAGTAAAGTCAAGAGTTATCATTCCCGAAAAAGCATCTGCATGACAACTCTATCTTAAAAAGGAGTCTCAACACATATGTCCAATGAACTTTCAACACCGGTTTAAGAATTAGTTTATGAAGTATGCAAAAGTAGCTTCACTATGTTGGTTCCCTGGATAATCCGGCCTCGAATGGAGAATCGGTTTCTGAGGAATGAAACAGAATGGTTGGGAATGTTGAAATAATTATTGCTATTTATCTAAGCTACATATGCGTATGACTATACTATAAAACCGGCGTTAAATCATTGGAAATTTTATAAAATTTTACAGGAGAAACAAAAAACTTTCCTTTTTAAAACCGTTGAAAATAATATTTCATTCGAAAATAATAATACTTCTACATATAGAATTATTGGATTTTGAGGAAGAATCATTTTGGAAGTTCCACAGAGCGTTATGAGTATTTGCCTTAGACTTTATTCTTTTTTGAAGCTTATCAGATGGATAAATGAATTTTGTCATTGATAAATGATTAGTCATTGGCAACAACAAGCAAACATCGGGACACGCCCTCTTCGGATCGGATTGAAAATCTGCGGTAGTTTAGATACCTAGGCTGACCACAAAATTTCATGCCCCATTGTTTACTCGAGAAGTCGCACCAAAGTTTCAAATTTCTTCTAACTTTTCGAATTGGCATCAAGGGCTAATTACATAATAGTAGAACACATATATGTAGGTAATTATAGGTATAATTAGCCAATATTTGCTTTCAGGTACTTGGTCATACTGTTCTCCATCCTTAGTCCTCTGAGACTGTAAACATATTTCTAAACATCATGAATTTCGGTCTCAAAACCTAAAACTATGAGGCAAGGTTTGTGAATTGTTTTAACAAGTTGCACAAAAATAATAATCTTTGCACTAATTGGTAATTTCAAAAACATATTGACGACTAATTAATGCACTATTAGCATTTGCTAATACTGACACTTCGTGCTACCATCTTTCTCTCCACATAGCGATTCTTATAAGTAGCTTCTAAATGTCAACTCTGCGTC
This sequence comes from Allacma fusca, assembly GCA_947179485.1. Taxonomy (NCBI): domain Eukaryota; kingdom Metazoa; phylum Arthropoda; class Collembola; order Symphypleona; family Sminthuridae; genus Allacma; species Allacma fusca. The sequence continues at coordinate 39,664,159 of OX359248.1, read as the reverse complement.
CACAGCACCTGTAATCAGTGCTCGGCACGGGTACGAAAAATCGGTACCCGTACCCGTATCCGTACCCGAAGTGCGGGTATTTCAATAACTGGTATCTATACCCGTACCCATACCCGAGTATCCGGGTACAAATTTTTCGTACCCGTACCCGCAATGTTATCTCAATCCATGTACCTGTACCCGTATTGTACCCGTACCCGAAAATACTCGAAAATAGTACCCATACTCGGGTTTCTCAGTGTCATACCCGTACTCGTACCCGGGTACTTTATCCAGATTTGTTTTAATGTAATACATAGTACGTTATATGTAATAATGTATGACACCTGAGTGGGTAATTTTGACTAGCTAGAGAGGTATTTGACATTATATATTTTATTGAAGAGTAGAGCGTTTTTGATTAGAAGTAAAGTTATCCCCATTTGATTGTTTATGGGCTGATGGGCGAAGTATTTTATAGCACCCAGTCCATATGTACATACATTTTTGGCTTGGGACTTGGCGACTCGATTTTTCACTTCTTGATTTATTCGGCCTTTTACATTATTTTTCTCATCTCAGTAGCTCTGTGTACATGTAACTCATTAATATCTTGTTACAAATATCCGCCTTAAAGGGTATTAACAATAAGCTATATGTATTCAGAATTACTAAAAATACTGACAGAATTTTCCAACGGAAGTTCCATTATTTTCATAAAATTCATCAAAATGTCTCAAATCTCAACATATCCAAATACTCGGGTACAATGGTCGCGGGTACGGGTAAATGACACCATTATACCCGTACCCGGTGGGTATATACCCATTTTGAAATCCTTGTACCCGTACCCATACCCGTATCCGTACCCGAAATTTTGAGCCGACCAAAGTGTACCCGGGTAGTACCCGGAATTGTTCGGGTACACAAAATCCGTACCCGGGTAGTACCCATACCCGTACCCATACCCGTTTACCCGAGTATTACCCATACCCGTGCCGAGCACTGCCTGTAATGGACTAGGGTGGGACGTCTGGTGAAGTTTCTAGGGTAGCAATAGTATCAAGCCAATATCTTACCTATGTACGTAACATCAAGTTAAAAACGACTTGATTGCCTCCAGCTGCACGTGAGAATGTTTTTGACGTCTGTCTTGGAATAAGTCTAAAAACTCCTAACAGTAAAGAAGGTCAATTCAACATTTAAAGTTGAAAGTGAACCAAAACTTATAGTCCGAGGTAGAGGGTTTACAGGATTACATCACGTTTAAACATAAAGTAACCTAAATGGTTTTCAAACAACTCATCAGGTACGTATCATCAAGTATATCTATTTAAAACTTCTACAAAAACCCTGAAAATTTGGCCTTCCCTCAATTAGTATTATAAGTCAATTCTACAACGATATGAGGACAATACATTTCTTGAGCCATAAAAAAATATTATTTCATTTTAGACTACAAAATGACTTCATGCCGACAATCATTGTTTTGTAAAAACAGGCAATAATCTGTAATAATTACTGTTGTCCATATCTCATGATCTCAAGGCAAACCAGATTGTGAAGAATAAAAACTATATTTTTTCGGGGAAGTCAAATAGACTTGGTTTGCTGTTGTCATTTGTGGAAGCTTATTGCATTGTTTAGGAAGTATTTTACTGTCTTTAGAAAACTGAATCCACTTTGATATTTTTCCAGCCTCCACAAGCGACTGCGGTCTGCTGATGGGATTCCCACAGAGTATTCATACTCTTGCTTACTACAATCATGCAATGCACGTATAATTAAACGAGCATTTACTGTCCGACAGAAATGATTCTATGTACATGCGGACACGGATGTAAGCCTGTGAGCAACAAACAACCTGAAGGAATTAACCTTCGTCGTCATTACTACGTCCACACTCCGCACTTGCTATATTCTGTTGCTGTTGCTACACCTGCTACTAAGTCTTAGAATGAATTGTATTCTCTGCAATAAATACAAATAACACTGAATAAGTGTACATGCATAATAAGTGCAGGAATATATACTGACTGTTCGTTTGCTGCAAATTGCAAACCTCGTTCGCCCTTCGTTAGAACAAATTAAACCTTTACATATAGGTATCTATGTGAATATATATAATTACATATGTATGTACTCATTATTACTAGTACTTACAAACACACGCAGTGTATGCTCTCTATACACTAGATCAGGTCCAAAAACTGCTAAATTTGACTCTTATAACGATCTGCTCTTGTAAAGATCAAAATACCATTGGACCACTGTACGCAAGTTGGTGATAACACAGAAAAAATCCATTACAAGGAGGACCGCTAGCTACATTGATAGGACACTGTACTCATATCGAAAGTTGAAGATTTTTACATCTACAAGCCGTACGCGTTTGAAGGACATGAGAAAAATGAACTTAAATATAAAAATCCGCACATTTTTATCTTTGCAGTTTATCATAGATGGTATTCTCACATTCAGAGACTCCTTCCATATGATTTCATGTTCATCACTCATTGTCAGGGTGTCGGTCTCTCTCCAAGCAAAAGCTTGCTTTTGCAACAATTGAAATAATTTTAAAAGTATTCAGTAAGACAGTTCCAAGGTACCTACTCAGGGAAGTGAATTTATTACAAGTCAATGCAACCGAAGCACAACAACAAGAAACTACCTATTCATTTTGGATACAGCGGGCGTACAGACAGTTACTGCAGACAGCTGAAAAACGTTGCCCGCATACTGTAGATAGTAATTAAAGTACCAGTGAGAAGTGCATAGGTACAAAGAACTACAGGAACTTATTAGAACATTAGAAGTTAAACCTATCGAACGTCCAAAGGAACTCCGTTGTTTCACTATGAATTTGATAACTTTTGGATGGGCACTGCTCTTTGCTAGTTGTGTAGTCTGTCAAGAAGACACTGACATTGCAAGATATGAGGAAGAAATCCAGAAAAATATCAAACCACAAAATAGACAAGAATACATCAAATTAATTTCCGAAGTTGGTACAGATTTACTAGGAAGCACCGAGGAGAAAGTATGTAATTGCTGTATTTTACAACCAATATTTATTGTTAGTTTAATGCTCACATATTTGAAAAAGTCCCATGTTTACTTATCGTCAGTGAAGAGACAAAATGAACTCAACGAATTTCCGATAAAAAGCGAAGTGGTCTGCATATGTTTTCACCTAGTGAACAACATGGACTCACTAGATTAACAATTAAAAGCCTAATGGACTAGGTATAATTGGTCAACCAAAGAACGAAATTTAATATCTACGCGTGCTAATTTATTTTGCTAATTTGTTTTCATGGAAATTGTATGTAATCCATTTTATTTTCTGCAAAACGTCTTCCATTAATTTTGCTTTTATTCGAAAATTGGTATAGTTCGCATACATGTATGCACATATGACTGTATGTATGTGTATCTAAACTGCTACTAAAATTCGTAACAGTAATGTAATAACTTTGTGCTTCCGGAATAATGCGTTTTAGGTTCTGCTACCCAATGGACAAAATATAGAAGACTATGTGGCTCCTTTCAACATTTCTAACAAAATTGTGTATTACCACGCTGGGTTTGACCTTGAAGGGCGTCCAGGTAAATAATTGTGCAGCAACAACTGACGAAGAGCCGATCTCGAAACGCTGCAATTTGTTATCAGTAAATCATATTTCTTCGAAGTATAGATGTCCAAATGAATTTGTCTACCCATAACATACCTACATTTTCATCTTCACATAGGAACCTACTTATAAGCCTAGAAACATTTTCTGCCTACTTGCTTTTAGGGTTGCCCAATTGAAATACCATGACATTTTATGCCTCAAAATTTTGGGCATTTTTGGCACTTTGGGCACTTTGGGCATATTCAGCCTAGAGCAGTCATTTTGGGCATTTTCTCCCCGATTTTTTTGATATGAACTTTAGCTATCTACTAATTTTGCATACTAATTCAAAAAGCACTATGTTTAAATAGACAATTTTATGAAATAGATAATTATTTATTATATTTTTTGGAAGATCTCGTTCACATACATGATGATGTAATTATCATAAGATTTCGAGAGCAAACATTATTGTTAAGATGCAACACAAAAATATTTAAAACTAACAAGAAATCCATAGTTTATAAGTTTCAAAACTCGCCATCAGCAAGCATGGTAAATTGTAAATTTTGAACTAGTGTTTTACTTGGGCGAATAAAAATTTACTACACAAGTTTTGAAATATTTTATAACCGCAAGATCTTAAGTAATACAATTATAAAATCCAAAATTCATTATTAATGAAACTTCATTTTTGAAAGAAATTTGTGTGTTGTTTTTTAAGTACTGTTCATTGACAAAATTTGAATCATTCACAGGCACTGGTCAAATCGTTCTTTTAAAACCCCCGTAAAATCTTCTTTTGAGTGTTTGCAACTTTTAAAAGCAAATGAATGTTGCAAAATGTTTAAGGTTTTTTTAAATTCTTTCTTAATCCATTTTTTAAACCACTGTCCATAAATAATGAATTAGGATAATTGGATTTTTTTAGAAAATCTACATTAAAACTTTCTTTATATTGGTTGGGCTTGAATATGTTATTAAAAAATTCCCATGTCTATAGAGGATCAATAATGGTCATAGTGTATATTTCTGCCAACTTCTGAATGTCAAATGTGCTTGCCAAATATGCCCAAAATGCCGGGAATTTTCGGCGTTTTTGGCATATTCAGGGCATTTTTGGGTGAGCAGGCATAAAACCCAGGGCATTTTCATTTGTGCAACCCTATATAGAATTTTTGTAATGGTTTTGCCTAGCCAATTTCCTACAATATCAAAATGATATTGCCACCTAATTCCCGATTTTTTGAAACTGTTCGGGTACAAAGCTCAGACCAGACCAGATCAAAAACTGCGGTCATGACCATGGTCTTTCCATGTTTTATTCAGTGAATCAGATAATCAGACCAATTGAATCTGGACTAGCCCAAGTGTTGGACAAGACTATTAAAATTTTGAATTGGACCGGACCATGGATTATTAGACCATTATAAATTATCCGGACCAGACCATTGGCTTCCCTACCAATTCCTAGTAATCAATTTTCCAATAAAGTCAATTGAAATGAAAAATGAACAAATATTCGACCATACATACTACCAGCAATAATATAGTTAACAATGAGTGTCTAGGTATAAGGAAACCGGAAAGTGTAACCTTTTAATGTATAGCTGCAGCATACACTAACTTAAATTACACCTTAATGTTTGGAAATGGTACTACGTATGTTCCTTCACTCGTTTAAGTATACACGTAGATACATAGTTCAATAAATAACCAAACAAGGGTACGCTTGAAGTACATCCTACCTATTTTGCCTATATCCTAGAATTCTTTTCTATTCTACAACGACTATTTTCGTATAAATGTAAGATAGGCCACTAATTCTAGAAACGAAAATTGTTTCCTTGCTAACCTATCCTATTTTGGGACCACAATTTGTTGACACCCTATTTCCTTGCTTGTTTTGTGGTCTATTTATAGGCAATGTGAACATCTTTGCTTCGAAGTAAATTACAAAACTTTTAATAAATATCTATCGTTAAACACACTAGCATTACGTTAATTATGCCACTAATTTGTCAATTTAGTGTGGATTGCGGAGGTTGGGAAATGGCCAGTCAGAAATATTCTTGAAGGAGGGTATGCTAGAGACCTGAATTGGCACGTGAAACAAATTTTTCATAGAGCCTTTAAAACTGTTCAGCAACGGTAAGCGTTAGAAACCTTACTTGTATGTTTGTCTTCAAATTAATAACGCCTACTACTACAGATATGATGTACCAGTTTTTACAAAGTAAACATGTTGTTGCTTCCTCGTGTTTTGATAGACCAACAGCAGATGAGCGCGCACAGGGGCTCGTTTGTATTCTTGACTTTGAAGGCCTAAAATTGGAGGAACTTACTTATTTACCCTGTAAGAGTTTTGAATTGACATAATAACAGATTTCTGAAATAATAGCGAAATTTTGATTTTTTAACCGTCATAAATGCTCCTTTAATTCGTAATACTTTTTATGTATAGCTGCTCTGTTCCTATTCTCTTTCATCGAAAATGTAATTGGAGTTATAAACAAATTTGTGGGAGACCTTATAATCCTTAATGGTAAGTCTTGTTGACCCCAAGAAATTTCTTTTCTGCGTGTTACAATATGGTAACAGGTGATCTAAAAAATGTCCCTTCCGTACATTTTAAATGAAAAGTCCACCAAAAGCTTAAATTAGAGAGAGAAAGAAATAATTTATTTCACTGATACCACAATAGTATTTGCCTTACGACACAGTACATAATGATTTCAAACATTTTTAACAGAAAAATATTTGTTATAAACTTGGATATAAATATACTAATTGTACAAGTGATGAAATGCTATCCTATAAGATCCACGAATTGTGGTAATAACTACATCGTTTATAAGCTGTTTAGATAAATTAAATCGTTGTCTAAATTGTTCAAAATGTTCAAAAATAATCTTTTATCTCTTCCCATAGTATGAGATAAAATTGGGGAGGTAGAGGAGAAGTGAGATATAGGACTGGATAAAGCCTGAAACTCATAATAATCATGAATTATTGTGTTATATTTAAAGCAAGCTACTTGGCCGAAGCTATCATGAGGTTCCTTCGACCTGTCTTAGGAGGAATATTCGAACGGACCGTAATTTATGGTACAAACAAAGCAGTCTGGTTACCCAAACTTCGCCGCCTAATTTCTGCCAATAATCTTCCAGAATGGTATGGTGGAAGTAGCGATTACAAACCAGTGCAAGTTTACGGTTAAAAAAATGCAGTGTGCAATCGGAAATAATTACTGGTTTCAAGAGTTGACTTATTGCTGTCCAGGCCGATACATACAAATACCAAATGCATTCTGCAAAATTTCAACATTATAATGTACACATGTTGGCATTGTAGTTACATATACACACGTTATTACACTATAGAATTAAACAAATATTAAATAAATTAAAATTATAATATTATATATATAATTTATTCAATTTATTTAATGCCATGTAAATGTAATTTAATTTTATATATATAATTAGAGGAAGTAGCATTAATATCGGAGGAAATAAAATAAATCAGTCAGAGTTTGATACCTTCAAAGATTTTGCACCAAAAAGGGATTGCCTTGTCAATTCTGCCATTTTATGCAGATAATATGAGCATGTATGTATAATGTATGTATATACGAGATATGCATGACACAGAAAACTTCGACTTGGTTCATTCCGCAGTTGTTCAGCACCGAAGTTTCTGTTTTCAAGGGTAATATTTAGCGGGAGGCCAGGAGGTTGGTAATTAACTACTTTCAGAATAATTAGCGGGAAGTTGCTGTTTAGAGGAGGTTGGGGAGTCGTGAAACTCCATAACTACCAAGAGTTTGTGAGAGAGAACCGAGACTTCACTGGATAGCAGGAAGGAGAGTACTCACTGATTGGTCGTAGGTGGGTAAAATTCTATATTTTCTGTAAATGCATCGAAAGGGCTCGTCGTAACGCGCACTCTCTATTGATAAAAGTAATCTGTAAATATCTATGGGAATACAATTTCTAGCCAGTAAAATTTGTTTTGTACTCAGTCGGAAAAAATGCATACTTCTAAAGCTAAACTGGCGAACTTGCTGATTCAGAATCCCATTTGCTCATCCGGGTAGTTCCGATCATTTCATGCTTGCAGAGATTATTTTTCAGCTTCTACAAAAATTCGATGTCCATGTTTACTGATTTTAAACAACTATATACGTATAACTTACATATGTAGGTAGTATATTCAACAATGCGCGGGCTAATTGCAAGAAATGAGCTCTGTGGTCCGGGTTAAATAAAATGACCAACATTAAACGATTTTCCACGAAACTGGTTCGAAATGATAAAAATTTGCTCCTAAACCTTTAACAATGCTTTCCTGTCATGATTTCAATATTTAGGGTTTTCATAATTAAAATATCAACGGTTGTGCAGCAAAAAGTAGGTACACTCTTTAAAATTATGTTAATCAAAACAAGAAAATCATGTTGTTACCAAAAATTAAAAAATTAAAACATTTAGTCTCCAACATTTAGTCTCCAACAATCTGCCCTTTGCTTTGGTTTTTTCGAAAACATTACAACTTGGGGATATAATTCATATGCAATGAATGTTTAAAATATAAGTACCTCACAAGACTATATACTATCTACATAAAAATAATTTAATTATAATAAAAATTACATTTCAGGCAACTGAGACAACCGAGCAATTGTTAATGTTGAGGATTGATTCTTTCTTGACACACGTGATCGTTGGGGAATTGATTGTTGCAGTACCAGACCTAGTCTTGACCACCACATGCCATTTACCGTACCAATATGGCCATCTTTAAGTCTAATAGGAATATGCGCTGAGCAATGAAAATACTTTTGAGGATAAAGTTCATGAAAATGATGCAAATTCCTATTTGAAGAATGATATCTCTGGAAACACCGGCAGGGTTAATTCGTTATAACATTGTGTTAAATAGTGACTATTTGCAGTATCAGTTATAGAAGACAACTACATATCGTCGGCTAAACTTCCTAACCGGCTATAATTTAAAATGCCTAAAATGAAAACCGGCTATAGCGATCACGCTACAAACTCTAAAGTGAAACCCGGCCATAATTCCCCTGTGCTGTAGAGCATAAACCCCGGTCCGCAGAGAGGAGAGGAAGCGGGGAATTATGGCCGGTTTTCTAATGTGAGATTTCAGCTTTATAGCCGTTCTTCGTTCTAAGCATTTTAAAATATAGCCGGTTAGCAAGTTTAGCCGACGATATGTAGGTGTACCTGATGAACTCACAATTCTGGTTTAAGCTGACGGACCAGTGTTAACGCAATTAACAATTAACAACGTACTACGTCATAGCTCAGGGGTGGATTTACGGGGTGGCCCACCCTGGCCCGGCCAGGGTAAAAAATTTAGGGCCAGGGTTAAAAAAATGTTGACTAAGGCCCTCAGATTGCAGATATCGTGTGTAAAGGCCCACAAATCTATTCTGATGGTTAGGGCCAGGGTAAAAATTATTTTATTAATCCACCCCTGTCGAACCTAATAAATCGTAAATTTTGCTCGACGATAACCCTCGAGGCCGCATAGAAATTATAGAAATTCAATTTGCATCAAATATCAAGTGAGCAACTCAAATGTAAGGTTAAAGCATCCAACCGTATTCTAAACAAAGTTGCTGCAGAGAGCAGAGATGCGCAAAGGAAATAGCCTTCCGACAAGCCTTTGAAGGCGACAATTGAGTAAAAATTCTCCCTTCAACATGTCCTAGAATGAAACATTCTAAATAATCTGCCTTCCTTCTAAAATACATACACTCGTTTTTGACTTCAGCCTTCTAAAAAAACCTTCCTTCAATTTTACAACTACAACCCGCTTAAAAACGTTTTGCATCAGCAGGATTCAGTGCAAGCGGAAGACAGCGGGCACACATTGCCAATTGTGAGTTCACAAATTGGCTGTATTGTTGCGCTAGCAGCAAAACGCGCCATGCTATGCTTTCACGTTATAGATATTTCGTGTACTTGGAAGCCTTCACGGACTTGGAGGGCTAATATTTAGGAACATTTCCTTCATAATCCTTCATTGCTAGTTTTTGTGAAGGCTTCCTTCAGTCTTCAGAAAAAATTATCCCCATCCTTCCATTCCTTCTGCAACGTTAAGAAAGTTACCTTTCCGTCTTGAAGGAAGCCTTCCGAGCATGCGCATCTCTGGTAGAGAGGTTATACCGATAACTTAGATAATCATTTGCACTTGATTTCTGTCTTACTATTTTACAATGTGGTGTAAAAATGAAACCTTCGATATCAATTCGAAAGTACACTGATAGATTTAATGTAATACATACACCACGTTCGAACCCTCGTAGCAACCCGGAATGAAATTCTATTTTCAATTTACGGGTTTTCACTATCTTGACGGCGCAATTTTGAAAAAACATTTTGACCTACTATTTTGGATCACCTCAACGATTTTATTTAATTGAAAAAGCAGGAGAAACGCAAAACATACGAACAAACTGCATTATTTGTATTCAATTCATGAAAATAAATGTTTTTCAGAAATGATGATCTAAATAGCTGGAAACACTGCTGGAATGGGAAGATCAAAGTAGATAAGAAGTCGTTGGTTTTACAGGAGTCTTCACGTTCAGTTTTAAGAACTGATACCAAATCTTACATTTGTAAGAATAAAAAGTATAAATACATCGCGAGAAGATGAGGGACGAGTTTTCTTTACATTTATGTGCCAGTAAATATGTACACAATGCATAGTTAGATATGTTGGGTTTCGAGGAAGTTAATAAACCGATTCGTTTACAGTGAATTTCCAATATAGTGGTTTCCAAAGGATGCCGAAATCATTACCGCAATATGTTACTCCATCTTTAAATGTTGTTTATAACTGTTTTAATCTACGTTGTGATACAAAACTATGTACTTTTTCTAAAAACAAGTATAAACACGAGGACCGGGTGGCATCAATATTCGTAAAAACAGTTTACACCTAAGCCATATCAAATGATTATGCTTTTTTAAAATTAATTCATGTAATTTATTTGTAAAACAAACTTACATTTAGAGACATTAAGTCAAATCCAAACTAATTGTAAGTCAGCAATAGAAGTAGAGCTGGAAGTGGGGAAACGACTCTTGTTTCGTGGCCTATGTATGTGTTTCCTACTAGGTAATTCGCTGTACTCTTCAATTACCACTGCACATAACTACTAATGTTAACATGTGGATAAGAAAATTCAGTATACAGATTTGTTTTGTATTCTCATCATGTGAACCACTCTTTGCGTGTACGTGTAACTGCAAGAGCAGGCGTTTGACTTAAAGTCCAAAATGTCAAGATTTATTTTTCGAAAACTATCCTACCGATTTCAACCAAATACGAAACCAGGCTTACGGTTGACACAAGTAATGTCCGTAAAACATTTCATTGAAATCGCTCCAGCAGTTTCTGAGATGTGCGGAAGGACACTCGGACTTACGGACAAGACTTTTTTACTAGGAGGCTGACGCCACCCTAAAAACCCTTGGTGAGTTAAAACATGGCAGTGTGGGAGGTGTCGCTGTATCTACTATATACCTTATATTGTGGCAAAATTGTAGAGGATTTAACAACGCCAGTAAAGAGTGAATGCCAAGAGGAAACCTCTATGCGGGGTGTTACTGGGGCAGAATAATATTATTTATTATAAATTAGATAAGTATTATAATTGTATGTATAGGAGCATGATTTCGGACAGTTTTGTGTAGAATTAAATGCTCTTTAAAATTAGCCATTGAACGGTATTGTCGGAGCAGTGGTACTTTAGTATCCTTTGGGTTTATGAGGTAATATTGTAAGTAATGAAGATTATTAAGGTTTATTACCAATGAAGATAATTATTATAATTGTAATTATAAAAATATAATTTTGGACAGTTTTGTGGAGAACTAAATGTTCTTTAAAATGAGCCATTTTACTGTATTGTCGGAGCAGTGGAATTTTAGTATCCTTTGATTTAAGTAAACATTTAATGTCAATTAGTCTTGATTGTTAAAATTTAGCAAAATGTACTATTGATATGAAATGAAAGTGATTATCAAACCAAATGTAATAATTTAAAGTAACGCAATAACATGATTGGCAATTTACTACTTGACAATGTAATCAAATGGATGAAATGATATTATGATTGATAGTAGAAATAAAATAAAGATCAGATTGCTTTTACAGTTTATCAAAGACGGATGTGCTTCTGATTTTTCTCACTTTTTCATTTTGTAGTAAAAGTGATTGCAAGTGAAAATAATCGTAATCTCACGAAGCTAAAGATAGCTATAGTTAAAACTTACAACTTTAACTTGTATTTAAATTGAAGTCCACAGCTTAATCTGTGGTGGTCCTTCGTAATCCTATATATTTTGAGTTTCATAGATATCTTAACCGACCCGATTGACTATAATGACTGATGACCAATAACATGGTCCTTCGAACCGGATCGGCTGGTTCTATGGATTAGAATCCACTGGAGAATTACTCGACTCCTGGCGTTTCCGTTGAAGCAGATGGCCTACGAAGAAGTCAGCGAGTGCGAGGGGCAGTTCCGCAGTTTCAAAGTCTTCCGTCTCCAAGGCGACAGATGTTTGCTGACCGAGAGACGATGAATCCTGGTACTGTGACTGCTCATGAACACCAAGATAGGTGTGATACTGTTTCTTCAATATCATCGAAGACAGCAAGAAGTAAGAAGACTAATTCTTCAATCAAGAGTTCAATTTTAAGAAAGCAGCGGGAAGCCGAACTTCTTACTAAGCCACAGATGGTGAAATTAGAAGAAGAACAGGAAGCTTTAGAAATTGATCGCCGACGTAAGCAATTAGCTAGAAAGCATGAGTTGATGAAGGAGCAACTTGCGGTCGCTAAATTGTTTATCGCAGAAGATATTGATGATGAAGATGATATTTCATCCGTTCGTTCGATATTGGTTATCGAAGAACCTAAGCCCGATCATAAAGAATCTGTACGAAAATGGCTGATGATGGACAAGGCAACCAATGAGATGTCACGTAATGGTCAAAGGCAACATCGTGATGAACATCACAATGCTATTGATGTCCGAGTCGCTCAAGAGACGTTAGTCAACGATCAATCGGTTAAACAACTCACCAAGATGATAGACACGATGTTGACAAGACAGTCAGTTCCGAAAGACTTGCCGTTCTTTTCTGGTGAAACTGATGAGTGGCCGATGTTCTTCTCTCAATTTCAGCGAATAACACAAATTTGTGACATCTCGGAGGACGAAAATTTAGTGCGACTCCAGAAGTCCCTCAAATGGAAGGCAAGAGAAGCTGTTCTACCAATTTTGACGATGCCGGAGAATGTCCAACGAATTATCGACACTCTGGAGATCATGTTTGGAAGAACTGACCACATTGTCGAGAAGTTGGTTTACAAAGTGAAGAATTCCCCACCACCAAATGAAAGTAAGCCAGATACTTACATTTATTACTCAAACATGATCTCACATCTTGTAGCTACGGCGAAAATGCTTGGTCAGACTGGATACCTGATGTATCCATTGCTACTAAGAGAGATCCTGGAGAAATTGCCGGTTCAAATGCAAATGAATTGGTGCATGAGGGCAACAGAATTTACGAATGAACCAACACTGGAAGATTTCTCGGAATGGCTGAACAAATTATCATTAGCAGCTTGCAGAATCGAAGGTCGGCAAGTCCGATGCAGAGCGAAATGGCAAGCTGAAAGATAAGAAAAGGGTTTTTTCTGTTATCGAAAATAATGATAATGTATGCCTCTGTTGTCAGAAGTCAGGTCATCAGTTGAAGACGTGCAAAGAATTTCAGAAGCAGCCAAAAAAAAGAGCCGATGGGATTTGGTAGCTGCAAGTAAGCTTTGTTTTTGCTGTCTTCAGAAATGTCACCGTTCAAATAACTGTACTGATTCGAAACCGTGTGGACTTGATGGATGTGATAAGATGCATCATCGGTTTTTGAATCGAGATCAAGAGAACAAGAAGTTTCTACTGCAGTCGTTCCAGCTGTAGGAGCAACTGTAGCGCATACGTGGGAATCCCGAAAGGTTGGACTAAACATATTACCAATTAAATTGGTGCGTCCTAAAGGAATAATTTACACCCATGCGATGCTGGATGATGGAGCTACGGTTACTATGATTGATGATGTATTAGCAAATGATCTCGGTTTAATTGGCCCAAGTGACCCGCTTTGCATTCAGTGGACAAATGATACTACATCACATGATCCTACTTCGTGCAGAGTTGCTGTAGATATTTGTGGTGTCAATCGGAAATGTAAAACGTATACATTGCAAGACTTAAGAACTACTAATACGATGTCACTAACTATGCATTCAATTGATATGGAAAAGCTTAGATCATGTTGGCCTCATTTGGATAATGTCGATTTCGCATCGATGCATCGTGTCATTCCAAAAATGCTCATTGGACAAGACAACATAATGCTGATTTTAGCTCTGCAAACGAAGCATGCTTCGTGGAAGGGTCCCGTAGCTACACTTACCCGTCTTGGTTGGGTAGTTCATGGGAATATTCCGATTGGTAAACAATGAAATGAATGGGTTTCTTGTCATATATGTCAACCAGATAATGATAATGAATTGAATCGAATTGTGAAGAATTCCTTTTCAACTGAATCATTTGGGGTACGATTAATTGAAGAGAAATCGTGATCACGTGAAGATAAACTATCTTTGGAGATTATGGAGCGTACTACTTGCCGCATCGGTGAGCGTTTCGAAACCGGCCTGCTGTGGTGTGATGAATCAATAGTATTGCCTGATAGTCGTCCAACAGCTTTACGAAGACTTTATGGTGTCGAAAAAAATGGACCCTGATGCAAGTTTTTCATTACAGTGAGAACATTGAAGACTTCATCTTAAAAGGTTATGCACGGAAATTGACAAGAGAAGAGGCATCGGTAAAGTCATCGAAGACTTATTATATACCCCACTTTGGTGTGACAAACCCTAATAAGCCTGGAAAGATTCCGCCGGTGTTCGATGCTGCAGCTAAATCACAGGGTGTAAGTTTAAATGATTCGTTATTTAAAGGATCTGATCTGCTTAACCCTTTACCAGCAGTCTTGATGAGATTTCGTCAAAAATCCATTGCTGCAATGTCAAGGAGATGTTTCCTCAAATTAGGATCAGTAAGGCAGATCCAGACGCTCGAAGGTTTCTTTGGCGGGTAGAGAGAAGATCTGGTGAACCTGACGAATATATATTGGACTCTATGGTGTTCGGCGCAGCATGTTCTCCTGCATAGGGGAAAATACGTCAAGAACAAGAATGCAGAAGAATTTAAAGACGAATTTCCGGTAGTTTATGATGCAACAGTGAGAAACACGTACACGGATGATCGTTTGGACAATGATTTCAACGTTGAAGACTTCAAAGCATTTAACTGATGCGATTGAAGTTTACCGTTGAGGAGGTTTTCAGATTTGCAACTGGGTCTGTAATTTTAAAGAAGTATTAGAATTAATTCCCGAAGGTCTTCGATCAAAAGGTTTTGTTGACCTGTCTAAGGATCCGGAGAATCCATGTGAACGTGTGTTGGGACTTTGATGGAATGCGTTAGAGGATAAGTTTACCTTCAAGCTTAATTTTCACAAAGTTAATGATGACATTTCAAATGGTTCTAAGATACCAACGAAGCGTGAAGTTCTGAAATTAATGATGTCCATATTCGATCCTATGGGTTTTCTGGCGCACTTTATCATCAAAGTGAAGATACTTTTTCAAGATATCTGGCGATCCGGCATTCAATGGGATGATGATATTCCAAGGTTGCAGCAACAGAAGTGGGTAGATTGGCTCGATCAACTGCATGATATTGCAAAATTTGAAATTCCTCGATGTCATTCTTCAAATCTTTGGCTGGCTACATCCATTCAACTGCAAGTCTTCTGTGAAACATCTTACCATTCCAAAATTAGAATTACAAGCAGCTGTGATGGCTACACGATTAGCAAGTACAGTCAAACGGGAGCTTGATGTTATATTGCCGAGACTATATTTCGGTCTGATTCGCGTACCGTACTGTGTTGGCTTCGTTCGGATTCGAGAAGCTGGAAACAGTTTGTGGCAAATCGAATCGGTGAAATTTTGGAATCAACAGATGTTCAACAGTGGAAATGGGTTCCCAATAAGGAAAATGTTTTGGATGAAGCTACTCGTTCAGGAACAGATTGTGATTTCAGTCCATCCTGTCGTTGGCTTAACAGTCCATCTTTTCAAAAAGACCTTCCTGACAATTGGCCCTAGGAGAACAATACTGATCCAGTTGATATACCAGAGGATGAAATGAAGAAAGAGCGTGTTCATCATATTCGAGAAGCGAAGAAGTCACTACTCCCTAATATAGAAAGATTTTCGAGATGGATTAATTCGGGTTACTGCTTGGGTGTACAGGTATTTTGATAACCTTGCTCCAAAAAGCAGGTCCATTCAGGAGTTGACAGTTGACGAACTACGTCGTGCAGAACGTTTATGGTGGAAAGAAGTTCAGCGAAGCGCTTTTTCCGGTGATTTGGCATTACTTCATAAGAAACAAACTCTTTTGAAGAATAGGCGACTCTACAACCCTTCTCCGTTTATTGACGAAGACGGAGTTCTTCGACTTCAAGGAAGGATAGGAACGGTATTAAATATCGATAATAATACAGCTAACCCTGTTATACTTGATCCTCTTCACCGATTTACTACATTGTTTATTGAACATTTGCATATAAAATGCGGTCATCACGGTTTGGAAACTGCCGTTTGCGAGATTCGATAGAACTATTGGATATTAAACATGTGAGCTTCTGTTCGAAAAGTTTTTAGGAACTTTCAGTACTGCAAGTTGAAAATTGCCAAGCCCATTCTACCCATGATGGCTGATTTGCCGTGTTGTAGACTGGAAAGACCTGAAGGTGCCTTTACGTATACTGGAGTGGATTTATTTGGACCAATCATGGTAGCAGTTGGTAGACGACATGAGAAACGATATGGTGCACTATTTACCTGTATGTCAGTAAGAGCTGTCCATATTGAAATTGCAGATTCCTCATCTACTGATTCGGCTATTAATGCTATTCGGCGATTTGTGGCAAGACGTCGAAAGCCGGAGCATATCTATTCAGATAATGGAACAAATTTCCGAGGAGCTAGCCGTGAGTTGAAGGAGGCTATGGATGGATTAGACCATACTCGAATTCAAGCTGTTAACTAACATTGGCACCGGAATTCGCTGGCACTTCAACCCTCCTGCTAGTCCGCACATGGGAGGAAGTTGGGAAAAGCTGGTACGATCAGTAAAGGTTGCCCTGGGAACTACGTTGGTAAATCATACCCCAACTGATGAAATTCTTTTGACCTTGAGTGCTGTGGTGAATTCGCGACCGTTGACGGAAGTTTCTGTTGATCCTAAAGATCCGCAAGCTCTAACCCAGAATATATTTCTTAACTTCCGGTCAGTTGATGCTACTCCACGTGGAGAATACTCGAACACCGATTTAATTCTGCGAAAAAGTTGAAAACGAGTTCAGCGTATGGCTGATCACTTCTGGAGTAGATGGCTGAAGGAATATTTGCCAACTCTAACTCCAAGAACGAAGTGCTTTAAGAAAGTTGAACTTGTGAAAGTATGTGACATTGTTTTAGTTTTAGATAAAGATGCACCACGTAATACATGGCCAAAGGGGAGAGTCATTCATTGTCATCCTGAACGAGATGGTCAAGTCAGAGTAGTAGATGTGAAGTATTCAGAAGACGTATTTAGACGCCATGTTGCTCGACTCTACGTTCTAAAGGTTCACAAATTGGGTGAAAAGAATACTTCTTTGACGGGGGAGAATATTGTTACTGTGGCAGAATAATAGTATTTATTATAAATTAGATAAGTATTATAATTGTATGTATAGGACATTAATTCGGACAGTTTTGCGTAGAATTAAATATATGTGAAGTGATACACTAGTATTGTACGTGCTGCCGTCTAGTGATCATTGAATAAAAGGATACATGGTTAAGAACTCCTACGAATAATTGTTGTCACTAAAAGGAATGACAACATGAAATACATAATGCCTCTTTTAATAACGTCCGAGTGTTATTTACACACTGCCTCGCTGCCAATTCGCATTCACTCCATTCTGGAGCATGATAAATCGTTGCGAAGCGGCCATCTATTCCTATGTATCCTAGAAAACGGATAAATACGACACCCCGTGCAATGTTCTAGTAGGACCACGGAAAAAGATCAACTTGTTTTTCGTGGAGGATTACAATTGATATTGATTTTGCACAAAGTGTAGAGTTGTAATAAGTCGAATTTGTAAGAATCTGACATAAACATCTGTACACATATACACATGTATACATTTTGACCCAAATTACAAATACTCAGAAATGATGATCTAAATAGCTGGCAACACTGCTGGAATGGGAAGATCAAAGTAGATAAGAAGTCGTTGGTTTTACAGGAGTCTTCACGTTCAGTTTTAAGAACTGATACCACATCTTGCATTTGTAAGAATGAAAAGTATAAATCGCGAGATGACGAGGGACGAGTTTTCTTTGGACAAATCATGCATTACTGTTATTGCACACATGCGCTACATTTATGTGCCAGTAAATATGTACACAATGAATAGTTAGATATGTTGGGTTTCGAGGAAGTTAATAAACCGATTCGTTTACAGTGAATTTCCAATATAGTGGTTTCCAAAGGATGCCGAAATCATTACCGCAATATGTTACTCCATCTTTAAATGTTGTTTATAACTGTTTTAATCTACGTTGCGATACAAAACTATTTACTTTTTCTAAAAACAAGTATAAACACGAGGACCGGGTGGCATCAATATTCGTAAATACAGTTTACACCTAAGCCATATCAAATGATTATGCTTTTTTAAAATTAATTCATGTAATTTATTTGTAAAACAAACATACATTTAGAGACATTAAGTCAAATCCAAACTAATTGTAAGTCAGCAATAGAAGTAGAGCTGGAAGTGGGGAAACGACTCTTGTTTCGTGGCCTATGTGTTTCCTACTAGGTAATTCGCTGTACTCTTCAATTACCACTGCGCATAACTACTAATGTTAAAATGTGGATAAGAGAATTCAGTATATAGATTTGTTTTGTATTCTTAACATATGATCCACTCTATGCATGCACGTGTAACTGCAAGAGCAGGCGTTTGACTTAAAGTCCAAAATGTCAATATTTTTTTTCGAAAACTATCCTACCGATTTCAACCAAATACGAAACAAGGCTTACGGTTGACACAAGTAATATCCGTAAAACATTTCATTGATTTCGGTCCAGAAGTTTTTGAGATGTCGTGCGGAAGGACACTCTAGCGTACGGATACTATTTTACTAGGGGGCTGACGCCACCCTAAAATCCCTTGGTGAGTTAAAACATGGCATCATGGCAGGTGTCGCTGTATCTACTGTATACCTTATCCGTGGCAAAATTGTAGAGAGGATTTTACAACGCCAGTAAAGAGTGAATGCCATGTTATAGAAAACCACTATGCGGGGAAATCCCAAAATATGCCTAAAAATTATTAGTAAAGTTTGACCAAGTCGTTGATATCAATGTTTTGCAAATGTTCTGGTTGTTTAAATGAAAAAAGCAGCAGAAACGCAAAATATACGAACAAACTGCATTATTTTTATTCAATTCATGAAAATAAATGTTTTTCATTGCTGGGCAAAGTTAGCTGGAACATTGCGGGTACGACAACGACACTCTTTGAATTACTTTAAGAGTTGTTGGAGTCGTACGACGGATTGCCTAGCGTTGATTCTTCCGTGACCTACATGATGGTTGGGGAATTGGTTGTCGCCAACACCTGAGCAAGTCTTTCCCTCACCTGTCGTACGAACACTTCCACCTTCTAATGCTTGCTTAATGATGTCGTAGTTGATCTTGGCATTGGGACTGGAGGATATCATAAGTGCGACAGTTCCGGCGGCATGAGGGCAGGCCATACTAGTTCCAGACATTGTGGCGTATGCGGTGTCCGAGGTGTAGTAGGCGGAGAAGACATTGGAACCAGGTGCAGAGATATCTGGCTTCATGCGTGTTCCGATGAGAGTCGGACCGACACTGCTGAAGTAAGACACGATGTTGTCGATGGTGGTTGATCCTACTCCGATGACGTTGTCCTCATCTCCAGGTGAGTTGGCAGTGTTGCAGTTTGGACCAGAGTTACCAATGGAGAAGAGAGGGAAGATATTGGCTGCCCGCCATGTGTCGATCACAGGTCTGTACCAAGTGTTGCCACGACCACCTCCCCAACTGTTGCTGACGACGTCGGGAGCTTGAGAGCAGTCTGGGTTGTTGCCGTCGGTGTCAGTTGGACAAGCGATGAATTGACCACAACGAGTGAGATCAGATTGAGAACAGGAACTGCTAGCACAACCTTTGCAAGCAATCCACTGAGCTCCACGAGCAACTCCAACACCACGCAATTTCCCCGCAATGTTGGCGGTGGTATGAGTTCCGTGACCGTTCTGGTCGTTGGGCTCAGCGGTTCCTCTGCCGGGATCAAACCAACCGTAGGCTTTACGATGATTGTCTCGGAGTGTCTCGTGGGTTCCTCGGACGCCGGTGTCAATAGTTGCTACGACTACACCCTGTCCTTCATTGCCAGAATTCCAAACTTGAGGAGCTTCAATCTGCTCAACACCCCATTGGAACTCATCGTCTTCGGCGGCGGGGAGGTTATCGTGCACAGTCAGGTCCAGAGGCTCATCAAGATGGACAAATTTTTCTTCCGTAACTGATTGGACTTCAGGGAGTGCAGACAGCTTCTCGACAATCGAAAGATCAGCATTACGGATGTAGATCTGGTTGGTAATCCACAGGGACTCGAAGGAGTATGGTTTGTTCTGAGATTCCTGCTCGAGGAGCTGCAGAGTACTGGCTTGAGATTTGGCAGTAAATGCTTTCAACTCGTTTGTCACGGCATTCAGTCGATCAGCTCGGGTCTCAAAGTTTGTGTTTACAAGATTTATGAGAACACCGGAAGTCTGCTCTCTCATGTTAACGAAAACGTTGGCGGTGCCCTTCTCATTGAGTGTCTTCAGAAGGAAGGAGTCAAGAGATGGGGCAAGAAGCGCCTGTTGGACAAGTCCAACAAGCACAATCGTTGCAACTACCTTCAGCATTTCAGCTCGTCAGGTGTCAAAAATAATAATATTTGGTTTTGAAAATCTTTATTGAAGCAAACCTTTTACTCGGAGCACGATCACTGATGGTATGTGCTGATTTTCGTTTTCAACAACCTTTTTATACCAACCTTGTGCTTACACGTAATGGTCATATCTCCTCGGAGGTCAAGTTTCTGAATCGGGTTTTCCATACCTTTGTCCCAAGATGCGATTGATGTACTCCTTTGTCGAATAATTGGCTTCATTGCTTTCTCTTGTGATGGGTCTTATCAGTCAATGAAAACCACTTCAAATTATCCATTCTGATATGTAATGCATATTATGGTTCAAATGCTAGCCACAAATTGTAAACATTATGCACCATAGATCCTCCAAACTTGTTGACAAACCCATTGGTTTGAACGACATGCATCTATATCCAGATCTAAACATAAGATCATGTGTAGCGATTTGGAATGTCGGTTTCAATTATCTCGCTTGAACACATTTAGTGCTTCCAGACCAGAGGCAGTGATTCGTGGAACTCTATAACTTTGAGCGACCTATTGAGCGCAGCTATATCTACAGATGCTACTGGCTAGTTCGTATATGCATGTCAAAAGTGTAACTACAGCACTACATTTTATTGTTGCATTTGACAAACCTCTTTAAGTAATAATAATAATAATTATTATCTGTTGTTTTCACATTGACTCGTTTATCTTCCCGTATTTTAGCCCTTGTTTTCCTTGTATATAGCTGCAACCGTACAGTCCTAACATTTTGTACAGGCATTTTCATGAGGTAAAGTCTCTCGATGGGTTCAAAAGGAGCTTATCTCATTCACTACATGGCACAACCAGAAATCTCAAGTATTCCAATGGAATAAATTTGCTGAACTTAAGAACACAATGAAATCATTAATCCCTCAATTTGTTATAGAAATACTCCTTAGATAGATACGGAGATCGGTGCATGTATCAAGCGTCCCACTGGTTAAAACAGTTAACTCGGCAGTTAATTTGTAAACGTCACATGTGACAATCCCGAAAGGTGCAGGGACTTATACCTAATTGCTATAAATGGGATAGAATAACTAATATTTGTGGTGAGTACGTGCTTTGTCAAATATGAAAAAGTTAAACGGGGGGCACAGTAGCTATAGATGAAACTGTTGTGATATTTTAACTTATATAGCATGTGGATTAATGAGCTCTATTTGGATAATACAATTTTTTGGGACATGTGTAGTTTGGCATTGTAGTAACGCACAAACAAGGTTTGTACAGGCAGCACCTAATTACTGCGCCACCTATCGCAGTGGTATGTAATGGGATGTATTTATATTGGTTTCTATACATTTCGGGAGTGCAAACGGGTGACCCCATCTGTTCCAGTTTCAATAAGCATCAGTTCGATTGGGTAACGTGTCAGCGGAAAAGGTTTATATTGTCTGGTTTGGCAGTATTGTGAAGACGCACAAGCCGACATCCTGATATCATAGTATGAAATGTGCTTCACTTCGCCCCTCAGATCTACCCACATCAGCTACTATATAGTGGTTAAACTTTCCTAACTTGTATATACGGTTCGAAGAAGGGGATATTATCCATATTATTTTAAATCTCCACTGGGACGCACTAGGGGAAATACCTGGTACATGTAGTAGAATTTGTAGTAGGTTGTATGATGATATAAAAACATTGTACCAGGCAGTTACTGATCCTCAAAATGACATTGCTAAAGGGCACGTTAGAAAGATTGGTTCTTTGGTTTTGGCGGGGTTTGGGCGAAAGGAAGAAGTATCAGGTATGTAGTTGGTATTAATTAAAAATAAACTGGAGATGACAATGACAAAACACGTAAGTTGTACCGAGTGTATTTCGGATGTACCAGCAACCAGGCACTCCGGAACGTCCAAAAAAGTGGGGGGGACAACCTTTTAAAATTAAGTTTCGTTACTTTGCTATTGGCCAAATACAAACGTATATGTCTGTACATATGTATAGGGTTACACATTATTTTTTGTTAGTTAGCTCATATAAGCATGCAAAATATAGAACTTTTAATTTTTGTTCCATTTTTTTAAAAAAACAAGTTTTCATAGAAGACGCCAACTAAATCTCATATTTACTCAAATTTTACTGATTTCAAATAGAGGTATCTAAGAATCGTTGAACTGCTTGGCATCTATTTCCGGGAATGGTTCAATCTGTTCTTTCATTTTTGGTCTGACATGGTCCAAATGTAGAACCATGAACCATTCCTCTAGATCTGTTCCACAATTTTCTCCAGTAGATTTACTGGTTTAGCAGTGCATGGCCTTTTCCATCCGTTGGAACAGACCAAACTTTGTGTCGGTAAATGTTTTGATGTAAATGTTTCACCAAACAACAATATTTGATGTTAATTATTATTATCCTGAAATAATCTCCTTGGGTGTCGTTTTAGTACTCGGTTGTACTCTTTTCAATAATATTGGCTTGCTAAAACCTATTGAGTTTGTAAATTGCTCCTAGCAAATTTTCCGTTAAGCTCGAAATACAGGAATGGTATTATCTGTCTGGTCCGACATATTGGAGCAGATTTATTGTTCTGGCATGAATTTGGAACGAAATTCAAAGCAAAATAAGTTTCAAAATGTTTGATCCAGGTGAAGATTTTGGCCTGGATCAATCTGGCAAGGGGAGGTCAATGTGTTCGGCATACGTAGAGGGAAATAATATTCCAAATTTAGCAATAGTAAAGAATGTTGAGAAAAACATCCTCTATATATATATAGTTTTTTAAATGCAACTAACAGCAGTTTGTGGAGGATTTTTTAAAAAATGAAGCTTCATAGGAGTTTTGACATCAAAAAGTTAAGAAAAGGTTAATTTGATTCTTAAAAGTGGGGGGACAGCAGTATAGCGTGTCCCTCCCTGACTTTTTTTCCCCTTATTCCGGAGTGCCTGCCAGCAACATTAGTGGCATTAATTTTTCTGAAACTGGTGCTGACGGCAAGAAATCACATGTTTTGATTCCACCGGAAATAAACTTAGTATTAATTGAAGAAAAATTTGTTCAGACAATGAGCAATCTCGTAAGCTACACCGAGTGTTTTAAAGAAGCCAGGAATTTAAATAGTAGTAATACCAGCTGACATTATGTTTTTATTTATTAAACCGACACTAAAATGTTAGGCGTGAATCAGAATTTGTGGAATTGATCTATGGTTGAATTTAATACATAAATATGTAAGCGAGGTGGTATCTGATTCCTCTTTGGCATAACTAGTTTTTCTTCCAATAATACCAACTGCGTTCTCGGTGGGGTGAAAATACACTTGGTGGAACTTACGTTATTTCTCATTGTTAGTACCTGCTTTCCTTCAATTATTACTAACTATCAGTGCTCGGCACGGGTATGGGTAATACTCGGGTAAACGGGTATGGGTACGGGTATGGGTACTACCCGGGTACGGATTTTGTGTACCCGAACAATTCCGGATACTACCCGGGTACACTTTGGTCGGCTTAAAATTTCGGGTACGGATACGGGTATGGGTACGGGTACAAGGATTTCAAAATGGGTAAGTATATACCCGCCGGGTACGGGTATAATGGTGTCATTTACCCGTAACCGCGACCATTGTACCCGAGTATTTGGATATGTTGAGATTTGAGACATTTTGATGAATTTTATGAAAATAATGGAACTTCCGTTGGAAAATTCTGTCGGTATTTTTAGTAATTCTGAATACATATAGCTTATTGTTAATACCCTTTTAACCTTACAACATGCAGTAACTGTATTTCAGACTGTGTTGCTAAAATATATATTTATATCTATAATGTATATTTTTATGGAAACAGGTTTTAGGAAGAATAATTAATAAACAGACGAGGAATAATATCAAAATAGAAGTGGAGAATAGGTTTCAACGAAATTTTATACAAAACGTCTTCATAATGTAGTAATTTGTTACTAATTGCATAAATAGTCTGATTGACACGTATGCACATGATACTTCATTAGCCACAATTAATTTAAAAATTAGAGTTCCGATGGGTTGGATGGCAAGATATTTTTTGTAATAATTAGTAGTTGATTAGGAAAAGGCGGATATTTGTAACAAGATATTAATGATTTACATGTACACAGAGCTACTGAGATGAGAAAATTAATGTAAAAGGCCGAATAAATCAAGAAGTGAAAAATCGAGTCGCCAAGTCCCAAGCCAAAAATGCATGTACATATGGACTGGGTGCTATAAAATACTTCGCCCATCAGCCCATAAACAATCAAATGGGGATAATTTTACTTCTAATCAAAAACGCTCTACTCTTCAATAAAATATATAATGTCAAATACCTCTCTAGCTAGTCAAAATTACCCACTCAGGTGTCATACATTATTACATATAACGTACTATGTATTACATTAAAACAAATCTGGATAAAGTACCCGGGTACGAGTACGGGTACGACACTGAGAAACCCGAGTATGGGTACAATTTTCGAGTATTTTCGGGTACGGGTACAATACGGGTACAGGTACATGGATTGAGATAACATTGCGGGTACGGGTACGAGAAATTTGTACCCGGATATTCGGGTATGGGTACGGGTATAGATACCAGTTATTGAAATACCCGCACTTCGGGTACGGATACGGGTACGGGTACCGATTTTTCGTACCCGTGCCGAGCACTGCTAACTATGTTCTCGGTCGGGTTAACGTATAATTGGTGGAACTTCCGTGAATTGGTAAAGTTTAATACCGAAAATATTCCTGGTGCAGTGACTAAGCTTGTTTTGTATTTATAATCTCGAATTGAGGATCTCCAGCAGGAAGGAAAGTGTATCCTAAATAATTTTATTTTTAATTTTAATTACAATTTGAAGAGTATTAATAGAAATTTTTTCCGCAAAAATGAAATGTGGGAAATGTATCGTAGCTTTCATTATGATCAATTGCCTTGTTAAGGAAGAAATTGTAACTAAAAACTAGATTTTCCTCAACATTTCTACGCGGCTCAGCCGTCAATTTCATGTTTTAATCCGTAGAAACGAAAACCATATATTTACTTAAGCACAGTAAACGGTAATGGAATTGCTTTCTGGCTTTCTTGTTATGATTTTCAGCTACATGAGGGAGCCTCAAGTAAATATGACTTGACTAGCTTTTCCGCGGAGTCATGCAAGTCAAGCCTAGTCAAGTCCTATGTTTCCGTAAATTGCCCTAGTCAATTCTAGTCAAGTCCCATAATAGTAACACCATTCGTAGTCAAGTCAAGTCTATTCTTTTACGTCCGTTTTGCTTCCTAGTCTAGTCAAGTCTAGACTTTCCTAGTTAAGTCTGACTAGACTAGGGCAGCAGTGCTTTATTTAATAAATTACTGAAAACTACTTGCATATCCAAGCATCCATATTTTCACGCAATTAATACTAGCTATCGTATATGTGTAAAAGGCTGTTACTCCTTGAATTCTCAGTAACAACGTATATGTAGGGTTACACATTACTTTTCGTTAGCTCGCTCATATGAGCATGCTAAGTATAGATACTCCAATTTTTTAAGAATTGCTTTGTTTTAGAAGATCAATCTTTAACAATAGACGCTACATCTCAAATATTACAAATTTGTTTTTGTAAACACTTAATACTAGCAAAGATTTTATGGATTTGAATAAAAGATATCAAAGAATCATTGCACTGAATGCGAACCAGCTCTGGGTATGGTTCGGTCTGTTCTTTAATTTTTTGTTGGATCTGGTCCAAGCGTAGGACCATTCCACAAAATATTTTTCCACAATTTTGGTCCAAGGAACATTCTCCGGTAGATTTACTGGTTAAGAAGTGCATGTCCTGTTCCATCGCTTGGACCAAATTTTGTGTCAATGTTAAGCAAATTGTTTATAAAGAAACGTATATTTAATGGTAATAACGATTAATATAACTGAAATAATATCTGTTGATTGGCGTATTAATACTTTGTTGTATCCTTTTCAATAGTATCAGCTCGCAAGGACCTAGAGTTTACCGACCAAATTGTCAGTTATGCGGGAAGGCTACACACAAGGGCTACACAGGAATGGTATTAACATTAACTGTCTGGTCCGACATTTTGGAAGTGTTTGGTCTGACATGATTTTGGAACAAAATTCAAACATATTAAACAAATTAATTGCAATTTGTACAGGATTTTTTTAAGAAGATGCTTTATTGCAGTTTTGACAGCAATGAGTCAGGAAAAGGCTAATTTGATTCTTGAAAAGTAGAGGGGACAGTTGTTTAGCCTGTCCCTACCTGACTTGTTTGTGGGGACAATGTTCCCCTTATTCCTGAGTGATTGTACAGGGTACTAATCATATATTTAATCACTAACTAGAGTGATTAATATATTTACAATTAAGTACAGTTTGTACAAGACAACTGCTTTATGCACATGATGTTTGAAACCGTTGTGCAAGTACAATATTGTCATTGACTTGAGTTCAATGAAAACTGTCAGTAAAATTGTATTGTAACAAGCCTCAAGCTTGTGCAAATGCAAACTCTTAGTTGAACGACTTTCTTTAAATAAGCCGTAATCCCTAAATTCCCTAACGTACTATTGGTAAGATTTACGATGAATGTACATACTTTTCATAATTAATATTATTTGGTTGGGAAATTATATAGCCAGTGAGCTTTGGACAAAAGAAAGTACGCAACCGACTTTTAGTAAAGCCCTATTTGTAAAATACTGCGTTTGTTTTCCGGGTTAGTGGCTAGTATCTAATAAATCAAGTCGTTAAACTATACAGTTTGAGCTGATTCTAAACCATAAAATATATAAGAAAACATTAGTACTTAAAATCTTAAACCTATATTTACTCAATGTTTGCTGTTATTTATCCTGGAATAATTGCAAAGAGTGAATGAGTGCTACAATAAAGTAATACAACAACTTCCCAAAACAATATTTTCCGCTTGGGTGTTACAATTTTAGGACATAGTCCGAGCCGTTCTATATTTCAGAGAAAATCCTGTTATTCCAACTAGTTCTTCACTTTTTTCCCAGAGTTTTGATGCTGCTTGTTCATTTAACTTTTTCTGGATGTTGTCCCACCGTCCAATAAATCTGTACATGTTTCCAGACTCGTTGGCCGCAGCCTTTGACACAGCACAGTAAATTATTGTTGCACAACCCTGGAAGATTTTCAAAATACTTAAATTCTCCGGTATTACCTGAACTTCTAACAAACCATTGCCAAAGGATAATTATATCAAAAGTTTGAAGGCGTATGTCACCGTACTCCATGAACGCTGAATCCTGCAGTAAGTAATGACACATTGCTTAGGAATTTTCGGTACCATGGTTCATACCTAAAAACGTTTGTGGCTACCAATCCAGGACAAAGGGCATAGCAAGTAATGTTAGTCTTCATTAAAACCTTGGCCAGTTCTTTCACAAACAGAGCATTTGCGAGCTTTGAGTTAGCATAAGGTTCATAGCCCAGAAATCCTCTTGATTGATTTTCAGGCAAAATATTTTCACTGTCCAGTTTAGCTAAGTATAACATGGAAGAGCTGACGCAAACAACTCTGGAAATTTTAAAATATACAGGTCAGGTATTTTCATTTCCTTGTTATTACATGTTTACATCTGTCGATCCCCCACCATAGTAACCTGAAAGTACAGGAATTAGATCAACGTAGTAAGTACCTCCCATGTTCAGCCTTTTCCAAATGGTCAATCAACAGCAGCGTAAGTAAAAATGGTCCTAGATGATTCACTCCCATATTACTTTCAAAGCCATGTTTTGTTTTCTTTATTTTGGGTTCAGAAATCCCAGCATTATTAATCAAAATGTCCACTCTCGGGTACCTTTCCTTGATCACAGACACGAATTTCCTCACGGATTCTAAATCACCCAAGTCTAATTGAACTGGATCCTGCATGAAAGTAAAGTTATAAAAATGTAACCCATAATTACTCCGATACTTCAAGAATGTGACACGAATTCCAGCTTTCATTCTTCTGCTATTAAATACGCCATGATAATAATAATTTCCCTTACCAAATGAGCCGAACTGACTTCCTTCAATATTTCATCACGTGCTTCTTCTGCTTTTCTCACGTCTCTACACGCCATCACCACCACGGCTCCCCTTTTGCACAACTCTAACGCCGCTTGCTTACCTAGTCCTGAATGTAGTTAATGGGACCGTAAAGTAAGTGAATATACATTTTAAAACATTACCAGAAACATTTTGAAATATTAATTCCTAACCTGAGTTGCTCCCCGTAACTATTGCAATCTTTCCTCCGATGTCTTCTTCATCATGTCCCACACGTGAACGCCTGGCTCTCTGCAACGGCCTGTGTTTCATGTAATCCCAGCCCATTTGCACTGATGAGAACATTGTAGAATATTTTATTCTCAACTCCCAAATAATCTCTAAAAATCAAAATTGCTTTCCCAAAATGTAAATTAATTTGGCTTCCTTATAAAGTCTTGTGCAAAGACAACCTAAGCCATAAACTGACGGTGTAGTGTGCGTGAGTGTCACTGTAAGAATGACGTTTTGTAAACTAGGGCAAGTTGTAACAGTTCGCTGAAGAGAAACTCTCCCTTTTACAACAAGCACGTACTCACACCAGTGAAGACATTTATTTACTTACTACATTGGAAGAAAAGTGCATCATTATGCAGTCGCTCCCCAACTTGTGGCATGACATGTATGTATATGATAAAATGTATCCGTAAATATAGGTATGTACTTTTCCCTCAAGTAATCTGTTGAACTTATACAAATTATTGCTTCGATAACAAGAGTCAAGGGTTAAGGTTTGGAAATACATGTACTTTACTACTTACATATTAAATCTACAAAACTTATGTAAAGTTAACGCTGCAAAAACTTGTATCATGTTTCACCCAAAGGGTATATACTATCTATACATAATTATATATATAAATGTGCATTTTAATAAAATATCACACACAATACACGGTACATCAGTAACTCAAAATATGAGGATAAGTTACGACCCACAAAATGGGGAAATACCAAAATCGTTTCATTAAAAGTTGATAAAAGAGGGGAGTAATTTGTATCAATAAATATTAGAATTTAGCCATACTTAGTTGTGTAAATGTACGTCTAAAAAATTCAAACCACTTAGACACAAGTATTTTCCAGCCTAAACTACTGCAGTTATTTTTTACAACACATTTTTAATTGATTTGATCCTAAACGTTTTTGACATATTGCATTTCCTACTAGTGCCGCATACACAACACTAGTAGCCATACTTAACTAGGGTTAAGTATCGGCAATCGGCAATTATTTTTGCAAGCATTGATTTGTGTTAGCACTTAAGTAACTACATATGATCCGTGGCTTAGATTTGGAGAAGCTCAAAAATGGGTTAGTATGAACCTGGAAAATATATGGTAGGTAATTTATAGTATTAATACACTTACAATAAATGTTTAACATTTTGTGAAAATGACAATGCAGGGGCTTCTTCTACATTTATTTTTTGCATGTATTTTATTTAGTGCAAACTTTAGCGTCAAGTGGAGCAGTTTCTGCAACGACTGCTCATTCATGAACTATGTCGGAACTATTCTTATATGAATGAGGCATATAGTGAAAATGCGCACAGTTCTATGTGTAAATATGAATTTACACACTTCTGCTACACTAATTGTGAGAATCTACACAGCTCGAAAATATGTTCAAGTTTAAATCAGCGATTATCCGCTTTCTTGACCACAGAAATTAAATACCATCCATTGTTTTCCTCCTCATAGCGTGCTTGCATGAATAATTTACAAAAAGATAATTGTATGCAGAATTAGTTAAATGCTTCTCAGATTGTTAGTTTTCAAGCTTATTCCCACATTTTTTCATGGTAAAGTGAGAAACAAGATTCTAGCTGAGTTTCAAGTTATTGAAATATCCTACACTTCTTAATAATACACTCCTAGTCTATTTTCATCTCTGAAAACTATGAAAATCTGAAAAAGATTTATTAAACTTAATAAAAAGTAGATTCACTGAAAATTATTTATTCTACTTTCATGAATGATAACTGTATAAACTTCTCCAATTCATGCAAAAGAAGTAATTCATAATTATTTACTCGAGAAAATTCATCTTTTAACTGACTCCGCAGGAAAGTCAAATATGAAAATTAAGGGATAAGGAACATTTAAGTAAGGTTCTGCAATTATGCTCGGACAATGAAGTATAATATAATAATATATTTATTCGGTCGATTTCTTGGCCTGGGCCCTTACAACCATAATTTACCGTATACCTATCTTATCCTATTCGAAAATTTGACGATAATTGCTGATACATCCTAACCAAAATATCGGATGAATTATGGTGAGCCAAAAGCGTACTTGGGAATGGTCGTTCTGTAGTTTTGCATCCGGAATGAGTTCCATGTGCCCAAGAAATAAATACTCCCACATGAAATCAAAAATACTGTTGTAAAGATCTGGTTTATGATGTATAGAACGTTCCATTTGTTTCAATCTCTTGATTGCGGCATCGCGAGTTGAACCTAAGTAGAACCCAATTTTACGAAATGGAAGTTCAACAAAGAACAAATCATGTTCATCACGTGTAATTGTAGCAAGAGAATGTTCCTCGAAATCCTTTTCTTCCGTAATAAGAAATTTTTAATTCGGAATCTCTTCAACACGCCAAAAACGGCATAAAAGTTTGCGTTACTTCGATTCACATCGAATAAGATTAACCGATGCCGGTGAATATTTTGAGAAGGTTAGACTACTCCCCAAAGATGCTAAACTAATTTTGCCTATCCTACATCCTACCTATACATTTAGTTTAGGAAGGGCCTTCCTTCTCGCGTATTTGTCAATTGTTAGGGCCTATATCCTTGCCTACAAATAGGCATGTCCCGCTGCCTACATTTCTAGCTATATAGGGTACCGGAAAGTGTTAGCCCCTTCCTACATTTGACCTTTACCTATACAGTAGAAATTAATTATATTTCTATTAAAATCCATAGTTACATTTTGCCGCTTCTATTTTATCAAATTTATTTTGGACATATAACATTGGTTTAGATAAAATTTAGACTAAGTCCTCGTATGCAACAATTATTCAGTAAACACTTGCATTTGTTAGTTACTATCATATGTAATCATATTTTTAAACGAACTGATTGTGAGTACTTCTACAAAATTAACGTTACTTATACATTTACTATGTGAGAACTCCTATTATTCCTATTGCACGCTGCATTAATTGTGCACAAATTACGTCACCCAAAAAAGTCGATTTTTCAGACCCTCTCACCCCATCATCACCACTTGTCATTTATTGCTGAATCCACCCACCCTGTACACAGATGATGTCACTACGTACACAATCTTGCTGTCGTGCCAAAATCAAAATTGTAATAGAAACGTTTGATTCTGCGCTTTGAATTCAGGAATGAATTTATCCTTTTATGTTCGCGTCATCGTAATACAAGCAAAAAATGTAAAGAACGTTAAAAAACGGCGGAAAATTTTGGTGGCGTCATCTCTGCAGATGTGAACCCCACTACTATGTCATGAATGGTCACCAATTACTGCAACTACCTACCCACCCTGTGGGTGACGTAATTTGTGTACGCTCCCTAAGTATGAGTCTTGCACAGAGGTGACCATTCAATTTTCCACTACACTCACTACTCTAAAAACTTATTGAGGGTAAATGCCACTAGTTACCACTACACTACCAACAAGAATGATCTTTGACAACTACTCTACTAATACTCTATTTTATCGATAATCAAGACTAGAGAGAGAGAGAGAAAGAAATAATTTATTTCACTGATACCACAATAGTATTTGCCTTACGACACAGTACATAATAATTTCAAACATTTTTAACACAAAAAATATTTGTTATAAACTTGGTTATAAACATACTAATTGTACAAGTGATGAAATGCTATCCTGTAAGATCCACGAATTGTGGTAATAATTATAATACATTACTTTCCAGTAGAGTTTTACTTTCAGAGAGCACCTTTACTCTACTCTACCACTACTTACCGGAAGCTAAAAATTAGCGTTACTCTACACTACAACTATCACACTACTCTACGCAGTAAAACAATCCGTGCACTGCACTGATTTGGGCAAACTTTGTTTGTATGTGCAGGAAAGTGAAACTTATATTTAAAGATTTTGAGTAGGGTAGGGAAATAGAGTTTGATTGTTATCTGTAAAGGACGCATGTCCATACGTCAATCCGTTGGAAAGGTATAGCAAATGCAAGATTTTTTGATAATTGTATCCAGAAAACAATTTTCAGAGGTCAAACGGTTGACCCTAGGTCAGGGAAAATATCAAAAGGCACATCTAGAATGTATGCCCGATTTTTTGGGAAAAGTCCCATGTCCGTACGTCCTTCCGTTGTTGAGTTGTGCGACTCACAAGATTTTGTAGACGGACTGACGGAACAGACTCGTCTATAAGAAAGTTTCACTTTCTAAAACGTCACACTATGGAACATACTACCTGTTCACTGAATAGCTGTGCAATTTAATCTCAGCCTAAAATCATACAATTTTAATATAACCCTAAAAAGGCTTCTATTTTCTAAGATATGATTCCTTGCGAAAAAATCCCGTTTCATCGTATGTAAATACAGTTTATCCTTTGAAGATGAAGCTAGACGTTTAGAGGCATGCAGGACAGATCTTTACAAGAATCAATTGTAGGTTCGGCATTTTGAAAAACTAATTTATTGGTTTAGACAAAATTCACATGCGTGTATAACTCAAGTACATACATGAGAACGAGAACCAAGAAATCTGCCTTACTCTGGATTTGACTTGAATTTCAGAACTGTTAATTAACGGAGGATTAAAGCACTTAAATAAAGAAATCAATACTAAGATTTTGCTTTTTGCAAGTTCAAATACTGCGAAAAAGTATCACAAATTAGAATGTGCAATGCTCCAATACAAGATGTTACTATACCCGTCCATGCAATCGCATAATAATATTTCGAGTATTGAAACGCGGTGTAACGGTGCAAGATATAGAAAGTTATGAAAAGACATAATCACACATTCCATGCTTAAGCATTGTGCATACTCGGGTAGCACTACTTTTTATTGGACTTTGAGTATGCACGTAAACTACTTCTACGCTACATCCAAACTAAAGTCGGTTCCACTATTCTACAGTACATTTGAAGAACAATGGTGAACGGGCACTAGTAGTTACTACTATTTACTTGCCTACTGATGTCTCCTTCGTCCTACACTACCAATGAATATTATTTTATTTCATTCTCAACAAATACTCTACTTTTTGCCACTATTCCACTACCACTACTAAAAAGTAGAGTAGTGTGGCCATCTCTGGTCTTGCACCGATCACATACAATATATGTACTTACAATTAGTTCTGTATGAAGATTATTTTGAATGGGAAATCTCACAATCAGATGTCCCTGCAGTAACCTGATCTTCCAACGTTTAAAAATCGTTTTGGTTTGCATTTAATGAAAACTTCCGTGTCAAGTACATAGTAAATTCCCAATATTTTGAGCTGGAAGCAAGAACCCTACATAATATTTTCTATGTATATGCATACATCCTACATAAGGGTGTTCTCGTGTTGCCTACATGTATGCCTACATGACCGCGTACATGCAGTCGTGCATTCCTATTTTACTATAGGCAATTTTACTTCGAAACCCAGTGCATCCTAGTTTGCCTATAATTTTTTCTAAAAATAACTCCCACCCTACAAATAGGCTTACATATAGGATAGGCTGACACCTTTGCTACTCCCACTATCCAGCCAAATTATGTTTCAATACCCACTGGACGATTATCTCCAATGTTGATCTGACCAGTACGAATAATGCCAGGTTTGGAGAAGGATGTACAGGTGTGCGCGCGGATCCCGTAGCTGATACTTCCTTATTTGTTGCCTGATCAATGTGAAGTAAACAGTGATGCTTCTTATTGCAATGCTTGCAAGATCATTTAGAGGTGCATTTTTGTTTAAAATGATTAGACCGCAACAAGAGAGCACAATCTTTCGTCGAATTGCTACTACCGCCCCCTGTTACTTTTTTGTCTGAATAACTATTTTTACCTTTCCAAATTCTGGCGAATTTGGGATGTCAGCGGTGTCATCTAATAATTCCAGCTTGAGAAATCTCTCTTGGACAATGAAAGTTTCCCGGAATTTGTTTGTTTCACAATCCAGTCTACTCGTTATCATGAATGTCAGTAGATCATTATCTTCGTTAATAGGTCCATTCAACGCACTCTTGCTCTTGCTATAGATAAACCGGTGTCTACGAACTTTTGTAAATCAGCTGGCCTGAGCTGGCATTTTAGTGAATCTGACCGAGATCTGATTAATTCCCTGGTATTCTGATACCTTTTTCAGCGTGTCCCCTCCTTGTAATTTGTATCTGAAATTTGGTAAGATGCCAGAAGTTGTTTTGCTTCACCCCTCACGGCCCTCACCCAACTCTTCAAATACATAAATTTCTACGCATCTCCGAATGTGGAACCGATTTGTGTGCACACTTTATTAGACTAAGTCGCAAAATATCCATTCCGGCATACTCCTGAAAATGTTGGAATATCAATTTAGGTAGCTTTTCACGTTCACTCCAGTGCTTGCTCATCCCCGCGATAGAGGCTGGTTTTTTGTATTTTGTAAAGTCTGCTGTTCTACTACTTCATTAGTAATCTGCTGTATAGTAAGTTTCACCTCGCCAATTTGATCAACACGGAACGTATATTGCTGTTGATGTTCATCGTCTCCTTCAGGACCATACCTGGGCGTTTCATATGCACTCGCACTCACCTCGCACTCAATTACAACGGTGTATCTTTGAACTCCCCTCGCGGTCGCACTCATGAATTTTGACCCTCTGCACTCAAACTCCTGCCTCAAAGTACTTTACCAAAATTTTTGCACTCGCACTCAAATCTTGAGTGCACTCATAGCCCTCTCGCAACACCAAGTGAGTGTTATAATTTATGGCTGGATTGGATACCCGGGGATTTCCTTTACCAACAAGATTTGGAAACGTTTTTCGAAAACAACGTCTCACAATCAGTTTTGTGGTTACTTGTGGCAGATCTCACCACTCAATGAATTTGGTGTTTCATCAATTTCTTCCCTTCAGCTAATACAAGGGAGTAACGCTAAATGTATGTTTATTCTTCATTTTGTGGCAATTTTTAATATCCACACCTGCTTATATGTTATTGGGGGAGGAAATAGCAAGAACCTGTCTACTAGAAGTTGCAGAGTAATATTAAAATCTAAAATTCCTATTAACCCCAGCAACAAGAACAAATTTGCTTAGGTTTGATACTATTACATGAACGATCCCGTTTAATGAAATATATAGGATATAATTTATAATCAGGGAACAATAGTATGTTTATGTATGATGTATAACAAACTTTAGTTGTGACGTTGTCAGTGCAAAAAACTGCACTCAGCCTCTGCCTCTTGAGTGCACATACTTTGAATGATCACTCTGCCTCATTGCTATGAGCGCAGAAATTTCAAATCCGAACTCGCACTCGCACTCAATTTGAGTGCATTGAGTGCGATGCTGAGTGCGAGTGCGCCCAGGTATGTTCAGGACCAATGGGGTCTGTTTTTTTCAATACAGCTATTCCCACAAGGAAACATTTTTTAGTAGGTACATATGTACATACAAACATTTTAAATAGTGTGGGTAATATTGAGGCCAAATATTATTGGGCTATAACCAACCAATTCCAAGTTGAGCTGCGACACGGTCCCAAAGAATGGAGCGTGATAGGGCTTTCTTTTTACGACGAAGGCGCTGCCCTTATATTACTTTCGCAGGAACCTCCACTCCTCGTCCACTACAGCGAGCAAGCCATGCTTACATGCTGGCTGTATGTATGCACATACAATCCATGCATGCATGGTAATATGTGCACAAAGCCTTAACTAGGTACGTATATAATTTACCCGTTTCGGATTTCCCCCAATTTGACTGCCGGCACACGCAAATGTGCACTTAAATTTTTTTTTAAAATGTAAGCTTCGTGCTTCCCTTGAGTTTAGAGTTTTTAAAATGTGCACATTTGCGTGTGCCGGCAGTCAAAAATAATTCCGAAATTGTCCATGTGATTTTTTGAAAAAATCCGGAATTTTGATTCAACGACACAAAAAAATCGTGTGTGTAGTAGTTGGTTAAACAATGTGTTTGAGATAGCCCAATTTTTAATATTTAAATCGGTATAGCTACAAAAAATTATTGAAGTTTTCGGGTTTTTTCGGTTTTTCAACCTTCCCATTCGGATTTACCGAAAAAAAAGGTTTGGATATTTTTTTAAACAAACGTTTCATCTACTGGGTCCTATAAATGTGTTTTATAAAATAGTTGCATTCACGGGTGGACGTTTTCAAAAAAACAGATTAAGTGCTCGGCGTGGGCATGGGTAATACTCGAGTAAACGGGTACTGGTATGGGTATGGGTACTATCGGGGTACCGATTTTATGTACCCGATCAGTTTCGGGTACTACCCAGGTATGGATACGGGTACAAGGATTTCAAAATGGGTATATACCCACCGGGTACGGGTATAATGGGGTCATTTACTCATACCCGCGACCATTGTACCCGAGTATTTGGATATGTGGAGAACTGAGACATTTTGATGAATTTTGTACCATCATGCCCGTACGTTGGAAACTTCTGTCCGTATTTTTGGTGCTTCTGAATACATATAGCTTAGTGGTTATGCAGTCAAATCTCTCTATAACGGATATTCTGGGGACTGCCATATTTTGTCCGCTATAAAGATTGACCCTTATAGGCTTATAACGGAATTAAACCCACTATAGAGAAAGCACACTAACTTATCCAAAAAGTAACTACACAAGCTTATGAAAAATTGAAAAATCACTACAAAAACATGTAGTTGGCAGATTTGTTAATTTTTGGTATGTAACCACTTCAATTCTTGATATCCAACTCCAAACATCTGTTGAACGGTTGTTACCACTTCAAATCTTGAAATCCAACTCCAAAAATCTTGAAAAAGAACTTGACAAATTCTGTTTTCAACACACTTTACTCTCCTATTTGCCGGATTGTATTTCAAAAATTATTCAAGGTTTTGCGTTTAGTGCTGCACGTTTTAAAGTCACGTATTCCTTAATTTTAATTAGTGGTCAATAAATATTAATAAATTTATACTATACTAGTAGCAGCCCTGTGCTTCACAGGAACAATTACTTGGAGAGGTGGTAGTGTGAGTGTAGAGGTTCAACCGCTTACAAATCAAGCCCAGTCGCGCAAACTTACTGTATGCCTAAATCTTGCGCGCTGATCTTTAGAGTAGAGCGCGAAATTTTAATAGCCACAAACTCCATGCCTAGGTCATTAATTTATAAGGATTGTCGGTTATAGTTCACATTCAATCTCCCGAGACATCGTGGTTAACTGGAAACTGAAGTGCAAAAATAAGCTTAGTATGCAGTTTTCACGTTTTGTTTCCAAATTCTGGTGGAAACGACTGCACACATACCAATTATTTTTTGAAAATCCGCTATAGAATGTGTGCACCACTCCACCGTACCTTGAAATATGTTCCCTTATAAACATATCCCTTATAAGCCGAGTCTTATACATATAGTTATTTGGGCATTTTGCCGGGACCAACCAATTATGTCCCTTATAGTGAGTTTTCCCTTATAGAGTACTCCCTTATAGAGAGATTTGACTGTAATATTATTGTTGTATGTCTTCCGCTGCAACATAATTTATGCCATTAATTTGCGTTGTCAAATATTTTCTCAGCCCTAGACAAACAAACTGTTATATGACACCATAAACACCTATAATTGCATTCACTGCTTTACATAAGCTTACTTGCGTCTTATGTAGTGCCCCGCATGGGTACAAAAATGTCATACCTGGACCTGAACCTGTACCTGAATCATGGGTACATGGATTTTTTGAACCTATACCCGTACCTGTACCTGAATACCTGGGTTCAATTTTCCTGATACTGTACCTGTACTTAAACTAAATCAGGAGTACCTGAACCTGAAAAGTACCTGTACCCAAAAAGTACCCAAAAAAGTACCTGTACCCGGGTATATTTTAAAAGTACCTGAAACTACCCGGGTATTTTCCATTGTACTAATTTAAAGGATTAATAAAATATATTACGCGAAATTAAAATTAAAATATCTGAACCAAAACATTTTGACTTATTGTTAGTAAATTTATTTATCAGATTAGATTTATTTATATTTTTTATTCTTCGAAAGCATGACTAAGTACTAGAATTTTCAGTATATATAAATGATTATCTGTACATAGAGGTTGAAAAGGTAATAGATAGCAAAATCAACGTATGAATAAGTTCAATCCAACAATGCAAATGCAGTGTAATATTTTCTAAACTTTCAATAATGCCGAGAAATTAAACGATTAAGAATTTGGTTTGCACCATGCAATGGAAAACATTTTTTGAATTCAAACTCCTCAGATTTTAACTTCAGCCAAGCTGAGACAAAAACATTTTCTAACGTAACTCCACTCTTATATAAACGTTTATGCGTCAGAAGATCTGGACCATAGGAGAAGGCTTGCTCTATCTTTAGATCTCTGTTCTTTAACAGTTCCAGGAAAAAAATCTAAAAAATCTCTGGTCATTCCAGCTAATGCAGGGTAACTAGTTACGTGTTCCAATACGGTGGAATTAGTTTTCCTGACTGAGCTTATACCTATAAATTTTAATGTAAAATGTTTCAAGGTCAAAAATTGGGAGGAGTTTTTAAAGCTCAACAACACATATACAGGCGTTACTTGGAAATTATTACTGACTGTGAAGTACCTGAAAGTTCAGGTATTTTACATTCAGGTTCAGGTATTTACCAGAGCTGTCCAAAATACATGCTTCCCAAATACAAACTACAAAATACTAAATACATTCTTCCGGCGTCGAAAATACAAACTACAAAATACAAAATACATTCTTCCGGCGTCGAAAATACAAACTACAAAATACAAAATACATTCTTCCGGCGTCGAAAATACAAACTACAAAATACAAAATATATACTCAAAAAGTAAAAAATACAAACTACAAAATACTAAATACATTCTTCAGGCGACGAAAATACAAACTACAAAATACAAAGTACATACTTGAAACGTAGAACATACAAAATCTGGAATTTAGTTTCATGGGATGTTTAAACGATTGAATTTCGTTTTACTTCATTGATTTGATTGGTTTTTGGCATAAACGGAATTTTCAAACCCAAAGAAAGTGCGCCAACAAAAAACACAAGTAGTTTATATAGCGAACAAAATACAAACTACAAAATACATTGCTTACTTTACTTAAGTAAAGACAAAATACAAACTACGAAATACAAAATACATTGCTTCGTAAGATAAAATACAAACTACAAAATACAAAATACATTGCTTCGTAAGACAAAATACAAACTACAAAATACAAAATACATACCTAGCCACAAAAATACACAATACAAAATACAAAAATGTATTTGAAATACGTATTTGAAATACATGTATTTAAAATACCATGTATTTTGGACAGCTCTGGTATTTACCCAGTGCGTACCCGTACCTGATGGGTTTATACCCAAAAGATTGGTTTTTGAACCTGTACCCATACCTGAACCTGAACCTGAATTTTCAGGTATCTAACGACTGAACCTGAACCTGAACCCAAATTGGATGGGTACAAGAAGTATGTACCTGATACGTACCTGTACCTGAACCTGTACCCAAATACCCGGGTAAAACCTGTACCCATGAGGGGCACTAGTCTTATGTGGTTGAAATTATTTTGATCCCGTCAATTTACTCCCTTGGTATTTAGATTATGGTCGTAAAGTTTATGCAAAAATATGAATCGCTCAAGCAATACTGAATGCATTCTGGAATCATGATCAGCTCCAGATATTAAACTCAGGTCAGTTATTCACAATCTTCTCTAACTATTACTTCTAGTATTGTTGCAGATGAGTCTTTAATATAATAAATTTAATAATTTCCTGGAGTGAGAAGTCTTCGGAATGAAGTGCTGAGAAGAAAAATTATTAGAAGTTGGATAAAGCAGAAATGAGAATAAGTCACGAAACACTAATAATTACTATTATTGAATAATGATAAAATCCTATTTTCGAACGACCATGATAACATGAAAACGACCGGGTGGCTGTCACTAGTTCCAATTTTCTAAATTATCTGATTAAATGATAAATTGTCGGAGTTTGTGGAGAACAAATGAAAATGAAAAGACCAATCCAGTTATATCGATTACTCT
Organism: Allacma fusca; assembly: GCA_947179485.1. NCBI lineage: Eukaryota > Metazoa > Arthropoda > Collembola > Symphypleona > Sminthuridae > Allacma > Allacma fusca. Next base: position 39,623,035 of record OX359248.1, on the reverse strand, counting down.
TACAAGTTTTATTTCCGACATATTTACATAAATCTTAACTTGAAGTATGTACTTATATACTATAGTAAGTTTATAGCAATACTTACCACGAAATGATTAATATCTTACAGTAATAATATTAGCTCTGTTACATCAATGATTTCTTACTCTAGAGTATATCGTACTTACGTACTTCAAAGATGAGCATCGATTTTTAAATTATTCTTCTACACATAAGGGGAGTAAATTCGTTGACAGATGAAAATATTGTATTTACGTAATCATACTCTCGTCCCTATACAAGCCTTGCTGAGAATGTGTATTTAGAATGCTAGTGTATCATTAGTGGATCTATGCATATAAAAATTTCAAAATAATAAATACGAAATGAATAATTTAAATAAATTCATCCCATGATTACTTATTTCCATGTTGTTATATATATTTAAACTAATACCAGATCAAAACTAATATCCAAATCCCCCGTCCATTAAGAACTCAGCAAATTCCTTATCGCCTTTCCGGGATCATATTTCACAGTTTCCCCTTATCCTAAAAATAGGTAAATATTTGTGCCTTCCTTGCCCTTTTGTACCATTTCAAAATGCCTTGCCTAGCCTTAAATGCCCTTTTCGTTAAAAGTATAGTATTGGGTGCCTGTAACATATAGCTGGGCCTGGGTTAGTTTGCAGTATGATGCAATTATGTATTGAACGTGTTTGACATGGACGTCAATCTGTGTTATCCTGTATACCAAGGCAGTTAAAATTTATTTAAAAAACCATCGTTCCGCGATTATTTTATGCTGTGGCGTACGGCGGCTTAGCTACGACCATCTCTCCTTCTTCCCTTTATTGTTTTATGACTTATTTCAAAAATTTCTTTTACAAATTTTAAAAAAACTGTTTTAATAATTTCTGGAAAAGTAGTGGAACACAATCGGTGGAACAGTTCAGGAGAAATCAAAGATTTTCTTCTTTTTTATTTTTTTACGCACGAACACGTGAACGAATTTCAACTTATAACAAATTCATCTTAGGAAGTGACCAAAATAATGCTTACAAAATTTTTGAACAAGTTAGGTCGACCAGTTACGGAGGAAAAGTGAGAGAATTATCAACAGATTTAAATTTTACTCACGATACGCTGACCTGATGTCAATCAATAACGAACTCATGCGAGTTTTCGTCCTAAACAATGTTAAAATTATTTTGATGAAATCGGTCAAGTAATGTGCAAGTAAACTGCAGGACATACAGACACACAAGCAACACTATTTTATAAGAGGTCTGACGCCGCCCTAAAAATGAGTCGTCTATTCAACGCTATGTTTTGAAAATATGTATGGAAAGTACGCCAAGCATTTAGGGACTGTGTACTAATGACGTCACTCCAAATTGCCCACTTTTCAACACCCCCTCCCCCAAAATCACATCAAATCATATTTTGTCAACCCCACCCCCACCATCTGACGTCATGTGTAATACTCATGTATTCATTAATACAATAAAGGCTGCATCCTTGATTAAAGCGGGATTAAGTAAAATATTAATAATTTGTGCATATTGTGTGGCTGGATTCCGATGTCTGTGAAAGCCATCAAAAAGATTTGTTGTAACTTAATTCTAAAATATCTAAGATTACTGCTTTTACGTAGTACAATAAACCCTCGTTATTTTTGTATGATGTCAGACAACACTTGCCCCTCCCCTCCTCCTGTCACCCGAAGTCACTCATTCTGCTACTCCCCCTCCCCCTAAATGTATGACGTCATTAGTACACAGTCCCTTATCTCGATTTCTCGCCGTCAGATGCACACTTGCAATGCAATTTTTGATCAGCCTTACCTTAATCCTTAGCATAAATTGAGCCTTCCTATAACCTTGCCTTTAGTACCAAAATTTGCAGTCCTTTCTACTGAAATTCTTTGTTCGCTTATGCATTTTTAAGTCTTCCTTCTTCCTGGCCTTTATTGTAGCCGTTTTTGAACGCCTCCTTTCCTTTGTGCCTTATTCCAAGGCCTTTACCAGGGCAAGGTCCCCATGATTGACCGAGGTTATAATTACCACGCAGTGAGGGATATATATCTGTGTACTTCTGAATTTTTCACTGGCTTAAATACGACCTTGTCTTGAGTCATCTTCATTTCGATTTAATTCTGCAATGACCTCGACTACTATTCTTCACTCATGTAGAATTAATATTACAGTTTCTAATTAAACACACTTAAAGATCATGATAATTATATCGAAATTTTTACTTGCTTGTAATTGTAATAAAAAACCGTTGCACTTTAACTCGCAAAGATAATTACTATACAAGCCTTGTTGAATGGTTGATAAACAGTTGGTACTGCTCACTGTTCTTCCCAACTATTGGCTAGTTTGTATTACCGTGAAGATTGAAATTTATTCGCGCAAATATGTTATTACCTGCAAATTACCTGAAATTTCAAATTCCGATTGAGATATTTCACGTACTGCAAAGTATTCAGTTATTTTTATTTACCCAAACTTGGCGGTAACCAGGCCTGATTTTTCCTGTCCGGATTTTGAAAATACACATCCGACGCTATTATTGAGGACTTTATTTTTTACTAGTGAGAGACTAAACTCCAGGGATTTATTGTAAATCTATTTACGATATTATGAATGTTATCGGTTCATTTGGACACATGTAATGTCATGCATGAGTACACGACTAAGTATTCCTCTTAGTTATTAATGACAAGGTTTGAAAGCAAAGTATATTATACGTGTCCTTCCAATATGCTAAATTTAAATGACTCGAAATTATTCCTTATACACAAATTAGAATCTGATGACTATTCTTTTCTCACCTTAATTAGTTTAATTAAAATTACATGTGGTACAGCTGTGACAGATTCAATGGTTTGGACTCCACATGCCGATTCCAAATCTCTGAAACGAGTATTAGAACTAGGCGGAGATAATTATACTAACAATGAGTGTTCCAAACCATAGCAATCAATGAAACAAGCCAGAGAAGTCACCTCTGGATACAACGAGAATTACTGGACCGAGAGTGAGCAAACCAAACGAACAAGTTTCCAAGTTGCTACACATAATTTTCAGTTTTTACGTAGACACATGCATACAATCGAAATGAGCGGTTTGTACACAGTTCTGGAAGGACCTTAGTTGCATACTTTTTTCAAGTGATGATGAATATGCTAGCCTACATGTGCACTACTTTACAGGATGTCATTTGAAGTGGTTTCCGATTGACTGATAACACGGATCATAAATGAAATCAATGAAGGCAAATCATTTAGCAAAGCGGAGCAACGATTCCATCTTTCGATATACATAGGTATGGAAAACCCTAATCAGAATCTTGACCTGTAAGTAGATAAGGCTACTACGTAGAATCGCAAACTTGGTATAAAAACGTCGGTGAAAATTAAAATCAACACACACCACCGATAACCCCACTAACGACAAGACTTTCCCTTTAACAAATAATAATAATAATAATTTTCGACACCTGACGAGCTAAAATGCTGAAGGTAGTTGCAACGATTGTGCTTGTTGGACTTGTCCAACAGGCGCTTCTTGCCCCATCTCTTGACTCCTTCCTTCTGAAGACACTCAATGAGAAGGGCACCGCCAACGTTTTCGTTAACATGAGAGAGCAGACTTCCGGTGTTCTCATAAATCTTGTAAACACAAACTTTGAGACCCGAGCTGATCGACTGAATGCCGTGACAAACGAGTTGAAAGCATTTACTGCCAAATCTCAAGCCAGTACTCTGCAGCTCCTCGAGCAGGAATCTCAGAACAAACCATACTCCTTCGAGTCCCTGTGGATTACCAACCAGATCTACATCCGTAATGCTGATCTTTCGATTGTCGAGAAGCTGTCTGCACTCCCTGAAGTCCAATCAGTTACGGAAGAAAAATTTGTCCATCTTGATGAGCCTCTGGACCTGACTGTGCACGATAACCTCCCCGCCGCCGAAGACGATGAGTTCCAATGGGGTGTTGAGCAGATTGAAGCTCCTCAAGTTTGGAATTCTGGCAATGAAGGACAGGGTGTAGTCGTAGCAACTATTGACACCGGCGTCCGAGGAACCCACGAGACACTCCGAGACAATCATCGTAAAGCCTACGGTTGGTTTGATCCCGGCAGAGGAACCGCTGAGCCCAACGACCAGAACGGTCACGGAACTCATACCACCGCCAACATTGCGGGGAAATTGCGTGGTGTTGGAGTTGCTCGTGGAGCTCAGTGGATTGCTTGCAAAGGTTGTGCTAGCAGTTCCTGTTCTCAATCTGATCTCACTCGTTGTGGTCAATTCATCGCTTGTCCAACTGACACCGACGGCAACAACCCAGACTGCTCTCAAGCTCCCGACGTCGTCAGCAACAGTTGGGGAGGTGGTCGTGGCAACACTTGGTACAGACCTGTGATCGACACATGGCGGGCAGCCAATATCTTCCCTCTCTTCTCCATTGGTAACTCTGGTCCAAACTGCAACACTGCCAACTCACCTGGAGATGAGGACAACGTCATCGGAGTAGGATCAACCACCATCGACAACATCGTGTCTTACTTCAGCAGTGTCGGTCCGACTCTCATCGGAACACGCATGAAGCCAGATATCTCTGCACCTGGTTCCAATGTCTTCTCCGCCTACTACACCTCGGACACCGCATACGCCACAATGTCTGGAACTAGTATGGCCTGCCCTCATGCCGCCGGAACTGTCGCACTTATGATATCCTCCAGTCCCAATGCCAAGATCAACTACGACATCATTAAGCAAGCATTAGAAGGTGGAAGTGTTCGTACGACAGGTGAGGGAAAGACTTGCTCAGGTGTTGGCGACAACCAATTCCCCAACCATCATGTAGGTCACGGAAGAATCAACGCTAGGCAATCCGTCGTACGACTCCAACAACTCTTAAAGTAATTCAAAGAGTGTCGTTGTCGTACCCGCAATGTTCCAGCTAACTTTGCCCAGCAATGAAAAACATTTATTTTCATGAATTGAATAAAAATAATGCAGTTTGTTCGTATATTTTGCGTTTCTGCTGCTTTTTTCATTTAAACAACCAGAACATTTGCAAAACATTGATATCAACGACTTGGTCAAACTTTACTAATAATTTTTAGGCATATTTTGGGATTTCCCCGCATAGTGGTTTTCTATAACATGGCATTCACTCTTTACTGGCGTTGTAAAATCCTCTCTACAATTTTGCCACGGATAAGGTATACAGTAGATACAGCGACACCTGCCATGATGCCATGTTTTAACTCACCAAGGGATTTTAGGGTGGCGTCAGCCCCCTAGTAAAATAGTATCCGTACGCTAGAGTGTCCTTCCGCACGACATCTCAAAAACTTCTGGACCGAAATCAATGAAATGTTTTACGGATATTACTTGTGTCAACCGTAAGCCTTGTTTCATATTTGGTTGAAATCGGTAGGATAGTTTTCGAAAAAAAATATTGACATTTTGGACTTTAAGTCAAACGCCTGCTCTTGCAGTTACACGTGCATGCATAGAGTGGATCATATGTTAAGAATACAAAACAAATCTATATACTGAATTCTCTTATCCACATTTTAACATTAGTAGTTATGCGCAGTGGTAATTGAAGAGTACAGCGAATTACCTAGTAGGAAACACATAGGCCACGAAACAAGAGTCGTTTGCCCACTTCCAGCTCTACTTCTATTGCTGACTTACAATTAGTTTGGATTTGACTTAATGTCTCTAAATGTATGTTTGTTTTACAAATAAATTACATGAATTAATTTTAAAAAAGCATAATCATTTGATATGGCTTAGGTGTAAACTGTATTTACGAATATTGATGCCACCCGGTCCTCGTGTTTATACTTGTTTTTAGAAAAAGTAAATAGTTTTGTATCGCAACGTAGATTAAAACAGTTATAAACAACATTTAAAGATGGAGTAACATGTTGCGGTAATGATTTCGGCATCCTTTGGAAACCACTATATTGGAAATTCACTGTAAACGAATCGGTTTATTAACTTCCTCGAAACCCAACATATCTAACTATGCATTGTGTACATATTTACTGGCACATAAATGTAGCGCATGTGTGCAATAACAGTAATGCATGATTTGTCCAAAGAAAACTCGTCCCTCGTCATCTCGCGATTTATACTTTTCATTCTTACAAATGCAAGATGTGGTATCAGTTCTTAAAACTGAACGTGAAGACTCCTGTAAAACCAACGACTTCTTATCTACTTTGATCTTCCCATTCCAGCAGTGTTGCCAGCTATTTAGATCATCATTTCTGAGTATTTGTAATTTGGGTCAAAATGTATACATGTGTATATGTGTACAGATGAGTATGTCAGATTCTTACAAATTCGACTTATTACAACTCTACACTTTGTGCAAAATCAATATCAATTGTAATCCTCCACGAAAAACAAGTTGATCTTTTTCCGTGGTCCTACTAGAACATTGCACGGGGTGTCGTATTTATCCGTTTTCTAGGATACATAGGAATAGATGGCCGCTTCGCAACGATTTATCATGCCCCAGAATGGAGTGAATGCGAATTGGCAGCGAGGCAGTGTGTAAATAACACTCAGACGTTATTAAAAGAGGCATTATGTATTTCATGTTGTCATTCCTTTTAGTGACAACAATTATTCGTAGGAGTTCTTAACCATGTATCCTTTTATTCAATGATCACTAGACGGCAGCACGTACAACACTAGTTTATCACTTCACCATGATAGTCCCTTCTCTACTATTCGCATCATTTTTAGAAATAAAATAAACGTTTCTCGGAAAATATTGCACAGATTTCAGACAAAATTGAATTTATCCGAGCTTGTTTTATGAGGAACAGCTCTGTCAAATTTGATTGAATTCGGGATAAATGTAGTTGAGTTATCGCGTCCACGGACGTACAGAAAACATTAGACCATTAGAACGCTTCGCCGCCTTCTGAAGATTGTCACAAACACACGGTATGAAATGACCCCAGTGAAGCACAATTTTCACTCATCAATCACAATTCAGATATTATGTTCACATTTACTAATAATCCGTTGATTAACCTCCGGCTGCCATGACTTACCTACTCAGACTGAGTACTAGAAAAATTTCTGGAGAAATGAGAGGAGTGACAATCAAAATAAGTTCAATATTTCAACAGAAAAACTTATCTGCTGAACTTTGTCTTGGACAAGTTCCACACGACCAGCGTTCACTGAGGTGCTAAAGTTTAGTTCGTAAGTGGCTCTACAAAAACTCCAGGGATTTATTGTAAATCTATTTACGATATTATGAATGTTATCGGTTCATTTGGACACATGTAATGTCATGCATGAGTACACACGACTAAGTATTCCTCTTAGTTATTAGTGACAAGGTTTGAAAGCAAAGTATATTATACGTGTTCTTCCAATATGCTAAATTTAAATGACTCGAAATGATTCCTTATACACAAATTAGAATCTGATGACTATTCTTTTCTCACCTTAATTAGTTTAATTAAAATTACATGTGGTACAGCTGTGACAGATTCAATGGTTTGGACTCCACATGCCGATTCCAAATCTCTGAAACGAGTATTAGAACTAGGCGGAGATAATTATACTAACAATGAGTGTTCCAAACCATAGCAATCAATGAAACAAGCCAGAGAAGTCACCTCTGGATACAATGAGAATTACTGGACCGAGAGTGAGCAAACCAAACGAACAAGTTTCCAAGTTGCTACACATAATTTTCAGTTTTTACGTAGACACATGCATACAATCGAAATGAGCGGTTTGTACACAGTTCTGGAAGGACCTTAGTTGCATACTGTTTTCAAGTGATGATGAATATGCTAGCCTACATGTGCACTACTTTACAGGATGTCATTTGAAGTGGTTTCCGATTGACTGATAACACGGATCATAAATGAAATCAATGAAGGCAAATCATTTAGCAAAGCGGAGCAACGATTCCATCTTTGCATATACATAGGTATGGAAAACCCTAATCAGAATCTTGACCTGTAAGTAGATAAGGCTACTACGTAGAATCGCAAACTTGGTATAAAAACGTCGGTGAAAATTAAAATCAACACACACCACCGATAACCCCACTAACGACAAGACTTTCCCTTTAACAAATAATAATAATAATAATTTTCGACACCTGACGAGCTAAAATGCTGAAGGTAGTTGCAACGATTGTGCTTGTTGGACTTGTCCAACAGGCGCTTCTTGCCCCATCTCTTGACTCCTTCCTTCTGAAGACACTCAATGAGAAGGGCACCGCCAACGTTTTCGTTAACATGAGAGAGCAGACTTCCGGTGTTCTCATAAATCTTGTAAACACAAACTTTGAGACCCGAGCTGATCGACTGAATGCCGTGACAAACGAGTTGAAAGCATTTACTGCCAAATCTCAAGCCAGTACTCTGCAGCTCCTCGAGCAGGAATCTCAGAACAAACCATACTCCTTCGAGTCCCTGTGGATTACCAACCAGATCTACATCCGTAATGCTGATCTTTCGATTGTCGAGAAGCTGTCTGCACTCCCTGAAGTCCAATCAGTTACGGAAGAAAAATTTGTCCATCTTGATGAGCCTCTGGACCTGACTGTGCACGATAACCTCCCCGCCGCCGAAGACGATGAGTTCCAATGGGGTGTTGAGCAGATTGAAGCTCCTCAAGTTTGGAATTCTGGCAATGAAGGACAGGGTGTAGTCGTAGCAACTATTGACACCGGCGTCCGAGGAACCCACGAGACACTCCGAGACAATCATCGTAAAGCCTACGGTTGGTTTGATCCCGGCAGAGGAACCGCTGAGCCCAACGACCAGAACGGTCACGGAACTCATACCACCGCCAACATTGCGGGGAAATTGCGTGGTGTTGGAGTTGCTCGTGGAGCTCAGTGGATTGCTTGCAAAGGTTGTGCTAGCAGTTCCTGTTCTCAATCTGATCTCACTCGTTGTGGTCAATTCATCGCTTGTCCAACTGACACCGACGGCAACAACCCAGACTGCTCTCAAGCTCCCGACGTCGTCAGCAACAGTTGGGGAGGTGGTCGTGGCAACACTTGGTACAGACCTGTGATCGACACATGGCGGGCAGCCAATATCTTCCCTCTCTTCTCCATTGGTAACTCTGGTCCAAACTGCAACACTGCCAACTCACCTGGAGATGAGGACAACGTCATCGGAGTAGGATCAACCACCATCGACAACATCGTGTCTTACTTCAGCAGTGTCGGTCCGACTCTCATCGGAACACGCATGAAGCCAGATATCTCTGCACCTGGTTCCAATGTCTTCTCCGCCTACTACACCTCGGACACCGCATACGCCACAATGTCTGGAACTAGTATGGCCTGCCCTCATGCCGCCGGAACTGTCGCACTTATGATATCCTCCAGTCCCAATGCCAAGATCAACTACGACATCATTAAGCAAGCATTAGAAGGTGGAAGTGTTCGTACGACAGGTGAGGGAAAGACTTGCTCAGGTGTTGGCGACAACCAATTCCCCAACCATCATGTAGGTCACGGAAGAATCAACGCTAGGCAATCCGTCGTACGACTCCAACAACTCTTAAAGTAATTCAAAGAGTGTCGTTGTCGTACCCGCAATGTTCCAGCTAACTTTGCCCAGCAATGAAAAACATTTATTTTCATGAATTGAATAAAAATAATGCAGTTTGTTCGTATATTTTGCGTTTCTGCTGCTTTTTTCATTTAAACAACCAGAACATTTGCAAAACATTGATATCAACGACTTGGTCAAACTTTACTAATAATTTTTAGGCATATTTTGGGATTTCCCCGCATAGTGGTTTTCTATAACATGGCATTCACTCTTTACTGGCGTTGTAAAATCCTCTCTACAATTTTGCCACGGATAAGGTATACAGTAGATACAGCGACACCTGCCATGATGCCATGTTTTAACTCACCAAGGGATTTTAGGGTGGCGTCAGCCCCCTAGTAAAATAGTATCCGTACGCTAGAGTGTCCTTCCGCACGACATCTCAAAAACTTCTGGACCGAAATCAATGAAATGTTTTACGGATATTACTTGTGTCAACCGTAAGCCTTGTTTCGTATTTGGTTGAAATCGGTAGGATAGTTTTCGAAAAAAAATATTGACATTTTGGACTTTAAGTCAAACGCCTGCTCTTGCAGTTACACGTGCATGCATAGAGTGGATCATATGTTAAGAATACAAAACAAATCTATATACTGAATTCTCTTATCCACATTTTAACATTAGTAGTTATGCGCAGTGGTAATTGAAGAGTACAGCGAATTACCTAGTAGGAAACACATAGGCCACGAAACAAGAGTCGTTTCCCCACTTCCAGCTCTACTTCTATTGCTGACTTACAATTAGTTTGGATTTGACTTAATGTCTCTAAATGTATGTTTGTTTTACAAATAAATTACATGAATTAATTTTAAAAAAGCATAATCATTTAATATGGCTTAGGTGTAAACTGTATTTACGAATATTGATGCCACCCGGTCCTCGTGTTTATACTTGTTTTTAGAAAAAGTAAATAGTTTTGTATCGCAACGTAGATTAAAACAGTTATAAACAACATTTAAAGATGGAGTAACATGTTGCGGTAATGATTTCGGCATCCTTTGGAAACCACTATATTGGAAATTCACTGTAAACGAATCGGTTTATTAACTTCCTCGAAACCCAACATATCTAACTATGCATTGTGTACATATTTACTGGCACATAAATGTAGCGCATGTGTGCAATAACAGTAATGCATGATTTGTCCAAAGAAAACTCGTCCCTCGTCATCTCGCGATTTATACTTTTCATTCTTACAAATGCAAGATGTGGTATCAGTTCTTAAAACTGAACGTGAAGACTCCTGTAAAACCAACGACTTCTTATCTACTTTGATCTTCCCATTCCAGCAGTGTTGCCAGCTATTTAGATCATCATTTCTGAGTATTTGTAATTTGGGTCAAAATGTATACATGTGTATATGTGTACAGATGAGTATGTCAGATTCTTACAAATTCGACTTATTACAACTCTACACTTTGTGCAAAATCAATATCAATTGTAATCCTCCACGAAAAACAAGTTGATCTTTTTCCGTGGTCCTACTAGAACATTGCACGGGGTGTCGTATTTATCCGTTTTCTAGGATACATAGGAATAGATGGCCGCTTCGCAACGATTTATCATGCCCCAGAATGGAGTGAATGCGAATTGGCAGCGAGGCAGTGTGTAAATAACACTCGGACGTTATTAAAAGAGGCATTATGTATTTCATGTTGTCATTCCTTTTAGTGACAACAATTATTCGTAGGAGTTCTTAACCATGTATCCTTTTATTCAATGATCACTAGACGGCAGCACGTACAACACTAGTTTATCAGTTCACCATGATAGTCCCTTCTCTACTATTCGCATCATTTTTAGAAATAAAATAAACGTTTCTCGGAAAATATTGCACAGATTTCAGACAAAATTGAATTTATCCGAGCTTGTTTTATGTGGAACAGCTCTGTCAAATTTGATTGAATTCGGAATAAATGTAGTTGAGTTATCGCGTCCACGGACGTACAGAAAACATTAGACCATTAGAACGCTTCGCCGCCTTCTGAAGATTGTCACAAACACACGGTATGAAATGACCCCAGTGAAGCACAATTTTCACTCATCAATCACAATTCAGATATTATGTTCACATTTACTAATAATCCGTTGATTAACCTCCGGCTGCCATGACTTACCTACTCAGACTGAGTACTAGAAAAATTTCTGGAGAAATGAGAGGAGTGACAATCAAAATAAGTTCAATATTTCAACAGAAAAACTTATCTGCTGAACTTTGTCTTGGACAAGTTCCACACGACCAGCGTTCACTGAGGTGCTAAAGTTTAGTTCGTAAGTGGCTCTACAAAAACTCCAGGGATTTATTGTAAATCTATTTACGATATTATGAATGTTATCGGTTCATTTGGACACATGTAATGTCATGCATGAGTACACACGACTAAGTATTCCTCTTAGTTATTAGTGACAAGGTTTGAAAGCAAAGTATATTATACGTGTTCTTCCAATATGCTAAATTTAAATGACTCGAAATTATTCCTTATACACAAATTAGAATCTGATGACTATTCTTTTCTCACCTTAATTAGTTTAATTAAAATTACATGTGGTACAGCTGTGACAGATTCAATGGTTTGGACTCCACATGCCGATTCCAAATCTCTGAAACGAGTATTAGAACTAGGCGGAGATAATTATACTAACAATGAGTGTTCCAAACCATAGCAATCAATGAAACAAGCCAGAGAAGTCACCTCTGGATACAATGAGAATTACTGGACCGAGAGTGAGCAAACCAAACGAACAAGTTTCCAAGTTGCTACACATAATTTTCAGTTTTTACGTAGACACATGCATACAATCGAAATGAGCGGTTTGTACACAGTTCTGGAAGGACCTTAGTTGCATACTGTTTTCAAGTGATGATGAATATGCTAGCCTACATGTGCACTACTTTACAGGATGTCATTTGAAGTGGTTTCCGATTGACTGATAACACGGATCATAAATGAAATCAATGAAGGCAAATCATTTAGCAAAGCGGAGCAACGATTCCATCTTTGCATATACATAGGTATGGAAAACCCTAATCAGAATCTTGACCTGTAAGTAGATAAGGCTACTACGTAGAATCGCAAACTTGGTATAAAAACGTCGGTGAAAATTAAAATCAACACACACCACCGATAACCCCACTAACGACAAGACTTTCCCTTTAACAAATAATAATAATAATAATTTTCGACACCTGACGAGCTAAAATGCTGAAGGTAGTTGCAACGATTGTGCTTGTTGGACTTGTCCAACAGGCGCTTCTTGCCCCATCTCTTGACTCCTTCCTTCTGAAGACACTCAATGAGAAGGGCACCGCCAACGTTTTCGTTAACATGAGAGAGCAGACTTCCGGTGTTCTCAAAAATCTTGTAAACACAAACTTTGAGACCCGAGCTGATCGACTGAATGCCGTGACAAACGAGTTGAAAGCATTTACTGCCAAATCTCAAGCCAGTACTCTGCAGCTCCTCGAGCAGGAATCTCAGAACAAACCATACTCCTTCGAGTCCCTGTGGATTACCAACCAGATCTACATCCGTAATGCTGATCTTTCGATTGTCGAGAAGCTGTCTGCACTCCCTGAAGTCCAATCAGTTACGGAAGAAAAATTTGTCCATCTTGATGAGCCTCTGGACCTGACTGTGCACGATAACCTCCCCGCCGCCGAAGACGATGAGTTCCAATGGGGTGTTGAGCAGATTGAAGCTCCTCAAGTTTGGAATTCTGGCAATGAAGGACAGGGTGTAGTCGTAGCAACTATTGACACCGGCGTCCGAGGAACCCACGAGACACTCCGAGACAATCATCGTAAAGCCTACGGTTGGTTTGATCCCGGCAGAGGAACCGCTGAGCCCAACGACCAGAACGGTCACGGAACTCATACCACCGCCAACATTGCGGGGAAATTGCGTGGTGTTGGAGTTGCTCGTGGAGCTCAGTGGATTGCTTGCAAAGGTTGTGCTAGCAGTTCCTGTTCTCAATCTGATCTCACTCGTTGTGGTCAATTCATCGCTTGTCCAACTGACACCGACGGCAACAACCCAGACTGCTCTCAAGCTCCCGACGTCGTCAGCAACAGTTGGGGAGGTGGTCGTGGCAACACTTGGTACAGACCTGTGATCGACACATGGCGGGCAGCCAATATCTTCCCTCTCTTCTCCATTGGTAACTCTGGTCCAAACTGCAACACTGCCAACTCACCTGGAGATGAGGACAACGTCATCGGAGTAGGATCAACCACCATCGACAACATCGTGTCTTACTTCAGCAGTGTCGGTCCGACTCTCATCGGAACACGCATGAAGCCAGATATCTCTGCACCTGGTTCCAATGTCTTCTCCGCCTACTACACCTCGGACACCGCATACGCCACAATGTCTGGAACTAGTATGGCCTGCCCTCATGCCGCCGGAACTGTCGCACTTATGATATCCTCCAGTCCCAATGCCAAGATCAACTACGACATCATTAAGCAAGCATTAGAAGGTGGAAGTGTTCGTACGACAGGTGAGGGAAAGACTTGCTCAGGTGTTGGCGACAACCAATTCCCCAACCATCATGTAGGTCACGGAAGAATCAACGCTAGGCAATCCGTCGTACGACTCCAACAACTCTTAAAGTAATTCAAAGAGTGTCGTTGTCGTACCCGCAATGTTCCAGCTAACTTTGCCCAGCAATGAAAAACATTTATTTTCATGAATTGAATAAAAATAATGCAGTTTGTTCGTATATTTTGCGTTTCTGCTGCTTTTTTCATTTAAACAACCAGAACATTTGCAAAACATTGATATCAACGACTTGGTCAAACTTTACTAATAATTTTTAGGCATATTTTGGGATTTCCCCGCATAGTGGTTTTCTATAACATGGCATTCACTCTTTACTGGCGTTGTAAAATCCTCTACAATTTTGCCACGGATAAGGTATACAGTAGATACAGCGACACCTGCCATGATGCCATGTTTTAACTCACCAAGGGATTTTAGGGTGGCGTCAGCCCCCTAGTAAAATAGTATCCGTACGCTAGAGTGTCCTTCCGCACGACATCTCAAAAACTTCTGGACCGAAATCAATGAAATGTTTTACGGATATTACTTGTGTCAACCGTAAGCCTTGTTTCGTATTTGGTTGAAATCGGTAGGATAGTTTTCGAAAAAAAATATTGACATTTTGGACTTTAAGTCAAACGCCTGCTCTTGCAGTTACACGTGCATGCATAGAGTGGATCATATGTTAAGAATACAAAACAAATCTATATACTGAATTCTCTTATCCACATTTTAACATTAGTAGTTATGCGCAGTGGTAATTGAAGAGTACAGCGAATTACCTAGTAGGAAACACATAGGCCACGAAACAAGAGTCGTTTCCCCACTTCCAGCTCTACTTCTATTGCTGACTTACAATTAGTTTGGATTTGACTTAATGTCTCTAAATGTATGTTTGTTTTACAAATAAATTACATGAATTAATTTTAAAAAAGCATAATCATTTAATATGGCTTAGGTGTAAACTGTATTTACGAATATTGATGCCACCCGGTCCTCGTGTTTATACTTGTTTTTAGAAAAAGTAAATAGTTTTGTATCGCAACGTAGATTAAAACAGTTATAAACAACATTTAAAGATGGAGTAACATGTTGCGGTAATGATTTCGGCATCCTTTGGAAACCACTATATTGGAAATTCACTGTAAACGAATCGGTTTATTAACTTCCTCGAAACCCAACATATCTAACTATGCATTGTGTACATATTTACTGGCACATAAATGTAGCGCATGTGTGCAATAACAGTAATGCATGATTTGTCCAAAGAAAACTCGTCCCTCGTCATCTCGCGATTTATACTTTTCATTCTTACAAATGCAAGATGTGGTATCAGTTCTTAAAACTGAACGTGAAGACTCCTGTAAAACCAACGACTTCTTATCTACTTTGATCTTCCCATTCCAGCAGTGTTGCCAGCTATTTAGATCATCATTTCTGAGTATTTGTAATTTGGGTCAAAATGTATACATGTGTATATGTGTACATATAGTATGTCAGATTCTTACAAATTCGACTTATTACAACTCTACACTTTGTGCAAAATCAATATCAATTGTAATCCTCCACGAAAAACAAGTTGATCTTTTTCCGTGGTCCTACTAGAACATTGCACCGGGTGTCGTATTTATCCGTTTTCTAGGATACATAGGAATAGATGGCCGCTTCGCAACGATTTATCATGCCCCAGAATGGAGTGAATGCGAATTGGCAGCGAGGCAGTGTGTAAATAACACTCGGACGTTATTAAAAGAGGCATTATGTATTTCTTGTTGTCATTCCTTTTAGTGACAACAATTATTCGTAGGAGTTCTTAACCATGTATCCTTTTATTCAATGATCACTAGACGGCAGCACGTACAACACTAGTTTATCACTTCACCATGATAGTCCCTTCTCTACTATTCGCATCATTTTTAGAAATAAAATAAACGTTTCTCGGAAAATATTGCACAGATTTCAGACAAAATTGAATTTATCCGAGCTTGTTTTATGAGGAACAGCTCTGTCAAATTTGATTGAATTCGGGATAAATGTAGTTGAGTTATCGCGTCCACGGACGTACAGAAAACATTAGACCATTAGAACGCTTCGCCGCCTTCTGAAGATTGTCACAAACACACGGTATGAAATGACCCCAGTGAAGCACAATTTTCACTCATCAATCACAATTCAGATATTATGTTCACATTTACTAATAATCCGTTGATTAACCTCCGGCTGCCATGACTTACCTACTCAGACTGAGTACTAGAAAAATTTCTGGAGAAATGAGAGGAGTGACAATCAAAATAAGTTCAATATTTCAACAGAAAAACTTATCTGCTGAACTTTGTCTTGGACAAGTGCCACACGACCAGCGTTCACTGAGGTGCTGAAGTTTAGTTCGTAAGTGGCTCTACAAAAACTCCAGGGATTTATTGTAAATCTATTTACGATATTATGAATGTTATCGGTTCATTTGGACACATGTAATGTCATGCATGAGTACACACGACTAAGTATTCCTCTTAGTTATTAGTGACAAGGTTTGAAAGCAAAGTATATTATACGTGTTCTTCCAATATGCTAAATTTAAATGACTCGAAATTATTCCTTATACACAAATTAGAATCTGATGACTATTCTTTTCTCACCTTAATTAGTTTAATTAAAATTACATGTGGTACAGCTGTGACAGATTCAATGGTTTGGACTCCACATGCCGATTCCAAATCTCTGAAACGAGTATTAGAACTAGGCGGAGATAATTATACTAACAATGAGTGTTCCAAACCATAGCAATCAATGAAACAAGCCAGAGAAGTCACCTCTGGATACAATGAGAATTACTGGACCGAGAGTGAGCAAACCAAACGAACAAGTTTCCAAGTTGCTACACATAATTTTCAGTTTTTACGTAGACACATGCATACAATCGAAATGAGCGGTTTGTACACAGTTCTGGAAGGACCTTAGTTGCATACTGTTTTCAAGTGATGATGAATATGCTAGCCTACATGTGCACTACTTTACAGGATGTCATTTGAAGTGGTTTCCGATTGACTGATAACACGGATCATAAATGAAATCAATGAAGGCAAATCATTTAGCAAAGCGGAGCAACGATTCCATCTTTGCATATACATAGGTATGGAAAACCCTAATCAGAATCTTGACCTGTAAGTAGATAAGGCTACTACGTAGAATCGCAAACTTGGTATAAAAACGTCGGTGAAAATTAAAATCAACACACACCACCGATAACCCCACTAACGACAAGACTTTCCCTTTAACAAATAATAATAATAATAATTTTCGACACCTGACGAGCTAAAATGCTGAAGGTAGTTGCAACGATTGTGCTTGTTGGACTTGTCCAACAGGCGCTTCTTGCCCCATCTCTTGACTCCTTCCTTCTGAAGACACTCAATGAGAAGGGCACCGCCAACGTTTTCGTTAACATGAGAGAGCAGACTTCCGGTGTTCTCAAAAATCTTGTAAACACAAACTTTGAGACCCGAGCTGATCGACTGAATGCCGTGACAAACGAGTTGAAAGCATTTACTGCCAAATCTCAAGCCAGTACTCTGCAGCTCCTCGAGCAGGAATCTCAGAACAAACCATACTCCTTCGAGTCCCTGTGGATTACCAACCAGATTTACATCCGTAATGCTGATCTTTCGATTGTCGAGAAGCTGTCTGCACTCCCTGAAGTCCAATCAGTTACGGAAGAAAAATTTGTCCATCTTGATGAGCCTCTGGACCTGACTGTGCACGATAACCTCCCCGCCGCCGAAGACGATGAGTTCCAATGGGGTGTTGAGCAGATTGAAGCTCCTCAAGTTTGGAATTCTGGCAATGAAGGACAGGGTGTAGTCGTAGCAACTATTGACACCGGCGTCCGAGGAACCCACGAGACACTCCGAGACAATCATCGTAAAGCCTACGGTTGGTTTGATCCCGGCAGAGGAACCGCTGAGCCCAACGACCAGAACGGTCACGGAACTCATACCACCGCCAACATTGCGGGGAAATTGCGTGGTGTTGGAGTTGCTCGTGGAGCTCAGTGGATTGCTTGCAAAGGTTGTGCTAGCAGTTCCTGTTCTCAATCTGATCTCACTCGTTGTGGTCAATTCATCGCTTGTCCAACTGACACCGACGGCAACAACCCAGACTGCTCTCAAGCTCCCGACGTCGTCAGCAACAGTTGGGGAGGTGGTCGTGGCAACACTTGGTACAGACCTGTGATCGACACATGGCGGGCAGCCAATATCTTCCCTCTCTTCTCCATTGGTAACTCTGGTCCAAACTGCAACACTGCCAACTCACCTGGAGATGAGGACAACGTCATCGGAGTAGGATCAACCACCATCGACAACATCGTGTCTTACTTCAGCAGTGTCGGTCCGACTCTCATCGGAACACGCATGAAGCCAGATATCTCTGCACCTGGTTCCAATGTCTTCTCCGCCTACTACACCTCGGACACCGCATACGCCACAATGTCTGGAACTAGTATGGCCTGCCCTCATGCCGCCGGAACTGTCGCACTTATGATATCCTCCAGTCCCAATGCCAAGATCAACTACGACATCATTAAGCAAGCATTAGAAGGTGGAAGTGTTCGTACGACAGGTGAGGAAAAGACTTGCTCAGGTGTTGGCGACAACCAATTCCCCAACCATCATGTAGGTCACGGAAGAATCAACGCTAGGCAATCCGTCGTACGACTCCAACAACTCTTAAAGTAATTCAAAGAGTGTCGTTGTCGTACCCGCAATGTTCCAGCTAACTTTGCCCAGCAATGAAAAACATTTATTTTCATGAATTGAATAAAAATAATGCAGTTTGTTCGTATATTTTGCGTTTCTGCTGCTTTTTTCATTTAAACAACCAGAACATTTGCAAAACATTGATATCAACGACTTGGTCAAACTTTACTAATAATTTTTAGGCATATTTTGGGATTTCCCCGCATAGTGGTTTTCTATAACATGGCATTCACTCTTTACTGGCGTTGTAAAATCCTCTACAATTTTGCCACGGATAAGGTATACAGTAGATACAGCGACACCTGCCATGATGCCATGTTTTAACTCACCAAGGGATTTTAGGGTGGCGTCAGCCCCCTAGTAAAATAGTATCCGTACGCTAGAGTGTCCTTCCGCACGACATCTCAAAAACTTCTGGACCGAAATCAATGAAATGTTTTACGGATATTACTTGTGTCAACCGTAAGCCTTGTTTCGTATTTGGTTGAAATCGGTAGGATAGTTTTCGAAAAAAAATATTGACATTTTGGACTTTAAGTCAAACGCCTGCTCTTGCAGTTACACGTGCATGCATAGAGTGGATCATATGTTAAGAATACAAAACAAATCTATATACTGAATTCTCTTATCCACATTTTAACATTAGTAGTTATGCGCAGTGGTAATTGAAGAGTACAGCGAATTACCTAGTAGGAAACACATAGGCCACGAAACAAGAGTCGTTTCCCCACTTCCAGCTCTACTTCTATTGCTGACTTACAATTAGTTTGGATTTGACTTAATGTCTCTAAATGTATGTTTGTTTTACAAATAAATTACATGAATTAATTTTAAAAAAGCATAATCATTTAATATGGCTTAGGTGTAAACTGTATTTACGAATATTGATGCCACCCGGTCCTCGTGTTTATACTTGTTTTTAGAAAAAGTAAATAGTTTTGTATCGCAACGTAGATTAAAACAGTTATAAACAACATTTAAAGATGGAGTAACATGTTGCGGTAATGATTTCGGCATCCTTTGGAAACCACTATATTGGAAATTCACTGTAAACGAATCGGTTTATTAACTTCCTCGAAACCCAACATATCTAACTATGCATTGTGTACATATTTACTGGCACATAAATGTAGCGCATGTGTGCAATAACAGTAATGCATGATTTGTCCAAAGAAAACTCGTCCCTCGTCATCTCGCGATTTATACTTTTCATTCTTACAAATGCAAGATGTGGTATCAGTTCTTAAAACTGAACGTGAAGACTCCTGTAAAACCAACGACTTCTTATCTACTTTGATCTTCCCATTCCAGCAGTGTTGCCAGCTATTTAGATCATCATTTCTGAGTATTTGTAATTTGGGTCAAAATGTATACATGTGTATATGTGTACATATAGTATGTCAGATTCTTACAAATTCGACTTATTACAACTCTACACTTTGTGCAAAATCAATATCAATTGTAATCCTCCACGAAAAACAAGTTGATCTTTTTCCGTGGTCCTACTAGAACATTGCACCGGGTGTCGTATTTATCCGTTTTCTAGGATACATAGGAATAGATGGCCGCTTCGCAACGATTTATCATGCCCCAGAATGGAGTGAATGCGAATTGGCAGCGAGGCAGTGTGTAAATAACACTCGGACGTTATTAAAAGAGGCATTATGTATTTCTTGTTGTCATTCCTTTTAGTGACAACAATTATTCGTAGGAGTTCTTAACCATGTATCCTTTTATTCAATGATCACTAGACGGCAGCACGTACAACACTAGTTTATCACTTCACCATGATAGTCCCTTCTCTACTATTCGCATCATTTTTAGAAATAAAATAAACGTTTCTCGGAAAATATTGCACAGATTTCAGACAAAATTGAATTTATCCGAGCTTGTTTTATGAGGAACAGCTCTGTCAAATTTGATTGAATTCGGGATAAATGTAGTTGAGTTATCGCGTCCACGGACGTACAGAAAACATTAGACCATTAGAACGCTTCGCCGCCTTCTGAAGATTGTCACAAACACACGGTATGAAATGACCCCAGTGAAGCACAATTTTCACTCATCAATCACAATTCAGATATTATGTTCACATTTACTAATAATCCGTTGATTAACCTCCGGCTGCCATGACTTACCTACTCAGACTGAGTACTAGAAAAATTTCTGGAGAAATGAGAGGAGTGACAATCAAAATAAGTTCAATATTTCAACAGAAAAACTTATCTGCTGAACTTTGTCTTGGACAAGTGCCACACGACCAGCGTTCACTGAGGTGCTGAAGTTTAGTTCGTAAGTGGCTCTACAAAAACTCCAGGGATTTATTGTAAATCTATTTACGATATTATGAATGTTATCGGTTCATTTGGACACATGTAATGTCATGCATGAGTACACACGACTAAGTATTCCTCTTAGTTATTAGTGACAAGGTTTGAAAGCAAAGTATATTATACGTGTTCTTCCAATATGCTAAATTTAAATGACTCGAAATTATTCCTTATACACAAATTAGAATCTGATGACTATTCTTTTCTCACCTTAATTAGTTTAATTAAAATTACATGTGGTACAGCTGTGACAGATTCAATGGTTTGGACTCCACATGCCGATTCCAAATCTCTGAAACGAGTATTAGAACTAGGCGGAGATAATTATACTAACAATGAGTGTTCCAAACCATAGCAATCAATGAAACAAGCCAGAGAAGTCACCTCTGGATACAATGAGAATTACTGGACCGAGAGTGAGCAAACCAAACGAACAAGTTTCCAAGTTGCTACACATAATTTTCAGTTTTTACGTAGACACATGCATACAATCGAAATGAGCGGTTTGTACACAGTTCTGGAAGGACCTTAGTTGCATACTGTTTTCAAGTGATGATGAATATGCTAGCCTACATGTGCACTACTTTACAGGATGTCATTTGAAGTGGTTTCCGATTGACTGATAACACGGATCATAAATGAAATCAATGAAGGCAAATCATTTAGCAAAGCGGAGCAACGATTCCATCTTTGCATATACATAGGTATGGAAAACCCTAATCAGAATCTTGACCTGTAAGTAGATAAGGCTACTACGTAGAATCGCAAACTTGGTATAAAAACGTCGGTAAAAATTAAAATCAACACACACCACCGATAACCCCACTAACGACAAGACTTTCCCTTTAACAAATAATAATAATAATAATTTTCGACACCTGACGAGCTAAAATGCTGAAGGTAGTTGCAACGATTGTGCTTGTTGGACTTGTCCAACAGGCGCTTCTTGCCCCATCTCTTGACTCCTTCCTTCTGAAGACACTCAATGAGAAGGGCACCGCCAACGTTTTCGTTAACATGAGAGAGCAGACTTCCGGTGTTCTCAAAAATCTTGTAAACACAAACTTTGAGACCCGAGCTGATCGACTGAATGCCGTGACAAACGAGTTGAAAGCATTTACTGCCAAATCTCAAGCCAGTACTCTGCAGCTCCTCGAGCAGGAATCTCAGAACAAACCATACTCCTTCGAGTCCCTGTGGATTACCAACCAGATTTACATCCGTAATGCTGATCTTTCGATTGTCGAGAAGCTGTCTGCACTCCCTGAAGTCCAATCAGTTACGGAAGAAAAATTTGTCCATCTTGATGAGCCTCTGGACCTGACTGTGCACGATAACCTCCCCGCCGCCGAAGACGATGAGTTCCAATGGGGTGTTGAGCAGATTGAAGCTCCTCAAGTTTGGAATTCTGGCAATGAAGGACAGGGTGTAGTCGTAGCAACTATTGACACCGGCGTCCGAGGAACCCACGAGACACTCCGAGACAATCATCGTAAAGCCTACGGTTGGTTTGATCCCGGCAGAGGAACCGCTGAGCCCAACGACCAGAACGGTCACGGAACTCATACCACCGCCAACATTGCGGGGAAATTGCGTGGTGTTGGAGTTGCTCGTGGAGCTCAGTGGATTGCTTGCAAAGGTTGTGCTAGCAGTTCCTGTTCTCAATCTGATCTCACTCGTTGTGGTCAATTCATCGCTTGTCCAACTGACACCGACGGCAACAACCCAGACTGCTCTCAAGCTCCCGACGTCGTCAGCAACAGTTGGGGAGGTGGTCGTGGCAACACTTGGTACAGACCTGTGATCGACACATGGCGGGCAGCCAATATCTTCCCTCTCTTCTCCATTGGTAACTCTGGTCCAAACTGCAACACTGCCAACTCACCTGGAGATGAGGACAACGTCATCGGAGTAGGATCAACCACCATCGACAACATCGTGTCTTACTTTAGCAGTGTCGGTCCGACTCTCATCGGAACACGCATGAAGCCAGATATCTCTGCACCTGGTTCCAATGTCTTCTCCGCCTACTACACCTCGGACACCGCATACGCCACAATGTCTGGAACTAGTATGGCCTGCCCTCATGCCGCCGGAACTGTCGCACTTATGATATCCTCCAGTCCCAATGCCAAGATCAACTACGACATCATTAAGCAAGCATTAGAAGGTGGAAGTGTTCGTACGACAGGTGAGGGAAAGACTTGCTCAGGTGTTGGCGACAACCAATTCCCCAACCATCATGTAGGTCACGGAAGAATCAACGCTAGGCAATCCGTCGTACGACTCCAACAACTCTTAAAGTAATTCAAAGAGTGTCGTTGTCGTACCCGCAATGTTCCAGCTAACTTTGCCCAGCAATGAAAAACATTTATTTTCATGAATTGAATAAAAATAATGCAGTTTGTTCGTATATTTTGCGTTTCTGCTGCTTTTTTCATTTAAACAACCAGAACATTTGCAAAACATTGATATCAACGACTTGGTCAAACTTTACTAATAATTTTTAGGCATATTTTGGGATTTCCCCGCATAGTGGTTTTCTATAACATGGCATTCACTCTTTACTGGCGTTGTAAAATCCTCTACAATTTTGCCACGGATAAGGTATACAGTAGATACAGCGACACCTGCCATGATGCCATGTTTTAACTCACCAAGGGATTTTAGGGTGGCGTCAGCCCCCTAGTAAAATAGTATCCGTACGCTAGAGTGTCCTTCCGCACGACATCTCAAAAACTTCTGGACCGAAATCAATGAAATGTTTTACGGATATTACTTGTGTCAACCGTAAGCCTTGTTTCGTATTTGGTTGAAATCGGTAGGATAGTTTTCGAAAAAAAATATTGACATTTTGGACTTTAAGTCAAACGCCTGCTCTTGCAGTTACACGTGCATGCATAGAGTGGATCATATGTTAAGAATACAAAACAAATCTATATACTGAATTCTCTTATCCACATTTTAACATTAGTAGTTATGCGCAGTGGTAATTGAAGAGTACAGCGAATTACCTAGTAGGAAACACATAGGCCACGAAACAAGAGTCGTTTCCCCACTTCCAGCTCTACTTCTATTGCTGACTTACAATTAGTTTGGATTTGACTTAATGTCTCTAAATGTATGTTTGTTTTACAAATAAATTACATGAATTAATTTTAAAAAAGCATAATCATTTGATATGGCTTAGGTGTAAACTGTATTTACGAATATTGATGCCACCCGGTCCTCGTGTTTATACTTGTTTTTAGAAAAAGTAAATAGTTTTGTATCGCAACGTAGATTAAAACAGTTATAAACAACATTTAAAGATGGAGTAACATGTTGCGGTAATGATTTCGGCATCCTTTGGAAACCACTATATTGGAAATTCACTGTAAACGAATCGGTTTATTAACTTCCTCGAAACCCAACATATCTAACTATGCATTGTGTACATATTTACTGGCACATAAATGTAGCGCATGTGTGCAATAACAGTAATGCATGATTTGTCCAAAGAAAACTCGTCCCTCGTCATCTCGCGATTTATACTTTTCATTCTTACAAATGCAAGATGTGGTATCAGTTCTTAAAACTGAACGTGAAGACTCCTGTAAAACCAACGACTTCTTATCTACTTTGATCTTCCCATTCCAGCAGTGTTGCCAGCTATTTAGATCATCATTTCTGAGTATTTGTAATTTGGGTCAAAATGTATACATGTGTATATGTGTACAGATGAGTATGTCAGATTCTTACAAATTCGACTTATTACAACTCTACACTTTGTGCAAAATCAATATCAATTGTAATCCTCCACGAAAAACAAGTTGATCTTTTTCCGTGGTCCTACTAGAACATTGCACGGGGTGTCGTATTTATCCGTTTTCTAGGATACATAGGAATAGATGGCCGCTTCGCAACGATTTATCATGCCCCAGAATGGAGTGAATGCGAATTGGCAGCGAGGCAGTGTGTAAATAACACTCAGACGTTATTAAAAGAGGCATTATGTATTTCATGTTGTCATTCCTTTTAGTGACAACAATTATTCGTAGGAGTTCTTAACAATGTATCCTTTTATTCAATGATCACTAGACGGCAGCACGTACAACACTAGTTTATCACTTCACCATGATAGTCTCTTCTCTACTATTCGCATCATTTTTAGAAATAAAATAAACGTTTCTCGGAAAATATTGCACAGATTTCAGACAAAATTGAATTTATCCGAGCTTGTTTTATGAGGAACAGCTCTGTCAAATTTGATTGAATTCGGGATAAATGTAGTTGAGTTATCGCGTCCACGGACGTACAGAAAACATTAGACCATTAGAACGCTTCGCCGCCTTCTGAAGATTGTCACAAACACACGGTATGAAATGACCCCAGTGAAGCACAATTTTCACTCATCAATCACAATTCAGATATTATGTTCACATTTACTAATAATCCGTTGATTAACCTCCGGCTGCCATGACTTACCTACTCAGACTGAGTACTAGAAAAATTTCTGGAGAAATGAGAGGAGTGACAATCAAAATAAGTTCAATATTTCAACAGAAAAACTTATCTGCTGAACTTTGTCTTGGACAAGTGCCACACGACCAGCGTTCACTGAGGTGCTGAAGTTTAGTTCGTAAGTGGCTCTACAAAAACTCCAGGGATTTATTGTAAATCTATTTACGATATTATGAATGTTATCGGTTCATTTGGACACATGTAATGTCATGCATGAGTACACACGACTAAGTATTCCTCTTAGTTATTAGTGACAAGGTTTGAAAGCAAAGTATATTATACGTGTTCTTCCAATATGCTAAATTTAAATGACTCGAAATTATTCCTTATACACAAATTAGAATCTGATGACTATTCTTTTCTCACCTTAATTAGTTTAATTAAAATTACATGTGGTACAGCTGTGACAGATTCAATGGTTTGGACTCCACATGCCGATTCCAAATCTCTGAAACGAGTATTAGAACTAGGCGGAGATAATTATACTAACAATGAGTGTTCCAAACCATAGCAATCAATGAAACAAGCCAGAGAAGTCACCTCTGGATACAATGAGAATTACTGGACCGAGAGTGAGCAAACCAAACGAACAAGTTTCCAAGTTGCTACACATAATTTTCAGTTTTTACGTAGACACATGCATACAATCGAAATGAGCGGTTTGTACACAGTTCTGGAAGGACCTTAGTTGCATACTGTTTTCAAGTGATGATGAATATGCTAGCCTACATGTGCACTACTTTACAGGATGTCATTTGAAGTGGTTTCCGATTGACTGATAACACGGATCATAAATGAAATCAATGAAGGCAAATCATTTAGCAAAGCGGAGCAACGATTCCATCTTTGCATATACATAGGTATGGAAAACCCTAATCAGAATCTTGACCTGTAAGTAGATAAGGCTACTACGTAGAATCGCAAACTTGGTATAAAAACGTCGGTAAAAATTAAAATCAACACACACCACCGATAACCCCACTAACGACAAGACTTTCCCTTTAACAAATAATAATAATAATAATTTTCGACACCTGACGAGCTAAAATGCTGAAGGTAGTTGCAACGATTGTGCTTGTTGGACTTGTCCAACAGGCGCTTCTAGCCCCATCTCTTGACTCCTTCCTTCTGAAGACACTCAATGAGAAGGGCACCGCCAACGTTTTCGTTAACATGAGAGAGCAGACTTCCGGTGTTCTCAAAAATCTTGTAAACACAAACTTTGAGACCCGAGCTGATCGACTGAATGCCGTGACAAACGAGTTGAAAGCATTTACTGCCAAATCTCAAGCCAGTACTCTGCAGCTCCTCGAGCAGGAATCTCAGAACAAACCATACTCCTTCGAGTCCCTGTGGATTACCAACCAGATCTACATCCGTAATGCTGATCTTTCGATTGTCGAGAAGCTGTCTGCACTCCCTGAAGTCCAATCAGTTACGGAAGAAAAATTTGTCCATCTTGATGAGCCTCTGGACCTGACTGTGCACGATAACCTCCCCGCCGCCGAAGACGATGAGTTCCAATGGGGTGTTGAGCAGATTGAAGCTCCTCAAGTTTGGAATTCTGGCAATGAAGGACAGGGTGTAGTCGTAGCAACTATTGACACCGGCGTCCGAGGAACCCACGAGACACTCCGAGACAATCATCGTAAAGCCTACGGTTGGTTTGATCCCGGCAGAGGAACCGCTGAGCCCAACGACCAGAACGGTCACGGAACTCATACCACCGCCAACATTGCGGGGAAATTGCGTGGTGTTGGAGTTGCTCGTGGAGCTCAGTGGATTGCTTGCAAAGGTTGTGCTAGCAGTTCCTGTTCTCAATCTGATCTCACTCGTTGTGGTCAATTCATCGCTTGTCCAACTGACACCGACGGCAACAACCCAGACTGCTCTCAAGCTCCCGACGTCGTCAGCAACAGTTGGGGAGGTGGTCGTGGCAACACTTGGTACAGACCTGTGATCGACACATGGCGGGCAGCCAATATCTTCCCTCTCTTCTCCATTGGTAACTCTGGTCCAAACTGCAACACTGCCAACTCACCTGGAGATGAGGACAACGTCATCGGAGTAGGATCAACCACCATCGACAACATCGTGTCTTACTTCAGCAGTGTCGGTCCGACTCTCATCGGAACACGCATGAAGCCAGATATCTCTGCACCTGGTTCCAATGTCTTCTCCGCCTACTACACCTCGGACACCGCATACGCCACAATGTCTGGAACTAGTATGGCCTGCCCTCATGCCGCCGGAACTGTCGCACTTATGATATCCTCCAGTCCCAATGCCAAGATCAACTACGACATCATTAAGCAAGCATTAGAAGGTGGAAGTGTTCGTACGACAGGTGAGGGAAAGACTTGCTCAGGTGTTGGCGACAACCAATTCCCCAACCATCATGTAGGTCACGGAAGAATCAACGCTAGGCAATCCGTCGTACGACTCCAACAACTCTTAAAGTAATTCAAAGAGTGTCGTTGTCGTACCCGCAATGTTCCAGCTAACTTTGCCCAGCAATGAAAAACATTTATTTTCATGAATTGAATAAAAATAATGCAGTTTGTTCGTATATTTTGCGTTTCTGCTGCTTTTTTCATTTAAACAACCAGAACATTTGCAAAACATTGATATCAACGACTTGGTCAAACTTTACTAATAATTTTTAGGCATATTTTGGGATTTCCCCGCATAGTGGTTTTCTATAACATGGCATTCACTCTTTACTGGCGTTGTAAAATCCTCTACAATTTTGCCACGGATAAGGTATACAGTAGATACAGCGACACCTGCCATGATGCCATGTTTTAACTCACCAAGGGATTTTAGGGTGGCGTCAGCCCCCTAGTAAAATAGTATCCGTACGCTAGAGTGTCCTTCCGCACGACATCTCAAAAACTTCTGGACCGAAATCAATGAAATGTTTTACGGATATTACTTGTGTCAACCGTAAGCCTTGTTTCGTATTTGGTTGAAATCGGTAGGATAGTTTTCGAAAAAAAATATTGACATTTTGGACTTTAAGTCAAACGCCTGCTCTTGCAGTTACACGTGCATGCATAGAGTGGATCATATGTTAAGAATACAAAACAAATCTATATACTGAATTCTCTTATCCACATTTTAACATTAGTAGTTATGCGCAGTGGTAATTGAAGAGTACAGCGAATTACCTAGTAGGAAACACATAGGCCACGAAACAAGAGTCGTTTCCCCACTTCCAGCTCTACTTCTATTGCTGACTTACAATTAGTTTGGATTTGACTTAATGTCTCTAAATGTATGTTTGTTTTACAAATAAATTACATGAATTAATTTTAAAAAAGCATAATCATTTGATATGGCTTAGGTGTAAACTGTATTTACGAATATTGATGCCACCCGGTCCTCGTGTTTATACTTGTTTTTAGAAAAAGTAAATAGTTTTGTATCGCAACGTAGATTAAAACAGTTATAAACAACATTTAAAGATGGAGTAACATATTGCGGTAATGATTTCGGCATCCTTTGGAAACCACTATATTGGAAATTCACTGTAAACGAATCGGTTTATTAACTTCCTCGAAACCCAACATATCTAACTATGCATTGTGTACATATTTACTGGCACATAAATGTAGCGCATGTGTGCAATAACAGTAATGCATGATTTGTCCAAAGAAAACTCGTCCCTCGTCATCTCGCGATTTATACTTTTCATTCTTACAAATGCAAGATGTGGTATCAGTTCTTAAAACTGAACGTGAAGACTCCTGTAAAACCAACGACTTCTTATCTACTTTGATCTTCCCATTCCAGCAGTGTTGCCAGCTATTTAGATCATCATTTCTGAGTATTTGTAATTTGGGTCAAAATGTATACATGTGTATATGTGTACAGATGAGTATGTCAGATTCTTACAAATTCGACTTATTACAACTCTACACTTTGTGCAAAATCAATATCAATTGTAATCCTCCACGAAAAACAAGTTGATCTTTTTCCGTGGTCCTACTAGAACATTGCACGGGGTGTCGTATTTATCCGTTTTCTAGGATACATAGGAATAGATGGCCGCTTCGCAACGATTTATCATGCCCCAGAATGGAGTGAATGCGAATTGGCAGCGAGGCAGTGTGTAAATAACACTCAGACGTTATTAAAAGAGGCATTATGTATTTCATGTTGTCATTCCTTTTAGTGACAACAATTATTCGTAGGAGTTCTTAACAATGTATCCTTTTATTCAATGATCACTAGACGGCAGCACGTACAACACTAGTTTATCACTTCACCATGATAGTCTCTTCTCTACTATTCGCATCATTTTTAGAAATAAAATAAACGTTTCTCGGAAAATATTGCACAGATTTCAGACAAAATTGAATTTATCCGAGCTTGTTTTATGAGGAACAGCTCTGTCAAATTTGATTGAATTCGGGATAAATGTAGTTGAGTTATCGCGTCCACGGACGTACAGAAAACATTAGACCATTAGAACGCTTCGCCGCCTTCTGAAGATTGTCACAAACACACGGTATGAAATGACCCCAGTGAAGCACAATTTTCACTCATCAATCACAATTCAGATATTATGTTCACATTTACTAATAATCCGTTGATTAACCTCCGGCTGCCATGACTTACCTACTCAGACTGAGTACTAGAAAAATTTCTGGAGAAATGAGAGGAGTGACAATCAAAATAAGTTCAATATTTCAACAGAAAAACTTATCTGCTGAACTTTGTCTTGGACAAGTGCCACACGACCAGCGTTCACTGAGGTGCTGAAGTTTAGTTAGTAAGTGGCTCTACAAAAACTCCAGGGATTTATTGTAAATCTATTTACGATATTATGAATGTTATCGGTTCATTTGGACACATGTAATGTCATGCATGAGTACACACGACTAAGTATTCCTCTTAGTTATTAGTGACAAGGTTTGAAAGCAAAGTATATTATACGTGTTCTTCCAATATGCTAAATTTAAATGACTCGAAATTATTCCTTATACACAAATTAGAATCTGATGACTATTCTTTTCTCACCTTAATTAGTTTAATTAAAATTACATGTGGTACAGCTGTGACAGATTCAATGGTTTGGACTCCACATGCCGATTCCAAATCTCTGAAACGAGTATTAGAACTAGGCGGAGATAATTATACTAACAATGAGTGTTCCAAACCATAGCAATCAATGAAACAAGCCAGAGAAGTCACCTCTGGATACAATGAGAATTACTGGACCGAGAGTGAGCAAACCAAACGAACAAGTTTCCAAGTTGCTACACATAATTTTCAGTTTTTACGTAGACACATGCATACAATCGAAATGAGCGGTTTGTACACAGTTCTGGAAGGACCTTAGTTGCATACTGTTTTCAAGTGATGATGAATATGCTAGCCTACATGTGCACTACTTTACAGGATGTCATTTGAAGTGGTTTCCGATTGACTGATAACACGGATCATAAATGAAATCAATGAAGGCAAATCATTTAGCAAAGCGGAGCAACGATTCCATCTTTGCATATACATAGGTATGGAAAACCCTAATCAGAATCTTGACCTGTAAGTAGATAAGGCTACTACGTAGAATCGCAAACTTGGTATAAAAACGTCGGTAAAAATTAAAATCAACACACACCACCGATAACCCCACTAACGACAAGACTTTCCCTTTAACAAATAATAATAATAATAATTTTCGACACCTGACGAGCTAAAATGCTGAAGGTAGTTGCAACGATTGTGCTTGTTGGACTTGTCCAACAGGCGCTTCTAGCCCCATCTCTTGACTCCTTCCTTCTGAAGACACTCAATGAGAAGGGCACCGCCAACGTTTTCGTTAACATGAGAGAGCAGACTTCCGGTGTTCTCAAAAATCTTGTAAACACAAACTTTGAGACCCGAGCTGATCGACTGAATGCCGTGACAAACGAGTTGAAAGCATTTACTGCCAAATCTCAAGCCAGTACTCTGCAGCTCCTCGAGCAGGAATCTCAGAACAAACCATACTCCTTCGAGTCCCTGTGGATTACCAACCAGATCTACATCCGTAATGCTGATCTTTCGATTGTCGAGAAGCTGTCTGCACTCCCTGAAGTCCAATCAGTTACGGAAGAAAAATTTGTCCATCTTGATGAGCCTCTGGACCTGACTGTGCACGATAACCTCCCCGCCGCCGAAGACGATGAGTTCCAATGGGGTGTTGAGCAGATTGAAGCTCCTCAAGTTTGGAATTCTGGCAATGAAGGACAGGGTGTAGTCGTAGCAACTATTGACACCGGCGTCCGAGGAACCCACGAGACACTCCGAGACAATCATCGTAAAGCCTACGGTTGGTTTGATCCCGGCAGAGGAACCGCTGAGCCCAACGACCAGAACGGTCACGGAACTCATACCACCGCCAACATTGCGGGGAAATTGCGTGGTGTTGGAGTTGCTCGTGGAGCTCAGTGGATTGCTTGCAAAGGTTGTGCTAGCAGTTCCTGTTCTCAATCTGATCTCACTCGTTGTGGTCAATTCATCGCTTGTCCAACTGACACCGACGGCAACAACCCAGACTGCTCTCAAGCTCCCGACGTCGTCAGCAACAGTTGGGGAGGTGGTCGTGGCAACACTTGGTACAGACCTGTGATCGACACATGGCGGGCAGCCAATATCTTCCCTCTCTTCTCCATTGGTAACTCTGGTCCAAACTGCAACACTGCCAACTCACCTGGAGATGAGGACAACGTCATCGGAGTAGGATCAACCACCATCGACAACATCGTGTCTTACTTCAGCAGTGTCGGTCCGACTCTCATCGGAACACGCATGAAGCCAGATATCTCTGCACCTGGTTCCAATGTCTTCTCCGCCTACTACACCTCGGACACCGCATACGCCACAATGTCTGGAACTAGTATGGCCTGCCCTCATGCCGCCGGAACTGTCGCACTTATGATATCCTCCAGTCCCAATGCCAAGATCAACTACGACATCATTAAGCAAGCATTAGAAGGTGGAAGTGTTCGTACGACAGGTGAGGGAAAGACTTGCTCAGGTGTTGGCGACAACCAATTCCCCAACCATCATGTAGGTCACGGAAGAATCAACGCTAGGCAATCCGTCGTACGACTCCAACAACTCTTAAAGTAATTCAAAGAGTGTCGTTGTCGTACCCGCAATGTTCCAGCTAACTTTGCCCAGCAATGAAAAACATTTATTTTCATGAATTGAATAAAAATAATGCAGTTTGTTCGTATATTTTGCGTTTCTGCTGCTTTTTTCATTTAAACAACCAGAACATTTGCAAAACATTGATATCAACGACTTGGTCAAACTTTACTAATAATTTTTAGGCATATTTTGGGATTTCCCCGCATAGTGGTTTTCTATAACATGGCATTCACTCTTTACTGGCGTTGTAAAATCCTCTCTACAATTTTGCCACGGATAAGGTATACAGTAGATACAGCGACACCTGCCATGATGCCATGTTTTAACTCACCAAGGGATTTTAGGGTGGCGTCAGCCCCCTAGTAAAATAGTATCCGTACGCTAGAGTGTCCTTCCGCACGACATCTCAAAAACTTCTGGACCGAAATCAATGAAATGTTTTACGGATATTACTTGTGTCAACCGTAAGCCTTGTTTCGTATTTGGTTGAAATCGGTAGGATAGTTTTCGAAAAAAAATATTGACATTTTGGACTTTAAGTCAAACGCCTGCTCTTGCAGTTACACGTGCATGCATAGAGTGGATCATATGTTAAGAATACAAAACAAATCTATATACTGAATTCTCTTATCCACATTTTAACATTAGTAGTTATGCGCAGTGGTAATTGAAGAGTACAGCGAATTACCTAGTAGGAAACACATAGGCCACGAAACAAGAGTCGTTTCCCCACTTCCAGCTCTACTTCTATTGCTGACTTACAATTAGTTTGGATTTGACTTAATGTCTCTAAATGTATGTTTGTTTTACAAATAAATTACATGAATTAATTTTAAAAAAGCATAATCATTTGATATGGCTTAGGTGTAAACTGTATTTACGAATATTGATGCCACCCGGTCCTCGTGTTTATACTTGTTTTTAGAAAAAGTAAATAGTTTTGTATCGCAACGTAGATTAAAACAGTTATAAACAACATTTAAAGATGGAGTAACATGTTGCGGTAATGATTTCGGCATCCTTTGGAAACCACTATATTGGAAATTCACTGTAAACGAATCGGTTTATTAACTTCCTCGAAACCCAACATATCTAACTATGCATTGTGTACATATTTACTGGCACATAAATGTAGCGCATGTGTGCAATAACAGTAATGCATGATTTGTCCAAAGAAAACTCGTCCCTCGTCATCTCGCGATTTATACTTTTCATTCTTACAAATGCAAGATGTGGTATCAGTTCTTAAAACTGAACGTGAAGACTCCTGTAAAACCAACGACTTCTTATCTACTTTGATCTTCCCATTCCAGCAGTGTTGCCAGCTATTTAGATCATCATTTCTGAGTATTTGTAATTTGGGTCAAAATGTATACATGTGTATATGTGTACAGATGAGTATGTCAGATTCTTACAAATTCGACTTATTACAACTCTACACTTTGTGCAAAATCAATATCAATTGTAATCCTCCACGAAAAACAAGTTGATCTTTTTCCGTGGTCCTACTAGAACATTGCACGGGGTGTCGTATTTATCCGTTTTCTAGGATACATAGGAATAGATGGCCGCTTCGCAACGATTTATCATGCCCCAGAATGGAGTGAATGCGAATTGGCAGCGAGGCAGTGTGTAAATAACACTCAGACGTTATTAAAAGAGGCATTATGTATTTCATGTTGTCATTCCTTTTAGTGACAACAATTATTCGTAGGAGTTCTTAACCATGTATCCTTTTATTCAATGATCACTAGACGGCAGCACGTACAACACTAGTTTATCACTTCACCATGATAGTCCCTTCTCTACTATTCGCATCATTTTTAGAAATAAAATAAACGTTTCTCGGAAAATATTGCACAGATTTCAGACAAAATTGAATTTATCCGAGCTTGTTTTATGAGGAACAGCTCTGTCAAATTTGATTGAATTCGGGATAAATGTAGTTGAGTTATCGCGTCCACGGACGTACAGAAAACATTAGACCATTAGAACGCTTCGCCGCCTTCTGAAGATTGTCACAAACACACGGTATGAAATGACCCCAGTGAAGCACAATTTTCACTCATCAATCACAATTCAGATATTATGTTCACATTTACTAATAATCCGTTGATTAACCTCCGGCTGCCATGACTTACCTACTCAGACTGAGTACTAGAAAAATTTCTGGAGAAATGAGAGGAGTGACAATCAAAATAAGTTCAATATTTCAACAGAAAAACTTATCTGCTGAACTTTGTCTTGGACAAGTGCCACACGACCAGCGTTCACTGAGGTGCTGAAGTTTAGTTAGTAAGTGGCTCTACAAAAACTCCAGGGATTTATTGTAAATCTATTTACGATATTATGAATGTTATCGGTTCATTTGGACACATGTAATGTCATGCATGAGTACACACGACTAAGTATTCCTCTTAGTTATTAGTGACAAGGTTTGAAAGCAAAGTATATTATACGTGTTCTTCCAATATGCTAAATTTAAATGACTCGAAATTATTCCTTATACACAAATTAGAATCTGATGACTATTCTTTTCTCACCTTAATTAGTTTAATTAAAATTACATGTGGTACAGCTGTGACAGATTCAATGGTTTGGACTCCACATGCCGATTCCAAATCTCTGAAACGAGTATTAGAACTAGGCGGAGATAATTATACTAACAATGAGTGTTCCAAACCATAGCAATCAATGAAACAAGCCAGAGAAGTCACCTCTGGATACAATGAGAATTACTGGACCGAGAGTGAGCAAACCAAACGAACAAGTTTCCAAGTTGCTACACATAATTTTCAGTTTTTACGTAGACACATGCATACAATCGAAATGAGCGGTTTGTACACAGTTCTGGAAGGACCTTAGTTGCATACTGTTTTCAAGTGATGATGAATATGCTAGCCTACATGTGCACTACTTTACAGGATGTCATTTGAAGTGGTTTCCGATTGACTGATAACACGGATCATAAATGAAATCAATGAAGGCAAATCATTTAGCAAAGCGGAGCAACGATTCCATCTTTGCATATACATAGGTATGGAAAACCCTAATCAGAATCTTGACCTGTAAGTAGATAAGGCTACTACGTAGAATCGCAAACTTGGTATAAAAACGTCGGTAAAAATTAAAATCAACACACACCACCGATAACCCCACTAACGACAAGACTTTCCCTTTAACAAATAATAATAATAATAATTTTCGACACCTGACGAGCTAAAATGCTGAAGGTAGTTGCAACGATTGTGCTTGTTGGACTTGTCCAACAGGCGCTTCTAGCCCCATCTCTTGACTCCTTCCTTCTGAAGACACTCAATGAGAAGGGCACCGCCAACGTTTTCGTTAACATGAGAGAGCAGACTTCCGGTGTTCTCAAAAATCTTGTAAACACAAACTTTGAGACCCGAGCTGATCGACTGAATGCCGTGACAAACGAGTTGAAAGCATTTACTGCCAAATCTCAAGCCAGTACTCTGCAGCTCCTCGAGCAGGAATCTCAGAACAAACCATACTCCTTCGAGTCCCTGTGGATTACCAACCAGATCTACATCCGTAATGCTGATCTTTCGATTGTCGAGAAGCTGTCTGCACTCCCTGAAGTCCAATCAGTTACGGAAGAAAAATTTGTCCATCTTGATGAGCCTCTGGACCTGACTGTGCACGATAACCTCCCCGCCGCCGAAGACGATGAGTTCCAATGGGGTGTTGAGCAGATTGAAGCTCCTCAAGTTTGGAATTCTGGCAATGAAGGACAGGGTGTAGTCGTAGCAACTATTGACACCGGCGTCCGAGGAACCCACGAGACACTCCGAGACAATCATCGTAAAGCCTACGGTTGGTTTGATCCCGGCAGAGGAACCGCTGAGCCCAACGACCAGAACGGTCACGGAACTCATACCACCGCCAACATTGCGGGGAAATTGCGTGGTGTTGGAGTTGCTCGTGGAGCTCAGTGGATTGCTTGCAAAGGTTGTGCTAGCAGTTCCTGTTCTCAATCTGATCTCACTCGTTGTGGTCAATTCATCGCTTGTCCAACTGACACCGACGGCAACAACCCAGACTGCTCTCAAGCTCCCGACGTCGTCAGCAACAGTTGGGGAGGTGGTCGTGGCAACACTTGGTACAGACCTGTGATCGACACATGGCGGGCAGCCAATATCTTCCCTCTCTTCTCCATTGGTAACTCTGGTCCAAACTGCAACACTGCCAACTCACCTGGAGATGAGGACAACGTCATCGGAGTAGGATCAACCACCATCGACAACATCGTGTCTTACTTCAGCAGTGTCGGTCCGACTCTCATCGGAACACGCATGAAGCCAGATATCTCTGCACCTGGTTCCAATGTCTTCTCCGCCTACTACACCTCGGACACCGCATACGCCACAATGTCTGGAACTAGTATGGCCTGCCCTCATGCCGCCGGAACTGTCGCACTTATGATATCCTCCAGTCCCAATGCCAAGATCAACTACGACATCATTAAGCAAGCATTAGAAGGTGGAAGTGTTCGTACGACAGGTGAGGGAAAGACTTGCTCAGGTGTTGGCGACAACCAATTCCCCAACCATCATGTAGGTCACGGAAGAATCAACGCTAGGCAATCCGTCGTACGACTCCAACAACTCTTAAAGTAATTCAAAGAGTGTCGTTGTCGTACCCGCAATGTTCCAGCTAACTTTGCCCAGCAATGAAAAACATTTATTTTCATGAATTGAATAAAAATAATGCAGTTTGTTCGTATATTTTGCGTTTCTGCTGCTTTTTTCATTTAAACAACCAGAACATTTGCAAAACATTGATATCAACGACTTGGTCAAACTTTACTAATAATTTTTAGGCATATTTTGGGATTTCCCCGCACAGTGGTTTTCTATAACATGGCATTCACTCTTTACTGGCGTTGTAAAATCCTCTCTACAATTTTGCCACGGATAAGGTATACAGTAGATACAGCGACACCTGCCATGATGCCATGTTTTAACTCACCAAGGGATTTTAGGGTGGCGTCAGCCCCCTAGTAAAATAGTATCCGTACGCTAGAGTGTCCTTCCGCACGACATCTCAAAAACTTCTGGACCGAAATCAATGAAATGTTTTACGGATATTACTTGTGTCAACCGTAAGCCTTGTTTCGTATTTGGTTGAAATCGGTAGGATAGTTTTCGAAAAAAAATATTGACATTTTGGACTTTAAGTCAAACGCCTGCTCTTGCAGTTACACGTGCATGCATAGAGTGGATCATATGTTAAGAATACAAAACAAATCTATATACTGAATTCTCTTATCCACATTTTAACATTAGTAGTTATGCGCAGTGGTAATTGAAGAGTACAGCGAATTACCTAGTAGGAAACACATAGGCCACGAAACAAGAGTCGTTTCCCCACTTCCAGCTCTACTTCTATTGCTGACTTACAATTAGTTTGGATTTGACTTAATGTCTCTAAATGTATGTTTGTTTTACAAATAAATTACATGAATTAATTTTAAAAAAGCATAATCATTTAATATGGCTTAGGTGTAAACTGTATTTACGAATATTGATGCCACCCGGTCCTCGTGTTTATACTTGTTTTTAGAAAAAGTACATAGTTTTGTATCGCAACGTAGATTAAAACAGTTATAAACAACATTTAAAGATGGAGTAACATGTTGCGGTAATGATTTCGGCATCCTTTGGAAACCACTATATTGGAAATTCACTGTAAACGAATCGGTTTATTAACTTCCTCGAAACCCAACATATCTAACTATGCATTGTGTACATATTTACTGGCACATAAATGTAGCGCATGTGTGCAATAACAGTAATGCATGATTTGTCCAAAGAAAACTCGTCCCTCGTCATCTCGCGATTTATACTTTTCATTCTTACAAATGCAAGATGTGGTATCAGTTCTTAAAACTGAACGTGAAGACTCCTGTAAAACCAACGACTTCTTATCTACTTTGATCTTCCCATTCCAGCAGTGTTGCCAGCTATTTAGATCATCATTTCTGAGTATTTGTAATTTGGGTCAAAATGTATACATGTGTATATGTGTACAGATGAGTATGTCAGATTCTTACAAATTCGACTTATTACAACTCTACACTTTGTGCAAAATCAATATCAATTGTAATCCTCCACGAAAAACAAGTTGATCTTTTTCCGTGGTCCTACTAGAACATTGCACGGGGTGTCGTATTTATCCGTTTTCTAGGATACATAGGAATAGATGGCCGCTTCGCAACGATTTATCATGCCCCAGAATGGAGTGAATGCGAATTGGCAGCGAGGCAGTGTGTAAATAACACTCAGACGTTATTAAAAGAGGCATTATGTATTTCATGTTGTCATTCCTTTTAGTGACAACAATTATTCGTAGGAGTTCTTAACAATGTATCCTTTTATTCAATGATCACTAGACGGCAGCACGTACAACACTAGTTTATCACTTCACCATGATAGTCTCTTCTCTACTATTCGCATCATTTTTAGAAATAAAATAAACGTTTTTCGGAAAATATTGCACAGATTTCAGACAAAATTGAATTTATCCGAGCTTGTTTTATGAGGAACAGCTCTGTCAAATTTGATTGAATTCGGGATAAATGTAGTTGAGTTATCGCGTCCACTGACGTACAGAAAACATTAGACCATTAGAACGCTTCGCCGCCTTCTGAAGATTGTCACAAACACACGGTATGAAATGACCCCAGTGAAGCACAATTTTCACTCATCAATCACAATTCAGATATTATGTTCACATTTACTAATAATCCGTTGATTAACCTCCGGCTGCCATGACTTACCTACTCAGACTGAGTACTAGAAAAATTTCTGGAGAAATGAGAGGAGTGACAATCAAAATAAGTTCAATATTTCAACAGAAAAACTTATCTGCTGAACTTTGTCTTGGACAAGTGCCACACGACCAGCGTTCACTGAGGTGCTGAAGTTTAGTTCGTAAGTGGCTCTACAAAAACTCCAGGAATTTATTGTAAATCTATTTACGATATTATGAATGTTATCGGTTCATTTGGACACATGTAATGTCATGCATGAGTACACACGACTAAGTATTCCTCTTAGTTATTAGTGACAAGGTTTGAAAGCAAAGTATATTATACGTATTCTTCCAATATGCTAAATTTAAATGACTCGAAATTATTCCTTATACACAAATTAGAATCTGATGACTATTCTTTTCTCACCTTAATTAGTTTAATTAAAATTACATGTGGTACAGCTGTGACAGATTCAATGGTTTGGACTCCACATGCCGATTCCAAATCTCTGAAACGAGTATTAGAACTAGGCGGAGATAATTATACTAACAATGAGTGTTCCAAACCATAGCAATCAATGAAACAAGCCAGAGAAGTCACCTCTGGATACAATGAGAATTACTGGACCGAGAGTGAGCAAACCAAACGAACAAGTTTCCAAGTTGCTACACATAATTTTCAGTTTTTACGTAGACACATGCATACAATCGAAATGAGCGGTTTGTACACAGTTCTGGAAGGACCTTAGTTGCATACTGTTTTCAAGTGATGATGAATATGCTAGCCTACATGTGCACTACTTTACAGGATGTCATTTGAAGTGGTTTCCGATTGACTGATAACACGGATCATAAATGAAATCAATGAAGGCAAATCATTTAGCAAAGCGGAGCAACGATTCCATCTTTGCATATACATAGGTATGGAAAACCCTAATCAGAATCTTGACCTGTAAGTAGATAAGGCTACTACGTAGAATCGCAAACTTGGTATAAAAACGTCGGTAAAAATTAAAATCAACACACACCACCGATAACCCCACTAACGACAAGACTTTCCCTTTAACAAATAATAATAATAATAATTTTCGACACCTGACGAGCTAAAATGCTGAAGGTAGTTGCAACGATTGTGCTTGTTGGACTTGTCCAACAGGCGCTTCTAGCCCCATCTCTTGACTCCTTCCTTCTGAAGACACTCAATGAGAAGGGCACCGCCAACGTTTTCGTTAACATGAGAGAGCAGACTTCCGGTGTTCTCAAAAATCTTGTAAACACAAACTTTGAGACCCGAGCTGATCGACTGAATGCCGTGACAAACGAGTTGAAAGCATTTACTGCCAAATCTCAAGCCAGTACTCTGCAGCTCCTCGAGCAGGAATCTCAGAACAAACCATACTCCTTCGAGTCCCTGTGGATTACCAACCAGATCTACATCCGTAATGCTGATCTTTCGATTGTCGAGAAGCTGTCTGCACTCCCTGAAGTCCAATCAGTTACGGAAGAAAAATTTGTCCATCTTGATGAGCCTCTGGACCTGACTGTGCACGATAACCTCCCCGCCGCCGAAGACGATGAGTTCCAATGGGGTGTTGAGCAGATTGAAGCTCCTCAAGTTTGGAATTCTGGCAATGAAGGACAGGGTGTAGTCGTAGCAACTATTGACACCGGCGTCCGAGGAACCCACGAGACACTCCGAGACAATCATCGTAAAGCCTACGGTTGGTTTGATCCCGGCAGAGGAACCGCTGAGCCCAACGACCAGAACGGTCACGGAACTCATACCACCGCCAACATTGCGGGGAAATTGCGTGGTGTTGGAGTTGCTCGTGGAGCTCAGTGGATTGCTTGCAAAGGTTGTGCTAGCAGTTCCTGTTCTCAATCTGATCTCACTCGTTGTGGTCAATTCATCGCTTGTCCAACTGACACCGACGGCAACAACCCAGACTGCTCTCAAGCTCCCGACGTCGTCAGCAACAGTTGGGGAGGTGGTCGTGGCAACACTTGGTACAGACCTGTGATCGACACATGGCGGGCAGCCAATATCTTCCCTCTCTTCTCCATTGGTAACTCTGGTCCAAACTGCAACACTGCCAACTCACCTGGAGATGAGGACAACGTCATCGGAGTAGGATCAACCACCATCGACAACATCGTGTCTTACTTTAGCAGTGTCGGTCCGACTCTCATCGGAACACGCATGAAGCCAGATATCTCTGCACCTGGTTCCAATGTCTTCTCCGCCTACTACACCTCGGACACCGCATACGCCACAATGTCTGGAACTAGTATGGCCTGCCCTCATGCCGCCGGAACTGTCGCACTTATGATATCCTCCAGTCCCAATGCCAAGATCAACTACGACATCATTAAGCAAGCATTAGAAGGTGGAAGTGTTCGTACGACAGGTGAGGGAAAGACTTGCTCAGGTGTTGGCGACAACCAATTCCCCAACCATCATGTTGGTCACGGAAGAATCAACGCTAGGCAATCCGTCGTACGACTCCAACAGCTCTTACGGAAGTAATTTAAAGTCTTAACGTGTCGTTGTCACGCAATGCTACAGATAATTTCATATCGTAAGGAAAAACGTTTAATTTTGATGACTTGAATAAAATTTATGCATTCCGTACGTTCAGCGTTTCTCCTGCTTTTTCATTTATACAACAAGAAAATTCGAAAATATATTGACATCAACGAATAGACACGTGCATTGGTACTGTCATCAACCACCGACAATAATCTCCAGACAAAAACACGAAACCCGCTCTACCAAAACCCAGCACAACTGGATAATCATGAATGTACATACATGCACAGATATGTACATGTCTAGATTTTCAATCAGTACTCAATGCCCACTTTCCCTCATTGTCAGTACTTCATTACCTGTTCTCATGTACGTATAAAGTTACAGTAATGCATATTTTGTCCAAAGAAAACTCATCGTTCACCATCTTGGTAAGTACATGTGCAAATTCTGTCAATCTCGTCCCCCATTCTTAAAACTACGAACGACAAGAATCTCGCAGAAACGAATTGTTGTCTGTTTTCATTCCCGAAACAAAATTATTTGGATTCTTAATTTCCATTTAGTATACATCTGTTCCTTTCAAGATACGTGTACTGACTGACGAGCTGAACATGTAACCACTTCATGTGTAGCTGATGTGGGTAGATCTTAGGGGCGAAGTGAAGCACATTTCATACTATGATATCAGGATGTCTGTTTGTGCGTCTTCACAATACTGCCGAACCAGACAATATAAACCTTTTCCGCTGACACGTTACCCAATCGAACTG
Source organism: Allacma fusca (assembly GCA_947179485.1). Lineage (NCBI taxonomy): Eukaryota > Metazoa > Arthropoda > Collembola > Symphypleona > Sminthuridae > Allacma > Allacma fusca. Next base: position 39,580,063 of record OX359248.1, on the reverse strand, counting down.
ATGCTTATTGAAATTGGAAAAGATGGGGCCACCCGTTTGCACTCCCGAAATGTATAGAAACCAATATAAATACATCCCATTACATACCACTGCGATAGGTGGCGCAGTAATTAGGTGCTGCCTGTACAAACCTGGTTTGTGCGTTACTACAATGCCAAACTACACATGTCCCGAAAAATTGTATTATCCAAATAGAGCTCATTAATCCACATGCTATATAAGCTAAAATATCGCAACAGTTTCATCTATAGCTACTGCGTCTCACGTTTAACTTTTTCATATTTGACAAAGCACGTACTCACCACAAATATTAGTTATTCTATCCCATTTATAGCAATTAGGTATATGTCCCTGCACCTTTCGGGATTGTCACATGTGACGTTTACAAATTAACTGCCGAGTTAAATGTTTTAACCAGTGGGACGCTTGATACATGCACCGATCTCCGTATCTATCTAAGGAGTATTTCTATAACAAATTGAGGGATTAATGATTTCATTGTGTTGTAAAGTTCAGCAAATTTATTCCATTGGAATACTTGAGATTTCTGGTTGTGCCATGTAGTGAATGAGATAAGCTCCTTTTGAACCCATCGAGAGGCTTTACCTCATGAAAATGCCTGTACAAAATGTTAGGACTGTACGGTTGCAGCTATATACAAGGAAAACAAGGGCTAAAATACGGGAAGATAAACGAGTCAATGTGAAAACAACAGATAATAATAATTATTATTATTACTTAAAGAGGTTTGTCAAATGCAACAATAAAATATAGTGCTGTGGTTACACTTTTGACATGCATATACGAACTAGCCAGTAGCATCTGTAGATATAGCTGCGCTCAATAGGTCGCTCAAAGTTATAGAGTTCCACGAATCACTGCCTCTGGTCTGGAAGCACTAAATGTGTACAAGCGAGATAATTGAAACCGACATTCCAAATCGCTACACATGATCTTATGTTTAGATCTGGATATAGATGCATGTCGTTCAAACCAATGGGTTTGTCAACAAGTTTGGAGGATCTTTGGTGCATAATGTTTACAATTTGTGGCTAGCATTTGAACCATAATATGCATTACATATCAGAATGGATAATTTGAAGTGGTTTTCATTGACTGATAAGACCCATCACAAGAGAAAGCAATGAAGCCAATTATTCGACAAAGGAGTACATCAATCGCATCTTGGGACAAAGGTATGGAAAACCCGATTCAGAAACTTGACCTCCGAGGAGATATGACCATTACGTGTAAGCACAAGGTTGGTATAAAAAGGTTGTTGAAAACGAAAATCAGCACATACCATCAGTGATCGTGCTCCGAGTAAAAGGTTTGCTTCAATAAAGATTTTCAAAACCAAATATTATTATTTTTGACACCTGACGAGCTGAAATGCTGAAGGTAGTTGCAACGATTGTGCTTGTTGGACTTGTCCAACAGGCGCTTCTAGCCCCATCTCTTGACTCCTTCCTTCTGAAGACACTCAATGAGAAGGGCACCGCCAACGTTTTCGTTAACATGAGAGAGCAGACTTCCGGTGTTCTCAAAAATCTTGTAAACACAAACTTTGAGACCCGAGCTGATCGACTGAATGCCGTGACAAACGAGTTGAAAGCATTTACTGCCAAATCTCAAGCCAGTACTCTGCAGCTCCTCGAGCAGGAATCTCAGAACAAACCATACTCCTTCGAGTCCCTGTGGATTACCAACCAGATCTACATCCGTAATGCTGATCTTTCGATTGTCGAGAAGCTGTCTGCACTCCCTGAAGTCCAATCAGTTACGGAAGAAAAATTTGTCCATCTTGATGAGCCTCTGGACCTGACTGTGCACGATAACCTCCCCGCCGCCGAAGACGATGAGTTCCAATGGGGTGTTGAGCAGATTGAAGCTCCTCAAGTTTGGAATTCTGGCAATGAAGGACAGGGTGTAGTCGTAGCAACTATTGACACCGGCGTCCGAGGAACCCACGAGACACTCCGAGACAATCATCGTAAAGCCTACGGTTGGTTTGATCCCGGCAGAGGAACCGCTGAGCCCAACGACCAGAACGGTCACGGAACTCATACCACCGCCAACATTGCGGGGAAATTGCGTGGTGTTGGAGTTGCTCGTGGAGCTCAGTGGATTGCTTGCAAAGGTTGTGCTAGCAGTTCCTGTTCTCAATCTGATCTCACTCGTTGTGGTCAATTCATCGCTTGTCCAACTGACACCGACGGCAACAACCCAGACTGCTCTCAAGCTCCCGACGTCGTCAGCAACAGTTGGGGAGGTGGTCGTGGCAACACTTGGTACAGACCTGTGATCGACACATGGCGGGCAGCCAATATCTTCCCTCTCTTCTCCATTGGTAACTCTGGTCCAAACTGCAACACTGCCAACTCACCTGGAGATGAGGACAACGTCATCGGAGTAGGATCAACCACCATCGACAACATCGTGTCTTACTTCAGCAGTGTCGGTCCGACTCTCATCGGAACACGCATGAAGCCAGATATCTCTGCACCTGGTTCCAATGTCTTCTCCGCCTACTACACCTCGGACACCGCATACGCCACAATGTCTGGAACTAGTATGGCCTGCCCTCATGCCGCCGGAACTGTCGCACTTATGATATCCTCCAGTCCCAATGCCAAGATCAACTACGACATCATTAAGCAAGCATTAGAAGGTGGAAGTGTTCGTACGACAGGTGAGGGAAAGACTTGCTCAGGTGTTGGCGACAACCAATTCCCCAACCATCATGTTGGTCACGGAAGAATCAACGCTAGGCAATCCGTCGTACGACTCCAACAGCTCTTACGGAAGTAATTTAAAGTCTTAACGTGTCGTTGTCACGCAATGCTACAGATAATTTCATATCGTAAGGAAAAACGTTTAATTTTGATGACTTGAATAAAATTTATGCATTCCGTACGTTCAGCGTTTCTCCTGCTTTTTCATTTATACAACAAGAAAATTCGAAAATATATTGACATCAACGAATAGACACGTGCATTGGTACTGTCATCAACCACCGACAATAATCTCCAGACAAAAACACGAAACCCGCTCTACCAAAACCCAGCACAACTGGATAATCATGAATGTACATACATGCACAGATATGTACATGTCTAGATTTTCAATCAGTACTCAATGCCCACTTTCCCTCATTGTCAGTACTTCATTACCTGTTCTCATGTACGTATAAAGTTACAGTAATGCATATTTTGTCCAAAGAAAACTCATCGTTCACCATCTTGGTAAGTACATGTGCAAATTCTGTCAATCTCGTCCCCCATTCTTAAAACTACGAACGACAAGAATCTCGCAGAAACGAATTGTTGTCTGTTTTCATTCCCGAAACAAAATTATTTGGATTCTTAATTTCCATTTAGTATACATCTGTTCCTTTCAAGATACGTGTACTGACTGACGAGCTGAACATGTAACCACTTCATGTGTAGCTGATGTGGGTAGATCTTAGGGGCGAAGTGAAGCACATTTCATACTATGATATCAGGATGTCTGTTTGTGCGTCTTCACAATACTGCCGAACCAGACAATATAAACCTTTTCCGCTGACACGTTACCCAATCGAACTGATGCTTATTGAAATTGGAAAAGATGGGGCCACCCGTTTGCACTCCCGAAATGTATAGAAACCAATATAAATACATCCCATTACATACCACTGCGATAGGTGGCGCAGTAATTAGGTGCTGCCTGTACAAACCTGGTTTGTGCGTTACTACAATGCCAAACTACACATGTCCCGAAAAATTGTATTATCCAAATAGAGCTCATTAATCCACATGCTATATAAGCTAAAATATCGCAACAGTTTCATCTATAGCTACTGCGTCTCACGTTTAACTTTTTCATATTTGACAAAGCACGTACTCACCACAAATATTAGTTATTCTATCCCATTTATAGCAATTAGGTATATGTCCCTGCACCTTTCGGGATTGTCACATGTGACGTTTACAAATTAACTGCCGAGTTAAATGTTTTAACCAGTGGGACGCTTGATACATGCACCGATCTCCGTATCTATCTAAGGAGTATTTCTATAACAAATTGAGGGATTAATGATTTCATTGTGTTGTAAAGTTCAGCAAATTTATTCCATTGGAATACTTGAGATTTCTGGTTGTGCCATGTAGTGAATGAGATAAGCTCCTTTTGAACCCATCGAGAGGCTTTACCTCATGAAAATGCCTGTACAAAATGTTAGGACTGTACGGTTGCAGCTATATACAAGGAAAACAAGGGCTAAAATACGGGAAGATAAACGAGTCAATGTGAAAACAACAGATAATAATAATTATTATTATTACTTAAAGAGGTTTGTCAAATGCAACAATAAAATATAGTGCTGTGGTTACACTTTTGACATGCATATACGAACTAGCCAGTAGCATCTGTAGATATAGCTGCGCTCAATAGGTCGCTCAAAGTTATAGAGTTCCACGAATCACTGCCTCTGGTCTGGAAGCACTAAATGTGTACAAGCGAGATAATTGAAACCGACATTCCAAATCGCTACACATGATCTTATGTTTAGATCTGGATATAGATGCATGTCGTTCAAACCAATGGGTTTGTCAACAAGTTTGGAGGATCTTTGGTGCATAATGTTTACAATTTGTGGCTAGCATTTGAACCATAATATGCATTACATATCAGAATGGATAATTTGAAGTGGTTTTCATTGACTGATAAGACCCATCACAAGAGAAAGCAATGAAGCCAATTATTCGACAAAGGAGTACATCAATCGCATCTTGGGACAAAGGTATGGAAAACCCGATTCAGAAACTTGACCTCCGAGGAGATATGACCATTACGTGTAAGCACAAGGTTGGTATAAAAAGGTTGTTGAAAACGAAAATCAGCACATACCATCAGTGATCGTGCTCCGAGTAAAAGGTTTGCTTCAATAAAGATTTTCAAAACCAAATATTATTATTTTTGACACCTGACGAGCTGAAATGCTGAAGGTAGTTGCAACGATTGTGCTTGTTGGACTTGTCCAACAGGCGCTTCTAGCCCCATCTCTTGACTCCTTCCTTCTGAAGACACTCAATGAGAAGGGCACCGCCAACGTTTTCGTTAACATGAGAGAGCAGACTTCCGGTGTTCTCAAAAATCTTGTAAACACAAACTTTGAGACCCGAGCTGATCGACTGAATGCCGTGACAAACGAGTTGAAAGCATTTACTGCCAAATCTCAAGCCAGTACTCTGCAGCTCCTCGAGCAGGAATCTCAGAACAAACCATACTCCTTCGAGTCCCTGTGGATTACCAACCAGATCTACATCCGTAATGCTGATCTTTCGATTGTCGAGAAGCTGTCTGCACTCCCTGAAGTCCAATCAGTTACGGAAGAAAAATTTGTCCATCTTGATGAGCCTCTGGACCTGACTGTGCACGATAACCTCCCCGCCGCCGAAGACGATGAGTTCCAATGGGGTGTTGAGCAGATTGAAGCTCCTCAAGTTTGGAATTCTGGCAATGAAGGACAGGGTGTAGTCGTAGCAACTATTGACACCGGCGTCCGAGGAACCCACGAGACACTCCGAGACAATCATCGTAAAGCCTACGGTTGGTTTGATCCCGGCAGAGGAACCGCTGAGCCCAACGACCAGAACGGTCACGGAACTCATACCACCGCCAACATTGCGGGGAAATTGCGTGGTGTTGGAGTTGCTCGTGGAGCTCAGTGGATTGCTTGCAAAGGTTGTGCTAGCAGTTCCTGTTCTCAATCTGATCTCACTCGTTGTGGTCAATTCATCGCTTGTCCAACTGACACCGACGGCAACAACCCAGACTGCTCTCAAGCTCCCGACGTCGTCAGCAACAGTTGGGGAGGTGGTCGTGGCAACACTTGGTACAGACCTGTGATCGACACATGGCGGGCAGCCAATATCTTCCCTCTCTTCTCCATTGGTAACTCTGGTCCAAACTGCAACACTGCCAACTCACCTGGAGATGAGGACAACGTCATCGGAGTAGGATCAACCACCATCGACAACATCGTGTCTTACTTCAGCAGTGTCGGTCCGACTCTCATCGGAACACGCATGAAGCCAGATATCTCTGCACCTGGTTCCAATGTCTTCTCCGCCTACTACACCTCGGACACCGCATACGCCACAATGTCTGGAACTAGTATGGCCTGCCCTCATGCCGCCGGAACTGTCGCACTTATGATATCCTCCAGTCCCAATGCCAAGATCAACTACGACATCATTAAGCAAGCATTAGAAGGTGGAAGTGTTCGTACGACAGGTGAGGGAAAGACTTGCTCAGGTGTTGGCGACAACCAATTCCCCAACCATCATGTTGGTCACGGAAGAATCAACGCTAGGCAATCCGTCGTACGACTCCAACAGCTCTTACGGAAGTAATTTAAAGTCTTAACGTGTCGTTGTCACGCAATGCTACAGATAATTTCATATCGTAAGGAAAAACGTTTAATTTTGATGACTTGAATAAAATTTATGCATTCCGTACGTTCAGCGTTTCTCCTGCTTTTTCATTTATACAACAAGAAAATTCGAAAATATATTGACATCAACGAATAGACACGTGCATTGGTACTGTCATCAACCACCGACAATAATCTCCAGACAAAAACACGAAACCCGCTCTACCAAAACCCAGCACAACTGGATAATCATGAATGTACATACATGCACAGATATGTACATGTCTAGATTTTCAATCAGTACTCAATGCCCACTTTCCCTCATTGTCAGTACTTCATTACCTGTTCTCATGTACGTATAAAGTTACAGTAATGCATATTTTGTCCAAAGAAAACTCATCGTTCACCATCTTGGTAAGTACATGTGCAAATTCTGTCAATCTCGTCCCCCATTCTTAAAACTACGAACGACAAGAATCTCGCAGAAACGAATTGTTGTCTGTTTTCATTCCCGAAACAAAATTATTTGGATTCTTAATTTCCATTTAGTATACATCTGTTCCTTTCAAGATACGTGTACTGACTGACGAGCTGAACATGTAACCACTTCATGTGTAGCTGATGTGGGTAGATCTTAGGGGCGAAGTGAAGCACATTTCATACTATGATATCAGGATGTCTGTTTGTGCGTCTTCACAATACTGCCGAACCAGACAATATAAACCTTTTCCGCTGACACGTTACCCAATCGAACTGATGCTTATTGAAATTGGAAAAGATGGGGCCACCCGTTTGCACTCCCGAAATGTATAGAAACCAATATAAATACATCCCATTACATACCACTGCGATAGGTGGCGCAGTAATTAGGTGCTGCCTGTACAAACCTGGTTTGTGCGTTACTACAATGCCAAACTACACATGTCCCGAAAAATTGTATTATCCAAATAGAGCTCATTAATCCACATGCTATATAAGCTAAAATATCGCAACAGTTTCATCTATAGCTACTGCGTCTCACGTTTAACTTTTTCATATTTGACAAAGCACGTACTCACCACAAATATTAGTTATTCTATCCCATTTATAGCAATTAGGTATATGTCCCTGCACCTTTCGGGATTGTCACATGTGACGTTTACAAATTAACTGCCGAGTTAAATGTTTTAACCAGTGGGACGCTTGATACATGCACCGATCTCCGTATCTATCTAAGGAGTATTTCTATAACAAATTGAGGGATTAATGATTTCATTGTGTTGTAAAGTTCAGCAAATTTATTCCATTGGAATACTTGAGATTTCTGGTTGTGCCATGTAGTGAATGAGATAAGCTCCTTTTGAACCCATCGAGAGGCTTTACCTCATGAAAATGCCTGTACAAAATGTTAGGACTGTACGGTTGCAGCTATATACAAGGAAAACAAGGGCTAAAATACGGGAAGATAAACGAGTCAATGTGAAAACAACAGATAATAATAATTATTATTATTACTTAAAGAGGTTTGTCAAATGCAACAATAAAATATAGTGCTGTGGTTACACTTTTGACATGCATATACGAACTAGCCAGTAGCATCTGTAGATATAGCTGCGCTCAATAGGTCGCTCAAAGTTATAGAGTTCCACGAATCACTGCCTCTGGTCTGGAAGCACTAAATGTGTACAAGCGAGATAATTGAAACCGACATTCCAAATCGCTACACATGATCTTATGTTTAGATCTGGATATAGATGCATGTCGTTCAAACCAATGGGTTTGTCAACAAGTTTGGAGGATCTTTGGTGCATAATGTTTACAATTTGTGGCTAGCATTTGAACCATAATATGCATTACATATCAGAATGGATAATTTGAAGTGGTTTTCATTGACTGATAAGACCCATCACAAGAGAAAGCAATGAAGCCAATTATTCGACAAAGGAGTACATCAATCGCATCTTGGGACAAAGGTATGGAAAACCCGATTCAGAAACTTGACCTCCGAGGAGATATGACCATTACGTGTAAGCACAAGGTTGGTATAAAAAGGTTGTTGAAAACGAAAATCAGCACATACCATCAGTGATCGTGCTCCGAGTAAAAGGTTTGCTTCAATAAAGATTTTCAAAACCAAATATTATTATTTTTGACACCTGACGAGCTGAAATGCTGAAGGTAGTTGCAACGATTGTGCTCGTTGGACTTGTCCAACAGGCGCTTCTAGCCCCATCTCTTGACTCCTTCCTTCTGAAGACACTCAATGAGAAGGGCACTGCCAACGTTTTTGTTAACATGAGAGAGCAGACTTCCGGTGTTCTCAAAAATCTCGTGAACACACACTTTGAGACCCGAGCTGATCGACTGAATGCCGTGACAAACGAGTTGAAAGCATTTACTGCCAAATCTCAAGCCAGTACTCTGCAGCTCCTCGAGCAGGAATCTCAGAACAAACCATACTCCTTCGAGTCCCTGTGGATTACCAACCAGATCTACATCCGTAATGCTGATCTTTCGATTGTCGAGAAGCTGTCTGCACTCCCTGAAGTCCAATCAGTTACGGAAGAAAAATTTGTCCATCTTGATGAGCCTCTGGACCTGACTGTGCACGATAACCTCCCCGCCGCCGAAGACGATGAGTTCCAATGGGGTGTTGAGCAGATTGAAGCTCCTCAAGTTTGGAATTCTGGCAATGAAGGACAGGGTGTAGTCGTAGCAACTATTGACACCGGCGTCCGAGGAACCCACGAGACACTCCGAGACAATCATCGTAAAGCCTACGGTTGGTTTGATCCCGGCAGAGGAACCGCTGAGCCCAACGACCAGAACGGTCACGGAACTCATACCACCGCCAACATTGCGGGGAAATTGCGTGGTGTTGGAGTTGCTTTGGAGCTCAGTGGATTGCTTGCAAAGGTTGTGCTAGCAGTTCCTGTTCTCAATCTGATCTCACTCGTTGTGGTCAATTCATCGCTTGTCCAACTGACACCGACGGCAACAACCCAGACTGCTCTCAAGCTCCCGACGTCGTCAGCAACAGTTGGGGAGGTGGTCGTGGCAACACTTGGTACAGACCTGTGATCGACACATGGCGGGCAGCCAATATCTTCCCTCTCTTCTCCATTGGTAACTCTGGTCCAAACTGCAACACTGCCAACTCACCTGGAGATGAGGACAACGTCATCGGAGTAGGATCAACCACCATCGACAACATCGTGTCTTACTTCAGCAGTGTCGGTCCGACTCTCATCGGAACACGCATGAAGCCAGATATCTCTGCACCTGGTTCCAATGTCTTCTCCGCCTACTACACCTCGGACACCGCATACGCCACAATGTCTGGAACTAGTATGGCCTGCCCTCATGCCGCCGGAACTGTCGCACTTATGATATCCTCCAGTCCCAATGCCAAGATCAACTACGACATCATTAAGCAAGCATTAGAAGGTGGAAGTGTTCGTACGACAGGTGAGGGAAAGACTTGCTCAGGTGTTGGCGACAACCAATTCCCCAACCATCATGTTGGTCACGGAAGAATCAACGCTAGGCAATCCGTCGTACGACTCCAACAGCTCTTACGGAAGTAATTTAAAGTCTTAACGTGTCGTTGTCACGCAATGCTACAGATAATTTCATATCGTAAGGAAAAACGTTTAATTTTGATGACTTGAATAAAATTTATGCATTCCGTACGTTCAGCGTTTCTCCTGCTTTTTCATTTATACAACAAGAAAATTCGAAAATATATTGACATCAACGAATAGACACGTGCATTGGTACTGTCATCAACCACCGACAATAATCTCCAGACAAAAACACGAAACCCGCTCTACCAAAACCCAGCACAACTGGATAATCATGAATGTACATACATGCACAGATATGTACATGTCTAGATTTTCAATCAGTACTCAATGCCCACTTTCCCTCATTGTCAGTACTTCATTACCTGTTCTCATGTACGTATAAAGTTACAGTAATGCATATTTTGTCCAAAGAAAACTCATCGTTCACCATCTTGGTAAGTACATGTGCAAATTCTGTCAATCTCGTCCCCCATTCTTAAAACTACGAACGACAAGAATCTCGCAGAAACGAATTGTTGTCTGTTTTCATTCCCGAAACAAAATTATTTGGATTCTTAATTTCCATTTAGTATACATCTGTTCCTTTCAAGATACGTGTACTGACTGTGACGAGCTGAACATGTAACCACTTCATGTGTAGCTGATGTGGGTAGATCTTAGGGGCGAAGTGAAGCACATTTCATACTATGATATCAGGATGTCTGTTTGTGCGTCTTCACAATACTGCCGAACCAGACAATATAAACCTTTTCCGCTGACACGTTACCCAATCGAACTGATGCTTATTGAAATTGGAAAAGATGGGGCCACCCGTTTGCACTCCCGAAATGTATAGAAACCAATATAAATACATCCCATTACATACCACTGCGATAGGTGGCGCAGTAATTAGGTGCTGCCTGTACAAACCTGGTTTGTGCGTTACTACAATGCCAAACTACACATGTCCCGAAAAATTGTATTATCCAAATAGAGCTCATTAATCCACATGCTATATAAGCTAAAATATCGCAACAGTTTCATCTATAGCTACTGCGTCTCACGTTTAACTTTTTCATATTTGACAAAGCACGTACTCACCACAAATATTAGTTATTCTATCCCATTTATAGCAATTAGGTATATGTCCCTGCACCTTTCGGGATTGTCACATGTGACGTTTACAAATTAACTGCCGAGTTAAATGTTTTAACCAGTGGGACGCTTGATACATGCACCGATCTCCGTATCTATCTAAGGAGTATTTCTATAACAAATTGAGGGATTAATGATTTCATTGTGTTGTAAAGTTCAGCAAATTTATTCCATTGGAATACTTGAGATTTCTGGTTGTGCCATGTAGTGAATGAGATAAGCTCCTTTTGAACCCATCGAGAGGCTTTACCTCATGAAAATGCCTGTACAAAATGTTAGGACTGTACGGTTGCAGCTATATACAAGGAAAACAAGGGCTAAAATACGGGAAGATAAACGAGTCAATGTGAAAACAACAGATAATAATAATTATTATTATTACTTAAAGAGGTTTGTCAAATGCAACAATAAAATATAGTGCTGTGGTTACACTTTTGACATGCATATACGAACTAGCCAGTAGCATCTGTAGATATAGCTGCGCTCAATAGGTCGCTCAAAGTTATAGAGTTCCACGAATCACTGCCTCTGGTCTGGAAGCACTAAATGTGTACAAGCGAGATAATTGAAACCGACATTCCAAATCGCTACACATGATCTTATGTTTAGATCTGGATATAGATGCATGTCGTTCAAACCAATGGGTTTGTCAACAAGTTTGGAGGATCTTTGGTGCATAATGTTTACAATTTGTGGCTAGCATTTGAACCATAATATGCATTACATATCAGAATGGATAATTTGAAGTGGTTTTCATTGACTGATAAGACCCATCACAAGAGAAAGCAATGAAGCCAATTATTCGACAAAGGAGTACATCAATCGCATCTTGGGACAAAGGTATGGAAAACCCGATTCAGAAACTTGACCTCCGAGGAGATATGACCATTACGTGTAAGCACAAGGTTGGTATAAAAAGGTTGTTGAAAACGAAAATCAGCACATACCATCAGTGATCGTGCTCCGAGTAAAAGGTTTGCTTCAATAAAGATTTTCAAAACCAAATATTATTATTTTTGACACCTGACGAGCTGAAATGCTGAAGGTAGTTGCAACGATTGTGCTCGTTGGACTTGTCCAACAGGCGCTTCTAGCCCCATCTCTTGACTCCTTCCTTCTGAAGACACTCAATGAGAAGGGCACTGCCAACGTTTTTGTTAACATGAGAGAGCAGACTTCCGGTGTTCTCAAAAATCTCGTGAACACACACTTTGAGACCCGAGCTGATCGACTGAATGCCGTGACAAACGAGTTGAAAGCATTTACTGCCAAATCTCAAGCCAGTACTCTGCAGCTCCTCGAGCAGGAATCTCAGAACAAACCATACTCCTTCGAGTCCCTGTGGATTACCAACCAGATCTACATCCGTAATGCTGATCTTTCGATTGTCGAGAAGCTGTCTGCACTCCCTGAAGTCCAATCAGTTACGGAAGAAAAATTTGTCCATCTTGATGAGCCTCTGGACCTGACTGTGCACGATAACCTCCCCGCCGCCGAAGACGATGAGTTCCAATGGGGTGTTGAGCAGATTGAAGCTCCTCAAGTTTGGAATTCTGGCAATGAAGGACAGGATGTAGTCGTAGCAACTATTGACACCGGCGTCCGAGGAACCCACGAGACACTCCGAGACAATCATCGTAAAGCCTACGGTTGGTTTGATCCCGGCAGAGGAACCGCTGAGCCCAACGACCAGAACGGTCACGGAACTCATACCACCGCCAACATTGCGGGGAAATTGCGTGGTGTTGGAGTTGCTCGTGGAGCTCAGTGGATTGCTTGCAAAGGTTGTGCTAGCAGTTCCTGTTCTCAATCTGATCTCACTCGTTGTGGTCAATTCATCGCTTGTCCAACTGACACCGACGGCAACAACCCAGACTGCTCTCAAGCTCCCGACGTCGTCAGCAACAGTTGGGGAGGTGGTCGTGGCAACACTTGGTACAGACCTGTGATCGACACATGGCGGGCAGCCAATATCTTCCCTCTCTTCTCCATTGGTAACTCTGGTCCAAACTGCAACACTGCCAACTCACCTGGAGATGAGGACAACGTCATCGGAGTAGGATCAACCACCATCGACAACATCGTGTCTTACTTCAGCAGTGTCGGTCCGACTCTCATCGGAACACGCATGAAGCCAGATATCTCTGCACCTGGTTCCAATGTCTTCTCCGCCTACTACACCTCGGACACCGCATACGCCACAATGTCTGGAACTAGTATGGCCTGCCCTCATGCCGCCGGAACTGTCGCACTTATGATATCCTCCAGTCCCAATGCCAAGATCAACTACGACATCATTAAGCAAGCATTAGAAGGTGGAAGTGTTCGTACGACAGGTGAGGGAAAGACTTGCTCAGGTGTTGGCGACAACCAATTCCCCAACCATCATGTTGGTCACGGAAGAATCAACGCTAGGCAATCCGTCGTACGACTCCAACAGCTCTTACGGAAGTAATTTAAAGTCTTAACGTGTCGTTGTCACGCAATGCTACAGATAATTTCATATCGTAAGGAAAAACGTTTAATTTTGATGACTTGAATAAAATTTATGCATTCCGTACGTTCAGCGTTTCTCCTGCTTTTTCATTTATACAACAAGAAAATTCGAAAATATATTGACATCAACGAATAGACACGTGCATTGGTACTGTCATCAACCACCGACAATAATCTCCAGACAAAAACACGAAACCCGCTCTACCAAAACCCAGCACAACTGGATAATCATGAATGTACATACATGCACAGATATGTACATGTCTAGATTTTCAATCAGTACTCAATGCCCACTTTCCCTCATTGTCAGTACTTCATTACCTGTTCTCATGTACGTATAAAGTTACAGTAATGCATATTTTGTCCAAAGAAAACTCATCGTTCACCATCTTGGTAAGTACATGTGCAAATTCTGTCAATCTCGTCCCCCATTCTTAAAACTACGAACGACAAGAATCTCGCAGAAACGAATTGTTGTCTGTTTTCATTCCCGAAACAAAATTATTTGGATTCTTAATTTCCATTTAGTATAATTACATCTGTTCCTTTCAAGATACGTGTACTGACTGACGAGCTGAACATGTAACCACTTCATGTGTAGCTGATGTGGGTAGATCTTAGGGGCGAAGTGAAGCACATTTCATACTATGATATCAGGATGTCTGTTTGTGCGTCTTCACAATACTGCCGAACCAGACAATATAAACCTTTTCCGCTGACACGTTACCCAATCGAACTGATGCTTATTGAAATTGGAAAAGATGGGGCCACCCGTTTGCACTCCCGAAATGTATAGAAACCAATATAAATACATCCCATTACATACCACTGCGATAGGTGGCGCAGTAATTAGGTGCTGCCTGTACAAACCTGGTTTGTGCGTTACTACAATGCCAAACTACACATGTCCCGAAAAATTGTATTATCCAAATAGAGCTCATTAATCCACATGCTATATAAGCTAAAATATCGCAACAGTTTCATCTATAGCTACTGCGTCTCACGTTTAACTTTTTCATATTTGACAAAGCACGTACTCACTACAAATATTAGTTATTCTATCCCATTTATAGCAATTAGGTATATGTCCCTGCACCTTTCGGGATTGTCACATGTGACGTTTACAAATTAACTGCCGAGTTAAATGTTTTAACCAGTGGGACGCTTGATACATGCACCGATCTCCGTATCTATCTAAGGAGTATGTCTATAACAAATTGAGGGATTAATGATTTCATTGTGTTGTAAAGTTCAGCAAATTTATTCCATTGGAATACTTGAGATTTCTGGTTGTGCCATGTAGTGAATGAGATAAGCTCCTTTTGAACCCATCGAGAGGCTTTACCTCATGAAAATGCCTGTACAAAATGTTAGGACTGTACGGTTGCAGCTATATACAAGGAAAACAAGGGCTAAAATACGGGAAGATAAACGAGTCAATGTGAAAACAACAGATAATAATAATTATTATTATTACTTAAAGAGGTTTGTCAAATGCAACAATAAAATATAGTGCTGTAGTTACACTTTTGACATGCATATACGAACTAGCCAGTAGCATCTGTAGATATAGCTGCGCTCAATAGGTCGCTCAAAGTTATAGAGTTCCACGAATCACTGCCTCTGGTCTGGAAGCACTAAATGTGTACAAGCGAGATAATTGAAACCGACATTCCAAATCGCTACACATGATCTTATGTTTAGATCTGGATATAGATGCATGTCGTTCAAACCAATGGGTTTGTCAACAAGTTTGGAGGATCTTTGGTGCATAATGTTTACAATTTGTGGCTAGCATTTGAACCATAATATGCATTACATATCAGAATGGATAATTTGAAGTGGTTTTCATTGACTGATAAGACCCATCACAAGAGAAAGCAATGAAGCCAATTATTCGACAAAGGAGTACATCAATCGCATCTTGGGACAAAGGTATGGAAAACCCGATTCAGAAACTTGACCTCCGAGGAGATATGACCATTACGTGTAAGCACAAGGTTGGTATAAAAAGGTTGTTGAAAACGAAAATCAGCACATACCATCAGTGATCGTGCTCCGAGTAAAAGGTTTGCTTCAATAAAGATTTTCAAAACCAAATATTATTATTTTTGACACCTGACGAGCTGAAATGCTGAAGGTAGTTGCAACGATTGTGCTCGTTGGACTTGTCCAACAGGCGCTTCTAGCCCCATCTCTTGACTCCTTCCTTCTGAAGACACTCAATGAGAAGGGCACTGCCAACGTTTTTGTTAACATGAGAGAGCAGACTTCCGGTGTTCTCAAAAATCTCGTGAACACACACTTTGAGACCCGAGCTGATCGACTGAATGCCGTGACAAACGAGTTGAAAGCATTTACTGCCAAATCTCAAGCCAGTACTCTGCAGCTCCTCGAGCAGGAATCTCAGAACAAACCATACTCCTTCGAGTCCCTGTGGATTACCAACCAGATCTACATCCGTAATGCTGATCTTTCGATTGTCGAGAAGCTGTCTGCACTCCCTGAAGTCCAATCAGTTACGGAAGAAAAATTTGTCCATCTTGATGAGCCTCTGGACCTGACTGTGCACGATAACCTCCCCGCCGCCGAAGACGATGAGTTCCAATGGGGTGTTGAGCAGATTGAAGCTCCTCAAGTTTGGAATTCTGGCAATGAAGGACAGGGTGTAGTCGTAGCAACTATTGACACCGGCGTCCGAGGAACCCACGAGACACTCCGAGACAATCATCGTAAAGCCTACGGTTGGTTTGATCCCGGCAGAGGAACCGCTGAGCCCAACGACCAGAACGGTCACGGAACTCATACCACCGCCAACATTGCGGGGAAATTGCGTGGTGTTGGAGTTGCTTTGGAGCTCAGTGGATTGCTTGCAAAGGTTGTGCTAGCAGTTCCTGTTCTCAATCTGATCTCACTCGTTGTGGTCAATTCATCGCTTGTCCAACTGACACCGACGGCAACAACCCAGACTGCTCTCAAGCTCCCGACGTCGTCAGCAACAGTTGGGGAGGTGGTCGTGGCAACACTTGGTACAGACCTGTGATCGACACATGGCGGGCAGCCAATATCTTCCCTCTCTTCTCCATTGGTAACTCTGGTCCAAACTGCAACACTGCCAACTCACCTGGAGATGAGGACAACGTCATCGGAGTAGGATCAACCACCATCGACAACATCGTGTCTTACTTCAGCAGTGTCGGTCCGACTCTCATCGGAACACGCATGAAGCCAGATATCTCTGCACCTGGTTCCAATGTCTTCTCCGCCTACTACACCTCGGACACCGCATACGCCACAATGTCTGGAACTAGTATGGCCTGCCCTCATGCCGCCGGAACTGTCGCACTTATGATATCCTCCAGTCCCAATGCCAAGATCAACTACGACATCATTAAGCAAGCATTAGAAGGTGGAAGTGTTCGTACGACAGGTGAGGGAAAGACTTGCTCAGGTGTTGGCGACAACCAATTCCCCAACCATCATGTTGGTCACGGAAGAATCAACGCTAGGCAATCCGTCGTACGACTCCAACAGCTCTTACGGAAGTAATTTAAAGTCTTAACGTGTCGTTGTCACGCAATGCTACAGATAATTTCATATCGTAAGGAAAAACGTTTAATTTTGATGACTTGAATAAAATTTATGCATTCCGTACGTTCAGCGTTTCTCCTGCTTTTTCATTTATACAACAAGAAAATTCGAAAATATATTGACATCAACGAATAGACACGTGCATTGGTACTGTCATCAACCACCGACAATAATCTCCAGACAAAAACACGAAACCCGCTCTACCAAAACCCAGCACAACTGGATAATCATGAATGTACATACATGCACAGATATGTACATGTCTAGATTTTCAATCAGTACTCAATGCCCACTTTCCCTCATTGTCAGTACTTCATTACCTGTTCTCATGTACGTATAAAGTTACAGTAATGCATATTTTGTCCAAAGAAAACTCATCGTTCACCATCTTGGTAAGTACATGTGCAAATTCTGTCAATCTCGTCCCCCATTCTTAAAACTACGAACGACAAGAATCTCGCAGAAACGAATTGTTGTCTGTTTTCATTCCCGAAACAAAATTATTTGGATTCTTAATTTCCATTTAGTATAATTACATCTGTTCCTTTCAAGATACGTGTACTGACTGACGAGCTGAACATGTAACCACTTCATGTGTAGCTGATGTGGGTAGATCTTAGGGGCGAAGTGAAGCACATTTCATACTATGATATCAGGATGTCTGTTTGTGCGTCTTCACAATACTGCCGAACCAGACAATATAAACCTTTTCCGCTGACACGTTACCCAATCGAACTGATGCTTATTGAAATTGGAAAAGATGGGGCCACCCGTTTGCACTCCCGAAATGTATAGAAACCAATATAAATACATCCCATTACATACCACTGCGATAGGTGGCGCAGTAATTAGGTGCTGCCTGTACAAACCTGGTTTGTGCGTTACTACAATGCCAAACTACACATGTCCCGAAAAATTGTATTATCCAAATAGAGCTCATTAATCCACATGCTATATAAGCTAAAATATCGCAACAGTTTCATCTATAGCTACTGCGTCTCACGTTTAACTTTTTCATATTTGACAAAGCACGTACTCACCACAAATATTAGTTATTCTATCCCATTTATAGCAATTAGGTATATGTCCCTGCACCTTTCGGGATTGTCACATGTGACGTTTACAAATTAACTGCCGAGTTAAATGTTTTAACTAGTGGGACGCTTGATACATGCACCGATCTCCGTATCTATCTAAGGAGTATTTCTATAACAAATTGAGGGATTAATGATTTCATTGTGTTGTAAAGTTCAGCAAATTTATTCCATTGGAATACTTGAGATTTCTGGTTGTGCCATGTAGTGAATGAGATAAGCTCCTTTTGAACCCATCGAGAGGCTTTACCTCATGAAAATGCCTGTACAAAATGTTAGGACTGTACGGTTGCAGCTATATACAAGGAAAACAAGGGCTAAAATACGGGAAGATAAACGAGTCAATGTGAAAACAACAGATAATAATAATAATTATTATTACTTAAAGAGGTTTGTCAAATGCAACAATAAAATATAGTGCTGTAGTTACACTTTTGACATGCATATACGAACTAGCCAGTAGCATCTGTAGATATAGCTGCGCTCAATAGGTCGCTCAAAGTTATAGAGTTCCACGAATCACTGCCTCTGGTCTGGAAGCACTAAATGTGTACAAGCGAGATAATTGAAACCGACATTCCAAATCGCTACACATGATCTTATGTTTAGATCTGGATATAGATGCATGTCGTTCAAACCAATGGGTTTGTCAACAAGTTTGGAGGATCTTTGGTGCATAATGTTTACAATTTGTGGCTAGCATTTGAACCATAATATGCATTACATATCAGAATGGATAATTTGAAGTGGTTTTCATTGACTGATAAGACCCATCACAAGAGAAAGCAATGAAGCCAATTATTCGACAAAGGAGTACATCAATCGCATCTTGGGACAAAGGTATGGAAAACCCGATTCAGAAACTTGACCTCCGAGGAGATATGACCATTACGTGTAAGCACAAGGTTGGTATAAAAAGGTTGTTGAAAACGAAAATCAGCACATACCATCAGTGATCGTGCTCCGAGTAAAAGGTTTGCTTCAATAAAGATTTTCAAAACCAAATATTATTATTTTTGACACCTGACGAGCTGAAATGCTGAAGGTAGTTGCAACGATTGTGCTCGTTGGACTTGTCCAACAGGCGCTTCTAGCCCCATCTCTTGACTCCTTCCTTCTGAAGACACTCAATGAGAAGGGCACTGCCAACGTTTTTGTTAACATGAGAGAGCAGACTTCCGGTGTTCTCAAAAATCTCGTGAACACACACTTTGAGACCCGAGCTGATCGACTGAATGCCGTGACAAACGAGTTGAAAGCATTTACTGCCAAATCTCAAGCCAGTACTCTGCAGCTCCTCGAGCAGGAATCTCAGAACAAACCATACTCCTTCGAGTCCCTGTGGATTACCAACCAGATCTACATCCGTAATGCTGATCTTTCGATTGTCGAGAAGCTGTCTGCACTCCCTGAAGTCCAATCAGTTACGGAAGAAAAATTTGTCCATCTTGATGAGCCTCTGGACCTGACTGTGCACGATAACCTCCCCGCCGCCGAAGACGATGAGTTCCAATGGGGTGTTGAGCAGATTGAAGCTCCTCAAGTTTGGAATTCTGGCAATGAAGGACAGGGTGTAGTCGTAGCAACTATTGACACCGGCGTCCGAGGAACCCACGAGACACTCCGAGACAATCATCGTAAAGCCTACGGTTGGTTTGATCCCGGCAGAGGAACCGCTGAGCCCAACGACCAGAACGGTCACGGAACTCATACCACCGCCAACATTGCGGGGAAATTGCGTGGTGTTGGAGTTGCTCGTGGAGCTCAGTGGATTGCTTGCAAAGGTTGTGCTAGCAGTTCCTGTTCTCAATCTGATCTCACTCGTTGTGGTCAATTCATCGCTTGTCCAACTGACACCGACGGCAACAACCCAGACTGCTCTCAAGCTCCCGACGTCGTCAGCAACAGTTGGGGAGGTGGTCGTGGCAACACTTGGTACAGACCTGTGATCGACACATGGCGGGCAGCCAATATCTTCCCTCTCTTCTCCATTGGTAACTCTGGTCCAAACTGCAACACTGCCAACTCACCTGGAGATGAGGACAACGTCATCGGAGTAGGATCAACCACCATCGACAACATCGTGTCTTACTTCAGCAGTGTCGGTCCGACTCTCATCGGAACACGCATGAAGCCAGATATCTCTGCACCTGGTTCCAATGTCTTCTCCGCCTACTACACCTCGGACACCGCATACGCCACAATGTCTGGAACTAGTATGGCCTGCCCTCATGCCGCCGGAACTGTCGCACTTATGATATCCTCCAGTCCCAATGCCAAGATCAACTACGACATCATTAAGCAAGCATTAGAAGGTGGAAGTGTTCGTACGACAGGTGAGGGAAAGACTTGCTCAGGTGTTGGCGACAACCAATTCCCCAACCATCATGTTGGTCACGGAAGAATCAACGCTAGGCAATCCGTCGTACGACTCCAACAGCTCTTACGGAAGTAATTTAAAGTCTTAACGTGTCGTTGTCACGCAATGCTACAGATAATTTCATATCGTAAGGAAAAACGTTTAATTTTGATGACTTGAATAAAATTTATGCATTCCGTACGTTCAGCGTTTCTCCTGCTTTTTCATTTATACAACAAGAAAATTCGAAAATATATTGACATCAACGAATAGACACGTGCATTGGTACTGTCATCAACCACCGACAATAATCTCCAGACAAAAACACGAAACCCGCTCTACCAAAACCCAGCACAACTGGTATAACGAAGGAGAGTCGCGCGTTTAGCACCCATTGGCTAGAACGCTGATCAGCGGTCGGTGCATGGGCCAATAGGAAGTAGTTATGTACATATAAGGTAATCTTAGTGCGGAGCACACTTTATCGGGAGTGGAGTGAGAGTTGTGAAGTCAGTAGGGATTTGGAGTAGCTAGTATCAACAACTAATTGTAAGGGAGAAGGAAATTGAAAATTTGGAAAATAAAAGGTTCAAAAGTTAAAACTCCAAATCATTACTCCGTCCAGACTTGACTCTGACATTGATTTATACCTTGGCTAAATAACTAAAGGAATTTCAGTCATCCTCCGAAAGGATCCCAGATCTGGCACACGCAGTTCACCATTGGTTTTTACCATCTTCATTAATTTATTTTAATAATTACACTATTAATTTATGGAAGGCATTTTGGCTAACTGACGAAGGATAGAAAATAATTACTGGGCTAGTGCTAATTGTAAGCACCACCTCTTCTCATTTATTTATTGGTGAACTAATCCTTGCAATTTATAATCAGTAGTGAGGAGGGGAGGGTTTGGCTTATACTGGCGACCGTGACCTCGGACTTAGTTTTTTTCCTCCGGATCTGGACAAGGGTCGATTTAATTTGTTACCAAGACTGAAGTAAAGTTTACTAACGGGTATTCCCAAGGGTGTAAGTTGACCAATACAATTTAAAAAAAAATACACATTCAAGTTTCTGGACAAACATTTATATTAATTTGTCTATAAAAGTTATTTTCAAAGTTTGAAATATATGTATGAATGTGTCAAGCATCGGGTTTCGGTGCTATGCGTTTGGTTCAAGCGCAATTAAGGTAAAGGTCAACAGGGTTAATTATTATTAGTTTTGGCGTTGGGAGTGCAGCGCCTAGGCAGTAATTAGTAACTCAGGGTCAGGTGGAGGACGTTAAATTTATTTTAAAAATAATAATTACTACTACATGTAAGTTGTGATCACGGCAGGGAAGTTATTTTTCGGAGACACGATTATTTGCAGTTGAGCTGCAGGTCATATTTTTTATACGCTTTTTATTTGCAATTGACTGGATTTAAGTTTTAATTTATAACTGACAACGGAAGTTTTTACGCGTGCTCTCAATTCTGGTCAAGTCATGTTTTAATCATTTTTTACGTATGACTAAATCAACCGCAGACAAGGAAGTTAAAAAAGTTACACATAGAATCCAAAAAACCATAAAGAAGGATACAGATAGGCACAAAAGGTATTTAAGTAGAACAGAGAAGGTAAATCAGTCCAAATCACCAGTCAAAGTCCACGAACAGGTCATTCCTCTAATACCCTCGCAAGCTAATTCAAGTTCAGGCAGTTCTACCATCGCTAAAAATTCAAACAATATGGCAGCATATTTAGGGAAATTAAGCGATGATGAGAAACGGGCTCTAGAGGCTGATACTGCCAAGCGCATTGCAGAGGAAGTAGCAAAGGTAGCAGCTGGATTTAAGGTCACCGTCACTAATCAGGCAATTCCAACTCCGGTTTACGATAAGAGTAAAATGACATCGACTCATTTCTTTAGCCAGGTTGAGAAGTATTTGCGTAGCCAGCATCACAAAGAGCAGGATTTTGTGTATCTCTTCGGTACATTACTGAAAAGTGATGAGAAGCTTTGGTATGATAATTCGGTCACGGATGCTACAACATGGGATGTATTAAAATTAGCATTTAAAAAAATGTTTGACACATCGGAGGACAAGGACAAACGTGAGAAAATTCTTGCAAATAAGGTTCAAGGTTCGGACGAAACAATTGCCTCACACGTCTATCAGATGGTATTTCTAGCTGGTCAGGTTCATCCAAATGAGCCCATGGAAGATAAGATTTATCGGGCCTACAAGTCATTACACCCGAGAGTTAGGCAGCTAGTTCATTGGAACTCTATCGATAAGACTCAGGAAGGACTTATATCAGCGCCAAATTTTATTTTAGATAACTTGCATAAGACTCAGAAATTAGAGGAGCAGGGCAAAACAAAACTTCCACCCATTGCTACAAAAGAAAAGGCCAATAATTCAAATGAGCAGGCTAAGTCAGAGGTTACAGGTAGTAGCTCGCATTCTCAGAGTTCAGCCAGAGGTCAATTCCTAAATAGCTATCGTGGCAGAGGATTCCGAAATAGAGGAAGTTATAGAGGTCGAGGTTATTCTCGAGGAAATTACCACAATCAGGGTAAAGACAGAGATAGTCAAAATAATGGGAACGACTTAAATCAGCAGGCTAATCGCAATGGGAATTCTAATTTCAGTTCAAAGAACGCAAAAGTGGATACAAAGATTAGATGCTTTGAGTGCAAGGGATATGGCCACAAACGCGATGCATGCCCAAAGGTTAAGGGAGTAGCAATGTCATTGCATTATGAGACTCGAGAACCCATTGAATGTAGGAATTGTGGAGGCTTAGGACATCGAGCATTTCAATGCTCATCAGCGTTGTTGGAAAACAATGATGATTGTTCGGGAAACGAGTAATGGGGCGGTCAGAGATTTTGCTGATTGCCCCCGTCCTAAAATTAAAGCCAGAAGTCTCAGCACCAACAACGGATGTGGTCCTACATAATAAAATAATTAAAGCACTAATTGATTCAGGATGCACTAATAGCGTAATAACTCATGGTCTAGTTCAACAAATTCCAGTGTTAGTAAATGACAGCGTCCTGGGAAGATACAAGACTTTTAGTGGAGAAATCATTAGAAGCCAAGGCATTGTTGAGTTAAACTTCAAATTAGGTGACAGGTATGTTAGTGGGAACTTTACAGTCATGAAAAATATTGATACCGGTACAGATTTAGTAATAGGAAAAGACCTCTTACAACAGCATAATTTGACATTCAATCTCAAGCATAACTTATTCTGGTATGGGTTGGTTCCAACAAAAACATTTCATATCGATGCTAACAGGGAAGGGGTTGTCAGTTTCCAAGCAGTGTTAGAAATGTCTGAGTTCGAAAATATTCCAACAAAAGAGAAGATGGATTTGGATATAGCAGCAATTTTAGAGGAATTTGCTGATGTTGCTAGGCAGGATGGATCGTACGGATGTACAGATTGGGTGTTTCATCATATTGATGCCCCAAATGATCCCATACCGAAAGCAAAAATATACGGTTTTCCTCCAGCAAAAATCCAAATTATCAATGACGAAATCTCAAAATTGATGGAATCAGGGACTATTAGAAGATCTAGGTCTCCGTACAATTCTAATATTGTCTTGGCAAAGAAGAAGGACGGCACCCATAGAATGTGTTTGAATTTCATTCCGTTAAATCGCATCACTAAAAAGAACGCAGCTGCAAGCATACCAAAAATACAGTACATGCTCAGAATGATGCCCCTATTCAAATGGTTTTCTAAAATAGATTTGAAGAATGGGTACTTCCAAATTAGGTTGGATGCAGAATCGATTCCAAAAACAGCATTTTCTGTACCAGGTAATGGACATTATGAGTTTGTAAAAATGCCTTTCGGCTTAACTAATGCTCCAATGACGTTTCAGGGATTTATGAATTATGCGTTTGCGGAGCATATGTATAAATTCATCATGTGCTATTTAGACGATGCTCTCATTTACAGTAGGACTTACACTGAACACTTAGGTCATTTGCGGATAGTATTCCAAATATTTAGAGATGCTGGAGTTACTATAAATATGAAGAAAAGTGAATTTTGTACTCAGAAAACATAATTTTTGGGTCATATTGTGACGCCTCAGGGGTTACATAAATGTGAGGATAAGATTCAGGGGATCAAAGACTTCGCTATTCCGACAAATAAGAAAGATGTCATGAGATTTTTAGGTAAATCCGTTTGGTATTCCACATTTATTCACAATTTCTCAGTAGTCGCTTCTCCACTATATGATTTATTGAGGAAGCATTTTAAGTGGAAATGGACTGATAAGCAGCAAGATGCATTTGATGCAATTAAGGAGAAAGCCGCTGAATATGTCATTCTACAGGGAATAGACTATAGGCATCCAATTATTGTTGAATGCGATGCTTCAGACTTAGGAATATCTGGAGTGCTAAAACAGGAAATACAAGGACAGGAACGCATCATTGAATGTAGAAGCAAGATTTTAAATGAAGGACAGCGTAAATGGATAGTTTACGAAAGAGAATGTCTTGCGATTGTGTGGGCGCTAAGGAAATTTAGGGAATTAATTTGGGGCCACGAGATTATTGTTAGGACAGACAATAAGGCAGTAACCTGGATGAAAAACAATCCAAGTAAGTCCAATAAAGTCGAACGATGGAGTATTGAGCTCGAAGAGTATAATTATACTTTACAGCATATCTCAGGGAAAAAGAATATCTTAGCCGATGCATTAAGTAGGGCACCGAAAGCTGACCAGGGGACTGATCACCTCTTGGAACAGTTAGTAGAAGGGGATCATATTCCAAATATGCACGCTTTTTACTTAGCATCAGATATTAAAAAGGATTCATTTAGACAAATGCAGAGCCTAGATCCTTTCATAAGTAGTATAATTTCCTCATTAAATTCTGACAGGGACGCCTCGACGAATGGTAGTTCAGACGAAACTTACAAACTTATAGACGAGATTGTACACCGCCAGATCCCAAAATATTCCATGACTGATATCAGGAAAATTAAATGCGCGCAAAATAATAATTTATCCGCGAAAAATCAGTTAGACATGGCTAAGGATGGAAGAGCCACTCTGAGTACAGCAGAAATTGGTACTCAGCCGCCCGTAGCTAATCAAAAGTTAGCAGAAATAAAAAAGCAGATGCATTATGTTCCAGTAGTTCCAAAATCTATGATAACAGAAATTATTTCTTCATTTCACGACGTACCGGAAGCTGCTCACTTAGGTTTCAAAAAGACTAGGTATTTAGTAATGAAGAGATTTTGGTGGAAAGGTATGACTGATGATATACAGAAGTTCGTTAAAACCTGTGAGACCCGCCAGTTCAGTAAATGCGTTAATTTCGCTCCGGTAGGTTTAATGGGTACTAATCATGATATTGCCGAAGTAATGGAAACTATCTTTGTGGATCTCGTTGGAAAATTACCACGTACTAAAAATCAAAATCAATACATATTAGTGGTCCAAGATGAATTCTCCAAGTGGGTTGAGTTTCTAGCTATAAAAGATGCGACATCACCAAAAATTGTGAAATTTTTGGAAGATCAGGTCTTCTGTAGGTTTGGGTTTCCCAAGAAAATAATTACAGATCATGGGTCACAGTTTGAGTCCAAACTGTTCGGGAAACTGTGCAAACGATGGCGAGTAACTCATCGTAGGGTGGCATACTATAAACCTCAAGCTAATCAGGTAGAAAGGTCAAATAGGGATCTCAAAACGATGATCAGATCATTTTGTGGCAAGCGCCATTCAGATTGGGATATTCATCTCCAAAAATTTGCACTATGTCTACGCATGATGGTACGAGAATCAATAGGAGTCAGTTCAGATATATTGAATTTAGGACGACAAATAAGGCTCCCTATAGATCGAGAATTTCAAGCTGACCACGTAAATGCCAACCCCAGTGAAATAGCGGAAAGTTTACCGGCAGAATTAAGAGAAATTCGCAAGTTAGTGTTAGCGAACATTGCAAAAGCTCATAAGACTCAGAAAAAATATTACGATTTGAAAAGGAAACCGTCACCATTTCAGGTAGGAAATAAGGTGTTGCTCAGGTCACATGTACTCTCAGACGCAGAAGAGAAAATCACAAAGAAATTAGCAAAACAGTGGTATGGACCATTTATCATTGCCAGAGAGGTCACTGCAGGTTTAACCTACGAACTTCAACATCTGGAGAGTGGGAAAAAGGTTGGAGTGTATCATTGTTCTGAAATGCGTCCATTCTACGAATCAGAATCCGAAAGATCCAATGTCTGGCAGACAAGAAATAAGAGAGCACGCGTAGATCAAGATATTCCTTCGAAACTTTTAACTAATTTTAATTCAAGTGACGAGTCTGAAGCTCAAATTGCAAATAGTCAAACACAGAGTAGCACGAATAACAATAAGTATAATTTTCGGAAGCGTAAAAAAGTTAATTACGCAAATATGAATAAACACGGGAAAGCATTGACGCTTTCAGGAGATGTTTTTTATGTACGATATTTTTTGTAATTTAATTTGGACATGTAAATTAATACTAGTATTTTATTTTTTATTTTTTTTAGCATCGGGATTCGGTGCTTGTATATTTATTGACGATGGATTTGTATAAACAAGCTGACTTGAGATACCCACATAGAAAGACAAATCGACCTCACGACGAATTTATTTGGATTCAGGAGTTTATGAAGCAGACTAATCAGAAAGACTTCATACATCTTAGTGCTGACCAAGCTGAGAGAGTTGACTATTTTAAATTAGAGAATTTCTACAAAGTCATGGCTATTAATATAGAAGCTCCTGTAATGTATTGTAATGCAAAAGCGTTGTTACGAAAAATGCTAGAGGAAATAATTTCTCAAAAAGAAGTAATAAGGATAATTTGCTTAGTAGCATTTGCTACCCAGGAGAAAACCTATATAATTCCAGTGTTGCAAAATTGTCAGTTAGCAACAAAGATTATTAAATTTGTGTGCGCTAGCCCAGTTATCCTAAAGATAGTACCAGATTCCAGAACGATTGTACCATTCGTATTTCGACAATTTCAAACAGAAATTATTGGACTTGTAGACTTAGCAGAGACACATTATTTTGTAACAGGTGATCACCCAGAAGAACGGGGTAAAGATCTGTATTACCTAATAAATTACTACTGCAGGAGAGAAATTGACTCATTGTTAGATTTTGCAGACTGGTCATTGTCCTATCATATTGTTGAACTCCAATCATTTGTTGTAAATAAAGCCAGGTCGACTCTGCAATCGTTTCAAAGTATTAAAACAATTGAGAACGAAAAGGGAAATTATAAGTTGCAGCAATTGCTGGACTATACTCTATCTCAGAAAATGAAAGGCTGTCAAAACTTGTTAATATTAAGAAATCCGAGGATGTATTTAGTCGTAAAGATCTCAACACATTAGTTGGTAGAGAACCTACTGAAAATGAAGTAACTCTGTATTCTTCAATGATCTCATTTGTTACTGATATGGCTAAGCACTTTGACGTAAAAGTACAAGACATTATTACTAACAATCAAATGGCTGATCTAGTTAAAGTTAAATGCCCAACAACTGTTCAAGTAATTACCAACATGTTTACGGCCTCTAAGTACTTACGAACTCGTTTACCCGAAATTATTAATGTAATTAATTCGGTACTCCCAAAACCAGATCATAATGTAACAATTACTCAGGAGATGGAAATAGACAGTGATGAATGTAATGATCTCGAGGTAATCCAGGAAGTATTGTCTGAGAAATGTGCAACGCCTTCGTGGGCGGATGCGAAAGATGGTAACAGTAAGGCAGAACCGCCAGTAACTGTTAAAATGCCAAGCGCTCCTGTCATAGTTTCCAGACCAGCAGCACCTTATGATCCGAACCGAACGTGTAGTTCATGTGGACAAATCGGCCATTTTAAGAGAAACTGTCAGAACGGCTGGGTCCCAAACCGATTCAAGCTAACCCGAGAGCAGTTATCAAAGCGCAACAAGAAGCGCGGTGGTCGGAAAGTTCGGGAGCAGAGACAGGCACATCAAACGGTTCCGGGAACTACTTCGAAAAATTTCCAATGCTAAAATTTTTTTTCTCTTTTTGGGGGGAAGGTATAACGAAGGAGAGTCGCGCGTTTAGCACCCATTGGCTAGAACGCTGATCAGCGGTCGGTGCATGGGCCAATAGGAAGTAGTTATGTACATATAAGGTAATCTTAGTGCGGAGCACACTTTATCGGGAGTGGAGTGAGAGTTGTGAAGTCAGTAGGGATTTGGAGTAGCTAGTATCAACAACTAATTGTAAGGGAGAAGGAAATTGAAAATTTGGAAAATAAAAGGTTCAAAAGTTAAAACTCCAAATCATTACTCCGTCCAGACTTGACTCTGACATTGATTTATACATTGGCTAAATAACTAAAGGAATTTCAGTCATCCTCCGAAAGGATCCCAGATCTGGCACACGCAGTTCACCATTGGTTTTTACCATCTTCATTAATTTATTTTAATAATTACACTATTAATTTATGGAAGGCATTTTGGCTAACTGACGAAGAATAGAAAATAATTACTGGGCTAGTGCTAATTGTAAGCACCACCTCTTCTCATTTATTTATTGGTGAACTAATCCTTGCAATTTATAATCAGTAGTGAGGAGGGGAGGGTTTGGCTTATACTGGATAATCATGAATGTACATACATGCACAGATATGTACATGTCTAGATTTTCAATCAGTACTCAATGCCCACTTTCCCTCATTGTCAGTACTTCATTACCTGTTCTCATGTACGTATAAAGTTACAGTAATGCATATTTTGTCCAAAGAAAACTCATCGTTCACCATCTTGGTAAGTACATGTGCAAATTCTGTCAATCTCGTCCCCCATTCTTAAAACTACGAACGACAAGAATCTCGCAGAAACGAATTGTTGTCTGTTTTCATTCCCGAAACAAAATTATTTGGATTCTTAATTTCCATTTAGTATACATCTGTTCCTTTCAAGATACGTGTACTGACTGTGACGAGCTGAACATGTAACCACTTCATGTGTAGCTGATGTGGGTAGATCTTAGGGGCGAAGTGAAGCACATTTCATACTATGATATCAGGATGTCTGTTTGTGCGTCTTCACAATACTGCCGAACCAGACAATATAAACCTTTTCCGCTGACACGTTACCCAATCGAACTGATGCTTATTGAAATTGGAAAAGATGGGGCCACCCGTTTGCACTCCCGAAATGTATAGAAACCAATATAAATACATCCCATTACATACCACTGCGATAGGTGGCGCAGTAATTAGGTGCTGCCTGTACAAACCTTGTTTGTGCGTTACTACAATGCCAAACTACACATGTCCCGAAAAATTGTATTATCCAAATAGAGCTCATTAATCCACATGCTATATAAGCTAAAATATCACAACAGTTTCATCTATAGCTACTGCGTCTCACGTTTAACTTTTTCATATTTGACAAAGCACGTACTCACCACAAATATTAGTTATTCTATCCCATTTATAGCAATTAGGTATATGTCCCTGCACCTTTCGGGATTGTCACATGTGACGTTTACAAATTAACTGCCGAGTTAAATGTTTTAACCAGTGGGACGCTTGATACATGCACCGATCTCCGTATCTATCTAAGGAGTATTTCTATAACAAATTGAGGGATTAATGATTTCATTGTGTTGTAAAGTTCAGCAAATTTATTCCATTGGAATACTTGAGATTTCTGGTTGTGCCATGTAGTGAATGAGATAAGCTCCTTTTGAACCCATCGAGAGGCTTTACCTCATGAAAATGCCTGTACAAAATGTTAGGACTGTACGGTTGCAGCTATATACAAGGAAAACAAGGGCTAAAATACGGGAAGATAAACGAGTCAATGTGAAAACAACAGATAATAATAATTATTATTATTACTTAAAGAGGTTTGTCAAATGCAACAATAAAATATAGTGCTGTAGTTACACTTTTGACATGCATATACGAACTAGCCAGTAGCATCTGTAGATATAGCTGCGCTCAATAGGTCGCTCAAAGTTATAGAGTTCCACGAATCACTGCCTCTGGTCTGGAAGCACTAAATGTGTACAAGCGAGATAATTGAAACCGACATTCCAAATCGCTACACATAATCTTATGTTTAGATCTGGATATAGATGCATGTCGTTCAATCCAATGGGTTTGTCAACAAGTTTGGAGGATCTTTGGTGCATAATGTTTACAATTTGTGGCTAGCATTTGAACCATAATATGCATTACATATCAGAATGGATAATTTGAAGTGGTTTTCATTGACTGATAAGACCCATCACAAGAGAAAGCAATGAAGCCAATTATTCGACAAAGGAGTACATCAATCGCATCTTGGGACAAAGGTATGGAAAACCCGATTCAGAAACTTGACCTCCGAGGAGATATGACCATTACGTGTAAGCACAAGGTTGGTATAAAAAGGTTGTTGAAAACGAAAATCAGCACATACCATCAGTGATCGTGCTCCGAGTAAAAGGTTTGCTTCAATAAAGATTTTCAAAACCAAATATTATTATTTTTGACACCTGACGAGCTGAAATGCTGAAGGTAGTTGCAACGATTGTGCTCGTTGGACTTGTCCAACAGGCGCTTCTAGCCCCATCTCTTGACTCCTTCCTTCTGAAGACACTCAATGAGAAGGGCACTGCCAACGTTTTTGTTAACATGAGAGAGCAGACTTCCGGTGTTCTCAAAAATCTCGTGAACACACACTTTGAGACCCGAGCTGATCGACTGAATGCCGTGACAAACGAGTTGAAAGCATTTACTGCCAAATCTCAAGCCAGTACTCTGCAGCTCCTCGAGCAGGAATCTCAGAACAAACCATACTCCTTCGAGTCCCTGTGGATTACCAACCAGATCTACATCCGTAATGCTGATCTTTCGATTGTCGAGAAGCTGTCTGCACTCCCTGAAGTCCAATCAGTTACGGAAGAAAAATTTGTCCATCTTGATGAGCCTCTGGACCTGACTGTGCACGATAACCTCCCCGCCGCCGAAGACGATGAGTTCCAATGGGGTGTTGAGCAGATTGAAGCTCCTCAAGTTTGGAATTCTGGCAATGAAGGACAGGGTGTAGTCGTAGCAACTATTGACACCGGCGTCCGAGGAACCCACGAGACACTCCGAGACAATCATCGTAAAGCCTACGGTTGGTTTGATCCCGGCAGAGGAACCGCTGAGCCCAACGACCAGAACGGTCACGGAACTCATACCACCGCCAACATTGCGGGGAAATTGCGTGGTGTTGGAGTTGCTCGTGGAGCTCAGTGGATTGCTTGCAAAGGTTGTGCTAGCAGTTCCTGTTCTCAATCTGATCTCACTCGTTGTGGTCAATTCATCGCTTGTCCAACTGACACCGACGGCAACAACCCAGACTGCTCTCAAGCTCCCGACGTCGTCAGCAACAGTTGGGGAGGTGGTCGTGGCAACACTTGGTACAGACCTGTGATCGACACATGGCGGGCAGCCAATATCTTCCCTCTCTTCTCCATTGGTAACTCTGGTCCAAACTGCAACACTGCCAACTCACCTGGAGATGAGGACAACGTCATCGGAGTAGGATCAACCACCATCGACAACATCGTGTCTTACTTCAGCAGTGTCGGTCCGACTCTCATCGGAACACGCATGAAGCCAGATATCTCTGCACCTGGTTCCAATGTCTTCTCCGCCTACTACACCTCGGACACCGCATACGCCACAATGTCTGGAACTAGTATGGCCTGCCCTCATGCCGCCGGAACTGTCGCACTTATGATATCCTCCAGTCCCAATGCCAAGATCAACTACGACATCATTAAGCAAGCATTAGAAGGTGGAAGTGTTCGTACGACAGGTGAGGGAAAGACTTGCTCAGGTGTTGGCGACAACCAATTCCCCAACCATCATGTTGGTCACGGAAGAATCAACGCTAGGCAATCCGTCGTACGACTCCAACAGCTCTTACGGAAGTAATTTAAAGTCTTAACGTGTCGTTGTCACGCAATGCTACAGATAATTTCATATCGTAAGGAAAAACGTTTAATTTTGATGACTTGAATAAAATTTATGCATTCCGTACGTTCAGCGTTTCTCCTGCTTTTTCATTTATACAACAAGAAAATTCGAAAATATATTGACATCAACGAATAGACACGTGCATTGGTACTGTCATCAACCACCGACAATAATCTCCAGACAAAAACACGAAACCCGCTCTACCAAAACCCAGCACAACTGGATAATCATGAATGTACATACATGCACAGATATGTACATGTCTAGATTTTCAATCAGTACTCAATGCTGACTTTCCCTCATTGTCAGTACTTCATTACCTGTTCTCATGTACGTATAAAGTTACAGTAATGCATATTTTGTCCAAAGAAAACTCATCGTTCACCATCTTGGTAAGTACATGTGCAAATTCTGTCAATCTCGTCCCCCATTCTTAAAACTACGAACGACAAGAATCTCGCAGAAACGAATTGTTGTCTGTTTTCATTCCCGAAACAAAATTATTTGGATTCTTAATTTCCATTTAGTATACATCTGTTCCTTTCAAGATACGTGTACTGACTGTGACGAGCTGAACATGTAACCACTTCATGTGTAGCTGATGTGGGTAGATCTTAGGGGCGAAGTGAAGCACATTTCATACTATGATATCAGGATGTCTGTTTGTGCGTCTTCACAATACTGCCGAACCAGACAATATAAACCTTTTCCGCTGACACGTTACCCAATCGAACTGATGCTTATTGAAATTGGAAAAGATGGGGCCACCCGTTTGCACTCCCGAAATGTATAGAAACCAATATAAATACATCCCATTACATACCACTGCGATAGGTGGCGCAGTAATTAGGTGCTGCCTGTACAAACCTTGTTTGTGCGTTACTACAATGCCAAACTACACATGTCCCGAAAAATTGTATTATCCAAATAGAGCTCATTAATCCACATGCTATATAAGCTAAAATATCACAACAGTTTCATCTATAGCTACTGCGTCTCACGTTTAACTTTTTCATATTTGACAAAGCACGTACTCACCACAAATATTAGTTATTCTATCCCATTTATAGCAATTAGGTATATGTCCCTGCACCTTTCGGGATTGTCACATGTGACGTTTACAAATTAACTGCCGAGTTAAATGTTTTAACCAGTGGGACGCTTGATACATGCACCGATCTCCGTATCTATCTAAGGAGTATTTCTATAACAAATTGAGGGATTAATGATTTCATTGTGTTGTAAAGTTCAGCAAATTTATTCCATTGGAATACTTGAGATTTCTGGTTGTGCCATGTAGTGAATGAGATAAGCTCCTTTTGAACCCATCGAGAGGCTTTACCTCATGAAAATGCCTGTACAAAATGTTAGGACTGTACGGTTGCAGCTATATACAAGGAAAACAAGGGCTAAAATACGGGAAGATAAACGAGTCAATGTGAAAACAACAGATAATAATAATTATTATTATTACTTAAAGAGGTTTGTCAAATGCAACAATAAAATATAGTGCTGTAGTTACACTTTTGACATGCATATACGAACTAGCCAGTAGCATCTGTAGATATAGCTGCGCTCAATAGGTCGCTCAAAGTTATAGAGTTCCACGAATCACTGCCTCTGGTCTGGAAGCACTAAATGTGTACAAGCGAGATAATTGAAACCGACATTCCAAATCGCTACACATAATCTTATGTTTAGATCTGGATATAGATGCATGTCGTTCAATCCAATGGGTTTGTCAACAAGTTTGGAGGATCTTTGGTGCATAATGTTTACAATTTGTGGCTAGCATTTGAACCATAATATGCATTACATATCAGAATGGATAATTTGAAGTGGTTTTCATTGACTGATAAGACCCATCACAAGAGAAAGCAATGAAGCCAATTATTCGACAAAGGAGTACATCAATCGCATCTTGGGACAAAGGTATGGAAAACCCGATTCAGAAACTTGACCTCCGAGGAGATATGACCATTACGTGTAAGCACAAGGTTGGTATAAAAAGGTTGTTGAAAACGAAAATCAGCACATACCATCAGTGATCGTGCTCCGAGTAAAAGGTTTGCTTCAATAAAGATTTTCAAAACCAAATATTATTATTTTTGACACCTGACGAGCTGAAATGCTGAAGGTAGTTGCAACGATTGTGCTCGTTGGACTTGTCCAACAGGCGCTTCTAGCCCCATCTCTTGACTCCTTCCTTCTGAAGACACTCAATGAGAAGGGCACTGCCAACGTTTTTGTTAACATGAGAGAGCAGACTTCCGGTGTTCTCAAAAATCTCGTGAACACACACTTTGAGACCCGAGCTGATCGACTGAATGCCGTGACAAACGAGTTGAAAGCATTTACTGCCAAATCTCAAGCCAGTACTCTGCAGCTCCTCGAGCAGGAATCTCAGAACAAACCATACTCCTTCGAGTCCCTGTGGATTACCAACCAGATCTACATCCGTAATGCTGATCTTTCGATTGTCGAGAAGCTGTCTGCACTCCCTGAAGTCCAATCAGTTACGGAAGAAAAATTTGTCCATCTTGATGAGCCTCTGGACCTGACTGTGCACGATAACCTCCCCGCCGCCGAAGACGATGAGTTCCAATGGGGTGTTGAGCAGATTGAAGCTCCTCAAGTTTGGAATTCTGGCAATGAAGGACAGGGTGTAGTCGTAGCAACTATTGACACCGGCGTCCGAGGAACCCACGAGACACTCCGAGACAATCATCGTAAAGCCTACGGTTGGTTTGATCCCGGCAGAGGAACCGCTGAGCCCAACGACCAGAACGGTCACGGAACTCATACCACCGCCAACATTGCGGGGAAATTGCGTGGTGTTGGAGTTGCTCGTGGAGCTCAGTGGATTGCTTGCAAAGGTTGTGCTAGCAGTTCCTGTTCTCAATCTGATCTCACTCGTTGTGGTCAATTCATCGCTTGTCCAACTGACACCGACGGCAACAACCCAGACTGCTCTCAAGCTCCCGACGTCGTCAGCAACAGTTGGGGAGGTGGTCGTGGCAACACTTGGTACAGACCTGTGATCGACACATGGCGGGCAGCCAATATCTTCCCTCTCTTCTCCATTGGTAACTCTGGTCCAAACTGCAACACTGCCAACTCACCTGGAGATGAGGACAACGTCATCGGAGTAGGATCAACCACCATCGACAACATCGTGTCTTACTTCAGCAGTGTCGGTCCGACTCTCATCGGAACACGCATGAAGCCAGATATCTCTGCACCTGGTTCCAATGTCTTCTCCGCCTACTACACCTCGGACACCGCATACGCCACAATGTCTGGAACTAGTATGGCCTGCCCTCATGCCGCCGGAACTGTCGCACTTATGATATCCTCCAGTCCCAATGCCAAGATCAACTACGACATCATTAAGCAAGCATTAGAAGGTGGAAGTGTTCGTACGACAGGTGAGGGAAAGACTTGCTCAGGTGTTGGCGACAACCAATTCCCCAACCATCATGTTGGTCACGGAAGAATCAACGCTAGGCAATCCGTCGTACGACTCCAACAGCTCTTACGGAAGTAATTTAAAGTCTTAACGTGTCGTTGTCACGCAATGCTACAGATAATTTCATATCGTAAGGAAAAACGTTTAATTTTGATGACTTGAATAAAATTTATGCATTCCGTACGTTCAGCGTTTCTCCTGCTTTTTCATTTATACAACAAGAAAATTCGAAAATATATTGACATCAACGAATAGACACGTGCATTGGTACTGTCATCAACCACCGACAATAATCTCCAGACAAAAACACGAAACCCGCTCTACCAAAACCCAGCACAACTGGATAATCATGAATGTACATACATGCACAGATATGTACATGTCTAGATTTTCAATCAGTACTCAATGCCCACTTTCCCTCATTGTCAGTACTTCATTACCTGTTCTCATGTACGTATAAAGTTACAGTAATGCATATTTTGTCCAAAGAAAACTCATCGTTCACCATCTTGGTAAGTACATGTGCAAATTCTGTCAATCTCGTCCCCCATTCTTAAAACTACGAACGACAAGAATCTCGCAGAAACGAATTGTTGTCTGTTTTCATTCCCGAAACAAAATTATTTGGATTCTTAATTTCCATTTAGTATACATCTGTTCCTTTCAAGATACGTGTACTGACTGTGACGAGCTGAACATGTAACCACTTCATGTGTAGCTGATGTGGGTAGATCTTAGGGGCGAAGTGAAGCACATTTCATACTATGATATCAGGATGTCTGTTTGTGCGTCTTCACAATACTGCCGAACCAGACAATATAAACCTTTTCCGCTGACACGTTACCCAATCGAACTGATGCTTATTGAAATTGGAAAAGATGGGGCCACCCGTTTGCACTCCCGAAATGTATAGAAACCAATATAAATACATCCCATTACATACCACTGCGATAGGTGGCACAGTAATTAGGTGCTGCCTGTACAAACCTGGTTTGTGCGTTACTACAATGCCAAACTACACATGTCCCGAAAAATTGTATTATCCAAATAGAGCTCATTAATCCACATGCTATATAAGCTAAAATATCACAACAGTTTCATCTATAGCTACTGCGTCTCACGTTTAACTTTTTCATATTTGACAAAGCACGTACTCACCACAAATATTAGTTATTCTATCCCATTTATAGCAATTAGGTATATGTCCCTGCACCTTTCGGGATTGTCACATGTGACGTTTACAAATTAACTGCCGAGTTAAATGTTTTAACCAGTGGGACGCTTGATACATGCACCGATCTCCGTATCTATCTAAGGAGTATTTCTATAACAAATTGAGGGATTAATGATTTCATTGTGTTGTAAAGTTCAGCAAATTTATTCCATTGGAATACTTGAGATTTCTGGTTGTGCCATGTAGTGAATGAGATAAGCTCCTTTTGAACCCATCGAGAGGCTTTACCTCATGAAAATGCCTGTACAAAATGTTAGGACTGTACGGTTGCAGCTATATACAAGGAAAACAAGGGCTAAAATACGGGAAGAAAAACGAGTCAATGTGAAAACAACAGATAATAATAATTATTATTATTACTTAAAGAGGTTTGTCAAATGCAACAATAAAATATAGTGCTGTAGTTACACTTTTGACATGCATATACGAACTAGCCAGTAGCATCTGTAGATATAGCTGCGCTCAATAGGTCGCTCAAAGTTATAGAGTTCCACGAATCACTGCCTCTGGTCTGGAAGCACTAAATGTGTACAAGCGAGATAATTGAAACCGACATTCCAAATCGCTACACATAATCTTATGTTTAGATCTGGATATAGATGCATGTCGTTCAAACCAATGGGTTTGTCAACAAGTTTGGAGGATCTTTGGTGCATAATGTTTACAATTTGTGGCTAGCATTTGAACCATAATATGCATTACATATCAGAATGGATAATTTGAAGTGGTTTTCATTGACTGATAAGACCCATCACAAGAGAAAGCAATGAAGCCAATTATTCGACAAAGGAGTACATCAATCGCATCTTGGGACAAAGGTATGGAAAACACGATTCAGAAACTTGACCTCCGAGGAGATATGACCATTACGTGTAAGCACAAGGTTGGTATAAAAAGGTTGTTGAAAACGAAAATCAGCACATACCATCAGTGATCGTGCTCCGAGTAAAAGGTTTGCTTCAATAAAGATTTTCAAAACCAAAT
Organism: Allacma fusca; assembly: GCA_947179485.1. Taxonomy (NCBI): domain Eukaryota; kingdom Metazoa; phylum Arthropoda; class Collembola; order Symphypleona; family Sminthuridae; genus Allacma; species Allacma fusca. The sequence continues at coordinate 39,541,687 of OX359248.1, read as the reverse complement.
ATTATTATTTTTGACACCTGACGAGCTGAAATGCTGAAGGTAGTTGCAACGATTGTGCTCGTTGGACTTGTCCAACAGGCGCTTCTAGCCCCATCTCTTGACTCCTTCCTTCTGAAGACACTCAATGAGAAGGGCACTGCCAACGTTTTTGTTAACATGAGAGAGCAGACTTCCGGTGTTCTCAAAAATCTCGTTAACACACACTTTGAGACCCGAGCTGATCGACTGAATGCCGTGACAAACGAGTTGAAAGCATTTACTGCCAAATCTCAAGCCAGTACTCTGCAGCTCCTCGAGCAGGAATCTCAGAACAAACCATACTCCTTCGAGTCCCTGTGGATTACCAACCAGATCTACATCCGTAATGCTGATCTTTCGATTGTCGAGAAGCTGTCTGCACTCCCTGAAGTCCAATCAGTTACGGAAGAAAAATTTGTCCATCTTGATGAGCCTCTGGACCTGACTGTGCACGATAACCTCCCCGCCGCCGAAGACGATGAGTTCCAATGGGGTGTTGAGCAGATTGAAGCTCCTCAAGTTTGGAATTCTGGCAATGAAGGACAGGGTGTAGTCGTAGCAACTATTGACACCGGCGTCCGAGGAACCCACGAGACACTCCGAGACAATCATCGTAAAGCCTACGGTTGGTTTGATCCCGGCAGAGGAACCGCTGAGCCCAACGACCAGAACGGTCACGGAACTCATACCACCGCCAACATTGCGGGGAAATTGCGTGGTGTTGGAGTTGCTCGTGGAGCTCAGTGGATTGCTTGCAAAGGTTGTGCTAGCAGTTCCTGTTCTCAATCTGATCTCACTCGTTGTGGTCAATTCATCGCTTGTCCAACTGACACCGACGGCAACAACCCAGACTGCTCTCAAGCTCCCGACGTCGTCAGCAACAGTTGGGGAGGTGGTCGTGGCAACACTTGGTACAGACCTGTGATCGACACATGGCGGGCAGCCAATATCTTCCCTCTCTTCTCCATTGGTAACTCTGGTCCAAACTGCAACACTGCCAACTCACCTGGAGATGAGGACAACGTCATCGGAGTAGGATCAACCACCATCGACAACATCGTGTCTTACTTCAGCAGTGTCGGTCCGACTCTCATCGGAACACGCATGAAGCCAGATATCTCTGCACCTGGTTCCAATGTCTTCTCCGCCTACTACACCTCGGACACCGCATACGCCACAATGTCTGGAACTAGTATGGCCTGCCCTCATGCCGCCGGAACTGTCGCACTTATGATATCCTCCAGTCCCAATGCCAAGATCAACTACGACATCATTAAGCAAGCATTAGAAGGTGGAAGTGTTCGTACGACAGGTGAGGGAAAGACTTGCTCAGGTGTTGGCGACAACCAATTCCCCAACCATCATGTTGGTCACGGAAGAATCAACGCTAGGCAATCCGTCGTACGACTCCAACAGCTCTTACGGAAGTAATTTAAAGTCTTAACGTGTCGTTGTCACGCAATGCTACAGATAATTTCATATCGTAAGGAAAAACGTTTAATTTTGATGACTTGAATAAAATTTATGCATTCCGTACGTTCAGCGTTTCTCCTGCTTTTTCATTTATACAACAAGAAAATTCGAAAATATATTGACATCAACGAATAGACACGTGCATTGGTACTGTCATCAACCACCGACAATAATCTCCAGACAAAAACACGAAACCCGCTCTACCAAAACTCGGCACAACTGGATAATCATGAATGTACATATATAGCCCTGTGTGCTACACCTTTGTACATATATGATATATTTTGATGATGTTTCACCTTTTATTTATATCTAGGTTGGGTCAACCTAATTAGAATAAGTATTTAAATATATTTCAGGAATTTGGATTTTTCGTAGAATGTTCCATTTGGAACATTCACTATTGTTCTAGTGTTTTCTTTTAGAATAATCTATAAATTTCTAGAATGTTCCAGTAGGAACATTCTAGTACCTTCTCGTACATTATGTGACACTTCATAATGTTATTTAAGGAAGAGAGCCCTTTGACTCGATATGTTCATTAATCAACTGTAAACCGTGTCAAAAGGATCTCTCCGCTCTTTAGGAATAAAGAAAGGAAAATCTTAAATTCCCCCTTGTGCAAAGTTATTGGCAAAAAGGCATCCGAGACACAGGTCGAACAATACAGGTACTTAACTTTCATAATTCCGTTCCATCATTCTACATACATAAGTTCTTTAGAGTTAGCCTGGTTACATTGGCGCCCAACGTAAAAAGGTAAAAGTTACATTTGCGAGTTGATGGGCAGTTACCACATCACAGATTTTGTTGGAAATTGTTTCAAGGTGACAAGTCACTGTAGTTATTTTTTGCACTTAATCGCCAGTGTGTTGTTAATTGTCTGGGCATAGTTATGTAATTTATTATGTTTACGGCTTTGTTGGATCTACTTGTATACTTGTCAGGAAGCGGTTATTTTCTGGATAATGTGTTCAGGGCCTTAATTATGATGTTGCTAGATATTCTATACAAATAGTAATTCTGTATCCTGTGCTAGTTTGACAGATATATGTGTATGGGCATGAGAAGATTGGGTGAAAAGGGAATCAAAAATTATTCTAGTCATAAAATTTTAGTTTTAGAACTGTTAATGGTATTTTTGTATACAATTAGAGCATGTCATAAGTGTCATGTTAATCTTCCAGACGGAATGTGTCCGCAAAATCCAGTCAGTGTGGAGGAACAAGTAGCCGGACAAGATGGGCCGGAAGTCGTGTTTGTGAGAGAAGTTCGTCGTCCACCTCCACCACCTGTAATTGGACACATGGAAGACCCAAGACGAAGACCTAGGGCCAGTCGACGGGCAAGAAGCGTGGCACGCTATTGTGCTTTGTATGTATGCATGTATAGTTTTTATTGTGTTTTTCGTGACCGTAGTCTACAACACAACATTTTTACAGAATTCATAATTAAATTTCATTCATTCATTCCCAGGCTCTTTCGAGGAGGGCAGACCGTAGGTAGTTCGCAATCTTTTCGCAGGAGCTTAAATTGAATTTTAAGAAAGATAACCAGTTATGAGGATTGATAGCCTCTAAATTGAAGGCACCAAGGTAGTGCTTTCGTAATGGTGTGAACACAGAACATTTGAACATGAAGTGGAAAATATCATCGAATTCAAACTTATTACAGATAGAGCACAATTCGCTCGGGAAGAATTTATATATCATTGAAGCAAATTTGAAGCGTTGAGGGAGGTTTGATTGATTTGAGGAAAGCCTTAATTGAGCTATCAGTCTTTTTGTGTACAATGGGGACGCGTAACGAATGTAATGTTCAGCATGGCTTTCGCTTTTGTATTTATGGTATATGTTATTGTAAGAAGCTGCACTCGCACGCGTTATGTCAGTTTGTAAGAGAGTGTCTTTCAATGTACTCATTACAATCGGTATTGCTGCATAAGCCACTTCCGGACATTGTAGTTCCCAGATAAAAGAGTAACCTAGTGATTCAAGGGCAGATTTCACTGAGCTTGACCAACTATGATCCCGGAGCAGGGACTTCTGATAACAGATTTTTGCAAGCCTTTTTTCACCCATTTCCAGCAGCCTGCACCACCATTGAAGAACTATCTTAGTTATATTATAGGACAGGTGTACTTGTCCAGTCTCAAGACGAGTGAGATATCCAGGTGTACAGTTTGGTAGGCTCAACAGATTTTTGAGGAAGAACTGATGTAATGTTTCGAGAACTTCAGCACACTGCAAGCCCCAGAGGGAAGCCCCATAGAGGGAGACAGATTTTACGAGGGATCCAAATAGTTTGCATCTCGCCTTCATCGAGTCCGTGTTCTTTCCATAGATTAGACTCCATGCTGCTCGGAACGCAGCTTTGCTCTTATTGACCGCGTGCTGCGCTGTTTCACGAAATGACCCGTTAGATCTGAGATTTACCCCCAAGTATGTGAATTCTTTCACATTCTCAATGGTCTCTTTGCCGTATTTCCACACCTTGGTGTAGCCTATTCTGCCAGATTTGGAGAAGATCATGATCTTCGTTTTTTCAACATTGACACGTAGTTTGTTTACTTCGCAGTAATTTCGCAGAGCTTCTAATTTATTTTGTAGACTCCCTGGGTCATGCGCCAGTATTGCAGTGTCGTCTGCGTATCTCAGCGAATGGATGAAGCACGTTGACGAGAGTTTCACCGGGATGCAGTTGCGAGGTGAAAATGCAGCTTCGAAATCATTTGTGAACAGGTTAAACATTAGAGGAGAAAGCAGCTCTCCTTTGAGAACTCCACAGTTTATGTTTATTTTCTTAGAAAATCCCTTTTCCAACCGAATTATAGCCCCTGCATGCTCGTATAGATTTTTTATCGTTCTGATCATTTGACCACTGATTCCTAAGTTGAAAAGTTTAGACCATAGGATATCATGTTCTACTGAATCGAAAGCTTTTTCATAGTCCACGTATGCGACGTATAGCGACGTTAGCATACCCAGTTTCTCTCCTACTGCATGTATAGTTGTGTTTATGAAAGAGATTACTTCATCTGGAGAGCTATGCTCTATATCTGCTAAGCTCACAGAGCTTAACACTTGCTGGTATTCATTCAGTAGGTTTGGATTCCATATGAGTTTTTTCGTATTTGAGTTACTGCATTCTTCTGTGACTGCTGAGCTGTTCAAGGAAATTGGTTGGTGATCGTGATTTGGGAAATCCAAGACTCTAAATGAACTTTTTGTGGCTATAGAATGCACATTACACCATAGATAGTCAATAGTACTTGCACCATTTGAGTTATGAAATGTAAATTTTCCAGGCACATCACCCTCATTCGTTAGGACGAGGCCAGCACTTTCAAACAAATTAGCTACATAGTGGGCTAGCTTGGATTCTACAGTATCCACACTATTTCTTCGCTCAAAGATAAGATCCTTCTCGTGATTGTCAGTGCATAGCCTACCTATGGAAGCGAGTCGCACATTGAAATCACCTCCTATATAAACAGGAAGAGAGCCATACTCCAAGGAAACATCTTGAAGCTCATCATATAGCATTACCCAAATTTCTTTGGTTTTACTTAAAGCAGGATTTATGTAAATATTCCCTATGATACGTTTTTCATGGGTATGCGTGTTTTTAAATAGAACAAGTAACCACCATTGCGATGCACTGAGAGTTTTAACAAGAGAATAATTTGCGGTTTTGTAGAGAATACACAAGCCACCACTAGGACGGCCTTTGACTTTGCATTTGTAGGCAGGGACAGTGTGTTTATTGTAATTGATATACGAGGTAGGAAGGTCTACATTATCACTGGTTAGCCAGGTTTGAGATAAACAAATGAATTCAAAACTTTTCAATATATTTTGCTCAGACAAGTCCAGATCTATGAATTTTGAGAAACCACTATAGTTCCAATATGTAATACTAAGGGGGTTTATGGAAGGAATATTTGTATGTATAAATTGAGAACGTTGTGTTGTAGACGCTAATTCCTATGCTTGAATTTCCATTGGAACCGATCGTTGAGAAGAGTTTGGTGCATTCTTGTGAAGGGGCTTTAGCTTGTCATTCACAATGACATGCTTAGTACCATTGATAAACAAGAAGTTTCCTTTGAGTCTGGTCACCTTGCCGTCGCCTTCGGCTTTTTTCTTTTCGGCTACCAGAATCTTCCGCTTTTCCCGTTCTTCCAGGGTGAGATCATCTCGGATGTAATAGCCAGTGCCTCGTAGTAGGTGAGTACTCTTGTAGAGGGGCGATTTGTCGTCTTTATGCGTGAGGATAACTTTAATTAGTGGTTGCTTCGTTTGACCATTTTTAATTCCTCCAGCTTTTAATGGGAATGTACGATCAATGGGTAATTGCAGCTTAAGTTGCTCCATAAGAAACTTTTGTACGGCTTTGATGCAAGGTTGACCGGCCGCGTTAAGACCACCTATAATGAAGGACTTCTTACGCTCTTCTGCCTCTAGCGATTCCAATCTTCTCTGGATTTTATCCATTCTAGAGTCCACGCTTCCGGTGTACTCATCATATGAGTCTTTAAAGCCTTCCAATGTCGTGACTCGAATTTCTTTAGCGTGTTATCGCTGGTAGTTTGAAATTTTGTCATCACGGTAAGAAACGTAACAGCAGAAAGTGGGGCTTCCGGTGAGACTGCAGGGATGCCGAAATTTCCGCACATTGAATTGATAACTGTTTGATCCATTTTAAAGAAGGTGTAGAAACAAGGGAAATTAGTAAGACGGGGAAGGGAGATAAACGATATTGTAGAGTATTGCAGACCACTACACTGCACTGATATGGTAATTTTGATGATAAGAGAGCCACTCCTGTTACAACCTTTTGCCTTCACGGTCAGATTGGAACTCATTGTGCTTTGTTACCACCCGCACTTCCACATCCGGCACCCCAATTAGCTCCTTAAACTTTTGCGGGGAATGCAGTTATTGCTTGGGCAACATCTTCCAATGGTTGGGGCGGGTTGATACCACTTTCCGGATGCAGGCACTGCCACGTCGATATTTTGCAGACGCTGTTGGCATGTATCTTTCTGGTGAAGCTTACAGATTTTATTGTCAGACTCTGTGGTCATCCTGGACTCAATTTTCGGCCACGTTTGTATACAACTTCCAGAGAGAATTGGAAAATGTTAACCGTCAAATTTGATCTGCACAATGTTATTTTCTTCTGTTGTCTTCTATATATTTGTTTTTGTCCAGATAAATGCCAAATACTATAATTAATTATAATAATGACTGTAATTATAATGATACCATTCATCATTTGTATTGGCTTCAAATACTTACATATAAACACATGCAAGTCACACACATACATATATAGATATATATTTGTACAGGAGAATATTATGGTTGTGGTTTCCTATTGTTGTTAACACATTTGGATATTTGTGCCAACAAAAATAAAAATTGATAATATTTTTGTGAAAATTTGGGTTCATTTGGTCCACTAGTTCCAGAGTTCTGGAGAAATTTTGAGTACATTTGTTTAGCATGCAAAAAGTCTCATCATATTAGGAGACGGTCGGGTGCAAAAAGCTTCCGCTTCCTCACCTATGTATACTCTATGCCATTAAATACCATTAGCGAATTATTAATTAGTTACATTAGTTGTAATTAGCATGTATCCCTAGATATATACGAGATGTATACAAACACACTGGCGACAGTATACAGTAGTGCAAATACAACTACATATCCTTACTAGTTATTAAATAGTAAGTAGATGGCCTTGTTTGTACATATACAAAAATTGTAACACTCATTAATGAGAAAACAATAAAGATTTCAGGTTACGAGTTTAATCTGGGGGAAAAAGAAATCAATCGTGTAGATACTCACTGTCATTACCAGTCATCATGTCCAAAGTTCACGACGTTCAAAAAGAATTGGACGATTTTAAAAGCCGAAGTAGTCAAGAAATACAAGACTTGCAAGATGAAAATGATACTCTACGTAGGGATTTAAAGGCGGCAATCACGTCTATTACCAACTTACAAATTGACATACTTAATTTAAAACAGAGCGGCACTGGGAATAAATCCATGGCAAATTGGATTAAACCCAATCCACCAAAGTTTTCCGGGAAAATAGATGAAGACTCCCATGTTTTCCTTAAATCTTTAGAGGACTATTTTACAACATGCTCAATTGCAACGGCGGACAGACTAACAAATACACAGTTCGCACTGACAGACGCAGCCTTTCATTGGTACAGCATAAATTCGACAAGTATTAAAACATTTGACGAATTCAAGAAACAATTAATTAGTTTCTTTGCTGGAGACCTAACCAATGATGAACGGCTCACCCAAATTGCAAATCGTAAGCAAAAATCGGGAGAGGATTTTGCAACATTTGCGTTGGAAATATATTACATGTTTGAGCCAATTCAGCCACCAAAGTCAGAACAGGAAAGATGCCAGTACATAATCGAGAATAGTAATCACTCAATACGCTCGCGCCTTCGAATATTTAGCAAAGCAAGTCTGAAATTACAACTCTTGCTTGAAAAGGAACGTCAGATTCGACGAGATTTAGAACCAAGTGATGATTATTTTCAAAAAGATGCTACCGTTAACAATGTCTCTACAAACGCACACAAGAAAAACGTAGAAGGGCAACAGGTGGAAGAATTGGATGATCCTAGATAACGTTTCACCTCGCTTATGCCATCGTTGTAAGAAACCTGGGCACATAGCCCAGGACTGTTATTCGAGACTACCAGATGGCCAAGCCCAAGGGAACCGTGGACGTGGTGCTCGAGGACGTGGAAATTTTCGTGGAAGACGGGGAGGTTACCGTACATATTTTAACAGCAATGGACAAGTACAAGTTCCAAATCCGTCCCAACCTATCCTGTGGAATGGACAGTATTATGTACCTATGGGACAACCAACTCCTGTGCAAAACAATGTGTCGGGAAACTCCAAAGCGACAGGGAGGTTGACCTCCCCGCAGGTCTATCAAATGATCTCAGACCCGATTGCGATGACGCACGAACACGATTACGAAAACGACGAGATCGACAATCAGTAATTAACACCATAAATGTTTATAGTCACCTTTTTAAAAATGGAATAACAGCAAAAGTAGAAAATTATTTACCGTATTTATTAATAACTTTAAATAATGTTGCTATTAAATGCCTTGTGGATACGGGCGCAGTTTTTTCATGTATGTCAAAAGAATGCTTTGATGAAATTAATATTAACAGGGATATCCCATTGTTCCGTTATAATGGAACATTTAAAGTAGCATCTGGTGATAAGATGCACCAATTAGGTTATATAATGGCCAAATTCAATTTAGGTAGCAAATCGGTTTTACAAAGATATTTTGTGTTCGAGAAGTTGAATACTTCTGTTATTTTAGGATGTGATTTCCTGAAAAAGATAAAGGATAAGATTTCTTTTAGTCAAACGAAGAAAAACAATCAAGTCTCTGATATTAAGTTAAATCATTTAGTCAAATTGTCCGGAAGACAAAATAGCAAAATTAAGGAACTAATATCAAAATACGCTGACGTATTTTCTTATAAAATCAGTCACACTGACGTGTGTAAATTTAAAATTGAGTTGATAGAGAGCGCAATTCCCAAAAAGATGAAACCGTATCGGACAACACCATTTAAGGAAAAAATTATTAAGGAACAGATTGAACAATATCTAACAGAAGGAATAATAGAACCATCAGAATCAGAATGGAGTAGTAGTTTCTTGGTACCCAAACCTGGGATCAATGAGTTTCGGTTGGTCGCGGACGCGAGATATATCAATTCGCAAACCAAAAGTTGGGCTTTCCCTATGCCTACACTTCGATCAATTTTAAATAAACTGGGGGATGCAAATTTTTTGTCCAAACTTGACTTGGTAAAAGGATATCATCAAATGGAAATAGAAGAATCAAGTAGACCGTACACTGCATTTAGTGCAGCAGGGAAACAATACCAGTTTATAAAGATGTCATTTGGACTCAAGTGTGCCCCCGCTGCGTTTCAGTTTATGGTGAAAAAAATATTTAGTGACGTCATTGGCAAGTTCGTATTTATTTACCTAGATGATATTCTAATATATAGTAGGACATACCAAGAACATTTACATCATATCGAAGTAGTCGCTGAAAGACTAAGACGGGCGAAATTGACGTGTCGAACTGACAAGTGTGAATTCGGAAAAAACCGAAGTCAAATATTTGGGATACATCTTAACGTCGGAAGGAATTAAGATGAACTCAAAGAAAATAAAAGCTATACAGGAGTATCCGGCCCCCAAAAATCGTAAAGCACTTAAGACGTTTCTCGGGATGGCAAGTTGGCTACGGGAATTTATCCCAAACCTCAGCACCAAAGCGGAACCGTTGACTAATTTGACACGGCAAAATGTAAAGTGGTGTTGGACCAACAATGAGCAAAATGCTTTCGAAAAAATCAAACGAGACATTTCATCAGGCCGAATTTTATCGTATCCAAACTTTAGACAGAATTTTTTCCTTGCAACAGACGCGTCCGATTGTGGCGTAGGCGGAATGTTATTCCAACAGTATGGCGGTCGAAAACATTTAGTCGCTTTCTGTAGTGCAACCCTGAATAAAACTCAGCGCAACCGATCGGCCATGGAACGAGAATTGTTAGCAATACTCTATGCTACTTCGTATTTTAGAGAATATTTGGATGGAGTTCCGTTTACACTGTTAACTGACAACAAGAGTTTGACGTGGATGTACAGATTAACGGAGGATAATAAAAAACTGGCGAGATGGGCAATTCGGTTAGAAGAATTTGATTTTAATATTCAACATATTCCGGGGAAAGCTTGTTTAATGTAAGAGTTGTATATAGCCCGAAGATAAACGCAGTTGTTGTTCGAAAGCTTGCTATTTATAATAAAATGGAACCAATTTAAATGTGAAAAAAATTGTTTCGTGTATTTGTTTTCATCTGGTAAATAAAGGTTGTAATTCTTGCTAACGGTGCAATATCCTACTATTAGGCACTCATACGTTTTTGGGCTCCATTTTTGGTAACCATACATTATGTGTACAAAGACTTCACAGCCAAATAAACGTAGGCGATACAGGGAAGGAATCTTTTTGAAAATAATTTCAACTGGGGCCTTGTCCTTACTGCTGATAAGCATTGCTCTTAAGGCTTCTTGGATGGTCCTTACATCTCTTTCAGTCAGTCGGTTGGACTCAGATGTGTAGGGAGCATTCAAGCCATGTTATATACCCTTTTTCGAAAAGAAATTCTTCAACTTCTCATTTGGTAATTCTGTGCCATTTTCACTCCGGAACATCTTGACTGAATTTCCAGTCTCGTTTGGCAGGGAATTTATTGCATCAATCAAATTTTCATGGGTCGAGTCCTTGGTTCTCTGGTAGTATACTTGCCTGATCGAAGACGCTTTTTGCTTCCTCGAAATTATTCAGTTACGGCATGATCTAAGTCAGCATGCAGACATTCTCCAGGCTTATAGTGGTCAGTTTTTGCAACTAGCTTTTACGTTGTTTTTCTTTGACTTCGCTACACGTAGCAGCAATGTGTCCAAGTCTTCCACATAATTGACAATTGGGACGAGTAGGTGATCTTTGAGGCGCATGGGTTATAATATGGGGTATACGATTACAATCTTCTGTGGGATGAGAAGGAGTAGGTTTATATAACTGAATGTACTGAAAACTCTGTTGGGACAGGGATATAAGGTTGGGAATCAAATAATTGGAAATGAGGATTTTCACAAGATAAAGAAAGTATTTTTCAAACTGGGAAACAGTAAGGTCTGGATTTAATTGGGATCGTAAGGTAAATCCAAGTTGAACAGGTAGGCTTTCAACTAAGTGGTCAATCTTTACATTATAATTCATTTGGGGGTCAATATCATAAAATAATCCTAATTTGTCTAATAAATAATCCATAGAGGACTCTTTGCTGATTAAGAATTTTTGGCTTTGATTTAACTGGATAGCAGCTTTTCTTAAATCAGATTCCGGGAATTGTAGGAATAGCAAATGCTTAAAAATGATAAATTTATCATTAGCATTGTCAGCATCTAAATCACTAATTACACCTTGATTGGTGAATTTCCACCGATTGGCGGCTTGACTTTCAAGCAAACGTTACATATTTCTTAGGATCCAATGGGTAGTAACTTTCAAAAGCATACAATTCTCGTCTAGGCAGCATAGCCATGATTTGGCTGAGGATTTGCCATCGAACTTTAGGAGCTTACAAATTAATTCAGAGAAAAATAAGTGCGACATAGTGAATACTGATTTATCAGAACGAAGTTTGTGAGAATTTATATGGAGGTGAAAGTTAAAAGGTTTACGGAAATTTTGAAGAGGAATAAGTATTTACAAATAGTTATGGACAGGAGTTAAAGGTTTTAAAATAAATTACGACGAGCAAGGTAGGATAAAAGTTTAAATAAAATGATGGGAGGAGGAAAAGCTAAATCTTTGAATTTATGTGGAGGAGAGGGAGTTTATGGTTTGTAAGAAATGAGGAAGGATGTTTGAGGGTTATAATTTAATAGCACAGAATTGGTAAATACAAGTATCTATCTCTGTTAATATTTTGTTGTAATTCGAAACAAATTACCGTTGGTAATTTAAATATTCACTGAAAATAATGAATGTGAGCACAAATGACAATAATTGTGTATAAATGTGTAATTGCGAGTTTGATTGTTGCAATTTGAAATTAATCACTATGTTTGTTGTAATCACAAATTTAATTAAAATATTAAATATTGATGGTTAGCTACTCGCTTGGCATAATTAGTACTCTAATATATGAGAGGCACTTTTTCCACAACACTACCTTTTTTAAGAAAGGAAGTCAAAAAATTAATGTAAAAGCATAGGGGGAAATGCTCAATAGTTAAGGATAGGGAATTTCAAATAATTGACTTTTCACAAAAACGATATTAAAAATATAATAATTTTTATGTAAAACGGGGAAGTAAAATTGTCAATGACAACTACGCAAAAATAAATGGGGCGGATGGTACGAGTACTGAGCACAATAGAATGAATAAAAATAATTTCTCACAGGAAAAAATTAAAAGGCTTATTACCTTAAACAACTCTAAATTCTTACTGAATTGAGGGAAATGACTTGAAAATAGAATAGCCGATAGATGGCGACACAGGGAGCAGCGGACACAAGGACGTAATATAGTGTATCACAACGGTAAAATCACTACAGATGGCGCCAGATGTAGGAGAAAACACAATTAAATTAAGAGATATGGGAGGGAAGTTTTAAACGAAGGTAAAGATACCCCGCACCTATCAGGTTTGGGAAATAAATGAGGAGATAATAATATATTGAAGATTAGTACAATGTACTTAGATTTTATTCAATGATTAAAAGGAGCAGGAGGCAAAACAATACGCACCATGTTTTGTTAAAATATAAACGTAGAGTGATCCTTAACAATTATCTCCACATGGAGAGGTCGGCCTTCCGTAGTTAGCATTAGCTAACATTTTGTTAGCATTATTGCTAACAATATTAATTGAAAAACAATTGAATAACTAAAATAAATATTTTAGTTAAAACAAACATGGTCAGTCTATGATGCTTGAAGCGTACACGACCATGACCCAACTTTTAATGCAGTAAATGTACGTCTGTTTCTGCTGCCTCGTTTGCAATCCTTTTCTTTGCTACCATTATCACAATAGCACTCAAATAACAACATTATTAAACATACTACACCAATTATAATGCAAATTATATATTGCAAATATGTGAACACAAATAGATATAACTAAAAGCGTTGTACTAGCAACAAATACGAGGTAATGCGAGGTACGGCTAGGAGCTCCTCCTCTGAGAGTTAAATGTTTTCGGTCCCTATTTCTTGGGGCCTATTCCACCAATCTAACTTTGCGCTCCACACTTGGCACTAAAAGCGCGAAGCGACCGTTCCACCGTTTCGCTTCACAGCCACTTATTTGCACTTTCTGTTCCACCAAGTGTAAATGGTCCTCCCACTTAGCAGATTGTATTGTAAAGGGATCAGACGCTTTGCATCCATTACAAAATAATTCAATTAACAAATAATTACAAACCGACACACAAAAGGCGAGAAGGAATAAACACTCCGATTTTCTTGTCTCATAGTAATCCTAGGTACAATTTTCTTCACCCATAAATTTAGGTCGCTAGGCCGCCACAAGAACATTACACATATCGATTACCAATCAAACCAAATAAGTACTGTCACATGATGAACTTGATGACAAAACAATATCAACAGAATTAATAACTTACTGAACTATATAGTAATACTAAGAGAACAAATTAGAAACTATAGTAACACAATACAGGTCAATCAACAGTCACAAACAAAAGAATCAAATTCTCCCTGATGGGAAGAATCACGTCGACGTGATTATAGGTGGCTACACTCTAAAGTTCAAACAAACTTTTCCGATTAGATTGTCAATAAAAATGAAAACGTTGTTATTTGAGTAATTTATGTTTGCAATAAACACCATCTTATAACAATTATATATATTCCTATATCAGTACTCACATACTCACTGCTAACATTATTGCCAGCTATCCTCTGCATCTAACTAATCACATTCATTCAATTGCAACCCCATACGAGACAGCACGAACTTTTCACAACATAAGTTTGTACTCTCATGCAATCAGATGCAAGGGCAAGTGCTCTATAGCTGCATGTGCTAAGTACATATTGTCATGGTTTGACTAAAGTCTTACCATTCTCTTATAACTAAAATAATAATTCTAGTTTAATAATATTTTAATTTTAACAGTTGTTCAAATTATGAAATTATAGTTAGCTAATGCTAACTATAAGAATGCGATCTCTCCGACAGGAGATAATTGTTAAGGATCACTTCGCGTTTAATCTTTGTTCAAGACTGGTGTTATTGTCTTGTCTTTGACTTCTACCTTTTATTCTTGTGAATAAAAACTAAAGATAATTGTTTAAATCTTCGATTTTATTGTACTTTCTCCTCATTTTTCCCCCTTTCATTACAGGTGCGGGGTAACGATCCCCGTACCTCTCACGGTAATTATAAAGATTACCCGACAAATAATCGTCAAAATGACAACTGGAATCACCCAAATAAAAATCCAAACCCCACGTTCAAGAATTCCATCAATCAAATACCACCTTTAATTTCCACTAATACGGAGAATAACAATTATCCATCCATTTTTAATCAAAATTCCTAATCTCAACGTCCTCCTTTTTCCAATTCGGGAAACTGAATAGCCTGACCACGTGGGCAAGTCAGGCTATGGTTAAAACAGATTCTTGTAAAAATTCCTTGTATCCTAATGATTTTCCAGAAGATGGAGAAATCCCGTTATCTCACCCATTACCTATTATTCCTCCTGCTCCACAAATACCATGCACGCGAACTTTTCCATTCCTCCCAGTTCGTCCAAGAAAGATTTCCCCTGATCCAGGATTATAACATTTACCGATTAATATTGCATTTATTGAGTGTGAAGCTCTCATAGATAGTGGAGCTGCTGTGTCAGTAATAAGTGAAAATTTCTTTAATAAGTTACCAAAGACCACTCAAACAACTTCTACTCCCTTAACTACACCGGTGTTCTTATCCCTTGTTGTCAACGCTTCCTGTAATATACTAATTACCCATGAAGTAAAGCTCCCAGTGAGAATAAGTTATTTATTTACCGAGTGGAAATTTTGGATTGTTCCTAAATCATCGTTTGACGTAATAATTGGTTTACATTTTCTCAGAGAATATAAGGCAAATTTAGACTTTGGGAATGATGTTCTCTTTTCCCCTAAGTTATCCACTAATGTTAATCCAAAACCAACAGTTGCTTTAATTGCTGTTCAAACGGATATTGAAAATAACATTAGTCCTGAAATTGTCCACATTAGGAAAAGTTGTGAAAACAATTTATACCACTGAAGTACCTCCAAATTGTACCATCCAAGTTCCAGTTGTCTGTGATATTGAGAATGCAGAAGTACTATTCACCCCTTTTCAAAGACTTCAATATAGAAAAAGTCTAGTTATACCCATTTCATTAATTATATGCCAAAATAAAACGAGTTTAATTACTGTAATTGTACTGACAACTACATTTTCCTTTGCTCTAAAACCATTGTTGGTTATGCTGAGTCCAATACTACTGTTGTTGGAACGTTGTCTTCAGCAGGTCCAGTCATTCCCTTAAATAATTCTATCCCAATTCCTCCTGGATTTGAAAATTTTCGTCCTGATTTTTCAAATATTCCCATTGACCCTGGTGTTGATACTCTTACATTTGATGAACATCTGAATCCTCACCAGATAAGTACCCTGAAGCGAATTATTTCCAAACATCGAAATGCCTTTGCTTTTAACAATAAAGAAATCGGCAAAACTAATCTACTAGAGCACGATGACGAACTAGACGATGAAACCCCAATTGTTGACGTCCTTACCGTGTCTCCGCCGAAGTGAGAAAGGAAATTAAAACCCATTTGACGAAATTACTGGTTCAAAACATCATTGAACCCTCCGATTCCCCTTCGTCATCCCCCCATCATGTTAATAAGAAAATCCGATAAAACATTCCGATTGTGTGTTGATTATCGTCAACTAAATTTACGTACAAAGAAACAGTATAACCCCATGAGCCGAATAGATGAGATTTTTGATGCTCTCTCTGGATTCCAGTATTTATCTCTTTTGGATTTAGTTTCGGCTTTCCACGAAGTCCCTTAACTGAACGTGCTCGTCTATTCTGGATTCATTACTCCGGTAGGACAATTTAGGTATAAGTCCATGCCCTTTGGCTTGTGTGGAGCTCCCCATACCTTTCCGAAGATAATGGATAAACGTTTCGGAAATTTAAAATGGGAAGTTGCAATTTGTTTTCTAGATGATTTGGGAGTTCATGGAAAATCCTTCGAATCTCATAATTACTATCTCGATCAAGTTCTTCAACGAATTGAAGATGCACATCTTACCCTTAAACCCACCAAGTGCCAATTCGTTATGATTAAAGCCAAATTTCTTGGTTTTATTGTTTCCCGTGATGGCATTTCTGCAGATCCCGAAAAAGTGAAAGCCATAGTTGCATATCCTTAAAGAATCGCGTAGAATTACATATTACTCCACCAGAAGCCCATCATGTCAATGACGTTGCTGAAAGACAAATCGATATCATTAAAAGTTATTTCCAAATTTATCAGCTTTCAACATAATAGTTGGGAAAATCTACTACAACTAGCTGTATCCTTTATACTAATTTGAAAGTGATTGTCATGAAGGTGCCAGTCGTCACTTATGTACATGGCACGTTGAAGCATAGTGGCTCATTTTTTTCATTCATGAAAATAACGCTTTAATTTTTATATTAAAAACAATAAAAATATTTTTATTTTTAAAAGAAAAAATACTATACTTTGATGTTTTATTTTTATTCACTTTTTTGTACGAATGAAAAAAATGAACTTCTATTCTTTTTTAACTTTTATTTTTTGTTTACTTGGACAGACTTAAGCTATAGCAACCAAGTGTTACTACAAGTTAATCCTTTTTAAGTCAGCAAAACATAATGCCATTTAAGATTACAAACCAGAAAAAATTAAAAAATAGAGAAAAGAAATAATGCAATGCTAAAAACGTTACCAACAAAGTTAATTTCTTGCATCTTGGAATAATTGTGAATGGTTAATTCGAATCAACTACCAATTGCTTATTGTGCACGTTTTCGAATATTTAGTACAGTTTGGGTAATATGATCATTCACAACCTTTCAACTACCACAATTAAATTCTAACTTTGAATACGAGAATAAGTGGAGTATAAGAGTAACTTTGGGGTCCATCAACACTTGTCAGACAAAATTAATTAACGTGAATTACTATCATGCATTGACAGCGTTCTGGATTACTAAAAACATTGCCACTTTCGTGGTCAAAGGTTAGGGCCTTTAATATATATTATTAATATTTTGTGGTAAATTATAATAATTTTAATAATGGGTTCCAGCAAAAATGAATATAAACAAGGGAAATTTCTACCATTTCATAAGTACCCTGCACAGCACCTATTTACTAAACAGCATTTAAATATTTTCAAAAAACATGTATGCCACAAAAACGTTTGGAGCAATTCTAAAATGTATTCCTTGAGTACCTACTTCACGTATTAAAAGGGGAGGCTTGAGTTTTTAAAAATCAGCTAATCCTATTTTGACCAAGTGACAATGTTGCTAGGATAAAAAGGATGCTTTTAGTTTTCCCAAGAGTAGGTTTTATATCTAGCTACTATAGCCAGTTCCATTCGATGTTTAATTGTGACTACAGATAAACTCAATACCCAAGATGACGAAAGTAATATCATCTGCTTGCAGGAACCAATCACCATCGTCCAAGTGTTGGAGGGCATTCCTTATGAACTATTAATATTATCATTATTATTATTAATTGCTTATGTAGCTCAGTGACGGGGAACTTTGAATAACATAAATAATCAAATATATAGAAAGGCCTTTCCACATGGAATCTGAGGGCCTGTGTTATTTTTTTGTACCCTGGCCGGACCAGAGTTGACCCCCTAAAATTCATATAGGTTTAATTTTTTTAATTTAACTTCCCTTTGCGAGGAAAGTAATGAAAAATTGATATATACAGCCATTAAAAAGCGACGAAACTGGTTTCTGTCACAGATTTTACCCAATCGAAGCGGATTAGAGGTTTTAAGGATCCATTGCATTTATTTAAAAGAAGAACAGCCTTATATGTGCAACCGGCTTAATTATATTATTGTTAAATTTAATATTCTTTTTGATTTACAAACCATTGCAATCCCAGTTTTCCCATCCACCTTGGTGGATGGCTTGCATGCTAGCTTGCCCATAATGTTACCAACAATAGCATATCGAAAAACTTCCCCTTTTATCTTCGTTACGGCGTCAACCCAGAAATCCCTTGTGATAAATTATTCCCAACTCTTGATTATACTTAAGACGACAATTTAATAGATAAAATACCCAAAAGAGTTCAATTTGCTGTTGAAGAAGCTCGGTTAAATACAAACTCTCAACGGCAATTGGAAAAACTTAAGTTTGATTCGTTACATCCAACTCGAATTTATTGCCCTGATGAAAAAGTTCTTGTTGCTGATCGCTCTCGAAAAATCGGATGTGTCGACAAATTCTTACCTTGTTGGAACGGTCCCTTTAAAATTGTCTCCTAAATCAATGTTGTTAAGTACTTGTGTAAAGACTTACGCGATCATACAAAAATTCCGTGGTTTTTGGAATTGTCACTATCATTATCATCTTTTCTACCAGCTGAAGAGGCAACTATTGTTACTACGGCCTCCTGTACTCATAGTAAGACCGTACAAATACCATGTCTCATGGATATTGAAGTGTAACCCCCTGTATTAACGGTACGACGTAGACTTAAACGGTTCGTCACAGATGACCAAGTTCCGATTAATACTTCTATGCGTCGTCTTTCCACCAATACATGGGAACGTCGGATCAATGGATTCGTTCGGGAATCTCAGATCAGTGGGTACGTTCGTCGGCCTTATCACGTTGACCCTCGCCTCAGTGAGCCTATCATTAGAATCAAGCGGGATCGGTTTGCTCCCTGAGTACCCCAGTGGGTAGGGTCATGTCATGGTTCGACTAAAGTCTTACCATTCTCTTATAACTAAAATAATAATTTTAGTTTAATAATATTTTAATTTTAACAGTTAAAATTATGAAATTATGGTTAGGTAATGCTAACTATAAGAATGCGATCTCTCCGACTGGAGATAATTGTTAAGGATCACTTCGCGTTTAATCTTTGTTCAAGACTGGTGTTTCTGTCTTGTCTTTGACTTCTACCTTTTATTCTTGTGAATAAAAACTAAAGACAATTGTTTAAATCTTCGATATTCTTTTACTTCATTTTTATTTCCCCCTTCCATTACAATATGTACTAGCTTAGTTGTGATTAAAACTTTAAATAAAATAACTATTTCCTTCCGAACTACTTCACAGATTTAAACCCAAATTGAATTCGTCTGTTCTGAATTCAGTGTGCACAATATCAATAAAATCTGTTGAAAAGTGAGTCAAATCATCTGCACAAGGATTCTTAAGTTTGGGAATTGATTTCTGGGAAATTTACTACAGCGATTTTGAATTTAGTGTGCTGTTGTATACAACAAAACGAGTGCTAATAAATTGTAGCCAAATTCGTCCAGTAGTTTCGGAGAAATGTAGCCAAAAAATAGTAAATACCCGTTTTCTCCGAAACTGCAGCACCATTTACCATCACAATTTGATGATGGAAAGATCTCTACTACAGAAAGTGTGCACAGTTTGAAGGAAATCGGACCAATAGATGCAAAGATATTGTCTTGGGCCATTATAAATATTACATGCGGTTGTTTTACAAAAGCATCTCTTCCGCCCATCCGCGTGGGTGAAGTTGAAGTGAAGTGTTGTGATACTTCCGCGTAGGTGTCCCTGGATTTCGTATGTAAACACACTGACGCGTCGTCGCATATGTCAGACTGCACAGTTTGTTTGCGAAATGTGTGGTTGCTGGGTTACCTTGCAAACGGAGTTTATGTCTGTGTAGAGGTGGAATAAATACTTTCTATAAGAATGCATTTGTAGATACTGAATTTCCTGATTTTTTACAACTATTGATGTGCTGCCACAGATAGCTGGTGAGTTGTCAAATTAATTGTAGCGATTTCCAAGACAAGAATATAACATAAAACATATTATAATACAATAACCAACTTAAGAATAAAAGATTTTCTTGGAGACCAAATTGTAGTAATTGGGCAACTAAAGCAAAATCGTTTAGACATTTCTACTTTATAAATTTTTGGGATTTTCATTTGGGATTTGGCTCTACTCGTATAATCACCAAGTAACTATTGGTGCCTGAAAGTTTTATGGTCTTTTGCTCTTACATCTAATGACGGAAAGTTATAACCAAGTTGTGCAAAATTCTTGCTGATTTTATCTACTGAACTGCCGAGTTGCTGCAACCCATTATGGGGTCGAGAAAACCTCCAAGAGAGAGTCAGCCCGCCATAAATCATGCCTTTAAAAAATCACAGGATCTCATCCCTTCCCAGAATCCCTTTAATGGGCCCAATAGTGTATACGACCGCAATGGGGGAATTATCGTTAGAACTATTGTTCACCTGGATCGTGAGTCCCTAAATCACAGGAGCTATGTTTATTATATTTATACAAAAATTATGAATTGAGCAAATTATAGTAAAATGTTTTCCCGTGTTTCGAAACGCGGTCAACCCAGTGTTACAACAACAGTTTATGCATTTGTTTACTGATGAATACTTTGTATTTTCAGCGGACAGCGACTTATTCATGAAAGTTGCACAACGAGCCTACCAGGACCACGAAAGGAGTCTCGTCCCTTGCCTTAAATGTGGGCGAAAGTTTTTCCCTGACAGAATTGAAACTCACGAGAGAAATTGTGCCGCAACAAAATTGACAGATCCTAAAGAACCTGCCGAAAATAGCTTAGGGTCTTACTCTGCCAGTTCATCCACTATAAGGGAAAATACCACCAAGAAACAGAACCTCAACAAAAATTCAAACTCTCAGAGAAATTCGAAATCACTGGATATTTCAGGGCGTCAACGTTGGAAATAACCACCTCATGATTTCTGATTGTGAGTTCAGCAAGCGACAAACCACAGATACTGGTTTAATTAAGATCAACTTCATAACTTATTGCCCATATTGCATAATATTTTAATATGTTTTGCTTACCCAGTTAAGTAAGTAAACTTTAAATCCATTAAAGCAAATATTGTGTACACATGATATCTTATATGCAGGAGTAGCTATAACAATGCATATATTCACATATGTATATAGCTGTAATAAAATGTAGTCCCATTTCAATTATCCATTCCCATATAATTACTTTTTTATATTTTATACTCGCTTGCATTTTCCTCACAATTTTATTCCTATCGAGTTTCAGTCTCGCAATCAGTTCACCCCAAAAACTCGCTTCTGAGCTTCCTGTTTACTCATCATGAGTTTATGTACATACACACAATGTGCTCTCGCTATTGAGGCTTCCTTTTTTAACCTTTTTTCATTTCAAGTATAAAAATTTTGGTCATCACAAATTTCAAACGGACAGAGTGTCGTTATACTCTCGATTAGGTGTGTCATTAAAAAATCCTTCCAGTGTCATTATAAAAAGAGTCAACTGTATTTCTCTGAGTATTTATGTATATGTAATGCATAAGATTGAAAAAGTCGTATCTTGTCAGGGCATCCTCATCCAGCATTACTGTACATAATTTACTGTACTGGTCATTTTGTCATTTGATCCCATGCTCCAAAGGCCACATTAAGTTAAATATTTGCTCTGATTTATTTATTCTTTTAGTTCCATGTACTCAAGTAAGTACTTGCTCAATACCGCCAGACGGAAGACAATAATTATTATTGATGGTGAGTTCCGAACTGTAAGTAAGTACGGATAGAATAAAAAATTTAAAAATAAAAACCGTTCATTTATATTAAATAAATGTGGAGACGAGACAACATTGTGAACGCCACCTAACCGAGGGATTAAAGCCAAGAGCAAGGGTGATGTTCTCAGCCCGCTCTTTCCTACCAACCACAGCCTCCAATCCACTTTCTGTTTCATTTCCCTCTCATCTCCCAGCATATATGCAGTAGTAAGTAGTGTGCTTGCCTCCTCAGCCTTTTAAACTATAGCATGGACATATTGACACATCCTATTTCTCTATTCGTTGACACAATCCTGAAAGGCTCTCTCTCTAGTCTCTTCTTCACTTGTTGCTGTGGTGTAAGGATTCAGCACTTATTACTATATAACGTTCACCTCCTCTCCTGTGTGGATCTGGACAAGAACCTTACATATGTCCCTTTAATTTCATTCTTAACTCTTCCAACTTTACCTCCCTCCTATCTTTTACGCCAATAATAGTGTGAACATTCGTTAAAATAGAATATGCTGTAAGGGACTATCTTTTTGGAAGCTACTCACGGGTTGGCTAGACGCTCAATTAATTTACATATGTGATTAAACTCATTTGAATTTGAGGATGTTGGAAATTTATGGTCGTTAGGATTCAAATCTGTAAGTACATAAATATCTTGCATGTAAGGGAATCCGGACGACTGTGGATGTTATCTATTTAGAACGTGTGGTGAGAGTAAAGGTCAGTGGGATTTTATTTATTAAGTTAGTTCGGTTGAAGTAGTGTTATTATTGGGTTTGTGTACAGTGTGTGTATGTAGAATTTGAAGGAAAAAAAATGGAAGAGCACGCCTTGTGATCTCTAAAGTGTTGTGTAATATGTATTTCTGTTGGTTGAAGTAAAATGTTGAATGTTGATACTATTAATTTTTGTTATTTTTGTAGGAATTTCTGAGATTGTAAATCAGGTGATGGTTAGTTCATGTCCTCGCCGGATGTAAGCACGCTGTGGAACACAATATTGGAAGGTGTGCTGGAAAGGAGATTGTGTTGGGTAATTAATTATTATTGTATTGGATGATTGGATTGATGGGAACGTTAATTAATGGATTTTGTAGGTGTTTATATTTGTGGGTTTTTAGGTTTTTGGGAATCAAGTAGTTGTTAGAGCCTCAGGGGCTGTGGGACCTCGTTGAAACACCGGGCAGTTGAAAAAGACGGTGAAGACGTGAAAGGTGAGGGAAATAATCAGGACCCGTGATGTCAATAAACATTGCCGTTCTGCTGGACTTAAACTCTTTCCCACCCGGAGCGGATATAGAAGTCCAGCACAAGCATTTGAAATGGATCCATGAGCATATATTGAACCTGGTTTCGACGACGGCGTCGGATGAATCCACGAATGAAGTGGACTATTCGAAGATACTGTGGTCTTATAAATATTATAACTCGTCCAAGGATGTGGACTACCGAAGTAAGAAATTTGAGCCCTTCTCAATCGGGACGTTCGAAGGGTTTGAGAGTTCATCGTTGTCGGAGTATGATCGGTATCGGTCCTGCTCGGATGTACAGGAGTCTTCCGAGAACAATAAGTGTTCTTGTTTGTCTCAAGCCCTGATGAGGCTCACGTCTGATCTGCGATGGGAGGAGAGTACTTGCAAGAAGGCGAAGCCATCAAATATTATTTATACTATTCTCAGGGTGCCTCGGGATGAGGATGAACTTGTTCGATTTACGGATGCTAACGAAGACTACCTCTCTAGTCCCAATTCGCGCAGCCTCTTGAGTGCGCTGTTACCATCTGCCTTTCTCAAAGCATTTCATGGGAAGCATAGCATTCAGCTCAATTTTATTGACACTTGGGTTTTACACAAGGAAGAGAACCTGGAAAGTGACTGGAATGGCACAGCTTACTCTAAAAATGTTGGGAAGGTTTTAGAGTACCTCAACAAAGGGACCATTATACAGCTTCAAAAGGCTCAGCCAGCCCCACCTGGATTGCCTTCGTACTTTAATTTACTGAAGAATTCTTTGAAAGCCGCTACTGCCACTAAAGTTACACCTGTCTCAGAGAAATTGTCTGAAGCCCAGAAGCTCCTGCAACACAATAGGCAAACGGACTCGGCCAGGTCCAAACAGATAAAGCATCTGGGGCGAGAAAGGGATATGCTAAACATGTCTATGGATTCTCAGCGGAGCAGTAATAGAGGCAAGTGTAGGAAAGACAAAAATATTCAACCTATGTTCAAAGACAACAGAGGACGGTCAACGCAAAAATTATACACATCTTTACAAGAAAGTTATGGGATCACAAGTGCAGATTCATCAACCTCCGAAGATTATGGATCTCAAGTTTTTAGTCGACGTCAAGAAATTGAATTGAGTAAACTCATTTCCCTTGCTAATGGGAAGAAAGGGCATCATCACTCTCAACGACTGATGAAGCCCAAGTCCTCAGGTCATCACAGTTCTCGCAGCCGATGCATGCAGCCTCCAGCCCAGAAAAGACTTAGACGCCACAGTCCTCCTAGGTCATCCATCGATGGAGATAGCATCTTAAGTGGCCCAGCTGTATACTCTAGAGCAGCTCAGTTACTTGGTTTGGCTACTGACAAGGAAAGGAAGAAATGGCTTTCCGCTTTGAAGAAAGAAACAGAAGAAAGAGACGCTCTGTTGAAGGAAAGAAATAAAGTCCTAGGTAATTTCAGTACATTACAGAGGCTCATGAACACCAGGCTGAGCATGTACTTAGAAAAAATGGATCTCAAAGACAGTGCTAATCTGGACCTCCTGTTACCTTCTATCAAAGACTTCAAAGAACAATGCACAGGAGATGAAAGCCTATGCATCTTATCTGTATGCCAAACAGTCGTACCCTTCGTTGTGGAGAGGCTTCAGAAAAATAATATTATCGGACAACCAGCAAAAGAAATTTTGGAGAATACTTTATACATCCCCATAGCTGATTTGAGAGCATCTATTCTTAAAGTGAAAAATGACGAGGCTGAACTAGCTCAAATTTTTCGCGAATGTCAGCTGCAAATTCTTATTCGAATGGAGGTAGCTTGGCTCCTACCTCAGGAAGTTGACTCGTCTGAGAATCTCCGAGATGAAATTGTTGACTTACTAAGCCTTTTGGCTGTATACATCAAGAAAGCCGTCGACGACTTTTTAGCTAATGTGATTGTTCAGGCGTAAGCTTACTACAATTACGATTTTTCATTCTGTATTAGTTGGTATTATTGTTTGTGAGGTATCGACATTTTTTATTCAATAGGTACATGGAAACTCATTCGGAGTTACTCATCAGACTTTACCGAGGCCTGAACTTGGATCCACCCCGGAATTTGTTGTTACAAGTTACACCAAGTAAATCCATTCGTAGTAGATGCTCGTTTCAAGGATCTTCTATCAAGAGTCCATTTGGAAGTAGTGAGTCCTTATTTGCACCCCCTCCATCGCAACCTGCTTGCAAACAGATATCGAAAGCAAAAGGCATTCCGCTAAAGCGAGAGGAATCCTTTGTCAGCACGAAGTATGTTACACTGCGGCATCTAGTTCTACTTACTGTTGAACGCGGTTCCATTATATTTTCGTATAATACATTTAAAAGTATCGTATTTAATCGATTAAATAATTCTTACAAAATTAATTCATAGCAATGTAATTTATTTATTTTGAAGAAGCTCAGCCAGATATGCCAGTCACGTATACGTAAATAACCCGAAGAAAATGGTGATGGTTCCCAGAGGTAATATTAAAAAGTTGGGCAGCGTTCCTAAATCTCCCAAACCAGGTTTGTACATGTAAAATGCTGAAAACGTTGTTAAGGGTGAATCATTGTTATTATTCGTTGTTATGTTATGATATTGATTTGTTGACAGGCGCAAGGTCATCCAGAGTTCGAAGAAACTTATTCGACGACGATGGATCCCCAAACAAATCACCTTTATGTTTAACACGCTTATCGCGGTCCCCTTCAATTGGGCTTTCACGTAAGTCTATTGGAGGCTCCCTTACTTCGCCTCGAGTGAGAGCCGTGAGAAGCAAGCGAAAATTAAACCTTGATGATCATGATGGTGACAGGGTTGCAAAGAATTCAAATTCGGTATCCCCGGACATGTTTTCTCGTTCGATTGGTAATTATTCTAATTTTGTATTGTTAATTTATAAATAACTATTAAGAGCATAAATAACTATTCAGAGTATAGTATTAGGAATTAATTATTTATGGCTTGAAATCACCAAAGATACTTACGTTATAATTTAAAAAATGTAGACAGTAACATATTGTGCCCTGCTACCCCGTCGGATAAATCATTTCATTCTACGCGGAAGCGAAAGTTCAGCTCAAGCGGGAAATCAAGCTGTGAAAAGGTGATATTGGAATCTCCTGAATGTCCTAAAACTGGTGAGTTTGATAGATTTTGATAAATTATTGTTTAAATTTTTGAACTGCCGACTAATTTCGTTGTTGAATAACTTGAATTTAAAATAGGGAATACCAAGTCTTTCGCACACGGGCTCAATGCTCTTTCATTCTATTCGACGGGAAGCGATTCGTTCAGGTCGCGAGCATGGGAAAAGTCTGGCAATAAATTGATGGCAGCTAAGATCAAACGGAAAATTGACAGCTCATCGTTCATGAACTCCGGACTTACTCTGAGTGATTTGGAAATCATTGGCGGAGGTAGCGTTGGTTCTCCTGAATCCAAATCCGCTGTAGAAGAATTTCAATCACCTCTCCGCATCAGCAGTATCAAGAGGAGCCCCGATCACCAGGAACCTTGTTGTAGCAAATCTATGAATGACCAAAGCGTGGAAGTTGCGCATGGAAATGTTAATGCAAGCATTGAAGCACTCATTCGTGGAGCGCCGTCCTTAGCATTATTGAAAACTACTCCGAAAGCCGTAGCAGCAACACCCACGAAGAAAATATCCTTCAACTTTGATGAAAGCCTTATTAAAACACCAAATCGAAGTAGTCCTGGAACACCTAAAAGCATCCTGAAGACACCCAACAGAGGAGACGAGTCTGGTAGAAAAACTTATAGTGTAATAGGAACGCCCTTAAAAGCAACTCATTTTCAAGCGGAGGCTCAGTCCTCCAAATCATCCTTGGAAGCTGCTTCAAAGGATAGTTTATCTGCAGAGCAGATTCCAAGTGAAGGTTCATCATCTGTGTCTCAGGGAGAAGCAACAGTAGAACAGCAAATTCCAAATATTCCTGCCGTTCCTCTTCTTACCCATAATGATGTCTCCCTTGGTATTGTAAGCCTTGCTGGAAGCGAAAATATGACCGAAGTTCGCGAACTACAAAGTTTTACCCCACAATGTGCCGAACCGTCCTTCTTGAGCCTGCTAAATTTTGGATACGAAAATCAGTACCAATACAATCAGCCAGCATTTTATGGGCCCCAATTCGTAGCCATGGGATTTCCAGAAAACTATTTAGCACCACCTCCGAATTATCCTCCACAATATTTGCCCTCAGGAATTTCTACACTGTCAAGGAATAGGATTACTGAACCGGAAACACCTCAGCATTCCGCACAATCTGCTAAAAGTGAAGTTCAAGCCCCTGTGCCTTTTACGGAGCCCAGCGAAAGCATTTTTTGACTGAATTTTATTATGCCAATCATTGAGGGACACATGTATTTCATCAATACTGCTAACCTCAAGGCATCTTTGAAGTATAAAGAAAGTGATTTATTACTTTTACTTTTGTACAGAGGGTATTTTTGTAGGGTTACGATTGCATTCCAGTGCAAGACTTGTATCGTTTAGCCTTGGCTTACGTAGAATGTAAACATTAGGTGTACACAAACAAGCATGAACATTGTTAATGTCAGAATATTAATAATATATAATGGAAGTAGTTTTCGGGGTTTGACAATAATAATTTATAATTTATTAATATTTTCAATATTTGTACCTACTAGATGGTGGGTTAAGTCTATCATATCTTGCCGTTGTGAGAAATCGCTTAAAAACAGAAAACTAGTAATCATTTACTAAAAAATATTAACTAAAAATCAATAAAAATACGTTATGAGTGAAGGCCAATAAAATGAAAGATTGTAAAACTAAAATTCGGTCACTATCTGTGTACAAAGGGGTTGGTATCCCAGCATCTACTTACAAGGGATGGGTATAGAAATACGAAATGCAGTTATACGAAATTAGAACATTAGAAGGTGGGATGTGGTTCCATAGAGTAGTTGGCAGTTGCAAATAAAGTTATGAGTTGTACTGTTGTAATGACAAATCTTCGTGTATTGGAGAGGAGAGCAAATGTTTGAGTTCGTTTGGCTTTGAACGACCATAGCCTGTATTAAACTGTCGGTCTTGAAGCTGTTCATTAGTGTCAGTGTGGGTTGAAGTACGATGTCTCAGTATTTCGTGTGTGATCTTGAATCTGAAAAAAATGTGTTCAGGAAATATTTAGTTTTGGAGATGTGCTGACAAAGGCCACAAGTGTATTACATTGAAAAGATATACGAAAATAAGTAAGCATAAACAATTATACGTGCAATCAGAACTTCTGAATTTCAGCTTGGAACTTCATGCAATGCAGTAAATCTAACCGAAAATATCAAAGACTTGAAAAACTGCTTGTGGGTTGAGGAAAGACAGGCGCGGTCATGAGTATGCATACTTATATAGGTCACTTATCTACGTATGTATATTATCATATACAAAAAAAGTGGGGCAAGGTTAAAACAAAAATAATGATATTTTTATTCGCATTGAAACTAAAACATTTCATAAACTTTGCCTCACATTTTTAGTTCTCATGGATACAAGTGTTGACTTAGGAAAATGATATTTCATACTCCATTGCATCCGATTAGTTATCAACTATTTGAGATGCAAAATTTTAGGATTTTTATCATCTTGTGTTTAATGTTATGAGCTAACGCGAGTACATTTGTTTTTATGAATATTGTTGTTATGTACTGTGTGTTCGATCCCCCATATAAATTGTTTGTGAATGCTACCTTTTATTAAGTGGGCATTGATGTTAAATAATTTCTATACAGGATACACAATCAAAAAGGGCTCATTATGCCAAGTTCTCTTCTCATCTCTCTGACAGAGATATTCAGCATTTTGAAATACAATAAATTATATGAAAATAAGTATTTTCAGATCCCAAAGCATGTATTTTGTACTTGGAGCTCCCAAACCACTGAATACTATGTTGTCTGTAATATTTTAAAATAATTCAAGTCCAGAAGTATTTCTAGGATTTGATTTTGATATATTTGTTAGCCTGTGAGCTGTTAAATATAATACTATAACATGTTATCACTCACCTAACAAAAACATTTTTTCCGAAATAACTTTAACCAGTTGATAAACTTTAAGTCCATGATACTACCGCTATTCAGGAATTTTCATTCTGTGGGATACTTAAGGGGCTAAAGATATTTTTGTAATATTATAAGCACCTTTTTGAGACTGCTGCTGGGCACAGGTCACTTAACTATCATTCACAAAGCATTGAACATTCTTTTCATTGCTTCCGAAGGACAACACAAACAAAACTTTGGCTACATGGAAGCAATAGGCTTAGCCCTATTTTAGCGGAATAGATCGATGATTATGAATATCTATTTATGTATCATAATTATGAAGTATACACACATCATTTCAAAACCCCGCAAAGCAAACAATAGATTCAAATAAAATATGTAAAAAAAATATTAGTCAAAATTAACAAGACAATTCAATAGTTCAAATGTTTTTAAGGGTGCGAATTACCTGAACGACAAAATTGATCCTTTTCACTACGGGTTATTACAGTAAATGTTGTTGGATGTACGAGAATATTTTGTTTAAACAAACAAATTAAGTGTGATATATATTATAACGAGAGATGTGATGAGAAAGGGAAAGAGTAATAACAGCTAATTCTAGTATTTACGAAATTTAGTCAAGACAATTTAAGAAGGACTACATTACGGGTAAACACTTTTACCGGATGTTATGGCTGAAAATTTGTGCACCATATAAGAACGTTGTGAGGAAAAAGATGTCAAAAGGAAGAACACTACAACTTTCTTGCCAAGTAAAAACTCTTAAGTTTGTTTTCATTTAAACATTTGAAAACAAATCGCTCGATGAACAACTGACAATGAGACAAGTGTGTTTTTGGGTTTTTGGAGGATTGTATTGTCTTTCTTACATTTCCGTCGTCACAAAAGGGGATTAGCACATATGTATGTAAATGGGAGGGAACGGAACATTCTTGAATAATGACAATTAAAAATGTCTGACCTTACAATGAGTCATGTACTTACCGCTGTAGTGATATCCTAAGACCCTTTACATATTTCCAGGAGCCGATTAGTCTAACAAACGGTTAAAAGCACTGGATTGCAAGGTTGGCATTAAAAAAATACCAACATGAAAGAATATTTCAGGAGTGCAAACGATATTATGTCATTTTTATTAAACATTTTTGCAGACATGTTCTTCCACTGTATACGAGAAAAACTTTTTCAAACGTTTTTAGTGTAATAAATTTATACGCGTACATAAGTTGCACAAGTACATATATTTATTTCATATTTAAATCTTCCTTATTTAAACTCGAAAGAAACATTGATCTTATGTTTTTATGTTTGCATAATTTATTTCTGTTACATAATTTAGTATCTTACCCCGAAGCATCAATATCAAGTGTTTTGCCTTTTTGAGTAGTTTCATAAACTAACAAGTTGTACATTGATTACTATTGTTTCAGTAATGTTCCCTTATTAGGTATAACATTTTATATGTAGTAACAAAGCAGAGATGTACTGAATCAGCAGCAACCATTACAAATTTCCCGTTTGCTTTTTGAGACTTGGGATTACAGAAGGGCAACCGTGAAAATTATATACACAATTAGATAAATCGTGAAAGCAACGCGATCTAACAGATGGGCTAACCAAGCCCAGTCAGCCTGATATGGACTCTGTATGCTGACTAGTTTCCCTTCATCTCCGGAACTTCCAACTTCATCCTCAGAAGTATTGGAGGTATTAGGTCGGGGATCTAAGCAGAGGATCTTGGACACCATACTATCTAAAAATACTTGAATGAATCCAGGCAGCGGGACAGGGGAAGTTCTCTTCGCTGCAGCTAAATACCGGAGCCCAATTGTCCACACAAGAGCAACAGATACCATCAGTAGTGAATCTCGGAAGTACAGCACTAGAAGTAATGTAAGTATGCAAAAATTAAATTAAAACATTTAGATTTTCGGGGAGAGACTTCACCTGTTCTAAATTTTTGCAGGCAAGTCGTTGTTGTGTAATTCTTAAACGAAATTTAAAACCATGTAAAGATGATATCGTCGCTGAAGAGGCAAAATGGACTACATGCATTTTCGATTAAAATCAAAATGGTCTACATGCAGTTTTACTAAATGCAAAATGGAATAGATGCATCAAGTTTTAAAAGCAATATGGTCTACATACAATTTCGCTTTAAAGCAGAATGGCCATTATGAAAGTATACACGCATGTAGACCATTTTGCTTTTAGTGAAAACTGCATGTAGTTCATTTTGCTTTTATGAAGGCTTGCAACTATTCCGTTTTGCCTTTAAGGAAAAAGGCATGTAGACCATTTTGCTTCTAGTCGAAATTGCACTTAGACCATTTTGCCTCTTCAGCGACGATATATTCACTTACAAACCAGTGGTACATTGTCACCATTGCTGGGTATCATCAAGTAAACATTGTAGAGGTACATACAGTTGATGAGAATCACAAACATAATGAGTGCTAATCTCTCTGTGGCAATGGGTCGAATCCAAAACGATATCAGAATTGCAGCAGCAATGGCTAAAGTTTGAAAAGAGGTAATTGCAAGTCTAATATATGTATATATTTTTTCTGAAAGTTGAAACACATATGCATTAGTGTTAGGACTAGTAGTATTTCTCTAGGTATGTATTTTACCTAAAGCTGGAACGACAACCGCAGCAGTATGAGTTGATGGATGTCGCTCTATCGTCAACGTCAAGATGATGTCCAAATATGGACTGTTGGGACAACATGCATAGTAAGTTTCACGTCGGGTAATAGAGTTTGAGACTAATTTCCACTCCCTGTTTTCCAACCATTCCCAGTTGTCAATCTAGAAAGAAACAAAATGCATTAACATTACGATATGCAACTTCTGTGTGGGTGTGTAATTTTTCAGAAGTACATACTTTAGAGAAATTGGTCGGAAGTCGGATATCTATATCTTCTCCACTGTGTGTCCAAGAGCCCATCACAATATGACATGTTTGCGTATCGTATGGCCACCGTCGTAAATTAGCAACACATCCAACCTTCAAAGTGGCAGGGGGTACCCACACAAGCTTTCCAAAACTGTATCCAATCACTCGCGTGTTTCTGAAGTGATCGATGTCACTGTCATAGCTGGAAAGTTTTTAAAGTTGATTAAAAAACAATTCCTTTATAATTATACAGTTCTAGAGTTATAAGTACAGTTATAAGAGTACTCATAAAGGAATCCATTCGGACATTTGCTGGCAAAAATTTGGAACATGTTAAATTAGAATGTGCCCAAATATTTTTTCATCTGTAGAAACCCGGGACTCTTATATAACGGTAATCAAAATTATTTAATGGAATTTTATTGTTTGTTTTAATTAATTTGTAAGCAGCTGCCAACTTGTTATAAACGCTGATGTCCGGTTGCCACACTTCATTAGCAGCGAAGTGCATTGTGGTGATGTTCCCATAACGTGCTGGGTCCCATTTCATGTGGTCATCATTCCAGTACTAATTATATGTAAAAGCACCATTTAAAACAGGAAATTTGTGCTGATTATTTATTAAGTCACTGGTTCGGAAATAAAAATTTACCAGAACAGCCCAAGTATACAGCGTGAAGAGGGATTTGGCTTCGTCCTTGAAAATAAAATGTAAACACAGTTGCAGTTGGGACCGTTCTTACCCATGTAAATTCTAATCACTCAAAGTAGGAAAAAAAACTTACAAACTGAAATCCACGAAGTAGCATGGAGAACTCGACAATTGTCGCATTGCTATGATGTTGAGATGGTCTTGCGTTAGGATCGTAACCATTTTTCAAGTCTTGTCGCAGTCGAGTGTAATCTAAATAAATAAAGACAATGCTTATTATAGGACTGACAAAACAGGGTAAGTTTTGTCGTTGTTTGCAGAAATGAACCAACCATTTATATCAGCAGCTTGGGAACTGAAAATTAATTGGGATACTGCTGCTAAATGAAATATTCCCAGAACACCTTTTACCCTCCAGCCCATTTCAAAAAAAATTTTATAATTTTATTTTTGTGGCAAACGCAGATGTTAGCACTGGGAGACAGATGATAACTAATCAATGAATACTTCAAATTAAACAACTTAGCACAATTTGGGAGTAAAACAGGAAAAACATAATTGGGCAGATACTGTTTCACATAACGCCCCTTCTTTATAAAATTCCTTTGTAGCTTAACATTCCGGCACTATTCTACTCAGTTCTGTAAGATTATTCCAGATGCATGGATTGTAGTGTAGGAAACAATACTACTGTGTGCTGTAATTCTTGAAATATCCCAGCGGCCGTAGCGTATGTAATCAATACTTCCAGTAAGTTAAGCCGTTTGACCTGCACATGGTGACCATAAGTAATTTGTTTTATGTACATATATCCATTGGGTATGAAGAAATCAAAAATTAAAGACAAGAATAATTTGTTGGATTTCTATTATATTTCATTCATTGATAAATCACTTGCGTACATAGTTGTCTATGTTATAAAATGCTAGCTTATGGGAGTTAAAAATGGATTTCTTTGTTTC
Source organism: Allacma fusca (assembly GCA_947179485.1). NCBI lineage: Eukaryota > Metazoa > Arthropoda > Collembola > Symphypleona > Sminthuridae > Allacma > Allacma fusca. The sequence goes on along the minus strand of OX359248.1, from coordinate 39,507,864 downwards.
AGTTGTAGGTCCTTTATACTCCAATTTTTGGACATATTCATCGTAAGCTTGTTTTCATCTGGAAACTGTCATCATGTTATTTAATATTCGTATCAATTTGAGGGCAAACACCCCCAAACGAAAATCGTCTCTCATGACATTTATGTACTAACCAGTATCAACCAGCATGTCAGTACTGAGGTACATTACAGGGATCCATATATAATATAATTATATATAGATAATACATCGTTTGTACTTGATAGGCTTTAAAAGTTCCTGTAGTCAAATCTCGAAATAACGGATGCTCTTGGGACGGTCAATTGTTTCCCGTTATATGTATGCACTCTCTCTAAACATTAGTAGCAGGAAACTAACGTAATTTCACTAGTACAGAGAGTGGGGCAACATCATAGCAAAATTTTGATATGTATTATTTTGGGATGAAATTCGCACTCTGGATTATTTTGAACATTTTAAACACGTTCTCTATGAAATTTGAACTATAAGAATGGTTTTAGTGAAAAAATAACTGCCTTTCATGGCCGGAATAATAGAGGAGTCTTTGACCTACTCACACATTTGAATTTTCCAAAACCTTGTCCAGTTATCAACCCAAGTTTTAAATTCGTAGCCTCAAATACCCTGCGTAGGAAAACTTTAACGATTCTGATATGTGGTAGTATCACATATCAGAATCGTGTGGGGCAGCATAAATGCAGCCACAGAACAGAGGTTCCTTGACCTGGTTGGGAAGGGATGACACAAAAAGTTAACAACTTGTGTAGATGTAATAAAATACCAAGTTGCTGAATTTATGTTAAACGGCCCGAGCAGTATCTCCCACACCAGTTGAGAGGGAACCCCTAAAATACATACATACATTTAAATATATTCTACATATATTTATACATGAGATATACCTGTAAAAAGATACATGTATATCTCGCTGTTGAAATTTAATTATAAATTTTCGGAGTTTTTTCCACCGGGAGAAAATCCAGGAATTTCTCGGATCGGTTTGCATTTGTAAAACCAATTGCGTGAAAACCTTGGTAAAATATTTAAAGCAGGTGCAAAATTTCCTAGAACTAATTCATATCATTTCGTGATACTGGACTTGGAAAGTGCCAGGGACTGCATTTAAGGTAATCGTGATGACTTCCGAGAGCCCGGGATGGGATTTCAGAATTCAGGGGAAAATGGCCAAATACTTTAATTGTTTCAAAGTTTTGAAATATGGTGCAGTTTATGGTGACACGGATTTTCTTCTCAGGGTCACATTAACTGACCCAAATAGTAAACTATTTATACTGTAATTATTAATAATACGACCTTGCAGCCTGGAAATAATCACCTATGAATTTGTTTTATTTGGAAACCCGGTTTTTGGAATCCCCATGTTCAACACTGTCTACAGACTCCAAGTTTGACCTACAATCTTGAAATTCGGTACACGCATGTGAAAGGTCACACTCTATGTGTGTACAAAAGGTCATACACGATGAGGGCCACGCAAATGTTCTGGGAAAATAATACGTAAGTACATAATTGATATAATCTCGCTCCACTCTTTATACTATATTATTTGTAGAAGAAATGCAAAACTTATTCATGACTTTCCCGAACTATTTAGCCTAGAACTAAGTGCACTACCTCGTTTGAACCGTCGTGTTAATCAAGAATCAAATTTTGAATTTAATTCAAGGATTTTCAAAATTTTGAATTGGTAATTTGGAAGAAAATAAATTTGTAAAATTTTTTGACATAAATTTTTTTTGCTTAGAAGGAGTCAGGTAATACTTGGCCCCCCTTAGGACAAATTGAATTTGGATGAGGTTTTTAAATAAGTAACAAAAATTGTAATTCAGATTGACTAGGACTCTAAATTTCGAAAAAATTTAATTTGCAGGTTCAAAGTACTTTCGAAGAAATACTATAACTTCGGTGTCACATGACACATCTACATAGGTCAATAGTCATTACAATTAGCTCATTCAAAATATGTTTAATTTGCTCTACAAGCTAAAACAACGTCAACCGTAATTTCGAAATTATAAAATATATTCAGGATATTCAAACTCATTAATTTTTCGACCAGAATTTAAGCATTTTTTTCGTCAAGAAGTAATCATCTGAGACTTGCACCGGTCCCCCAAAGACAAATTGACTTTTTATGAAGGCTTTAAATTAATTAAAAAACAGATTTAGGAGCGCCTTAAGACTCACGATATTAACTCTAACTCTTGCAAAAACTTTTGGTTAGGATTGCGTATCTCAGAATCAGTCTTTATTGGTTCAATCATCAACAATTATTGTTGTACAACCTGAAATGGAATCTTGACTGAAATTTAGTAAACGCAGTTAAATTTTGGCTGGGTATTTAAAACTGCAGATGCTTCCACAATCTTAAGATTGCTCTAGAGTAGAAAACAAGTCACGAAGGGGCTAATTTTTCTTGAAATATATTTTAGGAATGCACATCGCCAACTATACAGTGGGAATATCAGAAATTCCCCATTTTTTCTATCTTTCTGATTTTCACTCATGAACTGAAATTTCACTACATCTCTTTCTTCTTTCCTTCTGTTCTGGATATGGGTCATGCTCACAATTGTTAACTTAGAGACCTGTTAGAAAGTTCACTGGAAAGCCCATACAAGTTTTAAAAAACTGGCGTCAAAAGATATCTAGAAAATTTCGATAGGAAAATAATGTTAATGAAAACTTTAAAATTTTTAAAGTTTTTTGTTTTCGTAAATTTTGTAAAGTTTAACGTTTTTAAAGATTATGACCCCAATTCTTAATTTGGATCAATGAAAGGCGAGCTAAAATTTTATAAACCCTTGACACCTCCCCCATTTGTTTAAAAATTCTCAAAAAATAACCATGAATCTGGCCCAACACATAAGGCCACACGAGGGCCGAAAAGTCCGTATTTTTCCAACTTGTACTCCAATTATTATTTGTTTTCAAAATACAATTTGAAAAATGGCGTCGTTGGCATCAGGCTACAATATTTTGGTTTCATACGGATATGGGCAGATGGAATTGAAACGAGCGGCTAGGTTGTTGGAAATTACGTCAAAAAGGGCAATTTCAAGCAAGAGAGGACTGATAAGATTTGCTCACCATGATACCAGGCACGGTTGCTCAGACAAGTAACTTCAATTGAAACTTTAGCGAGATAGGATATCGGACTCATCAAGAAATTTGTTTAATTTGAAGGGCAATGACAGGATTTCGGGCAAGCCTGGAAAAATGTTTGCTCTACCGTTCAATGTTAGGAGCTATTTCATCCTACCATTAATTTAGCATCGTTGTTTTTCATGTTATGGAAAATCTGCATAATTATTTCTTCTCAAATCAGGTCAAAACCATGACCCTTCAGGTGATCAGGTGTACATCTCTCAAATCAGTACTATCCTGCTGAAATCAGGTAGGTCTTTTGAAACTTTTGAAGTAATCGCTCTGTTGAAAAAGCGCATGAAATGTTTTTACTACACCCAAGGCTACTTTAATACTAGTAGATTAATTAATAATAGTAGATTTAATTAAAGTAGCCTTGACTACACCCAAAAACAGCGACAATAAATACATACACAAGCCGTGATGGTGTAATGGGATTTTTAAATCTTGGGTCTCCCATCCTAAACGCACTCGTATTTCTTTACGAATGCCACTTACCACAAATGTTACCTATCAGGGTTATGTGCATTATGTACATATGTATGTATATTGCACTAGTGAACCCGATGATTTTATGCTTTTGTTGAAAAAGTTCAGAACCAAACTAAATAATCTTGGGTCAATGTCAATTTGACACTAGTCAATATTTACTTGAATTTATTCAAGTCCTATGACCCCCACGGTCTTTGAAATGTTGCAAGTCCAAGGCGGTTGAAAGAAAAACTGAATATGTGAGGTAAGGTCGCCTTGAAATTGGCTACAAATAGCATTTCAAAATAATTTTACAAAAGACGGTCCGTAAAAAACTGACAAGAGCAGAAATTCTCCTCATCACATCTTTGCCCCTAAAGATGAACTCCCTTAACCTAACTCTCTTATGACGAAACATGCGCACGGTTCTCAAAGTAGAGATCTTACAGTAACTCACCAGAATGCCAATAAAATTTGCTACCAAATATTCTCAAATTTTTTTGAAAAAAAATGGGACGAAGATAAACAATTTAAAACTGGAAATTTCAACGTTCCCAAAAAAACGTTGTCTTTGGCTCTGTGTTTTCTACGATGTGATTACAATTTCTGTCAATTTTGATCCCATTTAAAAAAAAAACTGGAAAAAGATCCGGTATATCATTTTTTTTACCTTTGATCCTTGTGATGGTTAAAGGGAAAATCACTTCTTGGCACCCGGTATATGTCAACCTATAACTTTTTTTAAACTACCAGCGCCTCTATTAAATATCGTTTAAACCATACTACCGATCAGTGGTCCTCACGGGAACAGGTGATACTCCAGCAGAGGTGTGGAAAATACATGAAATTTATTATTGAAATACAAATACAAATACATTTTCAGAGAAGTTAAAATACAAATATAAACTACAAATACCAGGTGTAACTTAGTTAAGATACAAAATAAAATACAAATATCCGGAATCAGTTGGACAAGATACAAAATAAAATACTTTGCTTCCAACAAAAAGAGAAAATATGAAATAAAAATACCGTATTTGAAATACGAAATACATATTGAAAATACTTCAAATTTATCTAAAAGTACATATCTGAGATGTATCTAGAGTTTATTCTCTCAAAGTATTTTGTATAATTCGACTAAATAATACGATATTTAAAAATAAATCAACTTACGTAAGGTAACTGCATGTTATTAGACTTTAGATCTGTGCATTTGTGTTCGTCAAAGTAAATTAACATGGCCCTAGGTACAGAATATTTTTCCTTTAAACAAATAATCTTATAACTCCTGGGTAATGTGTTTATATTCGCGTCCCTAATTTAGCTAGCTTTATAGTTCTCACAATCAGATACAATGAATTTTATGTATTTATACAGTAAGTTCTTCAAACCCGCCAAACACGTTTTAAAAACTGGTTTAAAAATATTTCAAATTAGTGCTTCTACATTTAAAATATTTCTTTGAGGATGTTTTAGAGACAACCTTAACAATGCCAGAGTCGTGTATTTTAATACTATATTTTGTATTTGCAATACTGGTTGGGTAAATTTTACAAGATAAATAAATACAAAATATTTTCACGTTTGGAATCTTCAAAATACGAAATACAAAATACAGTAGACATGTTGGTGCTGACAAAATACGAAATACAAAATACCTTAAACAATTTACGGCTAGAAAAATATTAAATACGAAATACTAAATGTATTTCAAATACTATTTCAAATACAATATTTCAAAATATTCCACACCTCTGTACTCCAGATAATGGGAAAGCGTACGGGAACAAATATTTTGTTCACAACTAAGTTATGTAAGGGAGCAAGAATACTCTCAAGTGGTTACAACTTACAACTACTGGTAACTGGAACAGAGATCTTTATTTTGTTCCCGTTCCCACTGGGAACAGGTACAACCACAGCATGAACTCATTCCCACACCCGTTGTTCCTGGATTCCATTGGGTCGATTGGGTACTTTCGCCATGTCCTAAAAGCGCTTTAAAAATTGATTTCATGAGACTTGACAATGTCAGTATTTTATTTAAGAGCCAATTCAATTATTATCACATGCCTATTGTTTTCCAGCAATTTCTCCAATGGCCTTAAAGATAATAGCGTTAAAAGTCCTACCTACTTTGATTTGGTTTTATTTATTGTCGTTGCAGCATACACAAGACTAGCACTGTATTCACATAGTGTTAACATATGAGGTGATTAGTGTTGGACGTAGCAGACATTGTTATCATTTTTAGTTAATAACCTCAAAGTTGGTAAACCTACATAGGTTCAATAGTTTAAATTCGATTTCATATGTGTCGTTTAACTATCTAAATAAGAAAGGGATGGTAGAGTTATAATATATATCTCTCTATCCCCGTACCTGAATATATAGCCTTGCCAAACTTATTACATTGGTTATTAATTTGGTTGAATTTTGAATACCTTAATTATTCTCAAGTAATTAAAATCATTCGTACATCTACCAATTATTAGTATTGGTAAGCACCCTTTTCAACCCTAATTATTCCATACTTATCGGTTTTGCTCAAATTAGTACCTATACCACACTGGACTTGCATATTATAATATTACAGGTATGAATGTTTTACACATAATATTATACAAATATAAAGTATAGTAATTATTATATATAATTGCTAATACCAATTCTTGGTGTGTAAAGTTTTCTCATGTAGTTTCTTCTATTGGATTTCTGGACGGAATTTTCGATATAATAATTGTTCTATGTAGCCTTATTGTTAATATTAACGCATAATATACGTAAAAGATAACGTAAGATACGTTAAATTTAATTATTTAAAATAATTAAATCGCTTTTTAATTTTTAACTTAATGAAAAAGAATATTAAAATAATACACTGTCATTAATTTTTACGAATTCCACTGCAAGTTTTACACTTTAAAAATCGTTTGGCCGAGTTCATGTTTTTTTTTTAAAATATTAAAGACAGCAAGGGGGAGGAGACTCGTGACGGCATACATTTTTCAGGTACATTGTATAAAACGAATAATTCTATTTGGTGAGCAATTGATTTCAAAAATTCATTGTCAGCTGTATTGGTGGAAGTAGAGTCACCAAATAGCTCGACACTGAATGTACTCCACTATCATCGTTAAGGACTGGCTTCAAGTCCAGCTTCTAGGATCGCTGAGGGTTTAAGGTGAGAGAGGGATACATGTTGGGTGACAATGGAAGCGCTGTGTCTGAATTGGAGCCACACTGCCTCTCCTTCATAGTTAAGATGAGCAAATGATTTTAAAAACAAGAAATGTGAATAATGAAATGTAATACACACATGGGATTGTAATGCGACGAGCGAGATACAATAAAAGCATATGTACATACACACTAGTGGAAGGGTAATATAAATGCTGCATTCATTTTTACATCCTTTCACATTATGTAATACTTTAAAGCATGCATTTAAGACCTCAGTTAACATTTCTGCACTTACCACGTAATATCTGCAGAATTATTAAATAATCAATCTGTTGGGTTATTATGGGTTATTATGGGTTATTACGGGAATATTTAGCCAGGGAGAGCGGTTCTCGGTACGGGACAGAGCTGCTTTCAGGTAGCAAAAAATCAAGATCCGCACCTGAACCCGACCCGCACCTGAAATATCAGGTTAATTTTTTTCGTCGACCCGAACTTGGCCCTCCGGATCCGAGTTAACATCCGCACCTGTCAGGTATTTTTGGATCAGGTACTTCATGGTTACCCGCACCTGAAAAAATACCTGAGGTGCGGATCTCACAACAAACCCGACCCGAACTTGAACCCGAACCTGAACCCGAACCCGACTTTCAAGTATTTTGTCAGAGCAAACTGACAATCACAAGTTCTATCTTATTACTTTATCAAAGTAAATACCACTTACTCACTGACGCTAAATCCCAAATACGTAAATCTGTAATAATGTTAAGTGACAAGCATCACAAAAAGACTGAAAACAGCCAATTTAACCTACCCAAAGCATTTTCTGAGCAATAGCTTCAGCACGAGATCGGAGATCATCTAGCTTTTTTAATTGTAACCAAGCCTTAAATTAATTAATTTTAAAAATAGTAACCAAGCCTGAAGGCACAAGTATACACCAAATTGATTCCAATTTGTTGATGTGTACTACAATGTTGCTAAAGGCAATGTGCTACAAGGCTATATCATGAAATCAATTAGCAAAGTTTGGCTTAGTGCATCGCATGGGTTCAGGTCGCACCCAGGTATTTGGGTTCAGGTCGCACCCAGGTATTTGGGTTCAGGTCCAGGTTCAGGTTCAGTATGGGTGCATGTATTTTGGACCCAATAATTTTGGGTCCTTTCTGGGTGCAGTATTTTATACCAGTGAAATTGGGTAAAGCTTCTGGTTCAGGTTCAGGTACACAGAAAAACCCGTTTTGCTTTTACCTGTCAGGACCAGGTGTAACAAATGAAAGACCTGAACCTGATCGCAAAAGACCTGAAATGTTTGGATTTACTGATTGAAAGTTAAAAGCCGGAGAATTTCAAGCTTGCAAGATGATTTCCATCGAAAAAGCAATGGCAGGGTGTCCCAGGAACCAGTGAACAGGCATTCTTTTTCATTTTAAATATATTTTGCACTGCAAACACCCAATTGTACTTTTAACACAAGATAAAATAGTAAAAAAGTTCTGATTCTCAAGTACCCAAAACATGCTCAGGTCCGGTCCAAAAATACCCAGGTTCAGGTCGTCTTTTGGGTACTTTTTCGGGTTCAGGTACTAATCAGGTGCGGGTACTACAAAAACGCAATTGGGTCAGGTTCAGGATCGAAAAATTTGAACCTGTAAAATCGGTACATTTTCAGGGACAGGTTCACACTTTTGAGGTACCCAAAGTTTGGGTCCAGGTACAGGTTCGACTGTTTTGAACCCATGCGATGCACTAAGTTTGGCTGCTTGTTAATTTAATTGGTATGGCAGCTCTCATGCATCACTAACTACCACGTGTTCTTCAGCCATGTGAAGCTACATTAACGTTCATTTCTGCTTTTGAGTTTCATTCACGTGAACTTAAAGTTAAATTATTGCGGTAAAAAAATACTTGCTCAATACCTGAAATTGCAAGTTCGGGTTCAGGTATTTTAAATTCGTCGTACCGAACTTGTACCTGACATTGAGCTCAGGTATATTTTTTAAACCCGAACTTGATCGTAACCCGACCTGTAATATCAGGTGCGGATCCTGGATGTACCCTCACTTGACCCGAATCTCAGGTACTTTTTTTTATAGCTGACCCGAACTTGACCCGAACCCGACCCGACGGGTATTTTTCAGGTACTACCTGATACCTGCAAGCAGCTCTGGTACGGGAACAGGAAAGACTCCAGGAACAACGGGGGTAATTACCTATAGAGTGGAAACAGGAACGGGGACAAACTTATTTTTACCCATGACGGTCTTTTGCTATCTACCCTCGTATTTTGGTATAGGAGCTCAGCTGCCACACAAACGACCATGGGTTTTAGAATTGGGTTTACAGAAGGGCAACCGTGAAAATTATATACACAATTAGATAAATCGTGAAAGCAACGCGATCTAACAGATGGGCTAACCAAGCCCAGTCAGCCTGGTATGGACTCTGTCTGCTGACTAGTTTCCCCTCATCTCCGGAATTACCAACTTCATCCTCACAACTACTGGAGGTATTAGGCCGGGGATCTAAACAGAGGATCTTAAGCACCCTTTACAATGAAAAATGTTTCTTACGGTTACGGACCAAAATGCTTACGGTTACGGACGAAGTCATCCGTAAGACGTTTTTCGTCCGTAAGTCAAAACTTCCATTCCCAATGAAATAGAACTTACGGATGAAAATCCCATGAAAACACTACGCGCAATGTTTTGCTATGCAAAATCAAAAATGGGATCTTGTTTTTTCGAAAGACAAAAGCGATAGCAGCATTATTATGTTGGCAAAAGTCTAATAAAACGAAGCGCAAATATTGGGTTCACCCTATGAATAAACTCCGGTCAAGATTGGGCGATCAAGTTAAACTTGATATAAAGCACAACAAATACCCAGACCGTTTTCACAAAGAAACACGATTTACTCCCCAACAATTCGACGAGTTGTTTGGGAGTTCTTCAAAATTTCAACCCAAGCTGCTTTTCGAATATCTCGATTGTGAAATAGAGGATGAGATGGATCGTATAGGAATCCTCGAGCTTCTACAATCGTCAACATTGCTTCGATTTGCCATAATGATCGGTGTTAACAATTTGAGATATAATTAATGTACTAATGAATAAAATGAGTGTAAATAATTGCTGCAAAGATCAATCTTGAAGTGAATACTTATTACATATGCAATGAAAACGACAACAATGAATAACGCGGTACATTTACGCTCTCCTTGTCAAGAGGCAAAATTTGAATTTTCATCCGTACGGATGAAAAGTTGAAAGTTAAAAATGTAGCTTCAACTTTGATTCCGTAAGGTTTTTACTTACGGATGAGGAGAACTTACGGCTACGGAGGCGACTGATTGGGAATGGTTCGTGCGGTTACGGACGAAAAATCTTACGGAGGTAGACTTTTTGCTTACGGACGTACCATTGGGAATGCTCCTTTAGACACCCAACTGTCTAAAAATACTTGAATGAATCCAGGCAACGGGACAGGGGAAGTTCTCTTTGCTGCAGCTAAATACCGGAGCCCAATTGTCCACACAAGAGCAACAGATACCATCAGTAGTGAATCTCGGAAGTACAGCACTAAAAGTTGTAAGTATGTCAACATTAAATTAAAACATTTAGATTTTCGTGGAGAGACTACACCTATTCTACATTCAGGCAGGCCCATGTGCAGGCAAGTCGTTGTTATTACAATTCTTAAACGAATTTGAAAACCATGTAAGGATGATATAATTATTCACTTACAAACCAGTGGTACATTGTCACCATTGCTGGGTACCATCGAGTAAACATTGTAGAGGTACGTACAATTGATGAGAATCACAAGCATAATGATTGCTAATCTCTCGGTGGCAATGGGTCGAATCCAAAATGATATCAGTATTGCAACAGCAATGGCTAAAGTGTGAAAAGAGGTAATTGCAAGTCTAATCTATTTATTTTCTGAAAGTTGGAGCCCATAAGCACTAGAATTTTACCTAAAGCTGGAACAACTACTGCAGCAGTATGAGATGAAGAATGACGCTGTATCGTCAATGTCATAACGATGTCATAATATGGACTGTTGGGACAACATGCATAGTAATTTACACGCCGGGTAATAGTGTCTGAGACTAATTTCCACTCCCTGTTTTCCGAAAATTCCCATTCTTCAACCTAGGAAGACACACGATGAATTAATGATTTAGGATAGGCAACTCCTGGGAAGGTTTATAATTTACAGGAGTACTTTCGTGAAGTTGGTGGGAAGTCGAAGATCCAGTTCTTCTCCACTATGCGCCCAAGAGCCCAACACAATTTGACATGTTTGCGTATCGTATGGCCACCGTCGTAAATTAGCAACACATCTGACCTTAAACGTGGCAGGGGGTACCCACAAAAGGTTTCCAGTACTGTATGCAATGATTCGCGCGTTTTTGAAGTGATCGATGTCACTGTCATAGCTGGAATGTTTTTAAAGTTGATTAAAAAACTTCTCACTTATTATTAAATAGTTATATACTTCATAAGAGTATACTCATAAAGGAACTAAATTGGACACTTGATGGGAAAAATTTGGAACATGTTAAGTTAGAATTTGCCGAATTTTTTTCCCATCTATAGAACCCCGGGACTCTTATATAACGGTAATCAAAATTTAATGGAATTTTATAGTTTGTTATAATTAATTAGTTTATATAGCTGCAAACTTGTTATAAACACTGATGTCCGGTTTCCACACTTCATTCGTAGCGAAGTGCATTGTGGTGATGTTCCCATAACGTGCTGGGTCCCATTTCATGTGGTCATCATTCCAGCCCTGGATGTAAAAGTATAATTTAAAACCGATATTTTCTGCTGACTACTTTTACTACGTCCCTGGTTAGGAAATAAAAATTTACCAGAACAGGCCACGCATTCAGCGTGAAGAGGGATTCGGCTTCGTTCTTGAAAATAAAATGTGAATATGCAACATGTCAGCTGGGATCGTTCTTATTCTTAATCATGTAAATTCTAATCACTAAAATTAGGAAAAAAAAACTTACAAACTGCAATCCACGAGAAATTATGGAAAACTCCAGAATTGTGGCATTGCTATGATGTTGAGATGGTCTTGCGTTAGGATCGTAACCAGTTTTCAAGTCTTGTCGCAGTCGAGTGTAATCTAAACAAATGAAGACAAGGCTTATTATAGAATTGAAAAACTTGGGCTGGAAACTGTCATTGTTTGCAGAAATAAACCAACCATTCATGTCTGCAGCTTGGGAACTAAAAATTAATTGGGATATTGCTGCTAAACGGAATATTCCCAGTACACGTTTTCCATCCCTGTCCATTTCAAAAAAATTGCTAGAATTTTATTTTTGTGGCAAACGCTAATGTTAGCACCGGGAGACAGATGATAACTAATCAATGAATACTTCAAATTAAACAACTTAACACAATTTGGGAGTAAAAATGAAAAAAACATGATTTGACAGATACTGTTTCACTTAACGCCCCTTCGGTATGAAGCTCCATTCTAGCTAAACCATGCATGCAACAATTCATTTAATGAACTAGTTCGCTGGCTGAGTTCTACTTTCCCGGCCACAAAATTACCTTCCACCATCCACCAGGATTTCCACCTTACACTAGGCCTGTTACTTGACCTTCCACTTGGCATTCCACCAAATTATTTTTGCCTTCCAGATCTTTTACTGTGTTAATTAACATAATCCTCTGTGTACCGGTGGGTGAAAAACAAAGTGCGAGCTGGAGATAGTTAATGCGTTGCAACCTGTATGCGACTATTCAAACCGTAAATCAGCGTTTTAATTTATTGGGAAAAGTAAGTCGCAGCGCTAAGTTTTGATTTTACCATTAATCGTTAGTTGTTACGGAACTTGCTAAAAACGTTTTAAAAATTTTGTTAAAAATCAGTTCACCGGATAGTACGGCAACTGATCTATTTCTAATCACGTGGTTTTCCAGTGGTTGATTTTTATCAGGCTTTTGACATAATTCTACACAACACCATCGAAATCTGACCATCATACTTGTACATATCAGTATAATGATTTTGTAACAGTAACTTGTTTTCTAAAAGATAAGCTGCATTTTTATAAAAAACAATCAAATGTTTTAACCTCCGTGTTAATTTTACGAATAAAAAATGCGAAGCATAAGTTAACAAACCGAAATTGATCTAAGACTGTCATTTTCATATGAATAAGCACAAAAAAAAGATCTTCGGCCATGCAGTAACTCGTATAAGGGGCAATATCGTATTTTTTTCGTTAGCTCTTTGTAAATATTGTCAAAGCCAGACTACAGAGTAGTCTGTATGTGTAATGCCACGTGGAAGGTCAGGTGGAATGATCAAGGGGAAGGTGGAAGGTTATATGGAAAGTCTGGTGGAAGGTCAAGTGGAAGTTTGGTGGGAGGTGGAAGTCTGGTGGAAGTTACTTATGTATTATAGTGTTAATAGGGAGTTAGCGCACCCTTTAGATGAGGGAAACTTATAAACTTATACAGCGAAAGTGACGTCACTTTTCGCTACTTTATAAGTTTACGGAATGAACGAAACTTATACAGCAGCTCTATACGTTCCATAAGTTATGGAAAGTGATGTCATGATCACGTGCGTAGCGAAAAGTGACGTCACTTTCGCTGTATAAGTTTTATAAGTTTCCCTCATCTAAAGGGTGCGCTAACTCCCTAATATATGAGTGAGTGAAAGGTGGAAGGTAATTTTGTGGCCGGGAAAGTAGAACTCAGCCAGTTCGTTAATTGAACTTTTCTGAAATATTTCAAGATTTGAGAGAACAAAACTTATCAATTTATGTAACGAATGAGTTTGAATCGAACTGTTTTGCAAATGCAACGAACGTGAATGAACGTGAATGTCTAGGTACGATTCAGATATCTGAATTGAACTGAATGTGAGAGTTCGTATTACGGAACTCTGATTTAACGTATATGGCCCTAATGCTTAAGCTGATTGAAACCATCCAAGAACTAAATAATTTCGGCAGATATCCCTGGAAATTTCTAATTTTCAACTAAAAATAAGATTTAAGATTGAAATAGGAACTATGAATTACATATTCATAATTGAACTGAATGGATTCACGGGACGAATGATATGAACGTGAATTGAACTTTTTATTTTAAAGTTCAATTTGAGTGAACGTGACTGAACGCAAAAGAAATACTTATGAATTGAACTGAGTGTGAATGGTATAACCAACATAGGTCGGCGAACTCATGAGTTTTGAGAGCAGCACTCGAACTCAACTCGAACTCAGCTGCATGAGTGCGAGTGCGAAATCCGAGTTCCGCCAAAGTCAGGAATGCACTCAATGTTTGAGTTCGAGGTCACAGTAATCGCAGGTGCACTCATGTATGTGAGGCCGAGTTCTTTAACTCGAACTCAAGCACTCAATCCACAATTGAAATTTTAATTATGCTCATGCCGCTACTTCAAGATTCTTATTCTTCCACGTGCTTTTCTTCGACTTAACAAAGACTATAGTTCATCGAGGACTCAACATAATCTCATCATATAACAATGGGTAGACGCGGCATGCAAATGGCTGGTTGCCATGCGTTATTATATCGTCGCTGAAGAGGTAAAATGGAATATGTGCGCATGCTTTTGTACAGCAGTTAGACCATTTTGCCTCTTCAGCGACGATATGTACGTGTCACATGAACTTTATGACACCTACGTAAGCCTGTGTTGACATAAGAGTAAGTGATTCTGACAGAGTGACGGTAATATTTCTCGAATGTTGAGGTTATCAAAAACCACAACACTGTAGCATAACTTCCAAAACCTAGAAGCAACAATGTAAATAAGTCGAAAACAGGCGCTCCAAGTCAGGTTAATTGACCCTTCCATGAAAGTGCAAAAGAAAGGTCGGTCTGAAGTCCAAGGTCACAGCTACAGGAAGTCAGACCGGTCTGTCTCAAATTTCCAGCGATGTCCCAACCCTCGAATACAACAACCACGGTAAAACCTCGATACATAAAGCAAAAAATGATTTCTGCAATATTTGAATTTGTCGAAAAACTTCTAAACATAATATTTTGAAATGATTCCAAAATGCTTACGAGAAACAAAATTACAATTTACAATACGGCAAATAAAAGCTTTGCAACCCAAATTCAAACTCGAGTGATTATAATAATTCATACTGACATTAGCAACCCCATTAAAAGGCGACTCTTAGAATTGTGTTCATTTAATATCAGTCAATGCACAACTTAGAGTAAACGTCATGGTCTAGACTACCAGCTATCGGGCGAAATTCTTTCAGGTTCTTAATCAGCGCACCGAGTTTGCCCAGAACATACAAATTTATAAAACTCTAAAATCAGTTGATAATCTACACTTTTCCGAATGCAACTGTACATTACATTATAAAGGATTTCCTCAACGCTCCCCAAAATCCCGTCTGCCAGACTTCCAATCAACCACACTTCATTGAAAACTAACCTTATTGAGAGTCCTGTTCACTAAATTGAAAGTTCGGGGTTGAGATTGAGTGGAATTATTGTAGATTAAATTGTGATTAAGGGTTCTAGCGTCTGTTTGAGTCCTTGAGTGCCATGAGTGCGAGTTCCAAAAATTATCTAATTCGAACTCCGAGGCTGAGTTCGAATGCAAAGGATTAGAGCTTATAAAATTATTGCTGTGAGTTCGAGGGTATGAAAAAGTTCATAGAACTCACGAGTTCCGAGTTTGAGTGCCCAAATAATGCCGACCTATGAAAACCAATAACAATAAACTGAATGGGAGTGAACGCTGCGCGAAAGAAAAGAAAATGAACTGAACTTGAATTGAACTTTTCCCCAAAGTTGCATGCATGAGCTAAACATTCCGGCACTATTCTGCTTATCAATTCTGTAAGATTTTTGCTTCAGTTTGAGATCCTTGATGTTACATATTTTGGACATGGTAATCATCCGCTTGCGTTCATCTGGATACTGTCATCGTGTTATTTAATATTCGTATCAATTTGAGGACAAACACCCCCAAACGAAAATCGTCTCCCATGACATTCATGCACCAACCGGCACATTACGCAGATACATTAAAGAGATCCATAGATAATATTAAAATTCATTTGTGCTTGAAATATTTTTAAGGTTTAATCTTTAGAATACTAATACATGAAGTTGTTGAAAATCTTAAAGCATAACATGCTTAATTTTTTTAAAAGTATTTTCCCGAATAGTTTTTGTTATCAACTTAATTTCATAAGTACTTTTTCATTTCCATTATTATCCCAGCACCATACCAGAGTAGAATCAAGGAATTTTGTCATAATTAGTCCTCCCTGGTTTTTGAACCTGAAAGCAGGATGTACTACTCGTTTGATAATGAAAATATTATTTTTATAGAAATTTAATTTTATATTTAAGAAGTAACCACATACTTATACAGGGAGTATCATATACGTATGTTTTCTTCTGGGCCGTATAAGGGACGATGGTTTTGCCCGTACAATTTTTAAAAACCTGGTTCAAAAGATATCTGGAAAATTTCGATCGGAAAAAAATATGTTGTTTAAAATTCTTAAAGTTTGTGTAACGTTTTTAAAGATTATGACCCCAATTCTTAATTTGGATCAATGAAAGGCGAGCTAAAATTTTATAAACCCTTGACACCTCCCCCATTTGTTTAAAAATTCTCAAAAAATAACCATGAATCTGGCCAAACACATAAGGCCACACGAAAAGTCCGTATTTTTCCAACCTGTAATCCAATTATTATTTATTTTCAAAATACAATTTGAAAAATGGCGTCGTTGACATCAGGTTACAATAATTTGGTTTCATGCAGATATGGGCAGATGGAATTGAAACGAGCGGCTAGGTTGCTGGAAATTATGTCGAAAAGGGCAATTTCAAGCAAGAGAGAACTGATAAGGTTTGCTCACCAGGATATCAGGCACGGTTGCTCAGACAAGTAACTTGAAGGGAAACTTTGTTAGCGAGGTAGGATATCGGACTCATCACGAATTTTTTGAATTTGAAGGGCAGTTAACAGGATTTCGGGCAAGTCTGGAAAAATGTTTGCTCTACCATACAATGTTAGGAGCTATTTCATCCTAGCATTAATTTAGCATCGTTGTTTTTCATGTTATGGAAAATCTGCATAATTATTTCTGCACAAATCAGGTCAAAACCATGACCCTTCAGGTGATCAGGTGTACATCTCTCAAATCAGTACTGTCCTGCTGAAATCAGGTAGATCTTTTGAAACTTTTGAAGTAATCGTTCTGCTGAAAAAGCGCATGAAATGTTTTTACTACACCCAAAAACAGCAACACTAAAATACATAAAAGAGCCGTGATGGTGTAATGGGATTTTTAAATCTTGGGTCTCCCATCCTAAACGCACTCAAATTTCTTTACGAATGCCACTTACCACAAATTTTATCTAACAGGGTTATGTGTATTTTGTATGTATGTATATTCCACTGCTGAAGCCGATGATTTTATACTTTTGTTAAAAAAGTCCAGGACCAAACTAAATTATTTTGGGTCAATGTCAATTATACACTATATTGACACTATAGTCAATATTTACTTGAATTTTTGCCAGTCCTGTGACCCCCACAGTCTTTGACATGTTGCAAGTCCAAGGCTGTTGTAAGAAAAACTGAAAATGTGAGGTAGGGTTTGAAGAAAAGAGTAAACACTTTTTGTTTCAATCTTCTCTTACATGTTTCGTTCCCACGAGCGCAATGTTTGTATTAGGAAGATGGTATTAGATTCACATGAATCTCCTTGAAATTGACAACAAATAGCGTTTCAAAATAATTTTACAAAAGAGGGTCCGTAAAAAAATGACAAGATCAGAAATTCTCCTGATCACATCTTTGCTCCTAAAGATGAATTCCCTTAACCTAACCCTCTTATGACGGAACATGCACAGAAGACCACTTACAGTAGCTCACGGGAAAGCCAATAAAATTTGCTACCAAATATTCTCAAAATATATTTGAAAAGCAAATTGGGACGAAGACAAAACTGGAAATTTCAACGTTTCCAAAAAAAACTTTGGCTCTCTGTTTTCTACGATGTGATTACAATTTTTTGCAATTTTGATCCCATTTTAGAAAAAATTGTAAAAAGATCTGATGAATCACGGGGGACTGTTTTATTTTTCTTTACCTTTGCTCATTGTGAGGTTTAAAGGGAAGATCATTTCTGGGCACCTTGTTATATGTCAACCTTTATTTTATTTTATTAATTACCAGCGCCTCTATTAAATATAATTTAAACCATACTATCGATCAGTGATCCTCACGGGAACAGGTGATTCTCCAGAAAATGGGAACGGTTACGGGAACAAATATTTTGTTCACAACCAGTTTGGGTAAGGGAGCAAGAGTGCTCTCAAGCGGTTAAACGACTTCTGGTAACTCGAACAGAGATCGTTATTTTGTTCCTGTTCCCACTGGGAACGGGTACAGCCAAAGCATGAACTCATTCCCACACCCGTGTTGCTCCCGGATTTCAATGGGTACTTTCGCCATAACCTAAAAACACTTTAAAAATTGATTTTATGAAACTTAACAATGTCAGTATTTTATTTAAGAGCCAATTCAATTATTATCACATGCCTATTGTTTTCCAGCAATTTCTCCAATGGCCTTAAAGATAATAGCGTTAAAAGTCCTACCTACTTTGATTTGGTTTTATTTATTGTCGTTGCAGCATACACAAGACTAGCACTGTATTCACATAGTGTTAACATATGAGGTGATTAGTGTTGGACCTAGCAGACATTGTTATCATTTTTAGTTAATAACCTCAAAGTTGGTAAACCTACATAGGTTCAATAGTTTAAACTCGACTTCATCTGTTTCGTTTAACTGTCTAAATAAGAAAGGGATGGAATAATAATAATATCTATCTCTCTTACATGATATTTCTGTAACATGATAACGATTTCTAGTTTTATTGTAATCTTCAGAATTTCATTTTAGTCCGTTACGAATCCTCGCACCTGAATTTATAGCCTTGCCAAACTTATTACATTGGTTATTAATACTGGTTGAATTTTGAATACCTTAAATTATTATGTTACCTGACTGCCTGTTCTTCATAGTTAAGATAAGCAAATGATTTTAAAAATAAGAAATGTAAATAATGAAATGTAATACAAACATGTGATTGTAATGCGACGAGCGAGATACAATAAAAGCATATGTACATACACACTAGTGGAAGGGTAATATAAATGCTGCATTCATTTTTACATCCTTTCACATTATGTAATACTTTAAAACATGCATTTAAGACCTGTTAACATTTCTGCACTTACCACTTAATATCTGCAGAATTATTAAATAATCAATCTGTTGGGTTATTATGGGTTATTATGGATTATAATGGGATTATTTAGCTAGGGAGAGCGGTTCTGGGTACGGGAACAGGAAAGGCTCCGGGAACAACGGGGGTAATTACCTATAGAGTGGAAACAGGAACAGGGACAAAATTATTTTTACCCATGACGGTCTTGTGCTATCTACCCTCGTATTTTGGTATAGGAGCTCAGCTGCCACACAAACGACCATGGGTTTTAGAATTGGGTTTACAGAAGGGCAACCGTGAAAATTATATACACAATTAGATAAATCGTGAAAGCAACGCGATCTAACAGATGGGCTAACCAAGCCCAGTCAGCCTGGTATGGACTCTGTCTGCTGACTAGTTTCCCCTCATCTCCGGAATTACCAACTTCATCCTCAGAAGTATTGAAGGTACTAGGCCGCGGATCTAAGCAGAGGATCTTAGATACCCAACTGTCTAAAAACACTTGAATGAATCCAGGCAACGGGACAGGGGAAGTTCGCTTTGCTGCAGCTAAATACCGGAGCCCAATTGTCCACACAAGGGCAGCAGATACCATCAGTAGTGAATCTCGGAAGTACAGCACTAGAAGTTGTAAGTACGCAAAAATTAAATTAAAACATTTAGATTTTCGTGGAGAGACTTCACTATGTTAAATTTATGCATGTCCATGTGCAGGCAAGTCGTTGTTGTAATTCTTAAACAAAATTTAAAACCATGTAAAGATGATATATTCACTTACAAACCAGTGGTACATTGTCACCATTGCTGGGCACCATCGAGTAAACATTGTAGAGGTACGTACAGTTGATGAGAATCACAAGCATAATGATTGCTAATCTCTCTGTGGCAATGGGTCGAATCCAAAATGATATCAGTATTGCAACAGCAATGGCTAAAGTGTGAAAAGAGGTAATTACAAGTCTAATCTATTTATTTTCTGAAAGTTGGAACCCATAAGAACTACTAGAATTTTACCTAAAGCTGGAACAACTACTGCAGCAGTATGAGATGAAGAATGACGCTGTATCGTCAATGTCATAACGATGTCATAATATGGACTGTTGGGACAGCATGCATAGTAATTTACACGCCGGATAATAGAGTTTGAGACTAATTCCCACTCCCTGTTTTCCGAAAATTCCCAGTCTTCAACCTAGGAAGAAACACGGTGAATTAATGATTTAGGATACGCAACTCCTGCGAAGGTTTATAATTTACAGGAGTACTTTCGAGAAGTTGGCCGGAAGTCGGAGATCCAGTTCTTCTCCACTATGCGCCCAAGAGCCCATCACAATTTGACATGTTTGCGTATCGTATGGCCACCGTCGTAGATTAGCAACACATCTGACCTTAAAAGTGGCAGGGGGGACCCACAAAAGCTTTCCAGTGCTGTATCCAATCACTCGCGTGTTTCTGAAGTGATCGATGTCACTGTCATAGCTGGAATGTTTTTAAAGTTGAATAAAAAACTTCTCACTTATTATTATATAGTTATATACTTACTTCATATGAGTAATTACTCATAAGGGAATCAAATTGGACTCTTGATGGAAAAATTTTGAACATTTAAAATTAGAATGTGCCCAAATATTGTTTTCATCAATAGAATCCCGGGACTCTTATATAACGGTAACCAAAATTATTTAAAGGAATTTTATTTATTTGTTATAATTAATTTGTTAATAGCTGCCAACTTGTTATAAACGCTGATATCCGGTTTCCACACTTCATTCGTAGCGAAGTGCATTGTGGTGATGTTCCCATAACGTGCTGGGTCCCATTTCATGTGGTCATCATTCCAGGCCTGTATGTAAAAGTATAATTTAAAACCGATATTTTCTGCTGACTACTTTTACTACGTCCCTAGTTAGGAAATAAAAATTTACCAGAACAGGCCACGCGTTCAGCGTGAAGAGGGATTCGGCTTCGTTCTTGAAAATAAAATGTGAATATGCAACATGTCAGCTGGGATCGTTCTTATTCTTAATCATGTAAATTCTAATCACTAAAATTAGGGAAAAAAACTTACGAACTGAAATCCACGAGCCATTATGGAAAAATTCAGAATTGTGGCATTGCTATGATGTTGAGATGGTCTTGCTTCAGGATCGTAACCATTTTTCAAGTCTTGTCGCAGTCGAGTGTAATCTAAATAAATGAAGACAAAGTTTATTATAGAATCGAAAAACTTGGACTAGTAACTGCCGTTGTTTGCAGAAATGAACCAACCATTCATATCTGCAGCTTGGGAACTAAAAATTAATTGGGATATTGCTGCTAAATGGAATATTCCCAGAGCACATTTTCCATCCCTGTCCATTTCAAAAAAATTGTTAGAATTTTATTTTTGTGGCAAACGCTAATGTTAGCACCGGGAGACAGATAATAACTAATCAATGAATACTTTAAATTAAACAACTTAGCACAATTTGGGAGTAAAAATGGAAAAACATAATTTGACAGATACTGTTTCACTTAACGCCCCTTCGGTATGAAGCTCCATTCTAGCTAAACATTCCGGCACTATTCTGCTAATCAATTCTGTAAGAATTTTGCTCCAGTTTGAGATCCTTTATGTTACATATTTTGGACATGGTAATCATCCGCTTGCGTTCATCTGGATACTGTCATCATGTTATTTAATATTCGTATCAATTTGAGGACAAACACCCCCAAACGAAAATCGTCTCCCATGACATTCATGCACCAACCGGCACATTATACAGATACATTAAAGAGATCCATAGATAATAATAAAATTCATTAGTGCTTGAAATATTTTTAAGGTTTAATCTTTAGAATACTAATACATGAAGGTGTTGAAAATTTTAAAGCATAATATGCTTAACTTTTTTGAAAGTATTTTCCCGAATAGTTTTTGTTATCAACTTAATTTCATTGGTACTTTTTCATTTCCATTATTATCCCAGCACCATACCAGAGTAGAATCAAAGAATTTTGTCATAATTAGGTCTCCCTGATTTTTGGACCTGAAAGCAGGATGTACTACTCGTTTGATAATAAAAATATTATTTTTACAGAAATTTAATTTTATATTTAACAAGTAACTACATACAAAGGACATGATGCACCTGTATACTAATAAGTGCATTACTGGGCCTGTGGAACTCCCCTAACTGGTATGGTAAACAATTTGACATATTTGAACACTAAATTTGAAAACACGGTTTTCAATTCACAGTTCGATCTTTCAAGCAAACGAACATCAGCTAAAACATTCCGAAACCATTCACATCTTCCCATTTACTGGCCCAACCCATAAGTTTAAATGAGGGAAGAAAATTCTGAGTTTCTACAGTACATAAGGGAGTAGCTCATAAAATATTTGATTTTGCCAGTTTGCAGTAATCTATTTTCCAGATTTTCTAAAATTTATTTCGCAGTCACAGGGTTCACGTATGTGAACCAAAGTTTTACCACAATTTTGCTAACAGATTTTGTATTCAATAGATAGACGTTTTTTTCAACACTAATTTTTCTTAAAAAATGTTTTCGACCTACTTTTCCGTTGAAACTATGCCCCTTGGAACTTGGAACAGGGAGCAAGGTTGGGAATATTTAGTTTACGGAGTGATATTTACAAAGATGTGGGAGACAATAATTTATTTCCTTTATATTTTCTCATTGATGGCATGGCGCTTATAAAAACATTTCAGGGTGTTGTAATTTCATCAAATTCCATGGGGATTCATTTGAAAACAAATCTTTTTAAAACAATTCGTAAACTTTGCCCTCACACTTTTAGGCCCTGAGACCACAATTTTCGACCTAAGGAGGTGATAGAGGTGGCTTATTATGTCTTTGTGTGTATAATCACTATTTAATTTATTAATTTAATTTAATTATCTTTTCACAATACAAAAGACTGATGGAACAAAATAAATACTTTATTTTGTACACTTAAGAGCGCTGATTTAATTAAAAGGATTTCAAGTCAACTCACCTAAGCTTTTTAGTGTAAATGTCTTCCCAATGTTTTAGAATTTGCAACTTTTGGTATAACTGTTCTGTTGAAAAAGCATATAACATATTTTTACGACACCCGAAAACAACAGTCGCTGAATAAATCCAGTATCAACATAAAGGGTCCGAGTCAATTTGACATCAGACAACATTTAATTGATTTTTTTGTCCTGTGAACCCCACGGTTTCCGACTTTTACTAATTTTCAACTATTCTAGGAATTTTTTCCATACACATAAGTCCCGCGTAACTATTATTTAAAATGCATACATACATGGGAAATAAACCACTTTTCAGAACCGTTGTTACATCGAGCACGGTATCAACGAGCTATGCCTATTTCATATCAATTATGTACATATATACACAATTGCAACCTGCCTTACAGTTCATGCCAGTTCGGCCGCTAGAGGTAGACAAATCCGAATGTATCCCATCATCAATAGTGAGAGTTCGCTCTTCTCACAATCAGCTCCTATGTTTTCATGTTAATTCCTTGAGAAATGAAACCCGTATTTTGGATTTCAACGAAGAACTGATTTTTCCATGTCAACCAATTGGACTACTGTGAGCAGTAGATATTGAAAGGCATATTTTGCTATAACAGCTGGCCAGCGCATGTTTGCAATTATCTGACCTTTTAGCCCGTCCAGGGGGATTTGTACAGAATGCTACAAAACCGACTCTGCAAGCGTTAGTTAGTTAATCATCAGAACAGCTTCCAGCTAGCACAAGATAAAACGGCGTTCAATACCTTAGACACAACATGGAAAAAATATGAAGCAAGATTTAAGAAGCCACAAAAGGGTAAATCAGCTTTAAAAATCGAAAAACAAACTAACTGGCCAGCTCAGTAATGTTTACTTTATGAATATTCTTTCAAATTTTAACCTCACTAAAAATAGTACAACTACCTTACTATGGCTACAAAGGTAACCATAGCCTTCTCTCCTATTTAACAAATTTGAGCATGTAAAAAGTAATTCATTTCAATACACTAAACATCCTGCCTTTGCCTAACACCCTTGACTGCTACGTAGAGAATTTTTGAGAGATGGTGCGATGAAATAAATTCTGAAAATTCTGAAAGAAAATTTTAGCTAGAAAATGCTTAAAACGAAGACAGGTTTCTCAGAGGTAAAGACAATATTTGACATCGTATCACCCTTAATTTCTCCTTATTCACATTACAATAATAATTTAAAATGTATGATCTTGGAATGCATTTTCAAATAATTATAGTACTTGAAAGTATACGTAACTAAAGTGGTTCATATTTCGGTGTTTGCATTTTGTATGTTATGTTGGGTAGGGGGTTTGTGTTTCATGTTTCTAGACGCAAGATAGCATCTGCGTGAGTGTTGTGCAATTAGCACCTGTACATGCCTAGCTTCGTATTCTGCATACCTGTAATAACTACATATGTCCATTGGCCTAAAATCTTCCTTCCTTTCATTATCAAATGTGTCATATTTAGTGAAATGGGACAATCTAAATTGGCGCACGCGAGATATTTAAGATTCAAGTACAGAATTTTAAATCTTCCGAAGGGAATTTGAGTTCAATCGTTCAACTCACTCATGTTTTTGAATATACCTACACTCGCGGTTTACCAATGAGTTTCTAAATAGATCGACCAGCTGTTAAATCAAATTCTATATTGTATTTTAGATTAAAGAGTTTATGTGTCGGGGTTAGAATTTTTGTAATTTTGAGACAAGTTATTTTTACGATCTTTGACTGCAATGCTACTCCAATGCAAACATGTTTGGGATTGGTAGCCATCTCATACCCAAAAACAAATAATGAATTATTTCGAGCAGCAAATAAATTAAAGAATGTAACATTTGTTTTTAAAATTCAACGTGTATTCTGCTACTGTCATTCAAGTCGAAGATAATGTTTCTGTTTGTGCTACACTGACGAGTCTCAACCAGGAGAACACACCGGTGTCTGCAACTGACAAGGCCCTGGTCATGAACAACAGTTTGTGATCGCTCTGTTTCATTCTTATTTGGAAACAATTTGATTCTAACGTTTTATCCCTTAACCGCATTCTGGAGCTAATAAAATTATTAGGCAGTTGCAAGTTTTTCAATCTCGTGTCGTACTCTTTACTGCAAACTTTATTCGTTTGCGGATGTGATGGAGCAGATAAATCTGGAGGGTGTTACGCGAATTTATAAGTAATAGCTAAACATACAGGATCCTAGGGGCATTTGTTAATTTTTAATAACAAAAATGTATTCAGATTTCGTATTGAACTTTTTGCAATTAAAACTTTTTCCGTCTCTCACATATGTATTTGTACCACCCGTAAAAACCCACCCCAGGGCTTTTCCTTCGAAATCTGAAAATCTTTATTTCCTCTGGGAATTAACATATGGATTTTGAGCTGAGAAAGGGGAGAAGGGAGGTCACTACTTTTGGTGTTGGATATAGAGACGTGTCGACCTTTAGCAGCAATCCCTGGCACGTACTTTAGTGTGACCTATCATCTCACAAAATTCCATTCTGATCCCGACTTTACATACTGCAAGGTTTCCTTGTAAGAGGAAATGTGCCCAAAATATTTGCTTCTACGGAGTACAATGTCATGAGTCCACTGTACTTGCCTCTCTTTATCCTCGCATTATCACTTTATCACACACTTCATAGTGTTGGAATTCATACAGGGTTACTGTGCATGTTGTGTCAGAGCTGGTCAGCAGGTGTTATCCGTCCAGTTGAAGTTTGTGGATGCTTTCCGAGCTGCTTGTATGCAGAGAGTATGTAATTTGTACAAGGAATACTAGTCTTTGTATTTAAAATACATGCATTGCTGGCAGATATACAATCAGTTTAATTACAATTGAAATTCAATGTATGGACAAATAGCACTGAATTTAAAAAAAAAATAATATAAACTGTGCAAGTCACTAACTGCCCCAGTGACTGTAATCATTGGATAATAACTTGTCATCAATCGACAATAATTATGACTTTATGACTGCAAGAAACTTTATGCAAAGGAGTTGATGTCAACATATTCCCATGAATCGACCATTTAGTCACAATAAAGATACAAAAAAAGCAAAACAAATTTTGATGCAAGCTAGCTTGTATTTGAAGAATATGTAAAAAAATTCTCGGTAGTTCCCTCGAGTCGTTGTTTCATCCATTAACTATTCGTATAATAATATTTAAAATAAAATTACAGTTTACCAGCCCCTCATACCCTTCTTCAACCTTGCCTCAACAAAGATTTCAATTGTGTTTTAAAAAATTGCCTCTCAGTGGACAACTGGAAAAAGTACTTCAAATTTAAGGGCTTTTAAAACGTTAAAATATTACCGCATATAAATATTAGTAATTATCAGTAAAGAATTTTTAAAACTTTTTTGACATTTTCAGAGCATGAGTTTATGAGACCATGAAAACTTTTCTCGGTCCGACAAGCATTTTGATTCTAGTCCTAAGTTTATACATTTCTATTAATTCATCCGGAGAAGCTAGAACAAGTGGAGCAGCTACAAATGGACAAGCCTCCGATAACAGTGACCCAGTTCAGGTCGCAAATACGATTTCTTCCGTTACGGACACAGTATTTTCTGCGATAGAGTCCGTTTTAAATGCAACGATTGGTCAAATTCAGCCCAGAAAATTGTTTCCAATACCTTTAGTTTCTTTAGGCGTTAATAAAGCATTTACATCAAACCAAGCTCAGGGACTCGGAGGAAAATCCCAGAACAAAAAGATCGATTCAATAAATAGTGAAACAAGCATTGCAAAAGGTAAAGGCAGTAGAACCCTGTCTCAAACAAATGATGAATCACTGAGCTCTGAGTATGCGGATATACCTTCAAATTCCAAGTCAAATGTGGAATCCCAAGATGATACAATTCCCGAAGCTAAGCTCGAACAACTAACTGATCCAGTAGAGAGCGACAATGAGAATTCCACCAACTACATTACAAGTAATGAACTGAGTAGTGAGTCAGAGGAGTCTCAAGAGGTCCCAATCCCTTGGCTGAAAGATATTAAAGGAAGGCCACATCAGTCCGACAAACACAGGAAGTTGGATATGCTCAACGAGACTTTAGACCCTTACAAAAAATTTAATTCCGATGATTTGTACGATTTCCCGGAGCTAGTCCCAACGGATGGGAATGTCAGTGATTTGAAATGGAGGGAGAGTCATTGGGAAGACAAGACGAAGGAGTTGGGTCGGGATGGCTTCAATGTGACGGAAGGGAACTGGACGAAGGGATTCCGTGAACTTGGACATTGGGAAGGACCTAATAAGACGGAAGGGACCTGGCTGGAAGAGGGATTGTACAAAGGAATGTGGTCTATGACCAAACACCTGGGGAGAAGCTTGATTGAAATTTTCTGGACAAAACAATTTGATGCTCAGATTAATATCACCATGGGAGGGAACGACACTTCTACCTTCGTCAATGGTAATTGGTCCGAGGGGAACTCTACTAAAGAGGTTGGGATTGATGAACCCGATGGCTTCATACCACATGAAGACATCCATCCTTAAATGTTGAACAAGGATGATATTTACATGTTTTACAGCTGCTATCGTATTGCTTATTTTTTTTTCCCAAGTACCAACTGCAATCAAACGTTGAATGAATTCCATTCACAAATAGCTCTATATTTTAAAATGGAATGTTTTCGAACTGAAAATCCTAATTTGGATAAAAATACATCTTCCAATGTTCTATCGTGGATAAACGGATAGGACACTTACTACAAATGTAATAATTGTATACGTTACATATATGGCTTGTAAAGTCCATAACCTTTTAGGCTAGAAGTATGTAGTGTGTATTACTTACTAATAAATGTTTCTGTTACTAAACAAGCCGGAGTATGCGTTTCCATAGCCCTATTTTATTAGTACCTATTTTGTATATTACAAAAATTTACTTGCAGAAATAATACATTGAGGTTTCACAAAGTCAAAGATTTTAAAGTTTTTCTACGATCAATTAAAAATTGTACATCCTCTCTTCTAAGTTGAAAGAGTGGATAGTGACCGTGACCGTGATGGTAAGATTCAAATTTTCGCGCGCTTTATTTTTTTAATGAATATAAAAAATTCTTAATTAAACATTAATAAATAAAAATAAAATTAATATTATTTCATTATAATGTTGTTCTTTATAAAAATTTCATTCAAATAGAAAAAGAAGGATGTTAAAAATAATTCGAAATTAAAAATCTTTTCACATTTTTTATGAATTTGAGTTTCAAATTTACGCACGCTTTTTTATTTGCTGAGCCACTCTTTAATAATTAATTAATAGCTTGCCAAATAAATTATTGCAATAATTATTTTTTAAAACTTAAAAAAATTAAAGCATTACACCATAGCAATTGCACGGGCAGCCGTCCTCCACCAAGACGGCCCACTCTTTCAAATTAAGAGAGAGAATTATTTTTAAAAATTATTAAAGCAAAATTAAATTAAAAAATCATGTTACCGTACGTTAGTCTACAATTTTACTAGGGGTGTGCAGCTAGCTATTATTATTTACTGTCTATGTACCCTTTTTACATTTGCCTCGCTGAGCCAGCAATTCCTGGCTGTGCAGTGCTCGTTGTTACTTAAATGAAAGAATGATTCACATTTAAAAATTTCCAGTGTTCATAATAGTACAATCGCATAAATACTATAGGCATTTATAAAAAGGCGAAACATTGAGGAATTTTATTTCATAGACTATGCACATACTTACACAGCATATTTGACCATTGTACGTAAATCCTCCGAGCAGACAACAACACTGAAAATGGGTTACCTATCTTTCTATAGCCTTTCCCTAACTCATACAAGTAGATATAGAGTTATAATCAGCATCGACCTTGCAAGTAAATTTGAAGAATAACAGCATGTCTACATTGACTGGGATTGGAATCCACAACGGGTCTGTCAATTTGATTCACATCCATACGGACATCTACTCTATATTACAATCCCAAATATTTTCTTCTCAGCATTCATGAAACTGGGTTAAGATAATATAGAGTGACTTTGCAGCAAGTATGAGCACCAGTGAGGGAGTCAAAAATTAGACTACAATAGTTTCCACTTATAACTTTAAAAATGTAGGCTTTCAATCCAGCTCGAACATTTTTTACCCTTATAGGGAAAATGCTAATGTAAAGAATTTTCTAACAGCAAGCTTACATATAATTAAGTACATACACTGTAGTGGATTTGATGCAAGTTCCCCCGTAAATATACATTTTCAATGCAAGCTTCGCCGACTGAAGTCATCTTTTGTAGTTGCAATAAAATAATAATTAGTAAGGTGTCAGCAATAATTGTAAATACCTATCATTTGTTTCCTCAGCATATATTCACACTTTCTGTAATAATTTTATCCCCAAGAGGAGATGGCTCTGTCATGACAAGCTTTTGTTCATTTGTGCATAGATAATTACATTTAAATGGCTACATGAATATCAACACGTTTCAGATTCATCAATAAAAAGGATATATGTATTTGGACAGGATAATTATTATTGTAACCAGACAGAGTGACATCAAGTACATCCATGAATTCAAATTATTTTCAAAGAGTTTTCCATTTGACCCGAAAATTAGCCTAAGTGGCACTTACATAATTTTTATTAACATAATTACCTGTAGAATCCGAACAGTTAATGTGTGCAATTACGTTGTAAATACAAATAACAGCTTTTGCATGTAATATCATATTATTCAAATGCTGTAACAACGCCTGGTTACACAATGTTAATGGCACTCTCACCATACAAGAAGTAGTAATAAGTAGATACTGAAAGGATCAAAATTTGACTGTCGAAACGGAATGATCTTGTGAGGATAAAAATTAACATCGGAGTAAAATCGGGAATGTTTCCAAAATATTTTCTTCCTGGAGAAGAATCTTTTTTTAGAAAACAGTCCATTATAGCATAATTTTTTAAAGTAATAATTACTTATTTGTATGCAACAAACTCTCGCTATAATAGTTAAATGTAGATACCTCTAAAAGCTGAAAAAATGGCTCTTGTTGACCATTACCGATAGACAGGAAGCTTTCAGCATGCGAAAAAATAACAATAGACTGCTTCAAAATACGTCTGAAATTAGTTCCATAATATAATTAGAAATTCTTTTCATGACGTCTGCGTATATAGACGCTTGAAGATAAAAATAAACATTAATTATTATTGTTTGCATGGTATATATTTTTGTTTTGATCCTTGACCAGGTGTTTCGGTTCCCAAAACTAAGTCATAATTTATGAATGCAAATGGTAAAGAGCTACACATTTTTCTTGTCCTTAGAAACCTGAAGATGGACGGTATGTGAGAGGATTTTACAGTGCTCGCGATGCATGCAGAATTCCCTGGAAACCTACCAATTGACATTATAGTATACTCGCATTGAAAATAAATGTACACATTACATACACACACATAGGATGACTAAAAGCCCACACTGTAGTACTCTTATGGAATTAAAAATTCCGGCTGCATAAACCTATTATCGTATTTCCTGTCTGTTTGTTATTGTAATTGAAAAGATACCATATTATAGAAGCAAAATACTTTGAAATGCAAATCTAAATTGAAATGAAATCCATAAAGCTTTTTATTTCCTTCCTGGTGATTCTCTGATGGATCTTTATATTTTGCTACTGTGTCTTCACGGTAATAAAATCACTGCAATTAATTTAGCATACCTTGAGCCCCTATGATAAAGTCGTCAGTGTCATTCGTTTTTGGCATGCTCAAGTGGCAATTAATATTTGGCACAAAATATAAACACTCAACAAGAAGAAGAAGTCTCGCCGGGTTCTTATATCATGTATAAGGGAAGATTTATTTGGCAAATTACACGTCAACTTGACCAAGTTGGACGAGTTAGGCGAGAAAAGGGTCATATGGGTGATGGGAGGAGACACATCCTTTAGGAAATTATTAATAAGGACTTATTAAAAAGGACGGAAAGGGGATGATGAGAAGACAACATATGACAGAATTGTAAGAAAAAGACACCATTTCTTAATAGTTATTTTCAATTGAGCAGAGGCGTTCTGCCAAAAAACAAATTGACACTTAAAGATGATCCTGACGTTATACAATGCAAAGGAATTTTTGTCACTCACACTGCATCATAGGACTGTATCATATTACATGGGTTACGCTATACAGATACTCCCTTTGAATATTATTGTTGTTTTTTCCCCTATCCCTGTGACTTCCGTACTTCCGTCCTTCCTATATTTTTTATCAGCATTTTATTATTGAATGTCAAAGGTTAGTGATTTGAAATAAAAACTGCGTACACAAAATCCATTAATATGAAGTAATCAATGTGTAACTCAAGATACTATCATTACATAACACATGCCATACTGGATGGAAATGACAAAAACATTAACTAGTTATACACCTTCCCCCACGGAAAAAAAAGCAACAATTATTACGGCACAGGGATGCTCTCTAATTTATTACAGAAACGTGTATCTATCTTTCCAATATACGAACACAAAGCCACACTCTGTCTTTGAATGGGCTGTATTGTTTTGGAAAGAGTGGAACATCTTCATCAGATATTATGAATCCAGTACCTGCCATTTTTATGGTCACACGTTACATAATGTGTGTGTACATGGCGACGTCCTTTGGAACCCGCAAGTTCCTCGCACTTGCCAGTCTGTACGTATATCATTTATCATTAGGACGAGGGCCATCCTGTTGTGCTTATGTCTTATTACGACTACTTGATCCGTCTGGATGGATGAGCCTAATTGGCACCATCCTGTTGACATTGTCTACTTTGGGACAATTTCATTTTATTCCTGTTCATTAGAATCCTCTCGTAAACCATACACACCAGCGAGATATTATGAAGGATACAATTTATATTACTCCCCAACACACACACACACACACACACACACACACACACACATCTACATACCTTTGTCATCAATACAACAAAATGGAAACTGTCAAAGTTGCATCTTGAGAGCTAAAAATCCTAGCAGTATATCTACTTATACCAGTTTACTGGTTATGGGACAGAGAGCTTGGCTACGTATACCTATGTGTGTATGTATCTATAGATATGTAAACTTCCATATGTACATGCCTATATCAAAGTAACAGCCCCAAGTCTCTGACTTCTTCTTTCCTCAATGGTGACTGCTGCAATTCATTTAATAAAGCATTAAAACGCATTACGCAGAAGAAATACAATGAAGACATTACCAATGGAATTACAATCGAGGCAAATAACATACATACATATATGAGTATTACTTTGATGAAGACCGATGCACATGTGTTGTACAACTTGAGCATCTCATTTGGTCATTTGAGTCCAACAGTCAAAATTTACGTCTCCATTGTTTTTCAAGGGAATCCTCTTAATGAGATGGGTATTACGCTCTGATGAGTCTTGATGAGGCTCCTTACCTGTTGAAGAGTGAATTTCTGTATAGGTTCCCAAGCAATCATGAGGATCTGTAGATGGGCATGCTAGCAAGAGTTACTCTTACCTGCGCTAGTCCCCTGTACTAAATCACGATTATCCAAAGTGCACATATTTCAGTTTGCAGGATGAATTATTGTAGGTGAAATTTGTAGGATGTGTTATTAAGTTAATTTGACCAGAGGAAGCCATTCCTTGAGAGGAAATACAGTATGTTTGAAGGAATGATTCCATTACATAATTCTTGAGAGTCTGGAAAAGTACTAGGACTATGTGAACATATCTATGTATATGTCTACAGATATGTATGTAGACAGTTTACTTTTAGTGGGGCAGTTGGGAATATCTGCGTGTGCAATATGAAACAATGATGGTCCTTTTTGTCAAGCCGGTCATCATCAAGTCTCAAGTTTTGTGGTTCAACGGAGAAGGCCGATAATTTCCCAAGTATGAAACCTTTCGGATGACATCAATGCCTTTCCTGTTTTTGATTACTTAGGAACTTGGACTTGATTACTGTGACCTGCTCGAAGTTCATTGTGGCAATCTTGTTCTTGGCCGTGCCAAAACTCCTCATGTCTTACCAATAAGTCAGTCATTCATTAAAAGACGAACACGTGAGATTCCACAGGAGAGGAAATTATATGAGTCGGAACAAACTATGTACGTACATACATTCCTTCCTTCCCTCAGAGCAGAGCTAGACGTACACTATACTACTTTAAACCATTTACATATCAAATTCTCAGAGAACACTCCACAAATTCTCTAGGTCTTCATTATAATATTCTAAGAGATTTATTTTACAAAACAAATTAAGATTCCCACTCGTCAAAGTTACAATTAGCAGGTTGGCATTTGCTTATTAATCCTCCAAGTTTTCTGAAGGAATCCAATTGAATCAAGACATAACACCCGAAGGCTTCAATGAAATTGAAAGGGGAAAAAATTTTTCATTAGAGTGTATTAGGACGCGTGCTCAAGTCAACTGAATTAATTAATCTCAGCAGTAATTCAAGTATTTCATCCTTTCAATTGTAATTTAACAAGCTTTCCATGTTATCCTCACACTGAGAGAGTATGAGAGAGTAGATTAAAAAAAAAAGAAACCCTACACCCTGGGAACAAAACAATGTAAATAGGAATGGGAAATTGTAAATACAGTACAGATTTTTAATGCATTTTAATCTCCCTGTACCTTGATAATGAAAAACTCAACGGAAGCCAGAACATATACCGTTGGAGGGAACATTATTCACGAAATATGATAATTATATAATAGCTCTGCCACGATTTTAATGTTTTCATTTGTCTCAAATATTAATAATTGGAGTTTGAACTTGAAGTTTTCCAATGTATGAATAAGGTTCTTGTGTCGTACGAAGCCCGTCAGGATACTTTATTGAATTAGCAGCAAAGGGAGCACGAGCATTGTCAACACTTTGTCTTCATTATTGTCATAATTTCAGGGACTTTATAAAACTAAGCAGAAAAAAAACTAATAATAATAATTACTTGAGAATATTTTCCACCAAGTTATATTTTTTTACTGAATTTTATTGAGCTCATGTGTGTGTGTGTACAGAAGTTCTGCATTGAACAACGAGACAAAAAACGATGAAGGAATGAGGGAAAAAACCAGAACGAATTCACAACTTGAACATTATTGTATCATCGAGAAAACTTCATAATGGACTTGCAAGACAAGCACTCTACTAAGAACACAGTTGGAGTAGAATAGGACTAGGACATAAAAAAATAACAATTTATTTATTTTGTTGTTATGCTTGTAATTTTGCACCTCCGTCGCCTTCCTACTCTTCTTCATTAAATCTTAACTAACCTATACAGGTAGTGTCACATATACAATCTTTAGTAAGCAGAAGCCCATTGATGTATGTACATATGTACATGTGCATAGTCAAGTCCGTGCACAATATTTGTGGTACTCACTGATTGGAGCCTTTGTATATATGGATTGCATTGCTCAAGTAAATAGTTGCAGTAGCTGCCGTGTAGTACATAATGTACTGTATGCATTTTTTAAATCCTTTCATTTCCATTGTCAGTCTCCCAACATATAATATGAGGATGAAAAATTTTGGCACATTTATCTTCTGGATTATTAGGAAACAGTGGTTCTTGCTCAGATTGAACTGGAATTTTGATGTGAATCTAAATTTAAGTTTTTTTAATATTGTCCATTAAATTTTAACTGTTTTCATCAAAACAAGTCATCCCTATACAGATAGCAATCCCTATACACTACTTCTTCATTGCATCCTTTAACTCCACATCCACATTCCTTTTCTGCATTCAGGTTTTTCAATATCCCCAGGATTTTTCGACGTGCTAAAAAAACCAGTACCAGAAGTGACTCGAATATTGTCATCCAGTCCCTATTTGACCGTTATTGTGTCGCTGACAGGAGCAATCTTTATGAGATGTAAACATTTAGATTTTTGGTCAAAAACTAACTGCCATCAGTAAGTACCTACAATTGATGGATACATTGTATGGGAAATGCATGGTGATGTCCCATTTATGTAATTACCTATAAGTACCTATCTGACAGTATATTGGATTTTGTCATGTCTAGGATACTGTACATGCCATCCCCAGCCACACACACAAACCTATCCCTTGGATATTGGAATCTCTGATTATGAGAGAAGAAAAGTTCCTGCATGTGGTTTGTACGATTTCGTCCTAATCTCCTATTGCCTCATAAAGATTACAGCGCTACGACCCACTGTTTTACCAAAAAAAATATCCACCTTTATTATTATTATCTACAGTTTAATGTTTTCGTCTTCGCTATCGTCTCACTTTTGTGTCTGACAGTACTAGTTTTTGTCCAACATTTTGTTGTCGTAATTGTGCAAGTGACTTTTTCATTTAAAGAGAAGTCACTCCTAAAACTCGTAACAAAAGCATCATAAATATTTCCACATTCCTAGCCTTTCTTTTCCCCCTAATGCATCGCACACATATATCTATCTATAGATAATTATATATATATATATACATGCATATGTGTGTGTGTGTTATGTATAGATAGTGAGTTCTTTACAGGATTGTTAACCTTGTTTACTTTTCCTGTCATGTTTATAATCCATTATTTCATCCCAATCGCAAGTAAAGCAACTGCAACTTGCAGCAGTCCCGTTCCTCTGTATATTTGAATCAGTTCCATGTACGTAATAATTTTATCCCACGGTGATAGTAATATTCCCCACATACGGAACGACATGCACGACTCCAATTAATTTAAATGCTCAAAATATATTTATTTACCAATGTCCCCATATGAACTTCCGTCTAAACTTGGGATTAGTAAAATTGCTAAATTCAAGATCATCAGCCGGGAAAACATATACGAATAACTACACATACATATGTCCTTTCCATATAGATATATCAACCCCACAGAGAGAAATCAGGAAGATCGTGAAGAAAATTGCATTCCGTCATCCTTGAATATGCTTCATGTCGAATTCATCTTCAGAGACTGAAACCAAAGCAGTTTGCTTTTTTTTATTAGGCATATAGTTTATATGAGCAGTGCTGGCAGTGGCAGTGTAGAATCTTACTATGGAAATGCTAACTTGAGATGTCCCTGTCACGTCAGACCAATTGGTTTGTATCAGCGTGTGATTATATTAAAACCGGAAATAAAATCATATTTAAGTACAGCCAAGGAACCCATGTCTTTTTCCGTGTTTCTTCAATAATTATTATTCTTTCTGTTGACATTTTTGGAGGAAATTATATTTCAAATGCTACTTTGGATGCTTGTTCCTTGGGATTTAATAGAACAGACAAAAATCCTAGCCCTGATGCCATCCTGTTCCTTGTTTTAGTTAATTAGTCCCAAGCTCATGGATGTATTGTAGGTTCATAGGAAGACTTTAGGAATATGCACATGAGTCAAGCAATTTATTGTTCATGATTCATTATATGAAAGAAATGTATGAAAAACGTGGGGGACTCCAGGGCAGTAATGTGTGACAGACAAAAGTAGAGAAACTCAGAGCGTGGTGTTATTTGAGGATAATAATAATGGAGACTTTTATTGACATTGACATGGTAAATATTATGATAATAACATTAAGAGTAATATGTAAGGGTTGTTGGTAGCGTTTTAAGAGTATGTAGGACAGAATAGGAATCAGATATATTGTACACGCACATCCGACACAATACAATATTCACCTTTGTAAAAAGATTTCTATCTTTAATACTCACATCAAAGACAGGTATAATTACTTCCCATTTGTTGTATTGTGTGATTTTTTTTTTGGACATTTTTTTAACTACTATCCTAAAACATTAAACTCACTCATTGCATAATGCAAAAAAAATGCAAGACAGTGTGTGTCGTCGTGGCAGTACAAAAACAACAAAACACGTTACCAGTACGGTACAGATTTACAAGACCAACCAATCACATCCGTCTGCTCTTGTGGGAGACAGAACCCCTGTGCACGTATGTATGCTCCATGTAGATACTTACACATGTCATACCCCTTTTACACATAATATAGTAAGAAAGTACTTGAAATCACGTTTACGGTACAGACGGCAACACGACCTCACTTCCGTCCAAATATATCAGTCAGCCAGTCAAATAGAAAGATTACAACAAAATAATAATAATAATAATAATAATAAAAAACAGCAAGATAGTTTTTCTCGCACTTACGCACGGTGCGGGTGCATCACAGTAAAAGATATAACATTTTTTTTATACACAAAAAAAAAAGCTTGAAGAAGTTTTAGTCGTCAATTTCACAGCAACCTTATTATTATTATTACATTTA
This sequence comes from Allacma fusca, assembly GCA_947179485.1. Taxonomy (NCBI): domain Eukaryota; kingdom Metazoa; phylum Arthropoda; class Collembola; order Symphypleona; family Sminthuridae; genus Allacma; species Allacma fusca. The sequence continues at coordinate 39,470,429 of OX359248.1, read as the reverse complement.
ATATATTGACAGTATATATTTATAGTGGTACAATAATCTTACCACTCATTTTTGAATGAGGCTCCTTTTCATAATACAACATATACTCCTTTTGGATCAAAATTATTATGGCAATTGCTTACATTTATGATACACATTTACTTTCTGTTTAACTATAATAATTATAATCATTATTACTATTACAATAAATTCAAAACCACCAATTATGTTAGGAATTCTGGATGGAGCACTGTACTTACACTTGACTCTTCAAAAAATAGGGCCGTATGTGTTATGTAGTAATTAATCCTCCCAAGAACAATATTGCATCAGTTTCACCTACCTCTCAATTCAGAAGAAGCAATCCACTTAATGCCAGTAGTCTGGTTTTTTTTTATCTGCCAACTATCAAAAGTAGGGATACATTTTAGAACGTCTCTGTCCGCACTTTCCCTCACTTCTCCTAATTTGTATTTTTAAAGCCAATGCAATGGCAGAGATACGAATTCTCACATAATAGATTACAGTATATCTGCTTGAAGTCATACATAACATACATATGTATGTATGTATGTAGGTATAGTAATTATGTTATAAACCCCTCTGGACGCACAAGTTTTTTTAACAACGTATTTATTTTTTTTACAGCTGCTCTTAAAATCATATAAGTTACGAAAGTCTTAAAATATTTTTATATAAAGCATTTATTGCATGTATGAATAAATTCCAGTTACATAATAATAAAAATCAAACCTACCTCTCAGGCCTAGTAGCGGAGGGGAACCTTAAAAAATAAAACAAATGGGGATTTTTTGGTACAACATTCTCAAGAATTGAAAAATAATAATATAATAATTCCCCATTCAGTTTTGAAATATTTTGAAGGATTCCATATATAATTATTTATATGTAATTATGTATGGATGCTGGACCCGCGCTGCGGTTAGAAAAAAAAATAAGTACAAAAGCTACTAATTATTTATATATAATTAATTATATAGAGTACATTTTATACATTATAACTAAAAGTAATTAATACAATATTCAGTTCGTTAATCAACTTACAGTCAAAACCAAACCATCACACCAAAAATAGATATGCCTGTACAGGAAAAAGCTATACACAAGAATAAATCCTTCTACCTAGACTCTACTAGTACATTTACATTACTACAAATCCTAAAGAAAAATTCTTTTCTCTGTACATACATAATATAATTATATATAGAATTTTTGTAGGTAGTGTGGATGACATGCTCACCCCAGCAAGGATCAAGTGTGCAACACAATTTACTACAAAAGTGAGAAACTTGACGAAGACGAGGTGACAGAGTAAAAATTGATAGAAACACACTAGAAAAAAAAGGATTATATTATGTATGTCTATGAAGTTACAATGTGACACAGTCAACAAAATCTTTTGTATAATATATAAAAAAAAAACATCAACAAAGAGAAGTTTTCGTCAGTTCCTGTACACACACCAGAATCGTCCACGTGGGGTTAATATTTACACAAATGATGACAATGTATTAGAATACAGAACATATTTTTTTACCCCTCTCTCAGGACTATTATAAAATCAAGGGTAAGTACAGAGACACAGAGGTAATAATTATTTTACTGCCTAATCTGTCTAATTAATTATAGATATAACTCAAATAAAAAAAGGATGAGTAAAGAGTAGTAGTAGTAGCAGCAGTAGTAGTAGTAAGTACTATACATAGATTTTTGCATTCCCTTTTACAATTTTTATTTTTATACATATACACACATACCGCAATGTTCAGTATCAAATCCTCATGACATAGGACACATATATATGTTCAAGTATTTTTTTTTAAATAACCTCATATATAGATAGATACATTGTAGGAACAGAAATCCAATCCATTTACCCCACTCTTTTAACTTCTAATGCACTCAATTTTTTTGCCCAAGTCTCCGCGCACTACAACTTTTTCCCCTCTTCTTGAAAAAGAGCATCACTTGTAAAAATCTTAATACTTTATCTTTGGATCATCTATTCAGAAAAGGAGTTGCAATACTACCTGGCTTCATCATGATTGCATCTAACGGAGAAAAAAAAGAGTGTGGGGGGAAGTGGAATAAAAAAAGACTGTCCGGAATCATTGTGTATGTCTTTCTTTTTTACAGTATGTTTGTTTGCGAGTTTGTATATGTATATTTGTATATGTATTTGTGTGTGTGTGTGTGTGTAAGTGTAAGTGTGTGAGTGTGAGTATCTCCACACGCATTTTTTTTACTATAAAGTAGAAGGGACGTGTATAAAAATTCGTATGTAAAAGGAAAAGTTTAATAATAAAATTACTTATGTTGCTGTATATTTTTTTTACAAGTAAATAAGTCTGTGGTTAAACGGAGCCAAAGTACCTCTCACCCCGTGTGTAGATCATACTAAGTGCGACTAAGATACCCAAAAAGGCAATGAGGAAGAAGAGCATCCCACAAATACGACACCAGCACCGACGCGTTTTCCCATGTTGTACTTTTTTCATTTGCATCTTCAAACGGTGGCCCTCAATGGTAAAATCGGGTGATGTCTGTAACCAAAAACAATTACAACCAAAATTATGAATATGCAATGAACAGAGAGCTGACAAAAGAATAGGATAAAAATTTTAATTCTGGGAATCATCCCCCAAAATTTGACTCCATATGGCTCCCATCAAACCATATAACTGTGTAGTATGTAAATTTACTGTACTCATTTCCACGTAATTATCCCCTATTAAGGAATTTACATATAATATATTGAGACTGTAGCGTCATCCTAAACAATCATTATGATAGAAACAATCCACAGTGCAGACACATTCATGGGTCAAAAGTTACACCCAGAGGTCATCCCATGTAGGAAAATGACTCAGAGGGACTTAGTATAGTAGAACAGCAGGGATTGATTTGCATTTTTTCTCATATTTCCGCACCTAAAATGACAATCTCTCTAATTATTACTACACACTTGATAGTTCCGCTATGCGGATGATGACTGACGTATGCACGTTAATGTCTGGCCCAAGTTCAAGTCCACCATGTCATGTTCCCATGAAATTAATCAGAGGATTGTCATCGGTACTTATTTGAAGAAAGGGAAATCCAGAGGATACTCTTCCTTATACATTATACCTCAAAAAAAAAAAATGAATCAGATATGTGTACATAAGCCTAGAGTCGTTCACAGAGAGAGAGAGAGAAGTTCACAGGAAAGTAAGAGTCACTCAAAGTTTCTGATAGAGGAACCAGAAAGTGATCGCCTGCAGAAAAACATGTGGGAAAAGTTATGCAATTTTCCTGTCATGGATTATCATAAACATCCTGCAAAGCAGCTGATCTCCTGCTACTACTAACTTCAGTGTATGTACTTATATAATTACAGATAGTAAATAAAATTATTATGTATCCACATGTGAATAAACGGTTCATCCCGTAAATTTAAGGAAAAATCAAAGGTTAACAGTTAGACCTCATCTCTCATCCCCATACAAACACGAGCTCTCCTCCTCCACGGAATTCCTCGAATTTTAGAAATATCCCAAATGCATGTAAGTACATAGAGATACAGTAGGTTCGTAGGTACATAATTATCTATAGGAACTTATGGGGGATGTGAAAAATATACTAAAACTGGACGTATGTTTCATCATAGTACCTTCATATGTGTGTGTACCAGGATCTATAGAATGTGGACTGCCCAATAAGCCAACAAGGATGAACTCATCGTGAGCATTCCCCGTGTCACAGAGGCACAGCCTCACGCACATGGCTCCAAAATCTTTAATAAGCATCCCTCATGTGCATAATTGCTTGACATGATTATAGACATTACACCGCTCAACGTAAACATTATGACTTCAATTCCCCACACATATATGATAAGGATTTGTAGGGAAATTATAACGAAAAAAAAAATCAAATAGTTCCTTGTAACCTTTAACATTCCAAAATAAACGTCAATGTATTAAAAAACACTAGACGAGTCAAATACCTCCATTTTTATACCCTTCCAAATCCATGTCCATGCCTATGTTACATAAGGGTTTGATTCGTTAAGAAGAATTATTAGATTCCCAAATCCTATGTATGTACATACATGTACTGATACCAAATATATTTTACAATCTAACAGTATGCGGTAATCCTATCCATCATTATTTCTATAGCTTTCCTACATTTGGACACTCCACATATGATATTAGTAATTACATATGTACATGAGCTATGGCATATAGAACTCATCATTGTCAGAGATCCCTAGTACATTAAATTGTATGCCAATTCCTTCAAATTCAAGTGCAAAGATTTTTAAAGAAAAGAGAATCTGACAAGTGAGAACGTTACATGTTTGTTCATCCATTGAGACGGAGGTCATTCTAAAATGCCGCACGAATTTCTTCAAAAGGCTCTTTGGTTTTATCCATTGGAAGTATAGATACTAAAATGCGTGCACTATGCACGAGTGAGTGGCTCAAAATGATACTTCAAAATGCACATATACTCATTTGTATTATAGAAACTCTCAAAAAGGCTACTTATTTTAAAACTTGATGACCACAAGAGACTTTTCTTCCATTCAGCCCTACATTAGTAGTGTGAGGAAAGTACGAGCTTTAGAAGCAATTTTTTTTTTGAAGAAGATAAATTTGATGGAAACTTTAGCCCGTATATAATAAACGAAGGTACTTAGAAGAAGGAAAAAAAACTCCACGTAAGAAATTAGTACTTAGTTCGTATCAAAGCAAGTTAATGATGCTATTAAAATCACTTGAGTAGATCCTTAGTCAGAAAGTGTATTAAATCGCCTGGAGTTGAGTAAAACATGATTACCTATGTTGTGTATGTATGTATCTGTACGTGAGGTAAGAAAAAAAAAGGATTTTAAGGTAAATTAATTCCGATCCTTAATTACATGTACTTACACGTATTATCAGACATTGATTTCCTTGCTTTTACCCAAAAAAAGTTTTGTTAACGAGTAGCCTCAAGCTTTATTTTCTGTGGATATCCCTATACTACGATGAAATTGAAAGCCAAGAATTCAAGGGCCATGGTAAGAATGCAAATATATGTGTGATGGTATGTATATTATACTTATATTATGTATCTACGATGTAATCCTCTAGTATATCTATAGGAAGGGTTATTTTCCATGTGCTAATCTTCCTTTAACATACATACATAACCCTATGCCGGTGGAGCGTCAAGAAGCGAATATCAGAAAATCCAACCTGTCTGTAACACTAATCAGCTCCACGTGCCTCTCAAATTTCTTGTAAACTCTTGAATTTTTCTACGCTCATAATCAGCAAATTATAAAATAAACTAGCCATGGAAGGCACTCACAAGTTATGGTAAGTTTAAGGAATTGCCAGAAATTCTACTTACTTAAAATGTACGTTCAATTACTATATAGGAACTATGAATATGCACTTTGGAGGGAGAGAGAGAGAGAGAGAGAGAGAGAGAGAGAGAGAGAGATGGAAAAATTCACGACAATAAAATAAAATGTTGAGGATTATTAAATCAATTGCTTTATTATAATTGATCAGCTGACGCATTAGCAAAGACGTAGAAAAGTACATACAAACGACGAGCTAACCATTATATAAATTGACTTTGACCGGGAATTCCTATACGTGCACTATCCCTCTATATCACATAGACACTTATGTATGAGCCAATGTCCATCTGCCTTGAAACTTGTTACAATCATGGACACAAGGTTCCCATTTACCATGACATGGAATACTTATTCGTAGAATTTTAAAAGCTGCCATTGCATTGATCACGCGAGTTGAGTTTCAATTGAAAATTTCCAACGTCAACAAGTACAGTATTCAGAGAATTAGCCGATGGGGAGTCAAAATTTTCATTTTCCTTTTATATTCCCATACATCCCTGTATAATGTAATCATCATCCGTCTGTATCAATGTAAATACATACCGTTGAGTCCTGCACGATACATTTGTACGGTAATCCTTTCAAAGTTCCTGTTACAATAGTATGCACACACACACTAATAATAATAATCCTTTCATCAATGTTGAGTTTGATTGATGAGCAATATAAGACAAAATTCACATCCGTTCTGTTCCCTCCCTATAAGCATATAAAAACTGTTAAGATATATAGAGATTCCGATAGAAGCATATATGTATAATTATACTCCCCCCAACCTTTAAAAAATCAATTGCCAGATCTCGCAAAGCTGTTTATTGTCAATGCGTTTAAATTTTATTGCCCTGTAATAATTTTACAGGTTCTGATGGTCTTCGGCCTACCGGGAAACAGTAAGGGCTCTAAAATCTCATCGACAAGTATAAAGTATAATATAGACACAAGGGTTACAACCCATTGTAAAAATTTAGGAAATGATCTCTCGCGAAAAATTTACACCGACGGATACACAAATATAACATTCAAGTCTAATCACATGGAACGTACCTTGGATTCACCATTAAAACTAAAGTACTGTACTATCCATATCCCCAATGACAGGTACGTACATATGGGAGCAGACCTTAAAGTAATTCCTCATTTAACACTAACTCACGATTCAGTGTCAGAATGCTAGTACTCACACTTAACGGTTCATTCAGTTTGGAAATTACTAGTTAAAATTTTATAAGTACGTACATAGTTGTGAAGGAGCTTAAATACTAAAAAAGTCATGTACATAGTCATTGTACAAGGAGATTACTAGTAGATATATACAGAGCGGCTACTGTCATTGGTTATAGAGTCCCTCGGGATGATAATGAGCTGTTATATGGGGAGTTTCAACTTGAAATGAATATTTTCTGGATAAATGACTCTAGTTACGACTACACTACTGTTCCTTGAAATCTGAGTCCTGGCTTGCAGAATCTTATGGTTAATTGATAAAATATTGGGGAGTTTTTCCAAGAGTGCCCCACGTACTACGATAAGTGTACATAGATAGTATCTACATGTGTAGGCTCAAGCGTGAAATGATATGACAGTAAAAGAAAACATATCTCCGTATTATTGACTTGACTTTGATCTGTTAATCGTTGCTTTTTAGTACGTGCTGCCAATACAATGTCAACAATAAATGCAAGTAATGTTTTAATGACGGTTCTCATTATCACATATAGCATTACCGTGAGACTAGCAGGACGAATGGTTCAATACAATCTTTTACTAGCGAGAAATCAATGATCAAACGATAACCTTTAGTTAATCATCTTTAACAGCATTGCTCGAAGGAGCGTTGTTGTTAGTTTGCTGTGATAGCACGAAGGTGGGGAATGAGTAACAGAAAAGAGAGAATTCCCTTTGAGCTAATTGAGAGAGAGAGAGAGAGAGAGAGAGAGAGAGAGAGACGGAAGGAGAGAGTATAATTCTATACATAGGCCAAATCATATATAGTCAAACTTTACAGAAGAAGGCAAAGACAATGATAATTTGACTCTCCAGACATGAATTGGGCACCAATAACTACATTATCATGGTTATGGTTCCCCTTTGTATCCGATCATCCAATACAGACAAAGTCAAGTCCAAATATGCCAAAGGGGACAATACACCATCACGTATAGGATTATATAATTGGGAAAATATTTTCATGAGATAACAGCTCATAGCACACAGAGACAGACAGACAGCTAGGCTTGCACTTGACAATGAGAGTTTTGATTAGTTATTTTCAGGATGTTTACATAACAGTGCCTATGCAAGTCCGACAGTACAGCATGTACATACATTTGCATATGTGCACTTGTAATTACTATAGCCTTTGCATTGTCTCAAGTCTTATTATTATTATTATAATAGAATGTCCAACAACGGGGAAACAATATCCACGTTTAATTCCTCATCCAGTCTATATAAGAGCTAGGGTCATGTCAGCACCTTCGAAATCAACGCGTCACTCTGAGTTGTCGCTGAGGAATCAACAAGTGTGTAAATCCTTTGGGACGAAACGGCTTTACGAAGTCTAACTTGGACAATGAAATGACATGCATGGTCAAAGAAGAACGTGCTCTTCAAAAACCATCGTCAGGACAACAACTTTTCTGTCTAAAGGAAAATAGGAATAAAAAAAAATATATTTACAAAAAGGAAATTATATCTTAAATCATCTCCGCCTTTTCAAGGAATTTCATGTTTTCACTCTAACTCACACACAACAACTTACTCTTGTCTCCTATCAGAGTCTTGTACTTGTGTGCTTGTGTGTGTGTGTGTTTCTGTGTGTCTGTGTGTGCAAACAATAAATAAATACAAAACAAATGGACAGGCAGTCTTGAAAATGTAATCGAACTTGAACGTTCATCAGCCACGAATCAAGTGCTAAAATCTTATTGCTGTTATATTCATGTCACATTTTCATACATGTAAGAGATATTGTCAAATTCAAGGGATACTCCCCTTCACAATCCAACATTTTTTACGATGCGCTTTCGCTTTATCTCCATTCCTGAACACATGTAATCTGCATATAAGCCGCCGTATTCACCCCATCTACATTCACGACTCCTTCCAAGGGTCATCCACATTCTAATATTGCAAACTCATTCAAATCTTTTTATTTCGTTCCGTCAGTCCCTGTGTCTGTGTGTATGTGTAGATATCTACTTCCAAGCTTTACCTGTACTTATACTCGCATGACAAACAATGTCCATTTATTTCCTATGACTTTCAGAGAGTCACAAAAGGAATGACTGACTAATCTGAACCAGAACAATACTCAAGGAAATTATATTTAATACATTGTTAGAATAGTAGATACGTACACAGAGCACAACAATGGGGAAAAGTTAAAACAAGAACAGGATTCTAATCTCCCTAATTAATTTAACACCCTCAGAACAAATACAAAAGTTGGATTTTAGTCCATTTGTTGTCTGCCAACTTCCCTGGGAATATGAATTTAAAATAGATAGAGGTTCGTCAAAAAAAGAACATGCACATTGAAATTAGGTAGGGATTTTCCTTGAAAAAATCTTAAATAGGACGTCACAGTGTCTTAAAACTTCAACCTCAGTTACAGACACGTGGATTTTCTCATTAGCAAAATTCAGGGAAAAAATGTGGTATCACTGCGTGCCGCAAATAGCAATAATGTCCTAACTCCCATTCGGCACATAACGAAATGAGTCAATTCAGAATCACATATACTTTAATTAAGTTTTAAAAAAACTGACTTTCCGAGAGGGGCCGCTTGAATATCCATCAGAGCAAATATAAGTAGATATCTACGTACGAGTCAAGGGAATGCTTTAAATATTAATTAAAATATTCGTATATATACTTGGATTATTAGCTCATGCCGACAGAACAGTCGAAACCAGTTTAGTTTTTACTCATTAATTACGTCCATCAGGATACATAAGGGTGTACTGTAACAATGCAGTGGCTCGCAGGATAAGCATTGAGTGCATAATGAACGCTCTAATAAAATAAAATACTAACCTAGGAAAGATACTCAATTTGATACATCAATTTCAATTCAATCGCTCCAAACACACCCGCATTAATATCAATGTGTCTTTTACAGTGCTATAAGATCAGTAAACAGAAAACACCCTAACCATAAAAGAATTAAAAAAATCCCTTTTATTCTTTTAATGGGAGACGAGAAAAAACTTGTCAGCTGAGTTGGGCTACGGAGCCGAACCAGAAAATAAAAAACTAAATCTGCCGTGGTCACCATTCTACTCTCTCATATATGTATATTTCTTAATCCCTTGGAATAATTACATATCACTTTCTGTATCCTCCCTTCCTAACATCCCAACACATGGAAACACAAAGCCAGCCGCATGATCATAGTAATAGTAATTACACGGTCGATGGTAAAAATCCGTTTATCTTCCTTGTACCAAAACGATACTGAATTCAGAGACCCCCAGGACAATCTTCAAATAGATGCTTAGATACTTCAAAATCCTCAAAGATGTATACTTGAAATTAGAATCTGCACAATTTTTCCAGCTAAAATAAAAATTTCAGGAATCCTTACCACCCTCAGTGAGTGGAAGCTCAGGACTTCCAGAACGATACGTTATTTATGATGACATAGGAATCAAGCAACTTGCTATACACTCCAAGCTTATTGTTAGCTTGAATCATTATTTCTGAGTGCGTGGCAAAGGTTGTCATAAAATGTGTGAGTATCAGCGGGAACATGGGAGGATATTAATCCTCACATACTATATAGATATACTCAACTAGCTAAAAAATTACGCAAGTTTTACACCACATCTGTAATTATGGACAGAGGCAAGGCACCTTCCCATCTGCAATCAATTCAATTACCAAGTTTGACAGTACCTCAGAATGTATCCATACTGTAGCTACTGATTGAACGAGCTAACACACCTACTTCAACATCCTGAACCACATTTCTTCAGCCTATGCAATTAATTCAGAAATTTCCAGTCAATTCCAACTCTAGTTACTTCTGTGGAAAAGGAATGAATGCGGATATCATTTGAAGCTACATATATTCCAGAGTAACATGTCCTGTACAAATGATCTGCTAAATGGTTATTATATGATTACCATTCAAAATTGTACACATATACACAAATTGTGGATGAATCCAGTTGGATGTATTACTACAAAAGACGTCACATGAAATTTATAGCATAGAAAAGTCCAACAGGGTTAGTCTTTTTTATACACACTATTCCATAATGCAGAGTCTATTTAATCATGGCCCAAAGTCCACACGTGGATTAGGGGAGTTTTCTTAATATCATTTTTTCACAGCAAGCCAGCAGCACTTCAGATTGTGCAATTTGACCAAAATTGGCCACACCATAAAGTCACAGGTATAAATATCAAATTTAATTGGGCTGACGTGTGGGTACAGAAATACATGGGTGCCGCGGAACTGCACGCATGTATGTACACACCTTGTACACACTATCTCTGACAATTTCTGAAATTACCATTGATACTTCCATCCCACACGAGCTTTCCTTCATTTCCTTATTTACCATACGTACAGTTGCTTGCAATCATATACATACATAATTACATGCCTATGTATAATTACCTTTACGTACATACTATCTATAGTTACTTGCCCTAAACTCTGACTCTCTATCCTCATATATTCCTTTCCTATATAAAGCCCTAACCAAAATGAAGGCACTGTACTAAATGCAGCATGTGCCGGTTTTAGTTAATTACTTGAGTAACTGAACCGAATTTGACAATGACTGGAGCAATTATTAGAAGAAGAAAAAATGCGAATCCTTAATATGGGTTTAGTTTTTCTTCAATTATTTTCTCAGGCTTCAGTTATTTATATATATGGTGATGAAGCTCATGTGTATATTTCCCATCTGAAATGCACTGACCTAACGCCTTAAATGGTATGTGCAAGTAAAAAAAGTTGTAACTTCCCGATGTATGTACAATCCATTTTTCATTGCACCCCCAAAAAATGTGCCAAAGTCCAAAAATGATTGAAGTTTTGGTATAAGAAAAAAGTTGGGAAAAACTGAATTACTACAAGGGAGTATAAAATCTTTATGACTTATGTATGCTCATAGAACAAAAGACAGGAGTTGGGAAGAAGGAGATGATGATGATGAAGAAGCCCAAGAAACGGAAAAATCTCCAAGTCCGTAGAAAAATATTTTAATAGCGGTAATAATACATGAATAAATTCCAGTAATTGCCAATAATTCCACAGCGGCCTACTGCTCTCCAAACCCTCGACAAATGACGAACCTACGGAGGGAGCGCTGGATGGTCTTAAAATGCAAATTGTGACGGACTCAAAGAAAAACGTGCATTTGAGTCAGATGGGACAATAAGAAATCCATGCACGTGCAAGTCCTCTCCTCGCTTCCTATACGTTTGCTTTGGCTCTGAGAGTTGAAAAACATTGACGGGCAGACATATGTAGATAGATATATGTATATGCGGCATAATAAAAAAAATCCTGATAAAATGTAAGTATAGAAAGAAGTATCAAGGCTACTCACTATTTATCTCATATTCCAACTAGATTCAGAGTACTGTAGGTAGATAGGCAGAAGTATAAACTTTTGGGAATAAATAGTCAAACATAATTATGTATGACCGTCCATTTGTTTTCCAGTTCTCTCTGTGTGTGTGTAGGTTCGAGCTCCTAATGTCCCTTTACATTTCTATTCCTCAATAGCATATGTACATACATGCTAATAATAAGCACATGCTTCGGAGATGAAGGAGCCTGAATGGAATAGGCTTGGATTCGATAAGTCAAAACTAAAAGAGATTATTGTGCTGGCTACAAGGCGATGTGCTCCATAAAGTCAGAAGTACATTGAAAAACCCAAGAGCTTGCCAATTATTACTTTTATATCCCTTGATTCCCCCATCTGGACACAGGGAGCTACATAGGAAGAAGGTAGCCGAGTCGAGCACGATATATACCTCAAAAGAAAGAACCTCACCTATTTGTCTCTGAATTTAATGCCCTCACCCTTATCCCTCACACAATCAATGAAACATCTATAAGGAAGACTTACAGTATGATGAGCAGAATCAGATCACACAAATGACAACCATCTGTTCCCTCAGAAGAAAATATTGCGTTGCAACTCCATAAATTCAACCATCGCCCCATGCAATCATCCTAATGTTGCCTAACCTCAAGTTATAGCTCTTGTTGTTCCAATGGGACAACAATAGGTACACAGTCGACTATATACAAAAGTCCCATTAACCATCCTCAAGATATGATTCACAACTGGAAACAAATAAAATGTAACAATCCCCGTAATAGAAGGATCACTTGTCAGAATATCAATGAGATTGGGCACATATTTGCATCCGTGTGTCCGTCTCATCTGAATTTAATCTGGATTTTCCTCCTAGCTTCATAGAATTCCTGTCCTACTCCTCAAGTTTTTAGAACTAAAGTCCTCGGCTGTTATAATATGTAGATAGGGGCTCGTTACGACAAAAACTACCTTAATCCAAGCGAACTTGAGATGAACGGTGAAAAGATGAGATTGCACGATGTCATTATTACCAATGGTTGTGTGTGAGTGTGTGTTTGTGTGTGTGTTTGTACGTGTTAGCGGTACATCCTGTACATATGGTCAAATTACATGTAGATTTGTGGAGCTGATTTTTTTCTAATCCCAATCGCCCATAGCTACTAAGATTACTCAGATCCTCAATGCTCAGAAATTCAGAGACATCCTGAACTTGACATTCAATTTTTTCATAGCTTTTAGCACCTCAAACATAAATGACTTCAGCATAACCAAGATGAGAGAGATTTCCCATGCACAACATGGAACCTTGTAAAATTATCTCTGTCCCCACAAAACCTCTTTTTTGTGTGTGGCACTACTACTGTGTGTGTGTTGTAGTAAAACCAATGTACAGTATTTTTATTCTGTCAGAGAGATACATAGATACTTATACATAATCTAAAAAAATATTCTCTCCTTCAAGTTTTTGTCCAAGTTTTACACCAAAATGTTACGTGCAGGGGTTGATTTAATAGAGGAAAATGATTGGGGACGTAATTGCACGGCCTTAACATTGAGAAGAGCCATTTCAGAACTGAATAGAATATGAGCTCAATTTTGTTTTTCATATCCTTAGCAAAACACACTACACACTATATCTATAGAGGAGAAGAGTCAAGTGATAAAATACCTTTGTACATTTGTGCTTTATTTTTAAGGCTGGAAGCCTCAGTGAAGTTTTAATATATGGCTCCGCATACCAAATAGACATCATGACGCTTGGCCAATTTTCTTTGGTGTATGGTAGAGTCAAAAATCACCGATGATATGGTAAATTACGTAGGAGAGATGAGTCTACATGTGTGTGTGTGTGTGTGTGTGTGTGTGAGTGAGTGTGTGTGAGTGAGTGTGTTTGACTTTGACACTGAATAATTTTTACAGCCTGTGCAAGAGAACTTGTTGATTATTAAACTTGAAAATTTTCAGGGAATTTTTCATAAGGAAGTGTGTGTGAGCTGTCGTAAAATTCCTCCATGTACAGAACTTATGTATGTTACTGTCCCATAGAGGAGAGGAGCCAATTGAGGTGACTACACCACCAAGAATTTCCACGACATATTTTCAAGAGGAATATTACACACTCACACAACACTCTGCCTCAGTCATCTCATAGCTCCTGTACAGTTCATCATCATTATGATTAGCATCAGCGTCTGTATTATTTTTCATGGGGGAACAGCATAATTCATCGTCGGTCATCTTCGTCATTTAGTCAAATATTTCAAGAGCAAGGGTGTGCAAGAAGTGACTCTCCATGTCAGCTGTCACATTAATAATTAGCTAAAGTCAACACATATTTGACTCAGCCCTATAGAGCTGGCTACTGGTACACTCCTGCATTGTAGTACTTACAATTGCCAGTGTTGTTGTTCATATTGCATAACCTGTAGCACACTTGTTGACTGTGAGTGAGCCAGTTGTAAATTCTCAATATTATGACACAACACTGCACTTGTGTCACCCATTGCAGACTCACACACACACACACACATACACACAAACACATGGCATAAGTTTCCACAAGCCCGAGAGGTAGATACAGAGAGCTCTCAAGTCGTCGACACTTTTCCTAATCATTATTTTATGATGATAAAAAAACAGGATTTTTCACCTCTGCCCAACACCCTGCCAACATATTATTTACTATTTGATAACATCCGGTGTATGGTGAACTTCAACTTGAATTAGAAAATCTCCTTGCGTCATCTTTTAATGTTTTTTAACTACCTCCTTATCATTTCCCTCTTCATCCCTCTCTGTCTCTTTCTCTCTCGTCAACCTGTCCACACATTCCATCATTCTCATTTCTGAATGTCAATTCCGACTCCGTGGCTTCCCTTGCCTTTTGTAAATATCCACTTTGGCTGTCAAGTAATAGAGGCAAGGTAAGGACTAGGACATGACTACGTATGTATGTATGTATAATTATGTACCTGGCTGAAGCTTGGGAAAATCTACAATTTAACATATTTACATAATTAGAAAAGCTACTTCTTCACTGTACCAATCCAAATAACAAATAAACGTTTACAGATAGATATTCATATTGACTGTAAACATCTTCAAAAAAAATATTTATAAGGGGTACTGTTACACACTACTTATTTAATTATTGTTTTCTAATCCGACAGTGCCAATTATTATGCCAATGGTGTTACTAAACAAATGTGAGTAGTAAACAAACCCTTTTATTATTTCTACATTTTGATTACTCTGTAAGATTATTGCCGGTGTCTGAGTTTACTGTGAGTAGAAATACAAATTTTTTCCAAGTTACGAGACGCTCCACTACAGTACAGACTACTACTATACAGTCTTGGAGTAATAATATTGTCTTGAGAAGAAACTATGTTGGCCAGGACTGTCCATACATCTACATATGTACATACATCCATGCATATCCAACAAAGTAGGCAAAGCATGTGGCTGTCTGAAATGTGTGACTAGAGATTACTGTAAACTAAACGGAATTACATAGCACATGGTCAGAAGGAGAC
Organism: Allacma fusca; assembly: GCA_947179485.1. Taxonomy (NCBI): domain Eukaryota; kingdom Metazoa; phylum Arthropoda; class Collembola; order Symphypleona; family Sminthuridae; genus Allacma; species Allacma fusca. Next base: position 39,454,920 of record OX359248.1, on the reverse strand, counting down.
TATATAACTGAAGCGGTAGAGTTGCGAGTAATATGAGGACGTTTCAGAGCAGAAGGTCCTTGGTAGCATTTTTTGGACAAATCTCTTCAAGTTGACCTCAGAGTGCGTGCCATCTTATTTATTCACTTTTATGGACAATCCAAAGGAACAATGGAAAATTATCGTATGTTGTCTCTGGTTCCATTCTACATCACACAATCCATACTACAACACTGGGATGACCCTCCATGTATGTATATATTTACATGAAGTAGCCCCTGTTTTTTTTCCCCACCCTCCCAACATCATTTTCATAAATATCAAATTCCTTTTTATTGTATTCCAGTCAGAAGAATTTAATACCATGAGTTGAGTTGGGGCCAGAGGATTTTATGAAAAAATCTTATTTTTCTTCATTTCGCGGTCAAGTAGGAAACCAGAAACTTGAAATGTATTCAGATGGACGTAACGGCTAAAAAAATATTTTTAACACTACTGTCCAAACAGTACAGAAATGGATACAGATAAAAGCTGTTAAGTGGAAGGCGAAAAAAAAACCTACCTTAAGGATTCTGACATAAAATATTTTTTTAACCTCGTTCTATTGAATCGTATCGGGAAACTTTTTCTTTTCATTATCTCAACCTTTCCACCACCAGCTACAATGTAAGTATTACATCCAGTGCAAACATAATTAAAACAACGACTTTCCATATTTTCATGATATGCTCCTACAAATTTTTTTCCTACTTTTTTTTTACCCTTCCACAATACCTCTCCATTATAAACTTTATCAGGACCGTGAAGATGACTATTTTTTTTAACTCAGGCGCCCGTTTATGACATTCAAATTTTTGAGAATCCAAATGTTTAAGTTGTTTTCAATGCTTTCCCGTCCTATTTATTATTCTAATTTCATGTAGCACTCATGGAGGAAAACATTTACCAAATATGTTGACATATTTTTTTTCACGCTAACTTTTTTCCCGGCCAAGGGCACCATACGCGTATATACGCTACTACAGTGACTTTAGCTATCCCCATATCTACACCTCCAATACTCTTACATGGCTCTGCACAAATCATTTCAAGTCACAAGAAACAATTAAACAATGTTCAACAAGAGCATATGCCAAGATAGATAACCACATATAAGCAAACCTGCTACAACTCTATACAAAAGAGTTTGAATCCATAGGCATGGGCAAAGACTCCCTAGCAGTCCAATGTACCCGCTATTAACTCTACATAAAAATAGATAGTAGATAAGTCAAAAAGGGTAATCCATACAGTCCAAGACGTCGAGTCCTTAAGAAGGAGAGCCCCTACATTTTAACACTCATAACCAGAGATGTTAATAGTCAATCGGAGCAATCAGTAATGATTTAGGGACGACAGGAACATGAGTTATGGACAGGCCCAGTCCAGCATACATGCATAAGTGATTGGTAATCTGAGAGTCTCCACAATACTAGTAGAGCCTACGCTTTTTTATACAGGATCAATCCAATTGCCAATATCTACCAAATTACATTTAATGCACATACATCATTACATACGTGGCTATGTATACAGTTATAGCAACTCACACACAGGGTTGAGACTATATATTCTCGACTATGGACTATTCATCAGCACTTACAATACAATAACTTTCAACGGAATTTCCAATTATGATTATTTCCCAATCAGGCCCTACAATCTCTGTTGCTCTCACCCTCACCCTCACACACACACACACAGGAATATGGCTTGGGCTCTTGGCTATTGGTGCAACATTATCAAATGATTCCTTCAAAGAAGGCATATATACTATATGATACACTATAAGTAGGACGGGAAGGAACGACTGTGTGCTTTACTTCCATTAAACGGTAACAGATTCAATAACTCACTCAAATCACCACCCCAATAATGATAATCTACATAACAAAAGCTTCAAGAAAGGGGATAGAGAGAGAGAGAGAGAGAGAGAAAGAAAATAAAATACGCACAGATACGCAATTATTACTATTAATATTAATCACATGAGCAACGAGGCCTTAAAGGATGAATCCACAACAGTAGAGAAAGGCTAAACTTACATAAAATCAAACATGAAATCAAATGGTTAAGGCTAAAGTATAATGGATTACCTCTATCCCCCTTTCAATTACCCACACCAGAAATATTTACGAGCATCACAACATCCCTGCTCAACAAGCCATTCACTTGTATGCATATAGCCTCCTGCAAGTTAAACTCTCCATGGAAAACAGAGTTACACCTCTTAAAAGGATGTATGTATGCATTTTACAGGTTGACATTCAGAGTAGAGACAAATCATCTCTCTCTCTCTCTCTCTCTCACCCTCATCGCCAGAAAAATTAATCTCTTCACATTTACAGGATTTTAGCAATGAAAAAAACATTTGGACAGAGCATAATGATTACTTGTACATTTGTAGTAGTGTAAAACCTGTAGTTGGTTCTGTATATACTTATCTATACTAGAGCTGTGCATACATTAGAGCTGTACGGCAATATCCACTAGTGAGGAACAAATGAAGATGAGCCCTTACAGAAAAACGGATTGCCATGAAAAAGGCCTCAGCCGTTAAGTTAAGTAATGTTGGAGTGAAACATGTTGCATGTATAGTAATGAGAGGGATTTCGACCCTCTGAAGGAAAATTCCTTCACTCATTTACATAGTTTGAAGAAGCTAACACATTTCTCATGAAAGCACAACTTTAGCTAGTAATTAGTGTGACTAAAATTTAAAAAATGATCACCTTCTCTCTCTCGCTCTCTCTCTCTCTCACTCACTCCATACCTCCAAGATATTGTGCAAGTGTCGGCAACTCCTCATTACTTATATTTTTCGAATCCGTCAAATTTCAAGAACGACAACTATTTAGGCAGCTATCGAAAAATTATTGACTACAGCACGCAGCAAGGATTTGAGGAGTCAGCGAGTCCTGAGAGAGAGAGATCGTTCCAATATCAACAAAAAACTTCCAAACTTCTCCAATCAATTGATGAGCGCATTCACAAACATATCTACATCTTTTACACCAACCATGCAACACGTAACCCATGAAACTTTGCAAGGCTCAATGTGTGGTCACTAAAATTATGTTAAATTTTCTTTGGGAAAAAACTCAACCAAATTACAAATTTGTCAACTCTATGCTACTGTATGGGGTTTGAAAATCTATTTGTTTGAAAAAAAAACCGAAGATTATTAGAATAATTGCTGGTTGCAGAAGCTGCGCGCAGGACAAACGTATAAATCAATTGTCAAGTCCTTAATAACATGAGAAGACATACGACAAGAATTAATCACTGAATTAGATGCACATGCATAATGCACATAGAGAACACATGGTGTCAATCGACTGTAGCTAATGTGGTGTAAATAAATGCACAAAATTAAACGTCACACTTGACTACCTGCAAAAATTCAGTAAGACCTATAATGGAATCACAAGTCCACAGAGACAGTTGCATTTCCAAAATGTCCTTAGAAGTATAATCCCAGCCAAAATATTGTGTACAAACAAATAAGTGATAATATGGATATTAGATATGTAAATACATATAAGTACACAAACAGCCTCCCAAAACATTGTTTGTCATCCCACACCGCACCATATACAATATAAGCATATCTATAGCTATCTATATCTATAGAAACTCGTTCCTACCATCAAAACCAACAACTCACACACACACACACACACACACAAACCAAATTTCTCAATTTAAATACCTGAGGAATTAAAATGCAAAAGCATCAAGTCCACAATGATTTGGAAGGATAGGAATGCGGTAACAAAAAATCACGGCCTGTCATTCTTTCACCACATTATTTATCTCACCAGATAAATACGTTTTTACCATGAGCAAACTACTCCTCGGAAATAGACCCATTGCCAATTGAGCGCATAAATCCTAGCAAATATTGACGTCTACCTGACAAATGTCGACCCTGAGTCTGTTTTTCCATAAAGTACCAACAAAATAATCCCTCCAAGTCATATGAACACAACTGAACCCTACCGCATTTTCCCCCTTTAATTCATTTCATTACAACCACAAAATCTTGTCAGACTAATGCTTTTTTTTCAAAAAAATTTAGCTAAAATCCGAGGGACAGTCCTGACCACTATCCTAGGTCACATTTTGCCATAGAGCATCTGATACTCAACACAGAACCATAAATGAACCTTCTACCAGCTGTATCAAATCCTAATGTCATATAAGCATAACTAAACTACCTATGTATGTGAATGTGAGCAGAAGAACATGGTACTAAAATTATGGTCGGATTTGACACAGAGTCATAAAATCCTAACCATAGTCAACGAAGACAGTTACAGCGGGGCCGAAAGGACACCCCAGACACAAATGACTGACAAACCGCCAATGCAACCCAAGTGTCAACAAAGTGATGTAATTTATGGAAATAAGCAGAAAAAAATATACTTCATAACAGCATTGAATTACTTCCAAAAAATATCTAAGCCAACAAAAGTGTAGACACTGCCTTCACTCCTAATAACCACAATTGTTCTTCCATAGTCCACCCTTATATTCTCTGAAGCTGCTACAAGGAGTCCCATATGGCATATGACCATATGACCACAAGGTATCACATTTGAGTAAAATGTAGCCCTGTAAGTAGGGTAGGAGCTACCTGTAGTTTAAGTTACCTCTACACATTTCATACATACATATGTATATACACGTGCTTGCTAATAGTACATGGCTATCCCTAGACATACTGAACAATATGCAATAACTTAAACCATGATGGCTCCTGATTCATACAAATTTGGCACTCATATTTGCAAATGCCGATTTCTCTCTATCCGTCAAAGTGGGTGTTTGCAACTCTTTGAGCCAGAGTTGCGGAACAAAGACATTACTGTCATTATTCTTGGCTTTGGATTGTGACAGGGAAATGCAGTGAGAATGTCATGCCATGACCACGGGAAGACCCTCACGATGAAATGTTCTTCAGGCTCTACTCCTCTAACGAACAGCAAGGGAAGGAGCATTAAAAGGACCATTTCATCTTATTATCTAATACGGAGCCCTAATTTACGAAGTAATCATAATACTTACTCTTACTTATTACTTATTACCCCACTTTTCTTAAACAAGGTTTCTCTTCATGTCTCTCTCTCTCTCTCTCCGTCCCTCTTGTTCAATTCACCCTTGCCAAGAAAAAAAAATTATTAGTTTAAAATTAGCTCCATCCTTTTGACACTCCACTCATACGCTTATGCACATACATACATACAAAGTACAGAGTCCTACGAGAAAAATTAATTTAATTCCTTCAAAGTAGGAACTAACTCCCTTGCAAAAATCCCTCCGTATAATTACATACATGGAGTAGCAAGATCACACTCCACACTCCAAGTCCATATCCCATATACACTTGAGACTTTGCAGGGGATATAAGTAAACTATACTTTTGAACGTGTCGAGGTGGTACGAGTCTCGCAGGCAGATAATTAATCCAAGCCAAAGGCATATGTAGCTCTATTATGTACAAGTAGATATACTGCCTCCGTAAATTTATGTACACATTCCTGAGCACTTCTGGTCATAATGAACATTAGCGCATAAAAATCCTACCCCTGTACTACAGGAATTGGTCAGCTTAAGTATCTCATGTAAGGTTGGAGAGTAACCTACAAGCAAAGTAATAATGTACAAGTACATTCCACAGATTTACTAAAACGTTCCATTGTCAATTCCTCCTAGCATTATATTTTCTTGTCATAACCTCAACTCCACACATAACCATAGGGTCTCAGAGAGTAGACGGCTGTATAAACAAATTATTTCCAGGCAGTAACTTATGCCACTATAAATACCTAGAGGAATTCTCTCCTGCTTTTTTTTAAATACCTTCACACGTACAATAATCACTGTAATAAGCTCACAGAAAGGTAATATAGTTAAAATTACCCTTTGTTCGTCTAATAGGGTGATAATTTAACTGCTGACTTTAGACCAGCAACAAGGTAGTCATTGATGGTGGATTCTCAACAAGCTCTATATACTTCGGATATTATATATAGATACATATAATTACATATGCATAGGTTTGTAGTACACTCTAATAATCTATAAACAGAACAACCATGGTTCACGGAACATTGGCTTGTTGTTTACATAATATAAAAGAAATCCATTGAGAATGATGACGGCTCTTAAAGTCAAATTGACTTTATATGCATGTATCAGTCGGTAGATGTTACACATATAGAAAAAAAAATACACCTGAGAGAGAGAGAGAGAGAGAGAGAGAGAGAGAGAGAGAGGAAATTGAACCAATCGACACTCAAAGGGAACTTTGTACACAGAGTCAAAAATGTTTGAAATCCATAGTGAAAGAAACTGAATGTGACAATCTGTGACTGAGCGTAAGTTTGTGTAATCAGCCTGTTCAAGTCATTTGCACACATGAGATAGACTCTTGTCATAAGGTACTGTACATTGGAGAGACTTCGATATTGAAAAATTCAACATTGATCAATTCCTAAAATAGCGGAAAAGCAATCAGGAATGGAATTTTCTCAGTATGTATTTCAAGTTGAACATTGAGTGACTCAGAGCTTCCCAAAAGTCTATAAAGATCTGAGTGTCATATAGTAGTAGATATTCAGTACTAGTGTACTGCTGACTTATAAGTAATCAGCTTGAAAAAACTCACCATGCTTCAGAGGAGGACTCAAAGTCATGAAATACAGTGAGAGAGTCGGTGCCAAATAGCTGATTATCCAAGTGGAAAAACGTCCTTCCTATCATTGTCACCTCCGCTCAATGATGACATCTGATATTTTCACGTAGTATTTTCCATCGTATCAAGCTCACTCCCATATGTATACTCTCTGACTCTCTGAGGGAGAGTTACCCAGACAGACAAAAGAGTGTAAGGTGAGAGAGACGAAATTACAAAGAGTACAAGAATTCTGCAGTAGCTTCTGTTGCTTCCCCCTTCTTGTATTTTGATATGTACTTACATACTTTTGCAACTACTGTACTGTACGTGGACTGAGATCCGTCATAGTAATTACATAAGAATCAAAGGCAACAATCCATATAGGCATAGATTTCGAACGCTCGAAGATCCATTAAGAAACCATGGAACGACTACTTAAAATTAAAATCACGCTTCCGTTCATGTTCGTAAGATACAGTACTGGCAAGATCTCCGCTCATTCAAAGTGGTTTTGGTCAGCATTCACCCAGTGTTCATGGCCTACGTTCACATGGACTGTGCATATAGATATATATGATAATGTTTAGGGCTAATCATATAGATAGATACCCCTGTACACAAGATCATTTCAATATTATATCCATTTATTAATTTATGATTTCTGCGTACAAGGAAAATATTTACACGGACTGTCATTCCCTTCTGGTTCCCCTATGGAATGGACAGCTTCTAGTTTTTCCCTTCTCCTCTCTTTTGCTATAGGTTCTCAAGTCAGTAGGACAGGAAAAAAAAATCTACAGAAATTACTGAACATATCTATGCAACTTGCATCCAGTCAAAATTGGTTGTTTGCACTCCATCATCCTGTTCTGGGTTTCATATCTTTGGGGCTCAAATTACCAGGTAGAGGTAGATATTCCCTCTGAGCGGAGCTGACTCTGTGAGAGACTAAACTTATCCTGAAAAATTATATCTGTCAGGTGTAATAATTACCCTCTTATTTATGAATCTGCAGAGGCGCTTATGATAGATAGAACATGTATGGAGTCCAGGTGATAAATTATTTTCAAGTTCGATACATATAGATATACTTATAGATAATTACATATATGTGCAAGTATTTTTTTTTTTCAAATTTAGCCCTGCTTCCAGGACTTTATTTCAAGTGACTCAACACAGAGTTCATGGTTACATTCCAGTGCGGAATCAAAGTTCAAATAGATGAAGATTTCTGGAACGTTTCTATAAATCCTACATCCTATCTACAGGGGGGACGTTCTATGCCCAATTACCAACCCATAAATATAATACTTGTGGCATCGGAGCTTTATCTACTCATTACAGGGCATGAGTGAGTACTGTATAATTAATAATTTTGAAAAGTTTAATTTTTAAAACGGATCTACAGAATACTAGGGACTGTACTACAAGGAGCCCAGCATAGAAATCTTCAAAGAAAATCCAAAGGAATCCTTGAATGTACAAGAGAAACAAGCAAAACTGTGACTCAACTGTTACTCTTTGGAGTGACTTCAGTACAGAGAGAGCACATACACAGAGTGCACCAACTAATTATTACCATTTCTAACGCGTTGTATAAGTTAATTTGAATTTCCACCTCTCCGTAGTTGTACTTTGACTCTTGCTCGCAGAACCTTGGGAATGCTAACAGGCATTCATTTTATGGCTGTAGAACATAAAAATGTAAACTTGATAAAAACAGGAGCTATACACATCCATTATGTACGTGCATGGATGGACATAGCGCCAGGGCAAAAAGCCTCCTCATGGCTTACAAACAACCACATAGCTATACATTCAAATGTAAATTTGACCAGAGAACAAAACCCATTGGATTCTACATGAGAATTCATCCTTCATTTTTTCGGTCTCATCCCTGCTCAATCAGGATAAAGGATATGATTGTTCCACGAGGGAAACTATCCGTAAATGCATGTACAGTATCTCCAATAAAAATGTTATTTCTCAGAACCCTAAAAACTGGGAGAAACAACCAAAAATCTGAGCTATTGAGAGGGGAGGGCACGAGAAACGTGTGAATTCCAATTATTCAAGTCACATGTTCCCAACATGTGCTGGAGTCTAAGATTAAAATACTAATAGTGTGGGGATATCAAATAATTACTAATTGTGTGGCATATAAAATCCCCTTGCCTGTACCCATTCAAATATAAATATTTATAAATGGAGATACCATCAACATTCTCCGAGATAGAGAGACGATTAGCATCTGCACAGTACCTGAATAAAAGCAAGAGAGAGAGAGAGATGAAGGGATAGAGGCATGACTAATAAACTTAAGACAGTTCCACCTCACTCCGAGAGATATATGTCAATACACTATCACAACAATCAATATCAACAAGGAGCTGTATCATAATAAGAATAATTGTTTTTACTCCCTGACAGGTGTTGATATAGATAGCTGTAAGTGATCTCATAAGATGTCTAAATCCTCCACAACTCCTACTGTACCTCTCTTTATATTCTCAGAACTTCTGACACTGCCATAAGCTCAATTTACCAGACTCACTCCAATAGAAAAAAAGATTTTGATTGAAATCACAAATTAAAAATTGAATTGGTGAAATGACTTGATTTTAATAGGATTCTCAGCAGTAGGGACAATTTATTAGGGAAATCCCCCGGAGTTAAATTCTATACACTCACCATATTATTCCCTCTCATCCTATCTCCTCTCCTAAGTGCTAGCCAGGAAGTTTTGGAATTTAAGAAAGAAAAAAAAAGAAGTTTATGGGCAAACATCTTCAAAAAATGAGAAAGAAGTAATATTAAAATTGTATAAAATCAACATTTTTTTTTCTCTCTCGAAAATAATTATTAAACTCATCCAAGCTAACTCCTGAGGTGGTACATTACAGTATAACTTGTTTCAAGAAGGTGTGTATTATTACATGTAATAATGCCAGTGAATGTATAAAATGCACACGCGAAGCCACTTACTACAGTCTCTTAACCTCCGGCATTGCAGTCCTTACCTCAAGACCCACATGTGAGTTGAAAGGTTTAAGCCCATGTGAAAAAACCCGTTAGAGTTTAGACCTTTGCTCAGCATGAAGCTAACTAGTAGCTGGTAGATTATATCATGAAACTAGCCGCATGCATCATTAATATAAAAAAACTGTTATCATCCCAAAAGGATTTCAATGCAATTTCATAGTCAGCATCTCCAATCTCCAACGAAATTGAAAGGTAGATATTAGAGAGTAAACTACTAGGAAAAACTTGGAAACAACTTGATTTTTAAATATTTTGACACAACATTGTAGTTTAAGAGTTAGGAGAGTCAAATCTAGACACTATATTTTATCTCTCTTGAAATTCAGTGAGAGAGGGAGAGAGAGAGAGAGAGAGAGAGAGCGTTAACTTCTATGCACATGTTAAAGAAAGGGACTGCGGGAGAAGCTGAGAAAAACGTTGTAATCAAATTACCTTCAAGGACGTTTCAGACTCTGTCAAGCAGAATTCTTTACTTTTAGCGTTTTAAATAACTCCCAAAGAGATTATACTGTACCTAGTGTTTATCTCACCACATTAGAATTGAAAATACTGCTAATTCATGCCTACACACATGTACATACATACATCTGTATGTGTATCTAACTTCCCTCAAATAGAGTAAAAAAACTTGGACATCTCTATTCCCCACCAAACAAGACACACACACACACACAGACAAGAGTAGCTACTTGATCTCAACCAACCCTCCTCTCATAAGCTTTCAATAGTTTTTTTTGACCAAATGTACATAGTTGGAGCATTCCTCCAAGACGTGAATAGTGAATAGTACAAAATACGTCAACACACTGGAATTTGGCCCTAAGATTTTGCAAAGAAAAAAAGCAAATATAAAAATCTTACTTATGAAATTATTACTGAGGTTGACTTATAAAATCAAGTATTTTTCGCAGATTCCAATAAAAAATGACGTGAAAAAATGGTAACCTCCGTCCTATACCACAAGCACCCAGGGAGAGCAGATTCGCCCAACCTTTTTCATCGATGCTAAGGTCCAAGATCGAAAAGACTTGCAATATATTACTAGCAAAAGAAAAATGTTTTCATATTACTCGTAAAAGAGAGTATGAGAAAAAAAAGGGATTTTTTCTCTATCCCAGCAGACATTGGCAATGAACGAGAACGACACTCAGGCACCAGTGTCTACATATATCTCCAACTACTTACTTACTTCACTCACTCAGTCAGACAAACATGATCGTCCACTTCCAATTACAAACATGGATAATTACTCTAGCGTCCATGCGTGTGTGTGTGTATGTGTATGTGTGTGATTGTGAGTGTATGGAGTATTATTTGATGGTGAGATAATAAGAAGAAAACCTTCTTTCTTGCTTACGCTGCCTTTTTTTTTCCTCCCAAATTTATTATTTACCACTACTCAAGTGATTAATTTGTTGACTTAAGCAAATGAGAACTTTCAAAAAAATCCCAGAAGGGCTGGAATAGTTTGGGAATATAGTAAACAATATTTTTTGTCCTCTTGAGGAATATACCTCCAAAAGCGGTATATATTGTAATATATTCTGGAATTAAAAAGTCACTGGACAAACAGTTAGTTATTTACAGTGATGTAGCAGTAAAAATTATATATGGGCAACTACTACAGAGCTTCATACATTCATTATACCAGTTTAACTTCCTATTTGATGTACCTCACATGTATGTACGACTGCTCTTGTGACCCTACCGCAAAACAATGCTCAAGCTTTTAAGAGATGAAAAAAAAAAATCACGATAAATATATAATTATAAAATGACGTGGCCATTATCATATGAAGCCATTTCACGTCATTTAAAGGAAGATGAGCTATCCCGTCGAAGAATATCCATGTGTGACTTTACTTTTTACGATATTTACAAGAGAAGTCAATATTCTTCCTCGAAATGTGATGATGCTTTTGTAAACACACTGTATTGAATTTTTATAGATGCTGTATCTATGTACACATTCATAAAAGGCTCTATACTCGGAGTAACTTGTGGATTCCTGTACATGCATTAAAATGTTACTAGTTTGTACTCCTATGTATCCTATCAACTACAGATCTCATTCCAAGCAACTATGTATACCTATAGATACATATGCATACATACATACATAGCTTTGCTTGAATACTAATACAGAAACGTTTTTTCCCATGTTTGGACATACGTGCTGCTCCTCACTTAATTCAACGTTTACCTGCTGGCAAGAAGAAAACCTTTGTAAACGATAAACACAAAGTGAATCATAAAAGATTACAAAATTAGCTACATTTCATTGCCACCTGACCATTTACATTGTTTGGTGTGACAGAAGAAGCTACAGAAGAAAAAAAAACGCTACTCTTTCTGCCATCCTCACACTTCCACAATGCTAATTTATCAATCATTTACCTTACAGCGGTACGTGGGGATACAGCAGCCTCAGCTATCCTACTACAGTATATATAAATCATCCATATATCCCCAATTCCTTCTCCGAACATATTCCTATACTGTATCTATTCCTCTGCACTTGAATACTAATTACGGGGACCAGTGCAGTAGTGTGTCATCCAGACTGTACTAGTACAAATAGCCGTAAATGAGCCATCACTCTGCATTTTAAATGAATATGGCCAGACACTTTTACTCTACCAATACTCTTATAATTATATATGTCTACATAATAGTCAGAGATACCTACAGTTATTCAATTCTGAGGTGAACAATTCTAAGGCCTTATGTCAACAATGCTTCCCCCCTCCAATATTATGGTTATTTGTAAAGCTGTCCTGTGAATGAGGGATGTGAAATACTCACATATGACTGAAATGATTGTGAAGACCATTGGGATACCACATTGGTGACGAATATTACTAATGGTAAATACTCCATTAAATTGGAATGTGTTAAAAATCCAGAAGACATGGTGCTATCCTAACTGCACTGCAGGATTTCACAGTTCTAATCGCTGGCAATACAGTTACACAGGTAAAACAAAAATGAGTACGTGTGCCTACTCACATACATACTATCATGGTCCGTGAAAAGTGACATAGTTGAAAACGCCAAAGGTGATGCTAAGCTGAATATTTTCAATACACTATCCTCATAAATAAAATTGCAATCGTAAAGTAGCTCAAGTGTAAAATACTACTATGAGTGTCAAGACGAGTTCTTTACAATTATATTTAAATGAACTTGGCTGTCACAGATACTTGAGGATGAGATTTTTAATGAGCATATACATACATAGGTAGAGTGATGCTCTCCTATCTGTATATTACTCCTATAGGAGAGCATCATCAGAGTAAGAGCAATTTGCTCCGTGGGAGATTTTCAGAGTAGAAAGGAAAAGTGCATGGATATGATACACATTTATATGCAATCCAATGGATGTATCCTTTAGATGAGAAAAAAGTATTCTCATAAGTAAGAGAGACTGTAGAAAGAATTTATAAAGCAAAAAAATATGAAAAATTTTTAGAACTTACGTTTGAATCGTGGTTAGGATGAAATGGCAATACAGTGGTAAATTTTTTACTTTTCCCTGAAAAGCCCTTCTTGCCAACACTGGTAAGGGTCGCACTGATGTGATGCTGCTGCATTACATTCCAAATCTGAGTCTTATTTTTAGTTGCAAATTTATTCTGTGAAAGAGGAGAGTCTTCACTACCACTACTGTGTGCGCTGCTACTGCTACTATCACTTAGTTTGATTATTTGGTTTTCTTTCAAGTCACTGGTTGAGGAAGAGTTTGATGGAGGAATGGCAATCATGGTGTAGCCCGGCTCTAATCTTTTTTTCGCCCCATCTGGTAAGGTAATGAGAGCAGTCCCGGCTAGGATGGCTTCCCTCAGATCGGGAGGGACGGCACTCAGGTCTACAACCATATTTTGACTATCACCGGACACTAACATCACTTTACTATGATTACTGCCATGGCTCCCTCCGCTGCTACTAGTTCCACTCTCATCGGAGGAACTAGCGGAGCTTGAGCTGGGATGTGCTTTACGGAAAGTATCTCGGGACGGGAGGGAGGGTGAAAGGACTAAGTGTGGTTCTCCATCTTCATCCTCGCCCATCTCCAGTCGAACTTCCCCAGGTGTCTAGAAAATTTAGTGGACAATTTTACTATATGACATGTGTCTCGGACTTAAAATCACGTGAAGCAATGAATGAGAAAAAGTCTTTAGGAGTGAAGGAAGAGTTGTAATTACTAAAATTCTTTATAATAATAAAATTATTACAAAAGTGAAAAGCTTCAGTGATAAAAAAAAATACGTTTGCAAAAAAAAAACACATTGTAATGTGGTCTTCACAGAAGATACATCGATACATACTGCAACCTTCATTATTTCATCATTTGGCTTAGGAAAGCTCATATGGATATATCCTGAGCAAATGGAATTGCTCAAGATAAGGATTGTAAATAAATCACGTGATTACTCACTCTATCTGAAGAATTTCCAGAATCCGAGTCATCATGACGGGACAAAGACCCTGCTCTGGGAAGGGCATCATAGATAGGAACCTGTTCGAAAATTTAACAAAAAAATGCTCGGTTTCATTTTAGAACTATATCATGGAAAGGATCCCAGACGATAAAATCAAGTCATTCATTGGAATTAAAATCCTGTCGCCAGAATATGTCAGTTTTTTTCCCCCCCAACTCTGCAGACATCTCCCATGGAACCAAAGCCAAGAAAGTTGGCAAAATAATAATTTAGACATTGCAACTAAATACCTTTTGGGAGACATGCAGGATTTAACAGTAGAAATGTTGCGGTACCACTTTTTCCATGAATCAACTCGGCGTCTAAATTACTGCTTCGTAAATAATCTCTATCTCCCTTCTATCAAACGTGAGTCTCAACGGTAATGGGTTTTGTTGGCAAAAGATCTTGTATATCGTAAATATATAGATATACAGTATATATATATATTCTATATACTACCTATACAAAGAACAATTAAAATAAATCTATTTGGACAATGGGCGTACAATGTGTGAGCAATTCTCAAAAAAAAAGTCATCAAGTGTCGCATCCCATTCATCAACCTTACCAACAACGAGCCCTTGCTCAACGTAACCAAGTTTACCACTGTCACTGACGTGAAATACTTGAAAAGGGGTAATTTCACAAGAAAATCAAAACGTACTTCAAGTAATTGCAAACTACAAGGAAAATTATGGTTTAATATGAGCATATATATATATATATAGAGAGAGATTGAGAATGTTAAGGATAACTTCCAATAAAATTAAATTAAGGGTAACAATAACGTTTAGCAAATAATCAGGAATCCATTTACATAAAAACAAGACCCATTTAATTTCACACAAAAATCGTCATTTCCCTTGCGTAATGTAACCTAGTAGTGACTAATCTTCATACAAATTCTTCTGACTTCATCCAAATTGAGGAAAAAAGATATCTAATAATAATTAATTAATTACATAAGGAAATTAAATAATAATATTATATATAATTAATTAAATTCCAGACGGAAATGTTACCCGGTCAGGAGTTGGTGGTCCAGTGTCCGAAGCTCCAGAGGAGACTTCGGAAGGG
This sequence comes from Allacma fusca, assembly GCA_947179485.1. Lineage (NCBI taxonomy): Eukaryota > Metazoa > Arthropoda > Collembola > Symphypleona > Sminthuridae > Allacma > Allacma fusca. The sequence goes on along the minus strand of OX359248.1, from coordinate 39,439,617 downwards.
TCACTAAGCCTTCGGTAAAAGGTTTCATAGTCGTGATACTCATGTTCGTAGTAATAGTCACGTGAAGAGTTCATTTTGGCAATAGTTTTTTCTAATTATTTGTCTGACTTCAAAACTCTTCAAAATAAAATAATTAAAATTGGACTAAAATACTAATAATTATTAGAAATCACTGGAGTAGTAGTAGGAGGAAGTGTTTGCAGTGTACGAAGGACTGCGTAACTGTAACTGTTACTGAGGTAAGGACCAAGTTCACTCGTCACTGTATACCTTAATAAATTATTAAGTGGTACTGATACGGAAGCGGATTTAAGACTGTTTTATATATATATAATTTTATATCTCAAGAGTCTCTTGGTTTCTTGCCCTAGACACAGAGCCGGTCTACTACTATTTGGGGAGGAAACCACAGAGTCGCAGCAGACAGGTACAAGAAAATTTCCGGAAGCAGTTTGCGGTGTGGCCAATGCATGCCCGCAAGAACATTCTACCAAGAAGTAGAACAAATGAAGAGTGAGAAGGTAAGGGAGGAATGTTGATCTGGTAAACTTGACATGGTATGTAAACAATATGGGGGAAAAATATTGTCGTTTCTGTGAACAAGTTATTTCGTAATCGTGGAAGTGAACGTGGAAATTTTAATGAGTTGCAACAAGTTGCAACCAAAGAGACTCGTGCCCGTCAAATCCAATGTTCAATGGGTTGGCTGGTGAGTGAGTGATGAGCCCTACAGAGTGTACATGTGGGAATGGTGGATGGGAGAGTCAGAGCTTATACGAAACAAACAGGAATGAAGTAATGGGAGTTAGGAGTTAAGAGTTAGTAGTAGTAGGTTTGCGAAAAGTGAAAATTTGTGTCTCTATTGTGAACGTTGACAAAAGAGAGGAAAAGCTTGTTGGTTGTGGTGTATGACGAAGAGAGGAAAATTCTTGGCGAAGAGAATGACTTGACTATAACAGGTGAGTGTGAGTGTGTGGATGACTACCTGTTGTGAGTTGGACTGGATATGATCTTGCCCTTCATTCTGAGGAGATGTGGAGAGTTGGGTCGAATTCGCCTTGACATACACTTGTTGCACCCTCACCAACTCCCTTGGTTGTTGTTGTTGTTGCTGTTGCTGTAGCTGTAGCTGTTGCTGCTGTGGCTGTTGCTGCTGTGGCGGCTGGGGCTGTTGCTGGCTATATTGCATTTGCTGCTGAGACTTACTTGAATGACTCTTCCCAGAAGCAAGAGTGTGACCGTCCAAAGGTTTTACAGCAGGATCCTGACTCGGCTGATTCACATTATTAGAAGACGATGATCCTCCCCGGCCTCGACTCGACAGTAACAAGTCCCGTACCAAGCCTACGTCAAAGTCAGAACATATCACTCTTTTGAGGAACTCATCAGTTCACAACTCATCATTCAAATACACACATTCCTATTCATTAGGGAAATTGCACTTTTATAAGTCCATTATTTTTGTCAAAGTCAGAGTCACAGTCAGAGCTGCTGCATATGTAGCTTTTCCTATTATATTCTAGGAAGGTAATTTGTAAGCTCATTAGTTCACACCATTTCATACCTTATGTCTCACTTGGGGAAACCTCTCCTGACACTTCACAATCTATCCCTCCAAACAATACCAGAACGGCCCATCATCAATAGATTTCAATACCTCTCCTACACTCTTCAACATTCCTTTTATCCTAAACTACTCCCTAACCTTAAACACATCCATGTGGCGGAACCATCACATATGGATTTATATCTATCTTTCAGGGAATACTAAAGGAGTAAATAAGCACTAAATATATGAGGCTCTGTAATACATTTATGTATATACATACATAGCTAGGAGACTTATGTATGTACCTTCTTGAGTAAAATCCAAGACACATGGGGGATACCGTCTCTAGTAAAACAAAGCTAATAATTCAAATCTAATCAAAAATATTCACTCATCATGTAATCCCACGTTTTCCTCACAAAACTTATGAATAGTTGATGCGGAGTCAGCGTCCCCAACTATATGTACCACTAATACATACATATGTACCTAATTATGCTCCCTGTCAAAACTTGGGACTGACGTCACACCAACAAAGAAGACTCACACTCGAGATTCGTGAAAAAGCATTTTCTTTTTGTCCTCTTCGTCTTGTATTATTTTCCCAATGCTATACAGTCTGTCCAAGACCTTAAGATGCCTGATTTTTCGGCATATCCGTGCTTATCAAAAGTTGCCATTGCATTTATCCTCTAATCTAATGATGACTATAACCTAACCACTTCAGACTCTGACCGCGTCTTGCATAAAGAAAGGAAAAATGTGGGCGTCCTGCGTGTCCTCCTCAAATTCATGAAAAACAAGAAATTTCAATATTCCTTCCATAAACTTTCCACGTATATGCATCTTAATCATATCTTTATTTCGAGGTACGTATGCATGCATGTATAGACACACAGGGATGTAAAATAATACTAGATGCTACTTCCATACCCCTTACATATGTCTCTATTCCTCTAGTCCTACTACACTTACTACCACTAAATACACACTGTACAAAAACACTATACAGATATATGTACTACTACCCCCAAATAGTACACACACACACAGACACAGAGGATCCTACAGCTATAGGAGAGACACTTCTTGAAAGAAATGGTCATCCTGACCTGGCGGTCCTCATCACAACTTCAATTTGCAAATTCTCATTTTACACTTGATAACTCACAAATTACGTAGGGGGGAAAAATTATAATTGATTTTGATTCAGAGTCCTTCCATATTCTCCCATACGTAGATATCTATACTTATGTTTACCTTTATGCATGAAATCATTCCGTATGTATCCCCTTCTCTAAATTTACATGTGTACTTGCCACTAATTACTTGTAGATGATCTCGTGAGTTCAGGTGTGAACACTATGCCAACAAGAACTTGTGTCAAGAAGTAGGAGCAGGCCCAGCACCCTTACTTATATGTATGTATGGATGTATGCATGTACATATGTATCGTGTATGTATGCTTGGAGTAGTAACAGAACTAAACGGTAGACAGTTACTTATTATACCTATTACTGCCTTTTACAGACTATGGAATACATAAAGTATAGACTTTCATACTTTACCAATACTATATATAAAATGAGCATCGAACCCTGCACATAAGTTTAACATGAAATAATATAAACAAGCTTTAATGTTTTTAGCCTTTTACGTAAAAAAAAATACAGCGACACATGAAGTCAACCCCTGCCATGTACCAACAAATTTCATTGACCATACTGCCCAGGTTATACTTGAATTTTGTTTGGGTAACGTGTCATTTACCTCCTCGTCGGACGTCACTCTAAATTACCCAATTTATAAAGAGATAAACTAACCTACCCTCATACTAATGAACCGCACCCTTTCTTCTTCTCACTTTTCTACATCCAGTTTGCTACAAATTATTAGACGAAATATCCCCTTACAATCTAAACTAAACGTCTTTTCACAAGCTATATACCCTAAAATCATAACAACATCATCAGAGACACAAACTCACACACACACACACACAGGCACAGACACACTCAGCTACTTACACATTCCAGTACAGTACATACCAGACATTGTTTCTCAATTCTCAATAGGTACTGTGCCTAGACCCCTATACTCTATTAATATATGAGTATAAGTGCATAAGTCTAAATGCCAATTACGCTTCTACTATCCACCACACATCCAACTTGCAAGTACAATTTATCCCTCCATTTATCATTTTTAAATAAAATTTTTATATTTTATGTCCGAAGGAAAATGAAACCGTACATGGGAAGACAATTTAAATGACATTAAACAATTTGAATGAAGTCAATTAGTATACAAGAGCTGTACTCCCCTTATTTACTGTCCATACATGACGTATAGAGTTTTAGAGCTGGTAGGGTCAAAGGGACGATTTACAGCCTTATGGTTTCTATAAAACAGTGGTAATTTTTTATGTGACAAGCGTCTCATTACGGTGACGCTCTCGAGAAGTCAAATGGGATACCATTGCATAATTTTGTCAATCAGTGGCACTTAAAAACCAAATCTTGTGCCTATCAGTCCTGACTTCTCACACTTCCAATTAAGAGTGGGTCGTGTGTTCTCAGTGTGTACGTACCATTGAGAGGGACTCCAATGGGATACTTTTACTATCACTTATTAAAAAAAACATTTGAGAAAAACTGCAGTTGTGATAGGATAGTCGTCATACTTTGTATAATAGCTTTTAGATTGCTACTTATAGGGGGCAAAAGTTCAGTAGTGACTTGCCTACCGTCCAACACCGTCCGTACATATTAACATACATAGTAGATACTATACCCCATATGTTCTCCAACGTTTATGCACACTTTCCTATTCCGACTTTGGACTTGTCAAGGGGATATCCTCATTTCGTGCTACAGTACAAGTTATCTAAACAGGTAAGAAACCTTACAGACGTACAAATTATATACAATGGGATATTAGTATATACAACCCTTATTGCACATTATGATGATATTATTACCATCAGAGGAATTTGTAGACTTGTGGGATATGGATTCTGCTATCTCTGTACCGGTCCTATATGTACTGTCTAGGAGACTTTATTATACAATTATGTATGCAGGCGGACATAACAATTACAATTTTGTGAGATAGGGAAAAAGACGCTAGTTTAGGAGATAGCTGTAACAAGTTTATATAATTATATATGTAGATATACGTCAATTGCATGAGTAAATATGAGGCTCTACAGGTAGAGCGCCTGCATAAGGGTGTAGGATTTCCCTCTGTGATAAGTTTGTTAATGTGAGATTTTTACTGTGCACTGGTAGTAAAATGTAATTTGTGATTTTGATACCATTGTATACTGTACTGTACTGGGGGGACTGTGTCTACTGGGAAGAATTCTCCGACTGTTATATCATTTCATGTCCCTGTCTTCCATGGATATGATGATAATCACTGCTTGCACTCACACATCTGTGTGTACAGGACCACAATGGATGCTGCGGACTAGAAGTTATGCACATGAGCACACTCTGATAATAAGTACATGTTGCCGAGAACAAATGTAAATTCTTTATAATTAAGCATTACACAGGGAGTTAGAGGACCGTTGGTGTGTATATACACGAATTGAAGTCAAGTTCATCTGACGTTAATCGTCCAAGTATCCACGTTGTTTTCTATGCATTTTTAATAGGTTTTGTCCCTCTCTCAAGTGAACACTTAATGTAATCAATGAAAATTACTCGACTATGTATATTGTGTGCATACACTGGACGTCCCAGTGCACTGTTGCAATAATGAAATGATCATGAATTTTTACCTTTTATTATTATTGTCATCAATGGTGAATTGTTCTAGTAAAACTATACACACACACAAACACACACACATACATACATACACACACACACACACCATATTTGTGTTCCCCACATAGAGTCATACATGAGCAAACTATTCAACATTGTTTTATTCTTGTTCTACAGGTTATGCTACATTGCATCCTTTTCTTTTTTTCACATCTTCGACCAACTATGAAGACTGACCGATAACAATGAAGGAAATCATCGGCAAGAAAATCCAACCGGATGAGAAGACAGAGAGAGGTATCTTTGAGCCTAATCCTTATCTGTGTGGCCCTATTATTACGTAAGCTAAACCTTACATTCAAAGTAGTATTGTATTGTGATTGTGATTGTGAAGCACGTTGTCGTGCCAGCGGTGTTTATATAGCACTAATGGTAGTATTTATTCTAGAAACTGTCACTATCTCAAGTTTAATTTATAAGGGTGATCTAATTCCAAAGGAGGAAAAAAAATAAGTTCCTTTTTTCCCCACCACTCTCCTCAACGAGTCGGTCGTGACGAGATATTTAGGCTTTCTATAAGATCACTTCTTTTTCTACAGTATGTTTAAATCCTATTTTTTCTACTCCAACCCTATATAATGCTCGGCTATGGATTTACAAAGGAATCAATTGAAAGAAAAAAAAATCTTTCGAAAGCTTTTATAAAGCCGTAAGATTACAGACACAAGTCTGACATTGAAATTTTGACTCATATTTCCTTACTTTTTGCAGTGCTATGGGTTTCGGAAAAGTGGACTTTTTTCAACCCTTATAACTACAGGTAAAGTATTGCATGAGATAGTTATCCCCAAGGGTTGCTCTTATAATTTTTGCCACAATAATAATTTTTTATGAAACATGATGAGAACATAATATACTTAATAATAATGTTCTTCATAAACATGTTGGTGTGTAATTTGTAGGCAAAAAATAATTAGAGCACTTTTTGTACTAATTTTTAAAACTATCAAAGATGGATATGTAACAGTTTAGTTATTTTTTTTATATATATCTATATGTCAAAGTAAATATAAGAGTGAAACTCTGATGCAAGGGATTTGAACCATAAATAAAAAAAAATCCAACTTAGCAAAACTTTTTGGGAGATCTCTGATGGTATCTGAGAGGAGATAAGTGAGCTGATGATTTATCTTGTTCCTGTAAACTAATGTGTACCACATGTGTGTAACTAACCCTAAAAGCTGATTATAATTTTTTGTCGTCACGCTGGCTCTACCTATCAAAAGGTAAGAACAATCTGGAAATTGTGTAGAGCATGAAATACTGTATAGATAAAAGTGTAGGTACGTACTTCTTTTGGTGGATTTGGTACTGCCGATAGCATAGGAGTCAATTTCTCTTGCAATTTCTTTGGCCGCAGCATAATGGTCCGCAATGCCACCAAATGGAGATCGTCCATTGACAACATTGCCACGGGGTGTTCGAGGTCTTACGGGTGAGTCCTGCTGACTGGCTGAGGAGGACTCGGACCTTTCGTCATTCTCATGATCCCCATCATCATCATCTTCAGTCCGGCCGGAGCCGTCTTTGTTAGAGTTAGCAGGGCGGGGTTGTTCCTCTAAAGACCGGTTGGGGGACAAACCACTTTTGATGGGTCGATTTTTTTTCATGGAATTAGAGAATGCTTCCAAATCTGGAGCGTCTTTATTTTCTTCTAACTCATTTTCGCTACTACTAGTATTAATAGTACTCCCACGATTATTACTACTACCCTTACTACCAGATGAGCCCGCTCGAGCCCTTCGGTTATTAAAATCTGACACTAAGGAGAATTTCCTCGTTCCCCAATTGCCATTTATATGCTCGAACTGATCCTCTTGGCTAGTCATTTGCAAAAGGGAGTCCGTCACGATGGAGTCATGGTCAACGGAGTTCTTCCTAACTGGCACATGCAAGTTACCCTCCACGAGGTAGTCTACCCGCTCGGAGAAAGTAACCGAGGGTTTCCTCCCTAATTTCTTATGCTCTCCGAAATTCTTGGCAGCGGCTAAATGTCCAGGTTGATTTCTCAGCCCTCCGGAGGGTCCGATCCGAATGGACTGAACATATTTGGGATTCTTTTGGATTACATGACCCAATCCAACAGAGTCCTCAGTGTTGTTGACACCGGTTCTTTGAGGCACAGGCATGGCATTAACTCGGAATGGTCCGTTTGAACTTTTGTTACCACTGGTGATATTCTCACTCAGTCCGTGGGATTCTTCAATGGGGCTCAATGGTCTCCTGGGGACAGAGACGGCAATACTTTTCACGTAGTTGAGGTTCTGCTGTAAAATCTGCAAAACTGGGTGACCATCTGGACCTACTAGGGCGGCTTCGTGATGAATCACAAAATCTTCACTGTCACGAAATAAGTGAGGAGGGTTGGGTGATAGGGCATTGGAATTGCGGCCAGGGGCATCTGCTTTGGTCGGAGCGGCTTCACTGAGCGTACTTGTCAGGACCACTGTTTGTTGTTGGTACTTGGGTGAACCCGGGATGTCATCATCACTTGGGCCACTGTCATAGCCAGAGCTCCCGGAATTATTCCCAGGGGAGAATACACTTTTGGGATCCTCTTCTTCAAATAGAGGGTTCACTCTGTCAATTCAAATATTTATTAGTAAGAAAATTCATAAAATCATAAATCAAAATGACCTATACTATGTAAATTCCCTATTCTTCTATAGCATCTCTCATATGTAACTATACTTTTACAAATCTATGGAAATCGTCTCAGTCTCATGAGCATTCTGTTGCAGGATAGGCAATTATAGAAGAGGCTGATGAACACATATGTATAAGACAAGATGCCCACGTAAATCTTCAGAGGGGGGAGGGGAAGAGACAGAGAGAGAGAGAGAGAGAGATGGAAACATGAATTTTTACCAATCATTTTTACATAAAGCTGTACAAGTCCTAGTATAAGAATGGGACATTTAACAGAGAGAGAGAGAGAGAGAGAGAGAGAGAGAGAGATGGAGACGGCACAGTGAATCCGAAGGCTGTACGCCATCCTTTTCCAAGGCAAATGCACCAATATATTATGACTTCTTCGCATCACATACCTTTTAAACTTTTGTTAAGGTAAATATACAACGGCGCTCTAGCATGAAAAGCTTTTTATTCAAAACCACAATATCCCTCTGAATATTGTATTACGAGGAGCCTGCACACAGTCAGAATGGCAAAAAGACCTACAATGGGGGGATACTTATCAATGAAATGAACATCTATTAATGACGACAGTAACAATGCAAAACTATATTAAACTTGTTACTCAAGTACTATTTTGTACGACAAGGAATAAAAGTCAAAGGAAACAAAGGAGAAAACCATGGTCTAGATCCAGAGTTTCCCCTAACAATTCCAACAATAAACAAGTGCTAATTACATGAATTTAGCTTGTCAAATATCCCATCCTCATTAATTACAGCCTCCCCCTTGTGTGGGACACACACACACACACACACAGCAGTTCAGCAATGATAATAACTCCACAAGAACAATTTTAATTCACTTGTTCTCTTGTTACTGTAGGTTACTCCCATAATTTACAGGGACTATGTGGACTGCCTACAAACATATATCTGGATTTATAAACATATGTATGCCTGTAATATTAGGACCAACGACGTCTAAAATAATGGTGGAGTCCTCAAATGATATTAGTTTTTGTGTGTGTGTGTGACAAACCTGCTAACGGCGTAGATTTCATTGGATTTATTCTTGGACTTTTTGACGTTTGGGTGGACTTGGATAGTAGCCAAGGGGTCATCTGTTATCTTGTCAGTTGACATTGCCCCTTGTCCATGCATTGGCTTCTGTTTTAACCATTTCAGCATTTTTGGTTCCTTGGAACAATGTTAAAGAAGTCTCTTAAAAGCACGCAGTCATCAGTAGTGGGGCTAACCTCCGGGAGTTGTACTCATCCACCTGAATGACCAAGTATGTTCTTATTGTGGGGACTCTTCTTGATGACACAATAGTAGCTTGCAGTTGACTGTCTCCAACTTGTGAGCCTGTCAAGTCAAATAGAAAAGACACATTAAAAGTTTGGACAAGTCACCACCTTGATGCGACACTAAAAACGAACAATAATTCACCATTGGGACCATTCCTCAATTCACGGTGTATTTTACTCTCAACAGACACACACACAAACACACATGGACATTAATCTAATGATGTAGCATTCAAGTAATTTTAATTGTCAGACCCAAACACTCACAAATATCCCAACTTGAATTTCAAATTGAGTCAAAGTCAAAAACCCACGGAATCTCAAAGAGTTTGTTTTCCTATGTATGTAGTAAATAATCACTCTCACCTACAGACATTTACATATTACACATATCCTCCTCTCCTGGGATAATTAGTACAGGATACTTCATACATTCCTCCTAATACATTGTAGAGGAGATACTTCCCTTCAGGAACTTCCAATTATGAATAAGTGAAGAGTACGTATGTATATTTGTAAGCAAGTGTACTGTATTTAGTAGTTGAACGAGCGGCTCATACTTGAGAATTCATAAACATCACATAAATTCATATGGAATATGGCATCGTACGCAAATAATTACATGGTAACGGTCTGAAAGTTACGCAACGCCGTTACCCTCAACTTGGAATTCCTCATAGTAATTTTGTCTTGATTTTTATGTTATATTCGACATGATCTCGCATAAATTTATTCAAGCACACACGCTTAGCTTTTATTTCCTTTCATTCCCAATTATTACCATATGTTGGAACTCATGTCGCTTTCAACCAGACTCAAATTAAAATTCGCTTGTTTTAATGACTTATAATACCATCATATGGCAATGACCATAGTAATGGACGTACATGGAGCTAACAATAAGCACCTGCCCCTTGTACCTTTAAAACTGATCATTGTTTTTTTTTTTTTGGTATCCATACCCCATCCTAGCCCTAGTCCCCGTTGGACGATAGGAAATTCCCATTAATCTTAGGAAGTATATAGATACTTAAGTATGAGCATCTATACACACTCTCATTTTCATATTTACTCCCACTATTGTACGATCCGCTCTTCAAATTGAAAAGACTTATTATTTACAAGGAACAGTTAGGATGAAGTTTCTATGGGCAGTTTTAGTATCCGCTGTTACAATAAAGATTCAAGGAACAAATATACAACCTGATGGCTACAAAGGAGGAAAAACATGGAGTCTGGCCCACACACTCACTGGTAATAAGGAAAAAGAATTGAGTAACCGATGTTGTTATAAATACTAATAGCTTTTTAAGATGACAGGGTCGCTCGTTAAAGAGTCAGGGATCAAGTTGAAGCATTTTACTGGTAATCATTCCATGGAAAAGTGTATATTCTCTCAAGGGGTAGTATTGTATCCATGTACAGTACTACAGTATATTAAGAGGAACACTAGCAAAATACTAATCCTGCGGTGGCTATTACCAACGACCCCATCTCTCTTGAAAGATAGGCCATTGAAATGATCTTGGTGGTCATGAAGTGAATCTGAATCACGTATTTTATGAGTCTTTCCACTTGCTATTTCTGTCTGATGTTATGATTCCATAGCCCGATAGGATGACGATAATGGCCTGGATTTTATCATTGTTCAGGAGATTACACGTGCTTCCCAGGTATGTCACGTAACGTCGAGTCTACACACACGGCTCCCTTTCAACAACAGCATGTAAGTACATAAATATCCCTGTATATGTACATACATACAATGAGCATACAGATTCTATTAAGAGCTTAAAGCCCCAGCAGCAAGAACATAATTCGTATGTGCATTACTGCACTCACTCCACCGTCAAATCATCCAAGAATTCCAATTACCTCCTTTGGAGACAGACCCTACATAATTGTGAGTATCCTTATAGACACGCGCTCAGAAAATACTTCTAAGTATCTTTGACTATCGTACGACTAACTTCCTTCATCCTGTCTCTTGAATATTTGTTTGCTTAAGCTATTATATCATATTTACGGTACGTACATATGTACGTACTGTAGCCGTGTGTAGCGGCGCTCAGGATAATTTCCATAATTTCTCCTCACTTTTCCCCCTTTCTGCTCTCAACTGTGTACTAATAACTGAAAACAGAGCTATTATAATTTAGCACGCATGAGGACTACTAAATATAAGTACTGTTAGTATTTACACTCAGAGTTTCCCAAACAGACAAACATGAGTCTCGTACTTATACAGCTGCCAAGAACAAGCAGATACTACAAACTACAAATGTAACGTGCTATAAATACTGAAAAGTTACAGTAAGCTATCTACTACTGGTTTTAATTATCACAAGAAACAATAACTCCTCATAGCTTGGGCTTTCTATATAATTATGTGTAAATAATTTTACAGTTAATTTCACATTTTTACGGAATGGCACAGTCCTTACTTTCAATTTCTTTTTGCAAAAATTCCATTCCATATTTGTCAGTTTTACTTTTCACAATTTTACAGACATTCCAAAAAATTATGACGTTTTTACTATACAGTAAGGGAATCACTCCACAGTACCGTATCTACATGTGTGTGTGTGGGGGCTAGCACTTACAAAAGTCCTGCTGCTCAACACTTGGAATTTATAATCTACTACTTAGCGTGTGTAAACATTCGGGAAACAAGTCACAGTAATCTTGACTTACACGGCCGGCAGCTTGAATGAAATCCTTGCAAATTGTATATCTGACAGCGGCTTTTTATTTTGGCACGGAAAGTTAACAGCAAGCCATTCATTGACAGTGGAATGTTAGGAGTAATGGTAGAAAAAAAATTAAACCCGCAATAATAATAACAATAATAATGGATGTGGAGAACAACCTGAAACTATCTATTTGGTGTGAGGAATTACGGCTGTTTGCAAAGCAGAAAATTATTTGGCACAGCCAGTCAAAAATTGACAGGCACGTTGAAGGATGACGAGAATCATTACATGGCTATTATCAATTGTCGTAGCATGACATGGAACTTACATATATACTCAACTGTAAGGGGATATGTGTACAGTTAGCTACAGACCGTCCATAGTCATAGATATATCGCTCCTCCGTTAATTTTAATGTGCCAAAAGGCTACTAAAGATTCTTTCGGCATAGGAGGATATCTGTTTTTTTTTTGAGTAAACTGTTACTATCAATTTCATGAAATTGTTTAAGGAAAAGTGCTTACTTTTATGCATAAAACCTCTACCGGCAGTATTGGAGACCCAACTGTCCTTTACTCAGCAAGCATTTACTCTGTAATAGGGATTGCGTGTCTTCTCAAATTATTTATCCCACAAGAACTTCCATTGACTCCTGCACGACTCACTGTAATGTTCTGTTACGCGTTCCGCGAATCAAACTCAATCAAGACATTCAGGCTTTAAACAGACTCCTTTACATTTGAAAGTCCATCTGGTCAATGACGACTGAAACTAATTTGCTAGATATGAATGCTCAATTGATTGTTCGCAGTTTAATTGTTATAACTAACTATTTCTACACTCAATGCTCAAACAGCCCCCTTCAAATACAAACAGTAGAGTAACGTCACTACAACTGCGGCGAGAGTGTAGAGATTACACAGCCGGAGAGAATCAAACCAAAAATATTACAAAACTTTACACGTCAATGGAGTTGCACTTGCAATCAGTAGTTTAAGACCGAACTCATCCGTGAGAAGTCTGAGGAGAGACTAAAGGAAATCCCAGATTTGGAAATGATGGAAATTGAAATAGGTTCTTTACACTGTGGAACAATAACTTGGGAGTAAATATGGCAGCAATCAAATAACTTGTTAAAAATGTCTTTAAAATGTAAACCTATAAGTAGTAATGTGTGTAGATACGTGTATGTAGTAGTAGAGTGAGCAGCCCCACGAGGAAATTATTTTATGACCCTCCCGACTAGCCCAACTCTTCAATTCCCATCACCTCTAAGAAAAATACCCACAAACACAAAAGCTGTATATAAATCGTCAATAACACAAAGCCATATCGGTAGACACCTAACTGGAATCAGGAGATTAAATCTATTGTACGGAGAGAAAAACTGTGAGGTGAAGAAGTTAATCCATAAAAACGCGACAAGGGGTGATTCAACCGTGTACAAGTGATACAAGATTAATTTCTCATTTTTTTTCTCTCTCTCTCTCTGTCTCTGTCTCTCTATCTCTTTTTCTCTCTCTCTCTCTCCCGTCTAAAAACTCTTGGCCATAATGGGTGCTAGTAATTTTGGTGGACGTAGGTTGATAGGAATTAATTGAGTATCCACCTTTTGTACCGATGTGTGTGTACAAGTAATAAGTAAATGAGTTCATTCAGACGGCTGACATCACTATGATCCGTGGTCCGTGTAATAACTTGACCTGTTCTTATTGCGAGCAGGCGCCAATAACTTTCTTTAAGTATATCATGAAATAATCACTTGTACCTTTTAATTCTCTGCCAAAGTATAGATACACCATGTACATAGCTTACTGCTGAGAACACTGTTCCCAGAACAGAATATAGATACAAGGTATTATACAATTTTTTTCTCTGTCTAGAGATATCTACATATATGTAGATACATAAGTATGTTCTCACTCAGGAAAAAAAAAACTTGGGAGTTTGTTGACAGTCGACTTACTGCCAAGCTAGTTTATTAAAAAATATCCACGGGGGTAGATGCCGTGCTCTCTGTCATTAATCTGTATAGGAAACATGAGGCATTAGTCCGGATTAGGACCTGTACGGTCATTGTTTGATGGGATTTACAACGTATCAGCATTACGGTAAGTACCTCTTGTGAACTGGGGGTACAGTATAAGTATCTATCTCCTATACCTCTCTAATTGTAAGATAATGATGACCACTGCATGGGGTGGCCCTATACACACCTTCACAGAATTAGTCAAAGGAAGAATTGGAATTCAACAAGCTACCTGACATTAACCCTGTATTTTTTTTCCTGTATTATTATTCCCAATCGTGTCTTTAAATAGGTGCGTCAAAGTTGCGTGCTTAACATCTTAATGCTCGGCATACTGCCATGACTTACGTTACGACTGGAACTAATCCAACCAAAAAAAAAAAATTATATGGACGGTCAAAGGCATCGGTATTAAATCCTAATATGAAATCTGTAGTCTAATATACACACAAAATGTAATCACAAGGGTTGTGTAAATGCACAGTGTTTGTTGTATATATCCCTCAAGTGGTAAGTACCGCTTCTTATTACAGTTCTGACTGTGAAGATACTAGCCGTCTCTGGGACTGTTTACAATAATAAGAATGTTAGTGCATCCGACCTGGCGTACGTGCATCTTCGAGAGTAAACACATTCCTAAAGGATTTCCTTGCAAGTTATTAGAATACAATGTATTGTCATGCAGTGCAATTCATTCACTTTTGACTTATGGCAGCATCCTCCCTGGAAGATTAAGTGCCATTTATTAGCCTTTAGCCCACTTTTTTATGGCTTTACTTCACTGAGAGAGGAGTCCATGTGCTGTTTTCTGTACAGTCACAGTCCAAGTCATTATTTATGTAATTCCGTAGGTATAGACGGTCAGATAGATATATCAAGACTCTACAAAAAAATAACTCACAGAGTCATATGTATCATGGAACAGATGCCATGCCAAAAAAAACAGTTGGGATCATATACCAAGACACTATATGTATCTACCAAATATGATTATCTAATTTTCTCGAAACTGTCCAGCGGCTACGGAATATTATTTCATCTCCGTAATATAATTTCCAAGAAAAAAAAAATCTCAAGGTAATTCAAGGTTCAAAACCTTAACTGTCAACAACGCTGTAATCTTGTAATCATAAAGTGTTTACGTTACTTATCATCCAGTGAATAAATGCCCCGTGACAGTTTCCCATTAATTTGGCCCATGTGCTGAAACTAAATCATAACATCAAGTTTTTTCCCCCTTTCCTCTCTGCTACTAAATGGGATTCCCTTCTTTGAATGGAAAAGTGACGGAAACTATTACCTTAGCTATTATTGACAGTTAAATAACAGCTTCATGTGTTTGTACACACATACACACTCTCACACACACACTCTCGTTTACGCACATTAACCTTTATTTTAATACCTACGATTATGCTTACAACCTACTATTTTCTAAAGTGGAAAAGTGCTAGTGTCTTTAGAATCTGATCTTTGATATGGGCCGGGGTGCTATTGTACATACAGAAAAATATAGATAATTTTCAAAATAGAAATATATGGAAGGAATAAAGGTTTAGGATAAAAATAAATAAGTACATACATACATATGTTTTTGTAAATTCAGGGTTACTTTTGTCTTACGAGGGAATTTCATTTCGGAAAAAAAAATGAGCGGTGCTGAAACCCTAAATTGAATTAAATAATTATCATGTCCATATCGTTGTGACTAAAAGTTACCAGCGATACAGCAAGGAGGTTCATTGGTATGCGCTGAAGGTTCCCACCACGTAATGTACATACATATGTGCCTCCGTCCCCATGCATATTTAATGCAGGGGTCGTTATTTCAGAGAAAAACACAGCATGATGCGTTCTATAACCTCGTATAATTGGCAATTCCTACAACTGTACAGTATATACTTTAGAATTTAAAGCAGGTAAACAAAGAAACCCTGAGTTGTTTACAACAATTTCCCCTTTTAACTATGTATGTACATACCTACGTATGAAGTGCGGACTCCATGATAGGTAGTGCCATGGTAACTTATGTAGTGTTCTAGCCGCCTGGGCCCCTCACTCTAGTACTCTTATTGTCAGGCCTAATAATTGTAAGTTCAGGTATAAGTGAGGTAGTACAGATAGTAGTAGTAGCAAGTGCTATTTTTTTTAAGCCTATGAACCAACTCCTGGTTATACGTGGAGCATTCCAATTCCAGGCTCTCCCGTGACACAGAGCTATTGAAAAGCAATTTAAATCTTGTTTAGTTCCATCCTCGTAAGCATTAACAATGGAAATTAGTTTAGCCAAACTTGGGCCGCTAAATCGATTGCTCATTACGAGTCCAAATTGATTTAATTATTGTGCATGCTCATAATAACAATGCTAATTGTCCTGGCTTGGCGCTTGGCTTCATTCACACCCGCCGTGCTCAGTCAACTTGAGGAACTACATACAACATACAGGCTCTACCTCTGTACGTGTCCCACTAATTAGCAACAATTTAAGGTAACAGGCAATCACTGGAAAATGAAATTTGTCTTGTAATTGATACCTTGTAAATTGATACATCACATTCTGAGGCACACAAAGTCTCAATCACCATAAGGCTGAAATCTCTGTCTAAGAACAACAGTCAAGTCAAGGCACGCCTCAACGGAACCTCTGGCTCGGCATCGTTCCGAGAATCCACTAATGAGTATTACATTTTTCCCCGTTGGCAATCTCACTTACCTGTGCACATACAGTCCCTTGAGTCAATTCAGAACCCTTTGTAGGAAATTTGAGGGAAATTACACAGAACCTTTTGTAAATCCATGTTGCAAAACTGCGAATCCGTTTGCAAATACTATTTCACCCTAGTAGTAATGAAGCTACATAGGCAACAATTGGTTCAAAACTCAGGAGCATATATGTACATACATACATATGTATTTATATCTATATAATTATACACCGTGCTTCAAGATCTATTTACTGTCCCCAATATTAAATGAATGGGACAAGTATTGAGCTATTCCTACTCTTAGGCACAGTACTGTATATGTGTATACAGTTGGCTGTATCTACAGAAGCCACGTAGTCACATCCGTAATAAAGCAGGTAAGGAGAGGAAAAGTCAAAAAGTGGTAATACTGTAGGAGGGTTGGAAATAGAACCGTGACCAGGCCGTAAAATTACCGACTGGTAATTGATTAAAGTGCAGTTAAAGTATCTAATAATAAATAATGCGAACGTCAGGACATTCAGATTGGTAAAAGTCACAACCTTATTAGTTATTGTTATTGCCCAGTCATCGTAAGTTTGTGTATCACACTTGATGATTTTCAATGAGCTATTTTACATACACGAGCCAGCAGCCCGCAATATCCCATTATACTTGAGTCTACAGGGATGTGTATATCCTTACCAATGGGAAAATATGTAATTTCTTTTAAAAATATGATCAGTTCTCTGTAATGCATACATATTCTAAATATATCTATAGATATACTTACAATAATAATATCTATATTTGAAGTACTAGTCAAGAATGGACTACTACTTTAAGTTATGTCACTATTCAATAAAAGTCGAGGGCTAAGTTTCACAACTCTGAGATCAATAGTGTCCAATAGGTAGGAGCCTTTGTATTTACAGTAATAGATAACCTATAGCAAGTACGATTTCCTTAAAGAGTCGTATAAACTTGTGGTAAATTGTTATTATCATATATTTATAGTAATATGTATTGCTCTTCTCATAGTAGCAAAATTGACAATCTCTAACCTACGGCAATGTTTTGGATGTGTGTGTGTGTGTGTTCCTTTGAAGAAAAAAGAATCCGTATGGATTTATTCAGTTACTATTATACGCTTTTACTGATAGAGAGGCACGCGTCTCTCTCAATTACAATATCCCCTCAAGGGAAGTTTGGTCGTTGAAAATGTTGACATGACTGAACATTGATTGATTGAACTAACTGCTGAGCGAATAATTTTCCACGGATTTATTCACAGGAGAGGGCTTCATGTACTTACTGGTCTTTATCAGCCCATCAAAGAGAGGCATCTCAGTTGGGAGGATCAGCGTGATAACTCTATTACATAATTGCTTTGTTGTCCGCATGTTCTCCTGAAGGAGTATTTAGTCAACAGCACGGACACGGACTCACTAAACTATAAGTATCTATCTATATAATATGTTCATACGTGACGCTACAGCTCTTTTACAACGTTACAATTAACGGGACTCACATTACTGAAATTCTCACGTTTTAAAAATAAGCCCTGAAATTATTCTAAGTGCAAATTAATATCCTATTTAGCAGTTTCTAAATGGAGACTATACACACATAATCCTCCCTCCACCAAAACCCCAACATCAGAGTCACATACAAATTGTTTACTTTGAAATTGAAAAGTTTCCCTTTCATTTCCCACTTTATCATTTATACACGTCGAGTATGTCATGAAAAATGCATCACCGTTGAACTTGGAACACTTTCGATAACGTGACAAACTAGATCCATACAAAAGTCCATACAATATCAAGTTAACAATTAGTCCCTTGATAGATTTCCCAACCCCGTGAGCAAATTTATGCATTTTTCAATTATCACTGGTATCCATATGTGCCGCTATTGTTATCTCTCCACGACTCATCCTTAGTTAGCCATTCACAAGACCAAATTCTTCAAGAGATGGACATCCAAGTACTTACGCCATAGTCCATATAGCAATTGCTGATTTTTTTTTTGAATCATCCCTGTCAACTTTCTCATATGGATTTTAGCCTTTTATATTATTGTCGTAATGCTCACACTTGGGAATTAACCTGACACAAGTTCTAAATGCTCAATGCGATGTGCATCATTTGAGAATTGACTCACCCCCATGTAAGTATGTGCTTTTTTTTTTTTTGAAGGGATGCGTACTCTATGTGCAGTAGTGTTGAGTAAATAAGTACATAGGGACTTGTAAAGGAAAAGAAAAGTGTTACATTTTTATACACTATATGGCTCTTTCAACTCATATTTTGTCACGCTTGATTTTTTTCCCCTTGCTCCAAAGAAATATCTGTGCGTACTTATAGTTATTAGCATTTGATTACATAGCGTGTGCTGAAATTATAATAATGCTCTGCCCAGACTCGACTCCTGCGGTACAAAAAAAAAGCAACTCCTCACGTGTAATAGTAGGAAAGTTACCCACCCCGTCCAAAAGTAAAGCCTTTTTCTGTTACAGTACACACATTGATGCCTACACCCCTATAATACATACCTTACAGCATATGATTACATTAAGGAAGAAAGATTTTGAGAAGAATTAAAAGAAAAAAAAGGAAGGATAATCAGAAATGAAGCAATATCGCTCTGCTGAATTCTCTTGGAAGTCTGTCCCCCCTCAGAACCAATGAGGTGCATATATATAAATGGAGTTACTACATTGCCAACGATGAGCTTTGTTCTGCGAAAGTTTTACGACTCTTCAAAGGTAAGGTAGATACTTAAAGTGGAATCTTTATGAGAGGGATATTGCGGAAGATAAAAATGTGAATTATAATAAGCACTGATAAGGGTATGTACACACTGGGGTTGCATCTATCTAAGTACATGTGTTGATTGGACGTATGTATGTATCATTGATACATATCAAATGATTTCAGAGTCACATTCTAAGGAATTATGCACGTCCATGTTACAATTACTTAGGCCTAGTAAAGCACGTACATACATATGTATCTACATAGTACTAACCTCCTGGGAAGGGATTGGACAGTGGAGTCAGTGACACCAACACAACTCACAAGTTACCCTTCATTAGTCGAGCATGTAATCTTATGTCATTCTTTTCCTTATTTGACACCGTGGAATTCACCGAAACTGATTTGTCCGGTTTTTTAATGACTACAATCTCTTCTACTGTGTATCTATATCCTATATACTCAACCTATATGACACAAGAAGAAGAAGATACAGAGGCAAAGTACACAAGGAGAGAGAGATACCTCCCTCCCTCCCTCCCGTGGAACGTGCATATGTATGTAAGTCTGTAAGCATTGTAATGATTCTCTTCTTAATGACCCCATCTTTTTTTATAACTTCTCCTATTTTAGTCAACATGGCAAGATTTTAATTTCAAGTTTTAAATAGGGTTATGGAAGTCTTAATAAAAAGGGAGCTGGTTACGTTCTCTAAGTATCTACACGTCACAGGGGTTTTCAATTGGTACTGCGAACGAGCCATATACACCCTCATCCATGCCCTCAAGGGAACTTACGTAATCGCTATTTGTTAAGCCACTTACTTATTCATAGAGCAATTATTAAAATTTCGATTACACTCCTGAAAGCTTTGATTAGTAGAAGGAGCTAATGAAGAGAGGAATTTTTTCCAAGGGTTTGGGGTTTGTCAGGAGAGAAGAATTAAAATCTTATGTATTAAATTTCAACCCAAAAATGCCAATTTAATTTAAATGAGATCCAAGGCATTAGAATTATTAAAGCTGGAGTATGACAAGTACAGTCTGATGAAGGTAAGACCAATCGTAACTGCATCAGCGGACACTTCCAAAGCCAAATGAATAAAAATTCAAACGATAATTTTTATCGAGGTCTTCCCAACATTATTGCAATTGCATAATTATATATTGGTATAAACTATAGATATATATAATTCCTATAAATATCCAGTTTGGAATCTTATACATATCTATGTATGAACTCTGTGTGTAGCATTTAAAAGCATTTCTGGTTAAATACACTTTTAGCGAGTGTACACACAAGGGAAGAACTCCAAGGGACAATACTAGGTTCAAATCTCAATCAATAGATAGATAAATATTTAAAAGTAACAAATGAAAAGAGGGACGACGAAAAAAATCAAATACTTTCGTCCTTTCCTTCAGTTCTCAATTTTTGATTTATTTTCCATGGAAATGGTCCAATGATTGGGATTGGGATTACCCTTCTAGAAAAATGTAATCCTTAATGGGGATTTAATTCAAGGTACGTGATCTTGCAGGAATGCTTTGGAACATTTACAGCCCAGCGTACAGTATAGTGCATTACTTAGTAAATAAAGTGAGAATTGCATCATAATAAGGCTCAATCTTGAGGAACTATTCTAAGTTGGCGAAAGGGAAATCTCTGCCTAAAGAAACTCGTAAATCCCAATTTGAGTTGAAACTGAACCAGCACATTATCTCAATGATAACAATTTTAGCATATATTGATATTGAAGTGACAATGAAAAATTCGAATAAACCGACACAAATGAAACCACCAACACCAGAGGCCACCTTGACTATACACTCTAGTCAATGCTGTTTGTCGAGTCTGGTGTATATCCCCTCGGAATGTTATGGACATATACATAAACTTTGACGGAAAAAAAATTCATTGTTTCAGGAGTATTTCCAATGATAAATATCTATGTATCTGTGTTAGTAACTATAGATAGCTATAACTATACATAGATATACATATATGAAAACAAAATTCATGTGCACAGCTCTCGCTCATATATACTCTCAAGAATTAGATGTTTATATATTTGACAATCTTTGTGTCATATGGGGATTTGATTGTCCTCACCAAGGTTTGCCACAAAATTGAGGAATAAACTGCAAGTAGTGAGTGTGTGTGACTCAAGTTGTTGTTGAAAATTGTTATGGTAGCAGAGTAACTATATATGTAGGTCTACATGATCTTAAAAACTAATAATGAGGGAAGGAATGGGACACCAGAACGACTATTTATGGAAATATGTGTAAGATTCCTTCAATTCAGGAACAGTCATAAGGAGTTGTACTTAAGTAATCATTAAATCAAAGTATGGTGCGAGACACAGTAGCAGGCAGCAAAAGCTGTGTGCTATAAGCCAAAGTGAGCCTCAGTGTAGTGAGAGTGAGTGAGTGAGAGAGGGTCGAAGCAAGTTATTCTAAGATACATAATGACACAGAGATACAATCACAAGAATATTTTGGTCAATTAACCACAACACTACAAGGTTCCTTGACAAGTCATAGTCTGAAAAATATCAGAAATTGCCATGGTGCTTGTCACTGTGGCATTTCCCATTATTTATATTTTTTCCTCATTCCGGCCTCCCCACAACCATCCACTTTTTGACAGACTCAGAGTCAGCCCAACAAAGGAAAATACCTCTCAGGAATAAGCTCAACTGAGGAGTAGACACACTACGTACATACGTAAATATGAAAATGAAGAACCCATAAAATTCTGTATCACAAGCACCCATGCTGACAATAATTTTTGTATTAATCACTGCTTACTCATATCTTCAGGAGAATTTGCATCCCTTAAATATACAAACTCCAACTACGCCTTCTAGTAATCTTTGTTTTAAAAAACTAACTCCAACTCTGAAGAGGATGGAGACAAGCGTACGTAAACAGTTCAAAGTATTTAACAAAAAGACGATTCCATTTGGTCATTTCCTTATAGTCAAAATAGTTTTTTCATAAAATCCCTTCTTGACAGACATGGTCACTGTCAAAGAAATTGTGATGAAGCCTGAGGTAGGATGTGAGTAAGTACGTCCCTTGTTTTTGCTCCCCACATCATACATATGTATCTATCTGACTGCACGTGAGAAATAATGTTGAGCTATCGTAGCTTCAGCACCTCATATCAAGTATCTACTCTTTTGTTTTAACTCCCGGATGCAAACAAGGCACAACTTATGGATATCTATAGATATCTACACACACACAGCTCAAGCCTTTAAATATAAACTGTTACTTTACGACTCCTTTCCCAAGATAAATCTTGAGTGG
Source organism: Allacma fusca (assembly GCA_947179485.1). Lineage (NCBI taxonomy): Eukaryota > Metazoa > Arthropoda > Collembola > Symphypleona > Sminthuridae > Allacma > Allacma fusca. The sequence continues at coordinate 39,416,807 of OX359248.1, read as the reverse complement.
ACAGATTGATACACTCAGAGGCCGTGATCAACGTGGGGTGCGTTCGTACAGTACGTAGTCCAGCAAAAATTAACTCCTCAGAAGTATCTATCTATCTATCCATACATAATTATATGTATGTATGTATGTATGCCAAATGAACAAAAAATCCTGAAAGTTGTACAGCTATTTTGTATGTACATTCATGGAGAGGACAGGCCATGCAGGCGAAAAGGTTGCGAAAAGTTTTTGAGACATGGTAACTTGTTACAGTTTTTATGAGAATTTCTTTCAAGTCTGACACAGCGTCGTGTCTTTTTCTGATGCTCTTGGAGTTGTTTACCGTGTGTGAGAGCGCGCGGTCCTTATACTCCAATAATTCCACTGTTGACTTTTTCTCTCCATTTTTTTCATCCTTATTTGTCGATTGCACAACAAATTCCATGGGAGTTATTCATTGAGACTCTGGTTCAAGAGTCAGTCGGATAGGGGAGAAAAAACATTTCATGAACACCTTTCTTTCAGTAAAACAAAAAATCCTTTGGAATTGGTCTTACCCCAGTCAAGGCATCTGACATGTCTTCTGGGTAGCCTCAATAAAGTAGTAATTGGTCATGGATTGGTTTCCTTACAATATATTTAAAAAAAAATGTTGAGATATTCTTTATTCCATTTGAGAAACAAAAACAAAATTATTTGGGAAAAAATAGCCTTATATACTACAAGGAAATGATATGCAAACATATAGTTTCCATTTCAAGTGTGACAAGATTTATTCCTTAACAAATCCACACCTTTCAATTACTTCACTACTTCAATTATCTATACCAATGCCTTAGTTTAAATTTTGGTCATATCACGATTGAGCTGAAAAAGGTATAAAAAAATCGAATTACTCTACGGATTGAGTACAATTTTTTTTGGGGAAAAAAAATTATTCGCAAGGTATTAGTCATTTTTGAAATGTTACAGATCTCTGTGTGTAGTTACAGGTAGGAAATTCATTGAGGCTCGGCTTTCCCAAAACTATTTGAATCTCCTTCATCTTCAGAGAATTGCAATAATAAAGGAAATGGAAGAGACTATATTTTTCTCAGGGAAAAAAAGAAATCCCTCTCAGACAAATTATCTGGTAGAGATGTCAACGAAGATTACCATGTGGTTTTTTTATTTTCATAAGATTCGTGGAAAATCCTTGGACGTGGATTATACTTTTCGGAATCCAAGATAAATGACGTATCGAAAGGAATGACGATTACAATTATATTACTACTCTGTGTGGAAGGTACGTTGAACCGGAACTATTACATGTAAATGTTTCCTGCCAAGACAACTTCAATTCCATTATTCGTTCGTTGGCTATAGCCAGGAGATTTTCCTGGAACAATCTGCTGACGATCTGCCTCTCTCACACACACACACACACACAAAACTTAACTTAAAGGACGGGAAAATGATGCCATCGAGCATGGTGACTACAGAGCATTACTACCTACGTACGTGACATCAAGCTTTATGATATCATCATCAGTCACAATACCCTATGGACTCCACACTCGTGCCTACCCCATTATTAAGATAAATATAAAATTCAGGCTGTCCCTATCTACCTGCTCTACTACAATAATTATTATTACTGCTCCATAGAATCTAGGAGAATCAATCTCCGAGTCACTAAATAATGAACCCCAATTTTTTTCCCATCTACAAGTAAGTAACCACAAGAAAATATTTTGGGCACTGACGTAACAGTAATTATTATTAAAGTAGGACCATCGCAAAACCAACCGCAAAAACTTAATGTGTCCATTGTAATCTCCCAGTACGGAGGACATAATAAAATTTAAAATTGAAATCAGACACTCTGGAATGGAACTTCAAAAACTGACCTTGTACTCAACCGCACCGCATTGGCTGTCAGATATTTTCAATAAGTTCGGAAATTCTGAGCTCCTTCCAAAAAACTTTCCCACGATTGAGAGACTCACTCGTCTAAATCACCTTTTTCAAACTGATTGGTTTCTAGATTTGGAAGTGACTTCAGCCAAGTTAATTATTTAAAGGGATTTTTACTTTAGTATCTAAGTATATAATTTCCCCTAACTGACTGACCAGCCGCTTGACCACAGTAACAATAATTACTATTCCTGGAAACAAAGCAAATCTGGTACATTACATTGTTCCTAGTCCGAGATGGATGTAGCATAAAATCTCTTTTATGGCTATAAACAACCTCCGGTGATAAAGACACACTCTTCCCTCAGAAAATCATGTCCAGCAGTCCCTTACTCCAGCAAATTGATTTAGAAAAAAATTCCCATACATTCCCAAGGTACATACTTGCGTCAGCATTTCCGCACGTGCTATTTCTTTATGTAGAAGAAAATTTATATTTCTGGGGGAAAAAATGCAGTCTGCTCAACTAATAATTCACGGTTGTGTAGATAATAAAGTTTCACCAAGTCGTGATCCTTACATCACTCCATCCTGATGAAAATCGGGTTTTTAGAGAAAAAAATCCCTTCATAATTATTACCATCTCCAGGTCGGTCTCTCAACTCCTCACGTACATATATATTTTTGTTCACCTCAGTGGATCCAGTGTATGTAATTATAGGTATTGGAGCTGGTCTCCTCTCTAAGGATAATAATGAATGGACTGGGAAAGGAAGTTGCTCATGTCCAAGTTACAGTAACACAATTTCCAAGCTGAAGCTTCATGCTTCAAGTTATTATTCTCACTGTCGCGGAAAACGATTAACACTCAATGCGGCGTGCATAATATTTCCCAAGAGTGCAACTATCTACATACACAGGGACTTCTCCATGTGTTTTGCTCTTATCTATCAGATCCCCTCAGTGCAATTATCAGCTGTGTAATAAAAGGCTCATGCATCCACTCTCACGGCGATGGATTTACAAAAGTCGAAGTTTTTATTGAAAGGCACTCACTCACTCATCATAGGGCTTGAGAGCAACTACACAAGTTGTTATTTTTTGAGGGTAACAATAGAAACATAGACCAAAAAAAAATGGTCTGCAATTGTTCCTTAAAATCTATTCCTCAATATATGGGCAGACAATATGGCTCATTTTTTTTGTGTGTGTTATTCTGGTAGAAAAACCAATCATCATTATTATCTATAGGTTCCTTCACCATGCAATTTGTGGGGAACGAGTCGAACTTGTATGAGTCAAAGGTTCATATAGATATTTGATCAGTATAGACACAGATACACTTATCAATGGGATTCGTACTGTACGAGCGTAAAACAGAGCACGATCTACCTTTTAAATCAGAGCAGTAGATAGATACTACTATTTGCAAGGAACTCAACTCCTCGTTGTCGGTTATGTCGATCATGACCAAGTCTTGATTCTTGCAAATTAGTGGAATTATCATGTATCATCTTGTATCCCTTACCCAGCCCTATACCGTCATCCTCTATGCAGATGGATGAAAGAACAAAGATCTGAAAATCAATGCTCACTCGCACGGCTCTTAAGACGAGACTCGTAAGTATGAATTTATGTATACATAGAATGTATAAGCCCTGCTCCTACACTCTCAACTGTTACTGCTACTATCTGGCTAACCCAGTAACAAAGAAAGAGCTAATGAGCCTACATCCGCTACCTTGTTCGTATATATATCTACATTTAAGTATCTATCTACTAGTACTAATGCAGGGAACACTCTACGAAATATATTGGTAGCACAGAGCCCCGTGCACCAACAACAATTCCATAAACATGCAGACAATTAATTGTGATGGAATTACACGCCCTTGCTACAAATAATTACTGCAGATTTCTAGAGAAAAAATCCAAGCTTGAGACTAACTCCTTGTATACTTGTCAATTATTTTACACCAAAATCGTGCTCCCCAGACCTGTCAATAGAAAAAAATGCAGTGGTGGTAGTTAACGAAGCCATTACTTTCCTTTTCGTTCCAGCGTGCTTTATTCATAAATTATTAGCAAACCTAAGTTCCTGGAATGTGTCGCGTATACTTTCAACCAAATTAAGGGGAAAAGCCTTATTACCTATAGATAGATAAATATAAATAATCTGTAGTTTGTAGTATATTTATGTATCTATAGATAGATAGATAATTACTTATATGCACCACACCTAGAATCTCTTTCGATTTTCTATGTCATAATTGGGAGCTTTTCATGCTCAAAATTTCCACCCAAAAGTATTCCCCAAGTGTAAGTTCAGGCTCGGTAATAATCCTTAACAATCTACCAGATATTTACAGGATATATCATGCACAACGTATAATGAATGAGTAGAGACTTTTTTGAGAGAAAAACCCTCACAAAAACTTTGGGTAATTGAGAGAGCATTTGTTTGCGGAATGCAATCAGCCTGAGACAGGGGACAAAAAATTGAGGGATAGATTACAATTAATATTCATTAATGACGAGATGCTTTTAATTGTGACTCACTACATGTAGAATACAGATACGTGGCATGTGGGTTGAGGAATGGTCCGTCGGATCTAATTGTGAGTCGACACTCAGTCAGTCAGTCATTGTTAATGTGAGTAGTGTTAGCACTAATAGTAATATTGGGGTATAATTACCCCTTGTAAAAACTAATCCATAATAATTATTATAGCCGGCAGTCAAATCGAACATATGTTAGCTCCTAACTTAATAAATTTCAGCCACGATCCTTTGTGAACCTGGTTACTGAATTAACAATTGAAGTGTCCGTCTTTTAAAAAAAGGTTCTGCTCAAATCAATAATAATTATTACGAGGTTCTCGGCACTTCTATGGGAAAATTCACACTGTTCCTCGAAAGAACCAGTTGAACATTTTTAGATCCTTCCAATCAATTCCCCCATCTCTGTACATAGGTGTTTATGTCTCTATTATGTATATCCTGTGATAACTAATACTAAGGGGAATTTCAAGTGGGATCTTCTCTTGCACAAAGTTTAAAAAACAATAATAATTATTATTATTATTTCCTCACAAAAACTAGAAACTCTCTGAAGGCTGATTGGTAATAATGAAAGAGTTATGGTAGAGTTCTGCAAGACTGGAAATCAAATTGGGAAATATGCACACATGTATGTACAATTACAAAGGGGGAAATCTGTAATTATTTATTCCTAACTCAAAAATATTTTCACATTTTACCTCCCCATCTTTTACAGTTTAGTTTCTATCATGCATGGGAGGGGGGATCATGGCTAGGGTCTATACATGTACATAAATTGATTTTCAAGTTGAAAGTCATTAACTCACCAAAAATAAGCTATTGTTGATTGTTGGGAAATGAATTAATTTTAGGTTGAATTGCAATTGAGGATGTGAGAAGTGCATGTTGGAGGGAAAAATGAAAAGCCAAGTATCTATTAATTGGGGGGAGCTTTGCAAGTGCGAAGTTAATGAGATATTATCACTCAGAGTGCAGATGAGAATTACAGTCTGTACAAGGTGACAACAATGGCCCATTACGAGTATAGTTGGTTCTGTCCTACAGCACAGGAGCAATGACAAAGGTCAATGTAATGATGAATTATGATATACTGTACACATCGGACCACTACGTCTTGTCATGAAATCCCTATATTTATAGTAGTCAAAATTATTTTAGTGGAGGTATATGTATCTATGCACATCCTCTAGGTTTTCAACCCGTGACCAAATACAGATAGAGAAAGAGACCCATATGAGAATAAAAAAAAACTAATTCACTTGTGAGTCTCCATTCATTCATAATTTGAAGAGAGACGTTCAAGTAATTTGATTTCCATCCGAAAAAAAAGACGTAAAAAGGAAAAGTTTATTGTCAACGACTAATCGCTCCATGTACTTTTTAATCCGTCTCTGAATGTTAAGAGTGTAATTGGGCATGTATGTATTTGAAGGGGTAAGACTAGATACCAGAGAGTTTCGATTTTACAACGATGAGCCGTGTAATGATTATCTTTTTGGAATGTTTTTTGTACAAATAAAAGTGTTCCACTTAGAACAATGGCACAACTACAAATCACATTAATTACGGATAAGTAGTTTTGGCTACTTCACGTGAAAATCTTTTTGGGATGTACACTCTCTATATAGCGTTCTACTTACTCCCTGTACATATAGACACACAGGGACTCAGTCATATGTATGTACATATATAGAATCAAGTCAGTGCGTCTCTTAAAGAAATACCTTCCAATCACTGACACACACTTGGGAGATATGCCGTATAATTATATGTAGATACATATATATATAATTACATATACTGCTTTAATTGAACCCACACTTGAACAGCACCTTTGGAATCATTCATTAAACCTCATCATGATTTGCTTGTTGCAAAATGCAGTTAAAAATTCCTGACACTCAAAAGTTTTGATGAGTTCAAAAGCTTGATAGGAGGATCCTGAAAATTTTTACAGGGACAGACAATCCATAGATAGTTAGAGCAATGTACTTATATACAAGAGAACCCTTCCAAACTCTCTTCGCGTCAATAATAATGGGATTGGAGGGTTGGGGAGAAGAAGTCCTAAGATAAGAAAAGTGCGTTCATGTGATTATCCACCTTCATGTCATGGGATTGACAGTGTGTAACCGTAGTTAGGTGGTTTCGTCGTCTTCAGCAGACACTTATTCTGAAACCAGCCTCTATATACATACATGGGTCTACTGTAACTATGTACGTACATACGTACGGATACTCTTCCCAACTCTTGATTTTTTATGAGATTGTTTTTATTTGCAGAAGTAACTAGCAACGAAAATAAGCCTGACGAGATCGAGAGCTACAATTTATATGCTCATCCATAGGCATCCACGCATGTAGCTCTCACATAGCTCTCACAACATACAAACATCTGAATGCATTATAGGAGTATCATAGTACATAGGGGCAAAAGAGACATTCATCGGAGGATCTGCTCCAGTAATAAGAAATAATTACTCGTTTTGTAGCACACAAACACACACACACACACACACACACACACACACACACACACACACACACACACACTCACACTCACAATACCAACTCTTTCCCTAATTTTTCAACAATTACACATACACAGAGAACATGTCTTCAGGACTTACTAAACACCTAGTACTATTATAACAATATGCAACCCTATACTTACTATAGGTACGTCTCTTGTAAATCCCATATGAACAGGGTCTTGAAACATAATCTGTAGGTATTTCTTTGAGTTTAGTTTCTCAGAAGTTTCTATAAATTTTAAAGCCTACCTTCGCCTAATTGCTAACAGGTATAAGCAGACAGTCCGACATGGTAGCAACTACCAACAATTACAAAGAGTCAAGCTTAACTATCGACTCTTGCAAATCCATAGGGACGTATAGATACTGTAGAGAACCTTATAGACAATTCCCAAACAACCTTAATGGAAATCCTCACGACTGTTCCTTATAAACTTGAGTATTTTTCCTTTCAATGTCTTTAAATTCAATTTACGATTTCTGTTTTCTGCATTTACACAAACATGTATTTATTTATTATAAATTTGTATAGGGATACACTCAAGGGGCTACACATAATTAAACGTATCGTTGACTATACTTACATACAGTATACTCTTGTCTAAACTCAAACTCTGTCAGGCTAACTCTGAAGCCTACATGGATCAAAGCCAAAGGAAATTTCTGATTGCTAACTTTTACAGCCGCTAATTTCTCAAGTACACGATACTGTTTTAGATTACAACTCAAAGATTATGAAGATTTCAGCGTCAGACTTGACGCTTTTAGAGGATTAGGCCCTAATTCCTACAGTTGCGGTACATTCTGTATGGGCTCATACATATCCCACACAGTACATATGTAAATACATACACTACAACTTTAGACACAGGAGTACTAAACTTGTGGCAAGAGAAGTTTCATCAGGGTTGATCTTTTAGGAGATATCATGCAAACTACCAAAGGAGCCTTTGAAAGTTCCTGTGTATACATGGTGTATAAAATTTCAAACAGAAAATGCCGAAAGATATACTGAATAGTACATATACAATGTAAAGGCGGAATGTTCATAGATTGATACTTGTATATATCTAGTATGCAGACATTAGCAGGTGCGGTAGAAATTCGTGGCATAATTACAATGGACTCATTTGATATTTGTTTTCACTGTTGTCTATGCATCTCTGTGAATATACTGTGTGGTAGTAATCGGATAAAAAGGATGAAAGTAAGATACTACTCAGTCAGTAGTGTATGGAGACTCCTTTTTCGAAAATGAAATGGATAAGTAAATACTGTAAAAGAAAATAAATAGTGACTTGCACCGACAGACAGAAAGCTGAGTCTTTTCATAAAAATGCACCAGAATATAATTGGGAAGTTTACATTAACTCCGTCTCACGTGCATCTCTCTTGTCTGATTAAATTTAGGAGTGTCATTGTGGCCACATACATGTCACATGTACCACACGGGAATCTTGGTGAAGGCACCATTGTACCATGTCACTTGTCACATGCTTCCTTTGAGTGAGTAATTGGAAATCAGGAACGCTGGCGATGAATAAAATTCATCATATAGGGTTTTCTTACGCTCGCTTTTACTTTTTATTATTAGCTCCTGTACCTTTTGTCTCCTTAAAAGAGCTAACGCTGAGCAGAGACAATCAAAAGGAGAGTTGACCTTTGCACGGAAGGAGGACAGAATTAGTGACAATCTTTGACTTCGTAGTCTTAATTCCTGTTCAAGAGGTTCAAGTTAACTTGAGGTAACAACAATAATAATTATTATTGTCTTATCTCAAGAGATGAAGTTTCTTCCTTGAGAGTTCCGAGCATTACTGTTAGTTCCTTTTTTTTCTATTTTTCCCTCTGACTTCGTCTCTCCTATAGGTTTCACTCTCAGAGGGCTTTTGTGTTTGTGTATATATTTGGTTTAGTTTTATTACAACTTTGAGCATTTCCCTACTGCCGGTCATTGTTATGACTTACGACACACAATCTACATAATACGTACTTCTGACCTGTTGACTGAGCAGTACTTGACAAGTTGACACTATATCCATAGTACTCAACGGTACTTTTGCTTATTACCTCATTATTTGTTTAGTCCTACCTTGAATTTTATGTTTTGTGTATTTTCCCTCAACAGTAGATACTGCTCCATTCATGTAGTATGTACGTAACGAACGAACGTACGTCTGTGTAAAGACTTGCACAGGCAAAATTAGAAAATTCCAACTAATTACGTTTAACCTTTTGATAAAGGTGTTATTTGCCTGACAGTTTCCCTTTCAGTATATTTTCAATGTTGGCCAAACAGTTTTTTTTTGTTTGAACTCAAACCTTCAGATTTTATGATTTGTATTGTATCTAATTGTTAGCTATTTACAGATGTCGTTGTTATCTATTGGGTCTTCGTGCTGCTTACCTTGTGAGTCTTGTCATACACTCACTGATACCATTCTGAATGTATTTTGGAGCTAGAGATACTCCTTCGGCGAGTATCCTATAATTAACTGTTATAGCAATGAAGAGGCTAAAGACTTTCCGGCGTGATAAAAAATCAGAGAGCATCAGAACATTACAGATAAGGGGACTATACAGCTATTCATAAAAATAAGGAGAAACTTGCTCGGTTTGATTTCATGACGAAACTTCCATCATTGAAAGGAAGGGTCCGTCAGATCAATATACACAAGTACAGAGTATACACATATGTACATATACACAGACATGTATTTAAAATTAATCTTGGAATAATCATATTGGAACATGCTCGTATGTACGAATCTGTGGGGAAATGTTAGTTTATAGTAAACAATAATAATTGCATCTAACATGGTCAAGAGTCAAGACGTGAGTGTGAATTTTAAAAGAGAGTTGTATTTTGTTCCAATAGTTATCTACAGTGTATATGGGATGCATGATGCAAACTGGATCAGAGCATTTAAATGGAATTGCATTAATTATAAGTTGAAGAAAATCAAGTGGGAATTCCTGTGATAAGGTTGGTGGCGATTTTGCATAATTCACATGCAAATATCTATCTATACCGTACCAGAGAGTGTGGAACTTTTATTCACTTTTGTATTTTAAACAGTATGAAACTATTTGAAGGTCCTCACACATACGTATGGTAAAATATAATCAAATAGATGAGAACAGGATTCACTGGCTGAGTATCTGAAGGGGAAAATAAATTCAATGACAATCGTCCGACCCATCACGAGTCATAGTCGGAGCCAGTGGATGACATTCACTCTGCTTCAGTCAGAGTTTGAAGCTATAATCTGATGACCAAGATGATGAAAGCGGCAGATAGGAAGACAATCAACTCAAGAACAATCCAGCTCGTCTCAATTTTTTTTTTTCAAAATATATTTACTTATATATAGCCCTGACGTCCGAAAACCAGATACTAACTACATACTGTATATAGCTGATCCGAAAAGACAAGCTATTTTATGACTTATTGTGAGTCAATAAGGAAGATTATGGGAAAATGTTACGTGGAAATAATAACATTGTAATCCTTATCCTCTAAGGATTTCAGTACATTTCAAATCCTAGGATTATAAGCTTCTAAGTAAATAAAGGTGTGGGAAAGTGATAGGAATTGGTGGATACAAGTAAATAAACAATGGGATAATTGCTTAAAATTCTAGTCATATTATATATAGATACCCCATCCATTTAGCTGTAATCCTGTCATTGTCTATTTTATTATTTTTGGGATACGACTCAAGTGAGTCCGCAGTCGTTGACAAATAGGAAAAATGTGGAAATCCAAGTGAAATAATAATAGATTTCAACACAATTAGACTGCCAAGACTCTGAATGGGAAAGTGACAGTTAGTCATTTTAAAACTCAACTCATCATTTGATTTCATTTGTAAATTGTAATTTACAAGGTCTTTTCCTTTTTAAACCGCTACTACTCTCTTTCTCTCTCCCTCTCCGTCTCTCTCTCTCTCTCTCTCTCTCTCTCTATCCCCATAGAAGTCCCCAGCGAGCTATGTCCACAAAATATTTAGAATGCTTTTCCATGAATAATTTCTTTTTGTACTTTTATCCATCCCCCCTCTATTCATAATATTATATGATGTCGTGGTAAGCATCAACCTGTCGATTGCAAAAGTAAACACACATATCCTGACTGTGCGAATTACTACTAGTCTATATATACATGGAGTCTCCGTGTAATGTACAGAGAGCTATGTATGTATCTGTATGTAGGCAGGAGGGATTGCCTGCTCATGTCAGAGCCAGACTGATGATGTGCTAATCCTTCAATTAGTGCCAAAAATCTATGCGGACATGAGTGGTAACATGAGACGAATTGAATCAAGATATCAAAACTATGATTGTGAGGGAGATTTGCTTGCACAACCTAAATCCTTCCAGGCTGATTGGGGATTGGCTATGCATAGGAGACCGGAAATTCTATATTTGCTAATCCCTCTGTGATAATTGACATTGTGTTGGAATCTAGTTGCTAACTAAATTGCAATGGTTCCTTTTCCTGCAACTCTGTACGCTTCTTGAGCTGATCATACATATATAATTACACATAACACACTCTTTGAGTACAGTTGGAGTTGACATGCTGAAGTTCATCTTTAAAATATACTGATGATGACATAAATAGAAATGTATGAGGAATAACTAGCTTCGATAATGAATTCAGTTCCTCTCTGAGTTAAAACAAGGAACAGTTTCCCCAGTTCAAATTGTATGGCCCTGCCATTATTTTCGGACGAAATCCATAATTGATTCACTCCTCAATTCCTCACAACAATTAACTATGACCTTAGCATTTTTGTTTGACTCTTCATGGATGATTCAGTCCAAGTTCAATGGAGTCAGTGTTTATAGCAGGTATGAGTACTTACCTTTAAATTAGCAACCGGCAAAATTACTACCTTCGAACTTGGATAAGTTCGATATCACTGACAGTGCTCACTACTTACTATACCTACATTACTTCACGTTCACAGTATGATCAATGGTTCAGTCGTCGTTACACTTTAAATTTCTAAAACTATAGAACAAAAACCTGATTGCCGGTCTCTCTCTCTCTCTCTCTTGTAGCTTTTAATTCAGGGTTCCATGATTTGGCACTTTGGCAAGAAGAACCTCATGCACATCCTGCACATATGTATGTACGTATAGGGTATGGTTTAATCCTTGATCGGGAATAATTTTTTTTTGTAATGATACATATAATTATCATTGAGCTCGGCTTACACACATTTTCCAGGAGCAGCTTGGGGCCATTAAGAACAAATGTACCTTCAAAGACCTTGCGTTTTTTTTTCAGGGCAAAACTTGTCTCAGTAATAATCAATTATAGCTTCTAATTTTATTACTATTATTAATTATACTCTACATTATTATTATTATTATTTGAGCCAATAATATTTTATTTCCCAGGAATAAGTATAAATATGGCATACATATGTGAGGGGACGCTTCCAGTTTGATACTGGCCATATTTCCCAACTACGTTCAGCAATTGACCAATTTCTGTCGTACATTTAAATACACAAATGTACAGCAAATTCCTTCAACTTCACTGAGTTTCCTTGAAAATTAAATTCTACGGAGTTTACAAAAACTTAGACTTGCGGCTCAATTTAAAGACAATTTTCCACAAGAGGGGCTCACGGGAAATGAAATGAAGAAATGATGAGAAAATGTCTCAAAAAAAAATGGGAAGGAGGGATGGATAGGAGTGTGGAAATTAGCCACGTCATGTCATACGTAAGAGAGATTTCACTCGCCCTGTAACAGTTTTAGTCGATGAGATGATAACTAAATGAAATTAAATTGGCCGAATGATATGGACTGGCAGGTGTACTGTACATGGAATCCGTACTACTATACTCAAGCTGGTGGTCAGTGGAGCCTAGGAATTGGCTCCTCAACATACTTGGGATGATGCTCCACTGGCCAAAAAGGTCTTACAAATTACTCTTCCATCTAATCATAAGGCCCACCATCGTTGAAACACATATATTGGATCTCACCTCACACACACACACAGAAAGAGCAGAGCCCAGTCAAAGCCAGTAACACCTCCATTCACAATTAGTAGCAAAAGGAGAAAAATCCCAAGTCGAATCTCTATACAAGCTAAAAATTTTTTTCCTGTTTCTCTTTCCACAGTTTGAGTGGGAATAAGGATTGACCCTTTTCATGATCTCTCTCTCTCTCTGTGTAATGGTATTTCAGTCAGCTCTGAGTTACACCATAGATCATTTCACAGTACATAGCATGTACAGGAATTGACTGTAACAATTATGACACAATCAAAAATTTTATGTCACTGGAACTATTGCAATCCCATCTCTGTATATATCTATTTAAATAGTCTCCACCACAATACAATAAGATGATGATCAGCAGAATCAAAGATCATTTATCAAAGTCTGAACTTTAATAAAAAGGGGTGACCACAAGTGTCCTCACCCCTGTATATATAGAATATATACAAATCAACCCATATAAGAAAGTTTGAGCGGATTTCCAAAGAGACATATTGAACCAAGTTGATCAGGCTGTTGCGTGGCCGTTGGATTTTTGAGGTCTGTGACAGAACTACTACAACTATTAAATTATAATTTATTCATCTAAATTCCTCTCCTTTCATCATTCCTATTATTCAATGTAGGAATTACATGGAATCCTTCAATCAAAACCCTACAACAAGAAGGATAAGACGTACTATAGGCTAGAATGGGGACTCTGAATACAGGAATGCTCATAACCATAATCCATAGTGTACACACACATAGTACACACACACACATACATATGTACATATGTACATACAGACCCGATGACAAAATTCAAATCAAAGTTGGATGGAAAGTCAGGATGAAGTAATCTATCTACTCAAGACATCCATTCAACTTGACCGTCGTTCACACCTGCTCTTCTCTCAGGTCTCTCTCTCTCTCTCTCTCTCTCTACCCATTGATGAACATGTATACAGATTGTAATAGGCCCCAATAATTCAACCTGATGTGGTCGATTATTGGCGTGTATTAATTAAATATCATCATCTCATCCTCGTCCATCTTGATTAGCATAATCATAAGGCTCATTAAATGAATACTCGATCCTTTCATTGTGATAGGGAGTCCCAAGAAAGAAAGTGCATCTTGTTGGCTGTGGAAGAGCTCCTCCGTCGCGGTATATGATGGTAGTTAAGATCAACATTGACTTTTGAGAATCAATTGAGGGTAAATGGGACGTCTAAAACGTCGATCGTTAGTAAGTACCTATACAACAGGCCGAGTCCCTGTGAGTACATACACACGTACATTAGCAACATACATTTGATCAAGACAAAGTCCGCTCCTGTAGCCTTAACACACTCAACTTGTTTATTATTGATGCCTGACGTTAATTTTATTTTCATTGAGCACCATAAGCCTCCTGGCAACCGCTTTAATTGTCCATGTACTTATACGCACCTCATAAGTATTTACTTGTGAGGATTTTCTTTTCGTACGAAAACCTATTCACCTGTCCCTCTCAATATTTCTGTACGTGTTCTAAGGCTCGTACTGTAAGCAACCTACAATATAGTGTTTCGTATTTACTCTCAAACTTGCATTTGGGAATTACAAGTTAAACTCTACAGAGTCAATACTCAGTAAAGGTTTTATTATTAACGCCAAGCTCGTACATACAAAACTTTACTCACACTGATATTTACAATAGGGTGTAAGCATACGTCGATCTATATGCATTTTGATCTATATACATGACGTAGTTATATATATATACAAATATAGCTTAAACACTGTGTGGAGATATACAAGTACTGGAGCAGATCAGTACATACAAATTTACTGACTTTCTTTATATTTAACAAATTGTTTGCTTTACGTGCAGAGCCTGGTTTGGCTTTATAGTACTCTTTGTATACTAAAAGTATCCCCTAAATTCAAGAGTACATACAAAATGTACTCAAAGTATGTACCCTCGTTCGGAGCATGCAACTAGTAGATGCTGAATACCAGAGACTACTATTGTAAGAATTTATTTCCAAGATTCTGGGTCATTTCTACACCAAGTTATCACAGTAAAAAGTAATATCTTGCCATGATTTTCAACGCTCGTTAATTTCGCCTCTCGGTAAAAGGTTGTAATCAACTTTGTGATCCGTGCGGCTGGTTGTGTGTGTGTGTGTGTGTGTGTGAGTGTTTGTTGTATAGATTGAGGACTAAATTTGTTTTTATCCAAACCTTGTACATGCATGGACAATGGACTTAACTGTTTGTATACAAATACGCAAGTTTTATGACTTTATACAAATTCAAAAACATATATAGTTTTGAGGTTTCTATACCCATAAACAAATTTAAAGAAGGCAAAAAAAAAAAATAAAAGAAATGAAATGAAATAAAAAAAAACAACCCACTAATATTAAATTCTTTATAGTAACCTCACTTATACTATAAACTGATCGGATAATTATAATGTAATTTAAATTCAACTCCCTTTTCCCAAACGCACTTTCATATTTACTCTTGACTGCTGTAATAATTTACTCCAATCGAGGAAAAAATTAATCAGATCTGTCAGGAGAGCGCAGTTGCAACTTACAAAATATTCTTAAATGACTTCAAGGAAAAACTATATCAATTCTTTTATTGACTTTAGCTCATTTCATTTCATTACTGACAATGAGGGAGGGAGTGTGTGTGTGTGTGTGTGTGTGTGTGTTCCTGCTATCGAAATTCAGTTCCTGATTTGTGGTCACACAGCAGACAGAGAGCTTTGAGTTGTCGATTTAGGGCATTTCTCTTCTGATTTATTATCATCAACTGTAGCAAACCTGACTTGACTCTTGCAGTCGAGTTCCTCCTCCACGTTTGTTTTAGCTCACGTTATTGATATGTGTACACACTCCTACAGTATACATGAAGAAATCTATTCCTCTAATTTATCCTCAGAGTAGTCACCCAGAGGTATCATATACATGAATGTAAACGTATATCTATATAGCCCCAACAGTTGGACACACTACTACTAGTACTGGAGGCACAGAAGAGAGAAAAAAAAAGAAAAGTAAAAAAGGAACAGGGCTTAATTGCCTCGCCAAGAATAGTCTAAAAAATTGACAAGCTGACCAGCGGATGTTCAAGTGAGCATACGGTATATGCTCAAGTCAAGTCCCTGAGGATTTGACAATAATAAATTTACTTATTATGTTTTTTTATTGCAATTTGTATTGCAAGGTGCAGTACTCATAGAATATACATATTCTCCACGTAAAGAGCATAGGGCTATATATCTATGGGGGGAATGCAGTCAGAATTCTACTATACAATTCTGGACTACTACTGCAGTACACACACACACACACACACACACACACACACACATGATGGGGACATACCCAAATGCCTTGCAGCCTGCACTCAACATCCACAATGTTAATGTTATTGGGGAGAGTCAGTACACATGTACACTCATGTGTCCGCAAGGTTTAATCAAGTTATTAGCCAAAGCACTATACACTATACAGAGATGGCTTTTACATGGAAATCACCTATAACTGATAGAAGTGGAGGTGATTGTGAGATGCTTTTTGCTCTAACAAGTAATTATTATGTATGTATGTTCGCTCAGAAAAGCCCCTGGATTTACATACTTAGATATGTGACAGGCTTGCTATTTACGGAGGGAGACCCAACCAACAACTGCCATGATCTTTCCCCTCGTAATCATTCTAAATTATGTATCAATTTTCCATATCAAACGATATCTGAAGCGTTCAAGTCTGTGGAGTGCCTCTAGTATACTTAAATATAGATAGTTACAAAAGGCACGCACCTTTCAATAAAATCAACCGAAATAAATTCAAATGGAAAGGAAACCCAAGCGGTAAAACCTTATTAAGAGTTAAGTGCAATAAAAAAGGTGAGTTAATAAGGAAAAAAAAAAGCAACTCAGTCGTCCAACAGTCGTTGCAATCAAAGGCTTTTTAAATGCTCAACATAAATTTTACACGGTGCACAAACAATTTTTTTTATTTTATTTCTACTTGCAAGTAAGTATAAGTACTATATAAAAGAATATGTGTATATTTGAGTTCCTTTGACGAAGAATAATTATGCTCTGAATTCAAATTGCGCAACCTTTCCTGCACCAAAGGGAAATGCAGAGTGCAGTTGTATGTGCAGATTAATGTATGTAGGGCCTGTGGATAAAATAGGATTTTTGTAAATCAGAGCTATAGTTTGTGCCTCAGCCGTCCCATTCTTTATGTTATTGTTATACACTTGATAATAATAATAATAATGATGTAAAACCCTATGCATAAACACCATTTGTTTTCTGCTTACTTCATTCTATGTAATGTATATAGCTATATATATATAAGAGTATAGTCTCTCTACTATTCTAGTGTACACATGCCATTTAATAAATGTGACGAGAGAGGAAAGGAAGGCAAAATCAAATTTGCGACACTTTTAAAAAATCCCTTTGAGTCCGCCCTCTAATAATTTCAATTTCCTTGAAAGAGTCTCTTAAAATTATGAACACAAATAAAATTGTTTAGATTCCAAAAAAATTATCCCTTACCACTATGGGACATTGTGTCCCTCCAAATTCTGTCCAATAAGCAGCCGGAGTGAGTACGGTGTTCTAAAAACTGTGAGTATATTATATATACATATACTAAAAACAAAAACGAACTTTCCAAAGTTGGGCAATTGAGTAAGAATCCACAGTTGAAGAAATCTTGAAAATTTAGAAACAACCACTTTTTTTTGTCAATGTAAAATTCTAATTGTAAATGTTCACGTTATGTGGACAAACTTCACTGAGAAAAAAAAAAGTGCAAGTCTTTTCTCACGTCTTTACTTCTCTACTGTACTATAATTGTGTGTGTGGGTCCACTTACTACAACCGGAACTATACTGACAATGAGAACAATACACAAGATAAAATTGTCAACCTTTTCGATCCACAATAATTAAATATTATTTGAATCGAGAACTGTTAATTTTTGTTTTCAAAAATTATGAATCTAATCTTGTGACTCTTTCTTATTTTCAAGAAAAAAAAAGTTGTAAAAAGTTGGGTGGCACTGGGATGAGTCTTAGTATAATAGTACAAGAAACTAAAGAGTTTTACAAGACAGCAGAAATCACAAGAGCACACACTATCTTTCAAAAATGTGAGCACTTATCAACAACTTGCGTGCTCATAACGTGTCCAATGTCCACATGGTTTTGAAGCCCAGTTGAGGAAAGGCAAACGATGAGAGTGAATTAAAGGCTTTACCTCTCTCCCTTTCAGTCCTCTCAGCTGGTCTTTGATGAACACTACTAGGAGTTGTGTTTTAAAACTTTTTGAGCTTCAAATCCTTCATAGTTCTTTTAAAATGTATGGTATGAGCATGGGACTTGTGGTAGTACTAGTTAAAGTTATCAGGGCTATTGTTATACACTTGGCTTCACAACAGCCTTATTGTGTATGTATGTGTGTGTGTGTGTGTGTATATAATATATGGAAGGTTCGTTCAAAATCGCGCACTGTAAGTCGTCTTAAGTCTCGTTCCCTGTGAGTAATTTTTGCGAGGGTATATAAAAATCTTGCGGTTGTCTGCCTCTAGTAAACAACTAATAGAGTCAGTAGGGTCTCTCATATATCTATGTATATGTAACAGCATATAGAAACGTTTTTTCTGAATACAAAGTTTACGAGAGTTTTTACTCAGCTCAGGTATTATATTTGTATGTATGTATAATTACACGAATAGGAAAACTGCACATCGCTCAATTCTCTCTCCCCCGTCTGTGCTAATTACGACTGTTTAACTTTTGGTTTATGAGTTTTGCCAGAACATAAAACTACAAGTATACTGATCTTGAAGTGTATATTGTATTTGTGCTTTGATCCTCCAATAACAAGATACTTGATGTAAATCCTACTATTGGTACTTTTATATATTTCTGATGGGATTTTTGTTTTGCTATCACTGAAGTAGTAGTAATTACTTCATAAAGATTAAGGTTACCAATGAGCAGAACTAGAACCAATGTTATGTATCTCCTACTAAAGGTGAGACTATATTTGTAATTATATATCTATCTATCTGTAGATAGATATCCCTGCACACTTAAGAAAAATTAATTCAAAATTAAAGACTTCAAAATTTCTTCGAGTACAAGAGATATATCTAATTTCTGGGAGGGATATAGACAGACACTCAAAAGTTAAGCAGAGAGAGGAAGAGAAGAGTCTCACCGGATGGCAGACTACCCACAGACTCAGCGTTGGAGGAAATCAGGAGATCCAGATATAGTTAGTTGGGAACCTCCAAGAGCAAGTCACAGAGCTGAGGACCTACCGACCAATTTCCGTTTTTATCATTGCAATCTTTGCATAAATCTCTCTCTCTCTCTCTCTCTCCACACACATAGAGCATATCTATGAGGAAGGAGTTGCGGGGTCTTTTCCATGCACACACAACTCCACCATTCACTCCTAACGTTACCCAAGTTACAATATGTTCAGTTAAGGTAGACAAATCAGCAAGCCGGAACGCCCATAACTAACGACATATACTATTTAAGTACATATACATACTTAGACACTCCAAGTTGAGAGATGTGAATGGTATGATCTTATATAGAGTGTATATTATAGTGTAGTGTATAGTGTACGAGTACAGTAAGAGTAGAGTAGTGACGGCAAATTTAACTCACCTGCAATATCTGTACTCCTCTTGAGAGGAGTTACTTCTCTGAGTTATGCTATATATTTTATGACATGTGCTCTTTTTAAGCACAGTTAAAAAAAAAACTTGTGGGATGAAATTGAAGTTTTCGCTGGGATTATTGGTTTGCCGTAATGTACACTGACAGAGATATAGTTTTTGAGTATCTATATGAGTGAGAAGAAAAAACACAATTTATATTATATTTCTTTGGGGATTATAACTCCTGGTCCCTCTCACTATGGCTCTTCCTCAGTATATATATAAGTCAGTCTCCTGGTCGTGACAGGCTAAAAAATTAAATGATGGAGATTGTTACACAACCACGATGGACTTGAAAAATCCTAATTTTAGTCAAGAGACTGGACTACAGTAGTCTGGAAGGCTTTTTTGGACTGGCTGTGAGGGAAAAAGCTGAGGTTGTGTCAGTCATGGAGAAAAATGTGTAACCGCCAAAGCTTAGTGCCATTTCCTGCCCCTTTCATTTCAATTGAATCGTCCCTTTATTTCTTATATTTGTCCTATATTTATTTTATATATCTATGGTTCGATGGGATGATATATATAGGAATTGTATTTACTATTTTAGGAATTGCGATTGACATAATTTTCATAGGAACTGCTGGAATGAGAGTCCACCCTTTCCCTGTCATGGAAAAAAAATACCCGTGTGTTGGCTCTTCTCCTGTACACAGATATCTCCCACTCCTTGTATGTACCACACACACAGAGGGCTGGGAGTCACCGATGAAAAAAAATAATGGGAAGCATTCCCTTATTGGATCAAGTGATAAACTACCACCTGTTTTCCTATTCCTGTACGTATGTACAGTATGCATTAAGAGGAAATTTATTGTCCTACATTGAAATCCATGCGTTGTTTCACTGACGAGTCCTTTCCGTTAGGATATAGAAATAGGCAGGTCGGCTGTAGGGATGTAGAGGGAAAAGGCGTCTCTGGGATAGGTACAGGTAGCTTTACATACCTATATCTACATAGGCTATGTATACTATGTACATAATTACGTCCTAGTAGGAAAATATTTGTTAGTATAGGAAAAGAGCATTTAAGGTGTAGTTACAAACTACAGCATGTCGTCCGTAACATGTACAAATGTATAGTTAGAGACGTGTGAAATTGTTATGATGCACATATGAAGGGCTCAGCTGAACGGAGTGCAGAGCTTCTGTATAATTATGATATGAAACCACAAGGTGTAATAGTAGACAAAGTCAAATGTAATAAAGCAGTTGATCTTTCCACTTTTTAAACACAACTGTCTGCTCGTTGCTCTCTGGGAATTATTCCGAGGGAAGAACAAAGAGACTACAACTACCATTATGTCTTCATAATACAGTATAATTAGCTCAAGTTTCACTCCCAGAGCAAAGGCTACACGGCTTCACATTTAAGTACACATCAGCTCCCCTCAAACCCAAGCATATTTTCCATCATCGTAGTAGTAGTCCGCTTCATACTATTGAATTTATTGCAAGTCAAACGTGAAGACAAGGAGTAGGTGTTCATGATCATGACCCTCAAGCAGACCCTAATCTATGAGTGTCAGGCAGGCTATTTCTGTTCCGTCAAAAAATTCCACTACATAGAAATGTAATGGTCAAGCATTCCTCCATCTAATCTCATGAATTGTATGCAAGTATGCATAAATCCAACTATAGAAATACGACCTGGGCAATTCAATCCCTCCACATACTACTTACTTACTTACTACCTGCTCACTCACTGCACAGGAACAAGTTAAGGAGCAAGAACTGTCTTGTTGCGAAAGTGTGAGTGGTAATAATAATGTCCGTACATATGACCAAAGCCCAGAGACGTAGATGCTCAATTCACTCTGACATAAAACTCACATTTGTGTGTAACCCTGTCCAACTGCCCTAGTCAGAGTGGCGTTGTGGGAAAAGAAATAGGAAATCATTTTATGATCAATTGATAAGGTCTGGGTCAATGGGAATATACTAGAGGTATCAGACAGACGACATAGAGTCATATAGTGAGTTAGGGCCCCGCAACCATATTAACAACAACAACAACATTCGAATTATAATATCGGTTATTCCTGATTGATTGCGACTGAGAGTGTAATTACAGTTCCCAAATGCAATTTGTAATTGGGACTACAGCATTATTGACTCTCTATATCTTCGTAATTTATCTATAACTGTGTGTAACCCCGTTCAAGCTGTAAGATCTGCATTGGTTCCGTTATTATTGACAGGCTATACTTGTGTCCACGTGTACTCCTCATACTTATAATTATAGGAAGTGGTCCCACAACTCCCAGTCATACTTATGAATTGCAAATCTGACAGACGCTTGAGTCGTTAATATTTTTTTTGCCTTTATTCAGTGCAGACTTGTGCACAAGTCTAACAAAAAAATTAATGAGGTGTAAGTATCCATAAAGAAATAATAATAGAAAAAATTGAGAGATAAAACATTTGAGAGAGAGAGGGGGGAGGGAGAAAAAAACTTCATAGGGAGTTTGTCTGTTTGTGTGTGTGTGTGTGTGTGTGTGTGTGTATTGGAGCAGAAAAAACTCAGGATATAATATTTCTGTTTAAGGGTATACAAATAGGAGCTGAATCCTCTGAGAGTCTGAGAGTGAGCTCATTGAGGTAACTTTTTGGAAGTAACAAAAAAAAAATGACAATTACTTTTAGTCAAGTTTAAGGTATATATGTAAGACTCTGGCATAGGAGTTGGCTTGAGGGTATGACGTAAACTGCAATAAATCCATAGAGTCATTCCGTCAGGAAATGAAAAACGAAACAAAAGAAAGGGAGAATGACTGACTGCCTCAGCATTTGTGTAAGGTCTATTTTGTATGTATTTACACTATGAGGGTTTCTTTTGCCGTCTCCCAATCATACGGAATAAAACAAATTCACCTTCTCCTGTATCTGTAAACTAGGCATCTGAGAAGCACTGCCAATGGAGGTGACAGAAGAAGGAGACGACAACAAAAACTTTTATAATAGTTTTTCGGGAAACAAAATATCATTTCCGGGATTTTTGTCCCTTTATTTTGATTTGATTTAAATGTTCAGCTCAATGTGATAAATGACATGGCATCAAGGGAAATATATTATTCTGAGAGTGTACCTATCTATGTATATATATATATTAATGGCTAAGAACAACAACCATTATAAGATTATATATCCCCCATGGAAAGAGTTTACGGAAAACTTATGATTATCTTCCCCCCTGAATTTGACTAAGTCATTATTTATAATCTTGACAGTGTTAAAAAAAAATTTTCATTGAGCCTATATAAAAATCGTTGTATAATCATAATTCACGAAAAAATGTCAAAAATCCTTTCCTAATTTACAGTAAATTGTATCGTGCAATCAGATTTTTCACTGGAGCACATACATACACACACACACAAACACATACATATGTACATACACACACTCACAGGCAGACACTCAAAGAGCAGAGCACACACAGAGCTCATAGAGAACATCACATACATGTAAATTGCCATGTAGTCAGGGGTATAAATCAGATCCTTACGCCTCTGGTCTTTCGGTTCATAATTACATGTTGATTTGGAAATGAGGAAAAAAAATGGAAGGGGAGAGAAAAACCATTGGGAAAGTATATTACAAAGTTGTAATCTTTCTTGCACAATAGCGTCAACTTGAACTTATCATTAGACATAAATTAAACCGAAAAAAAACTGACTCGTGAGAAGTATTAATTTCGTCCTGACTGCATAATCTCAATAGGAAGGGATTTCATCGTGGAATTAGATAAGAAAAAAAAAGTTATGTCATGATCACTCTGCCGTTGTTTCTATATCTGTCTTACAGTATGTCTTGTCTTGTGTACAAACTTCTATTATCTCTACACTCTCCATGTAAGAAGCAGTTTGGCGGGTCGGTGCTAAAGAAGTCAAAGTCAAGTCTAATGAATTGCAACGTATGAAGTTTGAGCTTTCACACCTTTAGTGTTCACAGCTGGCAGAGCAGTCCCTTCAAAAGCAGGACGTACAATTACAGTAGATATAGATATCTACAGAATGGACAAGGTACCCAAATGAGGATGGATCTGATAGCTCTGTGTCATATTAAATCGAAATGTTCCTATATACTACTAATTATTCCTTTTTCAAACACAATCACGTAGTCTGATGAAAAGTCTGAGTGCGCTTGGACTCTATGGACGTACATATGGATAGATACATATAAACACAGAGCATGGATTTTTTCCTATCTGCAAGGTACTTTGTTGACACGCCAGTGATTGTCAGTCAGTCAAGAGAGGTTTACGGAATTAGGAACTGGAATTAATTCACAAGTTTTCCTGTCCATGAATGTGCTATCAATGAGTCAGGATTTCCCAACGAGAAGGAGCCTCTAGCCCAGCAAGTATACACATCCACAACCAGGATGGATTTTAAGACAAGACTTAATTGAGAATCCAGTCATATAATTATATGGTGGCCAAGTGTGGAGCGTACGGACTGAATTACCAATTAATGAGAATGATCAAGTATATACAGAGAATGGCTAAAGAGAGGCAGGCCATTGTGAGTTTTACAAAGTAGTGGTAATCGTAGTTGAACGTCAACTTTCTGACAGTCGTTAGCTAAACTGAGATCACACATTCTATGTAGCTCGAATTTCCGCGTTCTCCGCCCCCCCCCTCTTTAAAATTACAATGTACACACGAGCCAACTTAGATTATGACTCAAGCACTTACTTCACATCTCTTAGTTTTTAGCTAGCACACAGACGACCAAATTTAACGGTTGATTTTAGCTCGTTAATGTGGACACGGAAATTGCAAGTTGGGGGAGAGAGAGAGAGAGAGAAAAAAAAAAAGGTGGCTATCATATATGTATGTACATATGTAGATTATGTAGGAATCCCTCCACCACTAAAATCCTGTAAAGGAATTAAAGCATGTAAGAATATTATTATTATTACGTCCCTACTTCACATTTTTGACAGTCCTTCTCAAGGATAGACTTTTCAGTTTTACAGAATGCACTTTATCTACAGGGAGGTCTCTATTTACCACTGGGATACAAATGCCCAGAGTGTATATCTACACTACAAACTATAGAATATAGTAGGATGCAACTTATGTATTAGGGTCTAGAAAAATCCAAGTTTTTCGCTCACTTTTGCCACCGCACACTTCCCAATGTAATAGGTAGACACCTGCCTAGTTGTGTATGCTTGTAAATTAAATTTAAATATAATAATGAAATCAGTATAGTAATCTCGGCACTTTTCCATATGATTCACTATCACTCTTTAAATTAATGGTTTAATTTTTTTTTTTTGTGGGGAAGCTCCCCAACTACATATAACTAAACGTGAATCAAGACTTTTTCTATTTCGTTTCCAAAACTCTTCGTGACATTGTTCCCTCATCTCGAGCTAACTGATGTAAATCTTAAGAATAAATAAAGCGATAAGGTATCTATATTTGAAAATTTTATGGTAACCTGCACTGCTAGGATACATTTCATTGTGTACTTTATGTGCTATGAATGCATGTTTCTACTTTACGTAATATATTGATGTATACTTTGGATATTAAACCCATGGCATTCAAAGGGATCAAGTTTGAGAAGTACTTTTTTTTTGTTCAAAAAAGTTAAATTTATATTTTGTAAATATTTGCATATCTATTATTACGTCCCCTTTTTTTTTGTAAACTTCACTTTCATTTGCTTGGAGTACAATGAAGCAGAGAGTTAATTCAAGGCAAGTCTAAATTCAGTTTGAATTAATTGTTGGTGTACAGTACACTTTATTCAGTGGATTTTAGGGGAGTTTTCTTCTGTTGAACTCCATGCAGAGGATCGGTTTACATTTAAATTAATGCTAAACACCTTCGTCTCTCATTGTCAATATAGAGACCTGTTGAGTACATTGTTGGGGGGGAAAAACGAGTCAAACATGATGCGTTCCGTATCTTGTTAATTTCTTTAAAGTGGGTAAGTATCTATACAAATAATATACATATTGTAAGGGAGTCAGTCGTCGTCAACTGTACTGAGTGTAATGTGCGTTATGCATGCATTGTTGAGGTTGCCTTGGTTTCCTCTAACAAAACTTCCACTGTGGCTGCTGTTCAGTGAAATATCTTTGTTGCTCTTGCGACATTATTTTCCTCTCTGTAGAGAGCATTACGAGAAGTCAGCAGCTTGGTTTTTAAGCGAAATAAATTCCGATTAATGTAATGACTATGTTATGGTCTCACGATCAAGATTTACATCACTCTTCTCCCTTTAGTCTGTTCCGTCTCGTGCTAATCCCAATGGGGTATAAATTTTGGGCCGCAGTTGAATTATTATTTACAATAGTTACTATAGATACGTATGTATTCTCTGTGTACTGTAAGGGCACCATACAGAATTCCTATGTGTATATCTACTGTATATCTTTTGAGACAATCTTCTCAAACTTAAACTCAACTTCAATTTTGACTCTGCCAACAATTCCCATTTGGTGTTGGACAACATCAATTTTCTATTCTATCCAAACCAATAATCTCCCTCTTTATTGTATGCTTAACCGTAACCGCACAATTTCTTCTGATAACATTCTTCATAAAAAAAAAATCCACTCACTCATTTATCTAAGCATGGCTTGTATAAAGGAGATGCCTGCAATTGTTTTTCGTCATTTAGGCATAAGTTGCAAGTACATGGAGGTAAACAAATTTGTCATGCAAAGTTGGTCAATGGTCAGTCAGTCAGAGATAGTGGAGTTAGGACTGGGTTTACATATAGACAATCGAAAGCAAAATGTTTATTTCTTTTTGTGACGCTTTAATTTGACTGTGAAAAACCTTTGAAAATTTACGTACCATATTGTGGTGCAATTTGGGAGCTGTTACGCACGTCGGTATGTATATATATATGTATATCTTATACGGAGAGTCTTTATTTTTCTAGTGCAAACTATATATTATTAGGCTTTGGAAATAGTATGGAGATTCCTATTTAAAATCCCGGCTCGTCATGTATTTGTATTACATTGGGAATAGCAAGGATTGAATAATCTCCTGAAAAATAATTGAGAGAGTACTAAATAGTACGAGATTCCATCCTTTGTATGTATGTATGTATGTATGTATGTATGTATATATGTGTACATCTTCGTCCAGACAATTGTATAAGCAAAAATACATTAACTTTTAATAGGACAATGATAAAAAGAAAAGAGCTGTCTTTTTTCTCTGAATGATTCGTTCTCAACAAAATCCTTGATTTTAATTTATACATTCTTACACATTCAGTCTTAATCTCATAAGTCACACTTTAGAGCTGGTGTTGTTGTCATTTTGGGGGGGAATCAAAATCCTACATGGACATTTGTACATGTATGGATTGATTTGCCATTGGATAGTTTCTTTGAACCTATATTTCATATTATTTTGACCCACATTACAAACAGTAGAATTTGCTCTTTAGAGTCAGTGCATATGTAATTACATACATAGATACTACATGGCACTCCTATTCCTAACAAAATGTTAGAGGCTAGGTGAGAAATTATGACTCTGATAGAAAATTTATCCCCAAAAAAATCCAACTTTAATAGTTTTGTATTCGTCCGTAACATAAGCAAGGTTAAATTGAGCTATCCAAGTTTTTTCTAGAGGTTTAGGACCTTTACTATAATTGTACGACTGTGACCATCAGCAAATAGATTGGATTTACTTTTTTTTCTCTACATTCCTCACAGAGCAAAAAAAAAATTCAATTTACAAAATGTACTAGCTGGACTCAGTCAACTCATCCATACATGTACAGTAGCCTCGGCCTGTGCCAGGCCCTCTCAAAGTAGGAAAATCCGACGCTTAGACTCGTCCTCTCTTGAGTAAGACAATTAACATTATGGTATTGGGCTGGCAAAGCTAAACATTTTTTCTCCTGTAGAGAACAACTTCCCCAGAAGAAACAACACCAAAGGGTATCCCTTATAGTGAAAGTATACAGTACAACCTTAAAGATGTGATTATGAGGGGAAAAAAGACGCATTCTTAATTTTTGGATGGTAGCACATATGTACCTACAAAGATTTCAATGTATGAATTTACAATGAGCACGCCATGCATGTGTATAAACAGGAATAACTGTGGGGCTTGTGTGTGTGTCTCTTTCCCCTCGGTAATTTATTTTATTATGTACACACAGGAGTGTTGGTTTGAATCCTTGCCTTGTACTTTTATGTGATATCCACGTTTTCACCTAAAAGTTTTAGTAAAGTAACAAAAATGAAATTGAGACAGTTAGACAATGAGCAGTGATAAAGATAAACAGAAAGGTCAAACTAAATTCATCTGATTGTCATGTAAAACTGGATAGAGCAATGCTCGAATCATTATCACACATCTCTATATCCCATATTAATGCTATCATGATCATCCTTTTTGCTCCTTCCCTGAAGGACCTTTTCTTCAATCAGAGAAACTATCCTATCCTACAGATAGGACATACATACTAGTATTGGATAACAATAATAATTATTATATAGTTATAGTAGTAATGAGAAATTTTGTTTTATTTTTTTGATTTCTTGTGTAGGTACTTATACCTACATATATGTGTATAAATAATAATTACTCTATTATATAGGACCCATTATATATATATGTAGGGATTATGCTTATACAGTTAAATACTATGACCGTATAAAAATTATGAAGCTTCGTGTCTATTTACGCTCAAGTTTGGATCAGGTGATAATTAATCCCTCTCACGTACACAGTTTCAAGTAACGTTTTCTCATTTCGTGGAGCAATTTACTGCAAATGATAATTCAGCAAATTGAAATTATTATTCTGAATTAAATAAAATACGTGCAGAATTTCATGCTAGCTTCACAATTATTCTTGAAATGTATAACGTGTGCGTAGGCATGCATGTTAATTACAGTTAATATTGTTAAAACGATCTGCCTTCATCCCTTTTCAAGTGGAATGCGTTATTAACCGTAATTGCATTATTTCGTATGTACATACACTTTAATCTTAGGACAGTGGTGTGGAGTTGACTGGGTCCATGTCTACACACACGTCAAGTGCATATAAGGAGGCCCCGCATTTGAACTACACTTTACGGTAATAAATGATTTCAAACGTGCAAAACTTTTTATAGTAACGTTTTTGATCATATATATGAGAAAATTGGAAGGTGGATGTGGCAGTCACATTTTCGTGAATTGTTTGTCGCTCAAATTGTGAGTAATAATGCAGGGACATAAGTATATACATATGAGTATGCACTCCCTGGGACAGTCAAATTGTAACTTTCAGATAGTTGGGTCTGAATAGGAGAAGACTCCTCGAGAGGATGATAATAAACTCACGTATAAAAGCAGAAGGTTGATTCGTACGTAATCTGACCTCCGTCTCCATTCTTACGTTTGTCGTGCAGAGAGCTTTAATTTTTGAGCATTGATAACGTCTGCATCTTCACATCCAATAGAGCTACAAGGAACTATTCCACGCAGCCTATATACAGTCGTACATATGTATATAGGACTCCAGATTGGAATTTGGAATGGAAGGAAAAGTCATAGAAATATTGAAGATTCTGACACCCCACACACTTTCGTATGACAATAATAATATAAAGCAATAAATAATAGGATGTGTACACACTCACAATCAGAGAATAACATATACTGAATAGCACAATGAACCGTATTTTTATTAAAATGAGAAATCTCAATTTCATTGGTAATCTCAACTGAGGTTGTACTTTTTTTATTAATTTTTTTTTTGATTTCTGTGAAGTCACAGGATATGAAAATTTTTGACAATAAATATTTTTATAGCAGCACGTGTGTGACATATGACATTCACAAACAGATCTTATAGGCAGAAGTACATATAAAGTTTGAGTACGGAGCATGTCACATGAGTCATGTTTAGAGTAACATGTGTGGCACTGGTTTTAATTTGGTTGACTATATATATATATCTATCTTAGTACAAGATCATTATTATTATTTAGATAATTACGTAACGAGGCTAGAGGAAGTAATTAATGGGTAAGTGTGCCTGTGTGGTAGGTAGTGTTCTGAAGAGACAGCGTAAAAATAGCAAGTTCCCTCACCATTGTGTGTCCTCTGACAGACGTGCGTTCTATAAATGTGGGCTCTTAAGGTGATATTAAATGCATAATTTATTTGAATCACAATGCAGGTTTATTATATTCTCATTTATAATGCTAATTTTTTCTCGGAACAACGTATCATAAAAAACGTACAAAAAAAAACAATCTTTGGGGATTCCCATAAAAATAGTGTGAAACTTGACCCAAAATTAAATCTTTATGTGAGTAATACTATTTTTTCACTGTAGTCTGGCTGGAGATGCGGTAAAAATGTGAAATCTTTCTTAAATATAATTCAACTGAACGAAGCTATATACCATACAAGTACATTAATAAATTATTATAATTAATTACACGTTCATTGGCGTTTCTGATGTAGGAATATTATGTTGAAAAAATATGTCACAGGGTATGTATATATATGCATATATATATATATATAAATATATAAATCGAGCATAACTATAACGGCAAATGGGTCATTACTTATACTCTTTCCCTTCTTACAAAACATGAATATATAGCCCAATACAAACAACAAATAATGTTAAAACAAATATAACAATAATAATAATAAAAATGGTCACAGTCACAGTTCTCAGTCCACATGATAAAAAAAAAACATTCAAATATATGTAGTACACCTTTATCAAAGGATTCCTTTCAAGTGAATAATGAAGCTTCCAATGCTAATCAAAACACAGACCCAAAGCTTTCCACAACACTGCAAGATCTCCTCTCAGAATATTTACAAAAGTAGATATATAAGATGTGAAGAATCAAATAGAAAAAAAATTCCTACGGATCAAAATCGTACAAGGCATATTTTCAACTAATTTCATACAACATGTAAAAATCTGATTCCTTATACATTATATTACTCCCATAATACAAAATATCTGGCTAATAATGTTGGGCTACTACACACATCCATATAAGCGCAGAACTGATACACACATGCGAAGTACATAACGTGCCTCTAAATTCCTTCATACATATAATTATATGTATCTACATACATACATATGTATGTACAGATGGAAACAAATCTGCATACAAACTTTCATCGTCGTCACGCATCCAACTATCATATAGGTGCTTTGATGATAATAATAATAATTAAAATTAATAGTAACAAGTTGACAATATCATATACACATGGCAAAATTTTTAAATATTTCTATACATACCAGACAACGTCTGTGTATAACACTGGAAGCCTATTTGCATTTTTTACATAACAGGTTTTAAGTACAAGCATAATCATGTGATATCGTAGACTCACTCTAATTTATACAAATTCACTCACAAAGTTTGTTTTAATTCAAGTTGTCATATTGGAAAAAATTCGGCTCATTTACGGTTCGTTTGGCTCTCATGAATAATAATTATTTTTTTAAAAGTAATTATACATATAATAATTATAATAAACTATAGTGTATAGTCTTGCTGCCAAGGAAAAGTAGATCACAATTGCATTACTATATTTACTTTTACACATGTATTAATTATACATATTACATAAATAAATGCTACCGATAAATACTCAGTACTGGAATGTTCTGGATGCATATATAAATAATTAATTATTTTTAATTATATGGAATTAGATACATACTGATGAGAATCATGAACCTCTTAGAATACATTATTTTTTGTTCTTATCTGCTCTCTTTCTCTCTCTCTCTCTCTCTCTCTCTCTCTCTCTCTCTCTCTCTATCTCTACATACACGCGAAAACTGTGAGAAAAATACGGAAGCCAGTAGTTTTGCTCCAAAATTGGTTGAAAAAGTTAAGTTGCGATTTAAGGGTGAGGAAAGTTTTAAAATTGTACTGTAGTAATGATTATGATGTGTGTGTGTGTGTATGTGTTAGTCATACTAGCACTCCGGAAGTAATTGAGCCTCCATAAATATCAGTGTCTCCTGCTTGGATGACGGAGCTGTCACCATCGGACATGACGGCTGGATTGTCAATCCCTCTCCCACGTCTCCCATCGTCCCGAATACTGTCGGTAGAAAAGTAAAATAATTATTAGGATTCGTAAAAGTAATTACTCTTAAAATTGGACTCTTGAGTGCTTCCATGCAATTAGTCACTCAAAATAATTACTTATACTCACATCATGTCCTCCCATGCGATTATTACTTACTCATATGTTTTGTGTCATGCAAATATAATTATTACAGTAGTCATGATTATTATACATATTTTTATACATAGGTTTTGCAGTGTCAACAACTGTTTCGTTTTGCGTTACTAGGAGACTATCCGGAGACTGTACCTTAATCGTTGAATCCATAAACATCATACACGGCATATCTTTTGATTCCAATTGAGCAGCAGGAAATAATAATAATAAAAGCCAAGTCAATTCTCACTCCCTCAAGCCATATGTTCATGACAATAATAATTCCCTCCTCTCACCCCCCTCCCCTCCCCTCCCCTCCACAATAACTTCTTTATAGGATTTTAAAAACTTTGAATATATTCTGAAGGAACTAGTAACAAAACTGGTTTTCTATTTTTCACTACAAATAGATGGGAATTTAATTTGGAAATTGTATGTACAGTATAGTGTATGAACACTAGTAAAAAAATTGTTTACAACATGTTTAGTTGAAATGTGTTAGTAAAAGGGTTATGAAGTTCAGTAAAAATGATTATTATTATTGTTATGACTCCTGTCAATACGAATGACAGTGGGAGCTCCTAATGAAAATTTAAATGTCAACTGAAACTTTTACTGCAATTTGAAAGCTTTTCCTTACTCATGGTCAGAGTGGCCCATCTCATGAAGAGTTTCTTGAACTGGGGAGATGGGTGAATCTGTCGGCCTTCCCATGGAGACGTGATACTGATGCGGTGTACTGTGACCATTAGGAGGGCTCATTTGTGGTGGCAACATCCCTATGCTACCACTGAGATCATTCACGGGTTCTAAAAAAAAAAAGATTTTATTCGTATGTTTTATTTTATTTTGTATTATTTTTTTTAAACGTTAAATTCATTTCCCTTGTCAGAGAGGAGTAGTAATAATTGTAACATTTTTATGACTCTCTACAAATAATCCCGCAAAACATTGACAACTTCATTTGAGATTTATCCCAGTTATCTCTGTCATAATAATAACAATCGTGATATCTTTACACTACTACCCCTTCAATTGTATTTAATGACCATATAACTCCTAAATCATATTCATTACAATCCCTCAGAGATGATATAACACTGTCAAAATAAACAGGATATCTCACCTTGATACATGTACGACATTTTATCTCCGTACTTGAGCTCGGGCCCTTGACCCAAATGAAGATTTTCGGACGAATTGAGGACTTTATGAGAGATGACGTACTCCTGAGGGGCCGTCACTGCACTCGACATATTAATTATTGGATTCTCATTATCTGAACCTGAATTCCCCGAACTTCTTCCACCAACCGCAGCCCTTAAATCTAAATTTACAGGAAACGGAAAATGATAGACCCAGAAGAGCTCATAACATTTTAATAGATTAATTACTCTCTTCCCCCTCCCCTCCCCCTCCCCGTCTCCAAATTATAAACACAAATTCAAATTAAATCCGATCCAGGTACTAAATTAAGTAGCTCAAAAACATAAATCAACTACCAACTGTTTACAGATCTACAGCAAAATAAGGATAAAGCTCTTGGGAAAGTAAGTACCGGAGGAGGTATTATAAATTATACAGCATGAAATTATTCAATTAGTAAATACTTGAGAGTACCAGTGAGAGAGAGAGAGAGAGAGAGGGATGAAAAATCTCCAAGCAAAACTAAACGTTGCATATAGATCCCTATCACATCACAGTTAAAAGCACTCTGATTAATCCCATACAAATTGTTTATTTGCATGATGATCCTGTCACGATCATAAAAATGAGCAGTCGAGAGCCATAAAAAAACGTCATTGCACTAGAAATTACAGGAGAAAGGACAAGAGAAATCAATACAAAATGCATGCATTTCACATTTATGTAACAAGGTTAGAACAACGAGAAGTTTTATCATATTACTGAGAGTATGGTCCCGGTAAGTAGTAGTAGAAATGTTAGGAGTCCAATTAGTTGAGTAGAGTCGGGGTAAAGCGGGCAACTTGGCAGAGGGCATATTCAGGGTGGATAATGAGGCGGAAACATGTTTCCGCGCTGGAGACGGCGTTATCAAGCCTTTTATCAGCCGATAATTCCCATAGCCATTAACAGCTACACATACATACAATTATAGTAAAGTAATTATAAATATAAATACAAAAGTGTGAAAAATTAGCAGTCACCCAAAAGATTGTTAGAAATGTCACCACATCTCATTACATATTGCTGGCTTCCAAAAAATATGTTCACATATTTTGTTAAAAGATTAAAAGTTAAAACAACCACCGGAATAATAAATGATTGCTGTATACAAATAATTATTATAAGAGATTATTCTATAAGGTCTAGCAAAAAGCTCAGGATGATGCAATCATTTGCTGTTTTATTGCTCAAAGCCAAGAAATAATTTTTGAAATTGAAGCTCACCTAGTGTGGCATTACGTATGTGTCCATTTCCTGCAGCCTCATCCTCGTCTGAAGAATGGGAGGAGGCCAACTCGAGCGTGTGCTCCCCATCGGAACTCCCCTCATCATCCGAGGAACGTTTCCGTCCTCGTTTCGTGTAAGTCTTCCGAATGGAGTCGACCGTGTCATTGCCTAGTAATTACACCCACATAGCAAAAGTCAGTCCTTATTGTCCTCTCTCAGGCAGAATTGTCATTTTAAGAAAGTCACACACACACACACAATACATCCTAAAAAAATTACAGTGTTGACTGTGTGCAGTAGTATTTTTGAATATGTTAGCACAAGATCTTACTCCATACATATAATTACATTTAAATGTGTGGACATACATAAAGGGGAAACTACTACTCAATTAGTACGGACGTATTTAACTACGCTCAAACCCCCCTATTAAACACCTAGAGATTTAGTATAGAGCTGATAACTACTTTACAAGTTTAATTTGCTGGCCTTGACCCATCTTTATAGGGAGACTTTCACAGATACGCTTGTTGATTTTCGTGACCCCGGCATCACACACATGACAGTACTTCACCACCTATTGCTTTTTGTACGGCCGTCTCTTACCATTGCCCACACATATCTATAGACAGTCCTGTTCCTCCATGTATACACTAACTAGTAAAATTCATGATCATGGCGGACAAGTGTTTTTTATGCATGTATGACCACGATTGTATGTTACTAGGGCTCTATTACAGCAGTTAAGGAGTACAAGCTCTATAACTTATTGTTACGGCTCGTATCTATCTACTAGAGAGCTGGGGAGAATAACCATAGCCAGTAATTGTGTGTTAATGTATATTTAAGTATACAATTTGTGCAGCATGGAAAATGTGAAGTGTAAACATATATATAGCGTTCCTTTTTCCTTGCTTATGTTCTGTTGCATGTGATTTGTGTGTGTGTGTGTGTATGTATTGACTGTATGAAGAACTGTTTATGCATATTTACTCAGCACTCACTACACATTATCGTCACGCTCAAGTAAATGTTTACCATTTGCACGCAAATACAAAAGAAGACCTGAGGAACAAATAGGGGTATATGTACATACCTGTAGCAAAACGGCCCCCGTCAATGCCGGGTGTTCCTCCATAAGTGTGAAAACCATCACTTCGATAAGGACTACTACTTGTTTTGGTAGTTGACCGGGACGTGGTGGAAGCTGTTGAGACACCCAGTGACCGTGGACCGAGGAACATGTCTCTCCTGAGATCATCTGACCGTATGCCCGTATTACTACGGTAGGCAAGGGCAGAACGCTGCAAATAGACAAAGCTCAGGAATAAGTCAACCATTTCATAATAATTAGCTGAACAAAAAATTGTGTTGATTCATTTCACAATAGCCTTTCTGTTTTTTATTTTTATTTTGTATTTTTTTATTTTTATACTGTATATTCAGCAAAAAAGTTAAGAATTAGAACTAATGAAAATATGTAGAATGTACATGAGAAAGCTTACCGAAATGTTCGAAGGTTGGGTATCATCCTTTGCACGGAAAAGACTACCAGCACGTATATACAAACTTTCTTTCACCCTCTGATTCAGGATGCAGTAGCCAAGAGCAATGTACAGACTAATGAAAGCCACTGAAGCGGAAATAGCATACTGCCATACAGGACCACGTTCATTGGCTCCAAGAAGAGACAATGCCCAGACGGAACCACAAATAGGAAGGAGCGTTAAGTCCATCCATAAAAGTGTTCTGAAAAAAAAAATGGCCCGGAAAACATTTTTTTTACATTCATTTTTGAAAGTGTAGCAGAAAGTGACAAGACGGAGGTTTCAAGTCATGTAACTTTTCTCTATACTTATACTTTCAGGATGGTAGGGGGAAAAAAAATAAGATCGTACTATGTACAACTACATATATAGGGATAAACTTAAAGTGAAATTCAAGGCTTGTTGGGTCTGATTCCACTCGAGTAGATTTCAATCAATTTTGACAAATCATTACCTCATGTTTCCTGAGTCAACCACACTGTCTTTTAGAGTGAATGCCGCACGAACAGCAATTAAGAATGTGACCAACGTACAAATGACGACGAGGAGTATGGGACCAACCATTCCCCAAACAATCCCTTCATACAATGAGAGCCAGCAGCTGGAACAAAAAGACTTTACTTGTAAAAGAGAATACTTAGTAACATTTTACTTTGTACCGTCCACGCTCTCAAGTCCATTACCTACATACGTGGAAGGTACGTAAGGATTTTTACCAGGCATATCCTCCGATACAAAAACCATAATCTACGTAAATAAACACAAAAGGTGTATTGTTACCAGACGTGTTGAAATAGTCTGATAGAAAAACTTACAAAAACTTATTGCCATAATGGTGTGCACGAATTCCGAGACTTAGTGCCACACAAAGGAGAGGAAATGCGTAGCCCAGAGCAAAATAGAATAAAGCCGAGCCATGATTCACGTCCCTGACTTCGGTGAACATTCTTCGTAGGTGAAGTGATGATGCAAACAACCACGCAAATGTACTTAGCCAGAAGAAATGAAGACCTATGGCTACTGATCGGCACATGATGTCATTCTGAATGAGTAAAACTCTCAATTTCAGTCCGACGAGGTACAACAGGAGGGCCGAGAAAATACACAGGAGTAGATGCTTGTGAATGGTATTCGTGATGGTGGCGGGGACGGGGCCTTTGAGAAGACCAAGAGCAATTAGTGCTCCGAAAATGAGAAGTAGGGCTAGCGTAAATGCAACGTAGGTAATTATATCTTCGAGAAGAGCCGGTCGGGGAATGTCATTAATTTCATTGTTTTCAATTAACAAGGCGTAGGTAGACAAATGCCAGCATGTGCAATTCACTGTCATCACATTCCCTAACTTGGCTGTGTACACTTCCTCCACTTGAGTAACACATGGTCTTGTGGTCCATCCACCTCCACTGGATAACGATGGCTCTTCCCAGAGAACACACTGTGGGTTGGTCGAGTCCATATATTTCCCGTACAACTCGTATGAGATACGTATGGGACTTATTTGTCGACCGGTTTGGAGACCGACACGAGATGCCAAGATTGACAAAGTTATGACGGGAGGGTTGGCCACAAGTTCAGAATTAAACCGTCGATTCACATCATTCTGAAATATCTTGGGGAGAACTTCCCACAAACTGTAGTACTCAAGGTAGCCCACAACTGCACTCCCTGCCATATCTATAGACAAAGTTCAGAAATATTCCTGTACGTGAGAACCCAATCAATACTTTTATTGTGTAAGTTTAGCTGCTGAAGCAAAAGATTTTTGCAACACTAGAGCTACATACATAAATGTTCTCTCTGCCACGTCTGCAGTTCAATTCCTATAGATACTGTAAATTCTCAAATGAGTTCCAAAAATTACCTTTTTCATCGCTCAGACCAAGAATGTCCAATGGGATAATGACTCTCGCCTTAGGTGCATATCTCCGGGGGTCCATTATGATATTGTCGTACTTTGGGAAACGAATGGCCCTCTTCACAATCGTACTCGTCTCATACAGATCGTAGCTGGACTGAATGGCCAAATTTTCGTAATTCTTTTTATCTTCGTTATCCCACGTTAGCTCAATCGTGTCCAAGCCCAGAACTGAAAAAATAATAGGTTCTTACTTTTAGTATTTCCCGTTCCTTTCTCACACCCCATAGGCTCATCGTAAGTTACAAAAAATTTTAATTAGCATGGATGTGTGGAATAACCTAAATTCGGGGTAATAATTTCGAACGGTTTTGTAAATGTATCCTCTTGGTTGAGCACTAAATGAGACAAGTAGTCATCCATTTGTTTCATTAATGAGTCCGAGCCGGCACCATGTATTTGTCGGACGCGTTGCCAGTCCTTTCCGTATTCTTTAGATGTGACCTTCCCCGTTGCCATGATAAGATTCTATAAAAGTAATTGAGAACAAATCAAAACATGCAATCACCATTTGAGATTTATTCTATTGTCCGTGCAATTAGGGATATTTACCTTTATGAAGTTCTTATCCTGCCTGTGGCTCAGGTTCAACCCTTTCTGTTGAGTTTCATGACGAGTCAAACTTGTGAGCAATCGTAGGCTAAGCCATAAATCGTTCCCGTAAAGGTGATAAGAAGCGTTGAGTGCCTTGTTCAGATCCCCAGCCAATTTAGTAGAGAGGAGAGGCGAGAGAGTTAATTCTCCAGAATCAAGCTGCGTCATGATGTTCATTAAGGAGATGAATGATGTGGAGGTACAATTAAATAGATCCGCAGCCTTCCACCCATCTGGATTGTGACATTCTCTGGTAGCCAGACCTACAGCCCTGGCTGGACAATCATGAACGGAAACGGTTGAAAATTTTGCTCGGGGCCACCAGATGTCGTCGTGGTAAGTTCTGGGGCAACCATCGTAGACAACTATTTCAGTCAAGTAAATAATAAAAATAAATATTTTTATTGAAATTAATGCATAAAATATATGCATTCAATACAATTTATACGGCCATAATGGTTCATCAAATACCTTCGCATCCACGTAGTGTTACTTCAGCAAAAGGATTGGAACAAGTGTCACAACGATTTCCAACGACACCATTGCGGCACTGACATTTTCCAGTTGCCAGGTCACAACTTTTACTAACGGAACCTACGCTGTAGCACATGCAGTCAATGCAGCTCGCATCTTTTTCGTAGTGGTATTCCTACAAATGATTTAGGAACTTAATTTTCTACTTCAGCTGGTTGCGATTACATCAGCATTTAGGAAATAAAAAGCTATTGTAATAAATTAAAAATAAGAGTGTCGTACCTTGCATTTACATTGACCATTCTTTTTGTTGCACTCTGGGCTGAAGTTCTTATCAGCTGGACATGAACAAGGGCCGCAAAGTGGCCAGCCCCACCAGGTGGAAGGGCAAGATAAGTCTATTATTTCCTGACAGTTGTTCCCACGGAAATATCTCTCATCACATTTACACTTGTAGCCCCGACTTGTTGTCAAATCCAGTAAACACGTTCCATTATTTTTGCACGGTCTCAAGTCACAAATAGGAGTACAATGCTCTCCGACATATCCAGGATCACATTTACACTTATGACGTCCAGCCTGCTCAATACAAGTTGAACGTGGAGGGCAGACAGCACCGACACAAGCCGTCGCTAAACTACAACCTTCACTGACAAATTTTTCCGACGTTGTCTTCCTAAGAAAATTTTTCGAGCTGCCGACCCGTACATCCTAAAATTGTATATATAAGTTGATTATAGTAGCTTTGAAGTAATGATTACATTTTTCAGCGATGAGGGGACGAAGATGAAAATTACCTGGACACACCCGGTGAAAGAGTCTCCCTGCCCACCAACGATTACTTGGTTCACAAAACACCCTTGGATCTTGGTCTCTAGAGGGAAGGTAATC
The DNA here is from genome assembly GCA_947179485.1 of Allacma fusca. Classification (NCBI taxonomy): domain Eukaryota; kingdom Metazoa; phylum Arthropoda; class Collembola; order Symphypleona; family Sminthuridae; genus Allacma; species Allacma fusca. Next base: position 39,377,021 of record OX359248.1, on the reverse strand, counting down.
TCATGCTGTCCAAAATCCAGGGAAAACCAAATTTCCGCCGTCATCCATTTAACTTCAATGTTATGCCAATAGCCATCATTGAGTCGTGGGAGTGTCACGGGAATTACCCTCCTGTCCAAAGTGTAAGTAAAAAGACCGTTCTCCAACCCTAAAAGAATTGTTTCGTTATTGCTGAGTCGGATCGTCATGAGGTTCCCAGAACGATGTAAACTTCTCAAGGAAATGGAATTAAACCAGGGGAATTGGATGGGTCGGAACTGCTGTGGTGTGAACTCCAAGAAGCTGTTTTCATCTCGAAGGTTCCACACAGGCTTCGCATCTGTAGATACATAAATTGTTTCATTAAGAGGGCCCCGATGGAAGTAATGAAATTTCGGAACCAACCCCGACCCGAGCTTAGTTTCAATGAACATAGTAAGTATCAAATTTATGATTTGGTAAAGCTAATATCAGTTCCCTAAGCTGGCTACAATCGAGACATTAGGCATGATTGTGAATTTGATAATGTTTGAAATTACCTTCTGAGCAATCTTTATGCCCGAATCCGTCCGTGCAAAGGCATCTGTAGGTCCCCCAACCGTCCAAACATTTACCTCCATTTTTACAAGGCTGGGACGCGCAATAGTTCTTTTTCTCTGGACACCCCACTGCTGTTCCGTATTCCATTACATAGCTAAAAGAAAATTGGCATTAAAAATAAAACAAAAGCTCGCCTACAAATTACTAACACATAAACTTTAGCTGTAACGTAAATTTATTTATACAGATAGACACACAAAACGTACTTGTTCAAGTCCAGGAATTTATGATCGATGTACACATCTTTGATACAGCCCAGAAAGTCATGGGTTTCAATTTGGAAAGACGAAGTGGGTGCCGGAAGTCCGCCAATGTACATTGGCCCAGTTAAGTCCAAGAACCTCTGACAAGATTCCGTGAGTAAGTCACATCTCCGTTCCAGAACTTGCGAGGCAGTTCCTGCACAACTCCTATCCCTCGGAAATTCATCCGGGTGCTCCAGCGTTGTAATCACATCACAATCATCCACACTGAGAGTAGCTGATTTGTTGAAGTAAGTGAGCTCCACGGTGTGCCAGAGTCCATCAGAAACCACCTTCCCTGTTGTAACTTGAGTTACATTCATAGCTCCGAGAGAAAAGCTAAATCTCAGTGTGGAATTGAGTATTTCCAGAGCTATGAAATCGAATCTCTCATTGTACCGCCCATTGTACCACAACAGCCCATTTCTCTGCTGACTGGCAAAACTCATTTTAATATCAAATCTATGCCGGTTCTTCATCCCAGGGAAAGTCAGGAAAGACCCTCGCGAGAAACTCCGAGCTGTCAGCTCACATAATTGATTGACATAATCTCCCCGAGTGCAGTTCTGGCACAAGAATCCCCCCCGTACTCTCGGCGTGCAGAGACTTCCCCGACTACAAATATTCGGCTGGCAGGTATCAAATTCCATTTGAATCTCACACTGTGGCCCCGTAAATCCAGCTGGACAGACACAAGAGTAACCCCGTTCCTTCCGGTAGCAACTCCCGCCATTACGACAGGGTGAGGAGAAGCAAAGGTTAATCTCCGCGTCACATAAATAATGTTCCTTAAGCCCTGTAAACCCGTGTGGACATCTACAAGCAAACGTCTGCCATGGGTACACAGATCTGAACAGCATTGACTCCGTCGCGACAAAGTTAGACACATTCCGGAATTTCAGCACTGTCAAGCACTCCTCAAAATTCAAGCAAGGTTCCAGGAGACACAGGTCATCCGTGAAGGGAAGGATCTAGAGAAAAATGCAGACAAGAGCATTAATAGTCGTCCAAAGACCCAAGAATGAGAAAATTCTCTCCAAGATCATTACTTTTTACAATCGTGTTTACGACCAGTACTAAAAATAGAAAATGGCTCAACGAGAAAGTTTAGGTCTGAACAAAACTCTAGAATTCACTATACTCTGATAAGGAGTGAACCGTGAGAGTAACTGGAGAAAAATATGAGGGTGAAAGTGCCCACCTCCATCGTGGAGAGCTTGCTCAATGTAAGCCGATTAAGGAAAACCCTCTCCTTGATGTAATTTGGACTAAAGTACTCTTCATAAGCTGTGCTGGGTTTCCGAGCCGAGAAACTGACGTTTAAAACACCATGCGTACCTTCAATTTCCTCCTGTTACAACCACAAAGGAATAAAAAAAAAATAGGTGAGACTCAACTCACCAAATTTTATTAGCAACACGTAAACTTTTGACTGGTATCGCGTAAATGATACCATGTTGTCATAAAACAATTCTTGTTTTCCTTTCGTCATACCAAAGCCGACTTTGTTACTGACAACTTCCACGAGACAGAACTCAAGTACTTTTTGTCTGTTGTACTTACATGTGTATACATGGAAAAACATATAATTTGGAAATTCAAATATGTGTAAGCATATATCTATAAGTAGCTACACTTATGATGCATACATATGAGTAGGGATCCCAAAAATTACCTGCACACTAAAAATGACGATGTTTTCTTTAGGGGAATTTAAAATGACGGCTAAGGCTTGAAGGAAATGACTGTACAATGGAGATAGGAAGGCTTCTGTAGTCATATCAGCAATTTGAACCGTCACAGAATTGAAAAGCAGGTCATCGGTAATCATTCTGGTCTGCAAAATCATCTCGGACGAAACTTCATTAAGACCGTCTGAAACCCATGAGATCACATACATAAGTATACAAATAATCATACCCCATCCTGACAGTACAGATTGTGTGAAATATTAGAAATTCTTTTGTGGGGGAATGGGAAGCATCCCCACGAATCTTTTTTGGCTATGAACTCTGCGCGAGTACAAGCAATTATCCGGTCACGAAGGTATTCAAGTTACTCTCGACTGAAGAGAGCAATTTCTTGTGCTAACAAAATCAGCCCTCGGGTCTATTTACATTTACTGTAGGAATAGGACACTCAGCACGAACAACATAATATGTAACACAAAGATTTGCATTTTTTGCTAAACCCTACTAATATTTACACACTCACCTGACACAAGTACATCCATTTTGGCCATCAATGGAACATTAGTATCCAAATATGGTGAGAGCGTAATGAGCCCTGTACTCTCATTCAAATAGACGAGGTTCGCTTTATTACCATTTTTGATCGCGTATTGGAGCTGAAATAAGCCAAAATTTAGTTTTCAGAGTCCCTATAGTGTCCAAAAAAACTGATTTTAAAATTGAAAGTCAATTGTACGAACAAGGACTACAACAGAGAGAGAGAGAGAGAGACACAATTGTTTTTAAATCGTCCTTCCTACACACGCCATAGGATAAGATCAAAGCAAGATTTTACACATTCCCTTACTTGGTCTGTGACATCCGCATCAAAAGCCGGTACTTTCCCTATGGGTCCAACAGGAAAGTGGTCCTTGTAATTATTGAGAATAATTTGGAACTGAGGAACAATTCTTGGGGCGTTATCATTCGTATCCTGTAAACCGGCAGTGGGAAAAACAAAGTTAGAGTGAATAAAAACTTTAATGGAAAGAAAACAAATTAATCAACACGTACTTAATAAAAAAACAAATAGCTTTTTTTTTTTTTGGTCAGACCACAGCGAGAAATAATCAGCGTACCTTCACATGTATCTCAATATGAACATCATTCCTCAGCGGTGGTGAGGCAGCTCGGACGATTATATCATATTTCTTACGCGGTGACTCAAAATCCAATTCAATACGTGTGAGAATATCCGCAGAGCCACCAGGTCCGTGACCCCCACTTGGCTTCTGGTGTGTATTCAAGGTAAAGCTATTCGCATCCACACCACCAACAATTGAATAGGAGATTTCTGCATTGGCACCCTCGTCTGGGTCATATGCTTGAATGGATCCGACCGTAGAGCCTAACGGAGAATTCTCCGCAATGAAAAACCGGATCCTATCGGCTTCCCAATGTGGAGAGTTGTCATTTACCTAAGCATGATATATTGCTCATACATTACTTATGCACGGCCACATTAAAATTCAATGTACAGATACTGTATGTGTTATACTAGACCACTGAGCCGATACGAAAACAACTCAAATCAACAACAGTGGTTCATTTTACCGTAATTAATATATCTAGTTTTTGCATAAATTAGGTACACATACATCAAGAACATTGATGGTGACGTTGGTTCTTCCGGTCATTTCAGGGGAGCCTTGATCCGTGGCAAGGACCATGAGGTCGTAGCGGGAAACTGTCTCTCGATCCAGTGCCTTCACTGTTCGGATGATCCCTGATGATGGATCCACGGAAAAAGTTCCATCCCCATCAGAGAATGTGGAGAAGCTATACCGAACCATGCTGTTCTTTCCCACGTCGGAATCCTTCAGTAAAAGTAATGTAACTCAAAACCCAGCAGGCAGAACTGTACATACATATGTCGCTTTACCCTTCATTCATAACTGGCTCTACTCTGAATGTAGCAAAAACTGGGAGGAAAAATCCAACGGTAATGCTAATAGTCATAATTGCAAAAGCTCAAGTTTGTGGCACGAAACGCGAAACTAAGTAAAAGAACTTGATATACTAAACAATGGACAATGAATGAGTTAGCTAAACACTACTTATGAGTAATAATATATGAGAGGAGTAAATGTTGGCTTAGTAATTATTATCACACTATTTGTATATCTATGTATGTGTTTAAAAGAAAGGACTGTATCTATGTATGTATATGCATTGTGTATGTATATATTTATGTGAAAGACAAGTTATAAAAAAGTCATTCTTACAGAAGCTTGAACCTGGAGGATGCTAGTTCCGACGGGAACATCTTCCGAGATTTTCGCCTGGTAGAAGTCTTGCTCAAAAATGGGTCTAAAAAAATAGTAAGTAGGAGTAAAGGGAGCTGATTTTGTAAATATTTCCCAGAATTATCTCATTTAGTTTCCTGACAGAATGAAAATCCTCATCAGGAAACTAATCATACAGTATCTCAATCAGGCTGAACTCACTGGTTATCGTTGACGTCCATAATTTCCAACATGACATCCGTAGTATCGGACATGGGCGGAATGCCTTTATCCCGAGCCATAACTGTCAGAATATAACTTGAGATCTTCTCTCGATCCAAAAGTTGAGACGTTGTAATCGCCCCCGTGTTGGAGTCAATCATGAACGCCTCATGGCCTTCATTATCCACGTCATGAACGAAAGTGTAGACAATCTGAGAGTTTTGTCCTGAGTCCTGATCCACAGCATTCACCACCAGAACGGTCGAGTCGATGGGAACATCTTCAAAAATTTTCACAGAGTATGGGGTGTTCTGAAAAACGGGGGGATGTCGGTTGGCATCATTCACTTGGATATTCACCGTGGCCATGTCAAACCTCCCACCCGAGTCCACCGCTTTCACTGTCAACACATACTTTCTCTCGAGCTTGAAATCCAAGGGTTGGGCAATGGTGATAAGACCAACTCCATTCTGAGTCGACATTGAGAATCTATTACGGACATTCCCATCCACAATCTCATAAGTCAGGCGGGAGTTCTCGTCGGGATCTGTGGCTTTTATAGTTTCGACGGGAGTTCCAGGAGGATCCTGTTCCGAAACCGCTGTTTCATACAACTTCCGCTCCACCACAGGAGAGTTGTCATTCACGTCCTGAATGAGGATGGCAACGGAAGCCGTCGCACTGAGTGGGACTTGGCCCGAGTCCGCCGCAATCACATCAAAATCATACCGACTCTGCACTTCCCGATCCAACTCTTTATTAGTTTTAATCCACCCGGAGTCGGACTCCATCTCAAAAGGGAACAAGTCTGGGTTTTCCCTGTATGAGATACGGAAGTGGATCTTACTATTTAGTCCGTCGTCTTGGTCAAATGCTTGGATTCTCAGGATGGAGCTACCGATCGGAACGTTCTCTTGAACAGTTTCTTGGAAGAGGGGTGAGAAGAAATGGGGCTGATTATCATTCGCATCTTCCACATTCACCAGTAAGATCGTGTTATTTGATCGGGATGGATTTCCGTTGTCTGTGTTCAACAACATTTGCATTCAAATTGGACTCGGTAATCAGATGAGCCTGATTCAGAGATTCACGCCGCTCTGGGCCTTACATTTTGAGATGGCTCTCTCTCTCAAAAAAAAAAAATATCAAACCTGGGACGACTTATTATCTGCTCGGATCTGCCTTGCATTTAACTACCAGCTAACACCAAATTATCAGTTGCGATCAGGCGTGACATGAAAAGCAAATTCATGCCACATGCCGACTTGCACATCCACAACCATTTATAATTGCTCGCCGGCTCTACAGTTTATGAAGCCTGCTCAAGTATATACAAATACTCCCCCAAAATGGTAGGATTCTCCCCTCGTTCCTCATAAACCCCGGATGAGAGTAAGTACCCACTCTTTCATAAAACTATCTCTCAAAGAGAGTCTCCCTCAAAAATAATCATCTTTTCATTATATGTAACCCCCCAAAAGAATTATTGTCTGAGCCGAGATTCCTGTCCTTACGCTACTACATATTACTCATATACACAGAGAATGCTGCTTGGGAGATAAAATCCAAGAGTAAAATAACAAGTGAGCGAGTCATTGCATAGTAGAGTGATCCCTCAATAACTCCACTATTACTATATCCTTATCTTTTATATTGCTATTCGACCGTAAAGTACCATCAATTTGACATCCTCGCAGCAGCTGAGTCTAACCAGGCGTGATGAATAATGACAAAAGAGATTCTCACCGATGGCTCGTATGTTGAGTCGGTAGCTTCTCCCTGCCTCATAATCCAATGATTTTAGCAGACTAACTTCTCCAGTGAGACCATCAATTGAGAAATGATTCTGGCTGTTTCCGCCAATGATGGAATAGCGAAGGGCTGAGTTAACTCCCTCGTCCGCATCTGTCGCACTGTGATCATTGCAAATACCAAAAACACTCATTATTTACACAGCATTCAATGGGAATACAATTTTCAATAGAGACTAGAGGCGCAAATACAGAGCACAACAATAAACAATATTCCTATGAAAAGGAAAGATCCAAAGAAAATTATTTCCCATCGGGATTTTGCAATTACAGGGTTAGACACTCTATTGAAAAAGTAAATCGAATTCGTAATGTCATTACAAAAATGGATAGACGATTGCCCCTTTGGAGTAATTACGCTCATTTGTAATTGGAACATTGGGTTTTATAAAGATAGCTGTAGCTGTATCTATACATATACAGAGCAAGACAAGATGAGACATGAATAATAATGAAGGAGAATATTTTCAAAGAAGAAAGACTAGACATACATTTAAATTAATAATTATTATGATCATATCAGGCTGAAATTACTATTAGGCGGAGTTTACTTCATTCATCAAAAAGAAGTGAGATGAGTGCCGACAAGGAGATGCAGAAATTACTCACTCTCAAGTCAAGACACCCATTAGCCTGTATGACCTCATGGGCCGGAAAGGAGATTACAATCTCTCAAAAAAATAAATAATAGTCCCAAAAGACTACATTTTCCAATTGAAATATAAATCTTCTCTGTTTTTCTTTCCCTTGCTTGGCCTGTCATGTCATTTTGATCTAATCGTTTAATCCCTGCTAATCCTCAATACATAAATAGCTATGTATGTATGTGAGTTCCCTTTTGTTGACATGTGTGCATACAATTGAAGAAACGTTTGCGGCGGTCCACCAAAGGAAGCAAAAACATTTTCTTATAATTACTTTTTACCTTATTTACTTTGGCAGTGGAAACCCAAGTCTAGAAAAGAGTTCAGTATGTTGCACTTATGTATGTACGTCCCTATGTAAATGTGTACCATACATGTGTACCATATATGTACCCTAGGTATTTCTTGTTTGTATGTAAATATTATACGTAGGTGCATATACATACGCTTGCAGACAATTTTTGTGGTCTGCATATAAAATGTGCAGGTACAGTTGAAGTTAATATTTTCCCTTAATTTTAGGTCTGACTCAAAGGAATGCAATGTTATCAAGTAATGTTATTAAGAAAATATCCCGTTTCAATTAATGGAATGTGGAACGAGTGTTGTATTCAATTGGGGAGGTAATGATATAAATTATAGTAGCTCATATGACAGGTTCAGGTTTCCTCCCCCTCCCCCCAATACAGACATGGACGGATGTATAACATACCTGATTTGTGCAATGACAGGATAATTTGAAGCGTCGGAATTTTCCGGAACAGTGACATTATAAGATCTCTGACTGAACTGGGGCCAGGAGTCGTTCTCATCCAGAACTTCCACTCGAACAGTTGCAGTCGCAGATTTCCTATCAGCCTGGGCGGGTGCTAAGTCATTAGCCAGAACGATTAGCGTGTACTCATCCCGCTGCTCCCGGTCTAATGGTAGCTTCGTAGTGATCACGCCCGTGTCTGACTCAATCCGAAAAGCATCGCCTGTGTCATGAGGGTTGAGGATGGAGTAGGAAATATCCCCATTTTTACCCGTATCCTCATCTGTTGCACGGATGCTGAGAACTGTAGAGCCGACGGAGATGCCTTCACGTACGGACACAGCGTATGAGCTCCTCTCAAACTTGGGACTCTCGTCATTCAAATCTGCCACGTTGATCTGCATTGGAATTTAATTCGGTTACATTCAATTTTTTCCCCCCTTCTATCACAAATTCTTATCAAGTAAGAATTCAATTTCCCGGAATAATTCCTTTGATGTTGCTTTTTAAGGTTCCTCCAGTCACTCCCTCCACACATAGTATGATACCTTTACGGGTATGGGATCTATAACAGTCTGTCTTTTTCTATAACATTTTTAAACCTCTGGGATCTCAAGGGGATATAAAGAGCGGAATTTCCAATGTATCTACGCATCATACGTACGTTATGACAAATATTTAATAGATAAAATGTACATATGTAATTTTACGTATGAGTAAATAATTCACTTGTACATACAATAGCATTTATGATATAAATTCCGGTTTTTATGTGTACACAACCCTTTGATATCTCCTTTTTGGCACGTACAAGTTCCTTCCGCCTTCTTTCAAGTAAAAGCTTTGCGGTCCTTTTGGGACAGTGGGATTGTAGTATTTTGACTCGAACATATACACACACAGCAAACAAAGGAATTTTCTTATAGATAAGCTCAAGTTTTAAAATGTTGTCACGCGTCACACCAGGAGTCTTAGAAGAATGAACTGTTGTCCCGCATGTTGTTCCCTTTGGTGCAGTATGGAAATAATATTATTGTAATATGTTGGATCGTATCAGAGAAATCTGACATTCTCTCAAATCCTACTGCGACTTTTCATACCCCTTTCCGTCAATTTTTTTTTGAACAGGTTACCGTTTCTAATATGCAAGGAACAAGGAGTAATATTTCTTGTAAGGGATACGGTCAAGCATTTGTATTGTATTCTTTATATTGTATCTATGGATATATATATAATTAGCTATATCTCCCTTCCTATATGTGCAGGAACGTAGGAACCAAGTATAAATTTTAAAGTAAGAGTACGAAAAGGATGTTTCTCAACTGGTAGCCTCGGTTTTTTAAATAAAAAACTAACTTTTTTTTACTTCACAGCAGAAGCGTAATAACTTAAACCATTTGCGGTCTCGGAGTACCCCGGGGCTATCACAGTGTTTGCTTTCCTCCAGCCCTGTGCATATCCTCCAGCGCTTTCATTGTTCACGTACAAATTGGAAGTTCATGCAGGGGCCATACATGCATACGTCTAAGTGCATTTAGAGATAGATACTCCTATAAGTATGTACATTCTGTAGAGGCTTATCCACCTGTTCTTCCCTATTAAGTCATTATTAATAGAGAAAAAACTGGGCGGATGAAGCGGAGAGCCTATCTTATCTACATGGCCCCAGCGATGAGAGTTTTCAAATCCCTATCTTCCTACAAGTAAAGTTTTATTAGTTGGAAGAATAATGACCCGGATGATCGTAAAATGAAACCCTAGTTCTAGAGTCAACTATCTCGGACTTACTGTGTTCCTGTAATTATTATTTCTTCCAGCACCGAGGTGTTGTATTACTCCTTGAACGAGGCTTTCCAGGCGATAAGTGTCATATAAAAAAAAGTGGAATTCCATGCCACACTCTTTAGGACAGGGGGGGGGGCGGAAAGGAAAGGGAAGAGGAAGGGAACTGTAGTGGAAAATAGTGGGATTTATCAAGCAGCAGTAATGCTGATGGTGTTTATTTCCGATTTGATTACAATCCCCGGAGATTTCATGGAACATAAATCTAATATTTTGAGAGATGTTTCCCTGTATGTAGCAACATTGTGTGGGGGATACCCGGGTATTTCTTTCAGCGGAAATCCCACGTGGAACGGCATATCTTTACTCTTCGCACGTTCCTCCACAAACTGAAACCTTGTCTGGAGTTTGTTCCGGAATATGGGAGAGTGTGTGTGTAACCATAATGCCACAGATGTATATGTTTGCTTTCACTTTTCGTTCATATATCTATACATACATACATGAAAGTACACAAGCCCTATAGACCTACACGCATGTACACATTAGTACCCCGATAACGCACGTTCAAGAAAGGCCGGAAGGAACACGCGGATTTCCTAGTGATTCAGTTCCAGAGGCTATGTATTCTCATACACAGACAATCTCCGTTTTTCTTTTCAAGAGAAAAAGAGAAGCACAGATTGTTCCGAAGATTGCTCGAGAGTGACAAGAGAGTAGCGGGTTAGGGTGAGAGGAATGAAATGAAATTACCTGTAATGTGGCAGTGCCGGTCCGCGCGGGAATTCCAGAGTCAGTAGCCACAATCCTGAAATAGTGCACATCCATTTTTTCCCTATCCAATTTATCAACCGTGGAGATAATTCCGGACTTGGAGTCCAAGCTAAAGAACTGCTGGGATCTGGCATCCAGGAGGGAAGTCATGGAGTAAGTCAAGGGTGAGTTCTCCGGGTCGGAGGCACTGATTGTAGTGACAGTAATGCCCGGTGGTTGTTCCTCCGGTACGGCCGCAATGTACATTGTTTGCTCGAAGAATGGAGCTTGATTTCGCATTTCCCGTCTCATCCTATGAATCGGATGATATTCCATGATTGAATTACTTCCCCCCACAGAAACCCCACCCCCACCCCCACCCCCACCACTAGAAGAAGCAATGGCACTTCCATCGAAACGATGAATAATAAAATGAACGAGTTGATCCCAAGACATGACTGCTTTGTCCGAGGAATGACTCGACCTGGACATAGGAGAGCATTGTAAATGCAAGAGGATCTGGACCGTTTGAACATTCTCAAAAAGACACCAGTCCGTCCGGAGGACCAAGTCCCCGGTGGAGGACTCAATTGCAAAGAAATGGTCATTGGCAATGACACTGGCAGTTGTATGGCAACCTGAGCGAACACTAGCGGGAAGGAATTGATGGATATTGGTCAACTTCTCGGAGGAATGATGACAGAAGTGACCTTCGACAGGGAATGAGACGTAGATGTCATCCACGGAACGAAGGATGTGCTGACTCTCAGTCCCCTGTGAGGAGGGAGAGGTGGACAATCCGGAAGCCTCTTGTACTTTATTTAGCTTATCAAAACTACTACGGCAGTCGGAACTGCTGGACGACCTGGGCTGAGTGATGATTGTGAGCGGGAAGGATATGTAGTCAAAATATGTACAGATTTCTGAGGACTCCTCCGAGTCACTTCCACAGTCCACGGAGGAGGTGCTATTATTCTTGATGATATGGGGATGAGCAATGATGTCAATGTAGACCAGGAAAGAACTGGGATATGTCTGACTACTTACACAGGAATTACTATTTCGGGAGAAAGAGCTCCGCTTCCACCGGAGCTTCCCATCCTTGTCGAGGTGAACCAAACGATGGACCCAGGCTTGGGTCTTATGATGCGAAATTCGGTATGAATAGAAATCTGTCTGAAGGTTGTGCTCTGATTGCTCCTGTTGTTTTTGTGGGCTTAAGGATAAAATACTTGGGTGTTTCTCTTTTGCAATTTTTATCTGAGCATCGAAGAGGATCCATCCTTCAGGTCGGTTATGGTCTGTAACCACCACAAAACACTCACTGGGAATCCCGACGATCAGGGCTAGAAGAAATAATTTGAGGAGGAGACTGTACTGGAGAGGTCTGAAGGAGCGTGTCCCTCCGGATGAACTTCCGCACATCCTGGACTGAAAACTCCTCGGAAGATTTCCTCAATTAAATTTACACTTGACTCACATTTTGTAGAATTTTCACGTTCTTTATAGTATATATAGGTAATTGTTCAGCTAATCCAACTCATTACAGTCACAACACTCACAGTGTTAGAGTTGTTGCTGGTAACAAAAGCTTGCTCACTCGCCATGAGATGAGATTTTCTCGTTGGAGCTACACAGACGAGTTAGTACAGCTCTTGACTTGAGTCTGTTCACTTTTTGGTGAGTGTGCTGTTGTGGCTGAGTAACTCCTAACTTTTCGAGTTTTCCACAGGGACTGGTCAATAAACCGTGGGAATATCGCCCTAGGGCCGGGAGGTAGTCATGCAACAGCGATCGCCTACCTGTACACACACGTATGTATATCCACATACACACACACACAAACACAGCCCCTGCCGAATACTATGCAACCCATACGTTTTTCCGAGCTAACCAAGTCTTTGTAGTGTTACTAAACATAACATAATCCCAGGTATGTGTTCATAGTGGAAGCCAGAATATGTATACAATCCAATAGTAAAAGCTTGTAATTTTTTTCCATGGCTTTTAAAAATACGAGAGGAGCTGGCACATCAGAGACGGACCAGGAGAGTAGCACTGGGTACCATTAAACAAAACCGTACACACAGACACACTCCTCTATCATAACTTTTACACACACACACACACACACATATGGACCCAACGTGTAACGACTTTTGTCTCTGTTCCTTTTTTTCTTCCTCGAAAGTCTTCTTCAATCTAGTAAAAATTCAATGGCAAGAGGTATTATAGGGATAGGGAAACAGGTACTCACGCGGTTACCTTTTTCCTCCCCGTTCCACCGACTCGTGGTTATTCTCTCTGCTTCCAAAAACTATTTCCCTATAACCGATTCCTTTTTTCTTTGAAGATTGTTTTTCTGATCCGTCCCATACCTCCGGCTTCTTATACTCTCGTTCTGATTCTCATTTACCCCATAATTAGTATGAAGTTTCAAGATCGTACAGTCCACATACACACACACTCTCTTGGGCTGCAGAACTGTGCGCCGTTAATGTATGTAACTATGCCCAATTATAATTCTTATGTACACGCAACCACACATATCCTTTCATGTAGTTATGAATAGGGAGCTGTTGTTGTTGTTTGTCGCACGGTATTCTACATTGTCTGAGCTATGATTTTTCAGTTCATTCGCTATGGAGTATTTCCGTATGGTATCTTTTGTGGTCCCAGTAGATACTTACTATGGCACCGTCCTATTGTCTCTATCGGTTTGTGTCCGTTGGGTTAAGCTGAGGTGTAGAGAGATATGTTCGGAGAAGATGGATCTCCTTGTGCCCCAAAAAATTATCATGTGAATGTGAAGGGATGTAAGAATGAGAGGAGGAAGGGGAGAAGATGAGTTCGGTATAAAAGTAACACCTCGGCTTTCGGGTAGAAGTCTCTTGTACGGAGTCCCGACCCACACTGTAAAAGTACAAGACAAGACAAGTAATTTTCCTCCCCTCTTGCGCTATACATGGTCCTTCAAGAGCTGTAGCATATTTTCTCTCTTAGATTCTACGGTCGTCAGGGTTTTATTCCCGACTCTACACACTTAAGCATGCTTTCCTTCTACTCTCTCTCTCTCTCTCTCTCTCTTTCCTACACAGTATATATGCTCAGGCAGCAAATCCAACCGGGTCCCATCGATCCGTCATGGATGAATCATCCAAATTCTGGGATGTGTGTGTGTGTATGTACGGCCTTGCTTCAACCACCACCATTGCCACCACCACCACCAACACCGCTACTACTTCCCCTTCTTCCAACTCAACAGCCAACCCGTATGTACTTGCAATTGTGCCAGGCACACTCCAACTACTACGTTGCACACGGAAATTATACCGGTGCCCATCTGCCCCGATCTACCTCCTCCTCCGCATTTGATATGTACACCCTCCGGTTTCAAACCGGAGGAAAACTTCGCGTTTATTTAATGTGCCCGAAACAAGTATGTATAGCTATATGAAAGGTCCTCATAGTTGTCAGTGTGTGTGTGTGTGTGTGTACGGAAGGAATGGGATATGTGACACCGTGTATCAGTCTGAGGACACACAACGTGCTTCCCTCCTCCGTTAGTACTTTTACTTTCCCAATTTTCGGATTTATCTTGAACCAACAACTTGGAGGTTGACGAGGGGGTTGGGAGTAGAGAGAGAGAGAGAGAGAGAGAGAGAGAGAGAGAGAGAGAGATGGAAGTAAATTTCTTTTTCACTTGATATCATCCAAAAAAGGGGAATGAAGTCTATTGCCATTGAGAGTTCCTACCCAAACAGAGATCTCCCATGGATTTACTCTCCGGTAAATGCACCCAGAGAATGCACTCCAATTTGGACTCTGTTTCAAGAATAAAATATGATGGATGGAAAATGTCCCTTCCTCACAATTCTCCTCTCGTGTTTAGATCTGATGAGCACGGGGTGAGTTTTTAGCCTCCAATACTGTAAAATTTCATGGTGGGTTATTTCCCCGTGAATTTCTATTGCTTCCTCAATGTTCCTCTGTATGTCCTTCAATGTTGGGACATTGCCGGGGTAGAGCTTACTAATATGGAAACTTCTTCCCACAGAGGATCTCTACCCCTGCTCCTGAATGAATAACTTCATAGACAGTGAATTTCCTCGTGGTTCAATGGAATCGTCTGATAATAACGATCGCTGGATCTGCCGATGAGAGATCCCTTAGTGTTTCCCAAAGGACCCAGGCGTGCAAGTCGTAAAAGAGTAAATTTCCCTACCGTAGAACAAACTTAGTTTTCCTAATCCAGCACACTCTATAATTTTCTTATGTATCTAAACTTCTGGTACTTACGAATTTATATTTGTACGTGCATACACAACCAGGCTTATGTATCCATACACATATGTATCTACATATGTACATATGCATCTATATAAATGCACTGTGGCATGTGTCGGTAAATGTGGGTCCCGTTATAGGTAATAGAGAAACGAACATGCCCAAGTGTGAATTGTCGTAATGCTCCGCTCGAGGTATTATGACAGTTTTAAATTCTGAACGTGAAAAATTACATATGATTCATTGACAGGTAAGGCAGGAGGATATTACTGAGGAGTGTCTCATTAAAATAATTACGTCGTGGGTGTTGGCAAATAATGAAACGGAGTGCAATGGAGCGGGACGGAGGAATTGAGTCTTCATCGAAGAATTCTTCATGCATCGCTCTCTGCTACCTTTTGTCTAATTAATCCTAATTAGCGTTTAAAATGGAGACTCATAGGAAAATGCACTGAATTTGTAAATAGGGAACCGTTAAGGAGAGTCTCAGAGAGTGTACCAGCAATCGCCGTTTCATGCTAAATGCTAATACATTGCGCCGAGTCAAGTGCTTGTTGAATGAGATGTGAATTGTAAGTACGGGAAATTGTGAGCATGTGAAATATGCGTGTGTTAAGATGAGTGTCGAGAAAGATTGTAAGATCGTGACAGTATGATTCCTTTGCAAGTTTTTGTCGAGTAGCAATAAAGTTAAGGCCAAGTTTAAGCTTTTAGCATACGAAAGTAGCATGGGCTTATATATATATATGTGAATCTTGTGAACCTACAATTTTATGTCCTATTCTTTTAGATGTACCTACATATCCCTACCCACTGCTTATATCTTATATGTACAAAACCCAGCCTTTGAAAGCGTTTTGTTTCTCTTGCCGCTGCTATCCGACCGTTCCTGGCTGCTGCTGATATCTTTCTTCCTCCTGCTGTTGCATACTCCCATTTAGTTACTCCTTGATTCCCGAACGGTATGCTACATAATAAATAAGAATTGAGAATGAAGGCCCAAACGTTGTTTCACCAAAGAGGAAGACAGTATTGTTTATTATGACGCTGCACTTATCCTCAACTTGGCTGATAAGCATTCAAATCGATGGCATTATAATTCCGAACTCTAAAAAGCTCGTACTACTTTCGATAAATATTATAAAGTTCATATTACTTAAACTATGAACGTGTCTCTCATTCAAAGACTTATTTTCCTCTGGACTACAACTCCACATGTGCACTCGCTCCCAGTCATATGTATTATCTAAAGGGGGGAAAAAATTGAGAATCTCGTTTCTGTCTTAATGATGATTCAACTTGACTGTAAAATAACAAGGTGCGAACTTGAAATAAACAGCTAGGACTTTTGATTCGCTCTCATCCACTCTCCTGTAGATACTCCTGTCTCGTTCGTCTAGTATCTACTTATACTGTAGTATAGTCCTTACACCTTGAAATTCTGCCAGTCTTTTTGCTACATCATGGATGGGATCTTCAGTTTTTGAAAAACACTGTGTGGCACAGCAGGGAGCGTGGATTCCTAAAAGTTGTGGTCATTTTCATTTGAAGTGGCAGCAGGTACTTTCGGGGGAACTTGTTCCAACGGATGAAGTATCTTCACTTTTTTGGCTATTTTTCTATCATTACTATTCCAAGAGGCAATTTACTAGAAATGAGAGAGAGAGAGAGAGACCCGTTTAAGTATTTTTATAAGAGTTAAGTTCTGAATAGCTAATGGGATTATTCCTATAAGTTTCGGTTTCTCCCTTCATTTGTGTCCCTTTTTTTTACAAACATAGTACAGTCTCAGGCTCAGGTTCAGGCTCAGCATACCGTGTCTGAGAAAGGTAACTATCGTGATTTCCCGTATTCGTGCTAAGTAACGATTCTAACTTTTAGAGGAACTGGGCACTGACATAAATAAATGAATAGCAAACAAAGACTGTGTATAGCAGAGTCCCATGAAAATCTCGCATTAAAACTTTTACAGCAATCTGAGAATGCATGAGTGTTAGAAAATTGTACTGGTTTTTTTTTCAGGTTCCGTACCATGTGTTGTATAGAGACTTGAGTATTTATTTGATGTGAGGAACATACATACATACATACATACACAGAGGGATATATATCCTATGGGAAGTATAAGGGCAGAAGTAGAAGTGTGAGTAAGTAGATGCATTAAGTATGAAAACGTACTGTGATTTAATAAAGTTGATACAAACCGAGGATGAAAAATGTGTGTGATAATCTTCAGCACTGTAATTTCATTTGTTTCATGTATGTACTTACTTTAGTGGAGGTAGGGTCCGTGTCTATATTCTCAGGTGATGTTTATAACTATGACAAGATATGATAGGACGTTGAATGCAAGTCGTCAGTTCTTCTAACAGGATTATTATTATTATTGTTACGCATAGGTATATAAAAGCACAAAATTCATTCGCTTCCTTCTGAGAAAATTATTCATCGTAATGCATGTATTTTTGCTGTAACTACCTGGCAGTACTATGCCATTTTTCTCTGATGATTGCTGTGCAATGGCAATAAGAGAGAGAGAGAGAGAGGGAGATCCGGCGGATTCAGTCCTCGTAATTAAATAGTCGTTACATTCTTTGACTTCTGCCTTGCTCCTCATCGCTGGTCTTGTGTTGGTGCAGAAAATGAAAAAGTAGTTCCCAGGAGAACTTGAATGGCCCTGGCATTGCCTACTGAACAAGGATTCAAGTTTTTGAATAAGGTAATTCGTTCCACGCTGATGCTCAATGCGTCTTGTCCTTTCAGACAAAAATCGAAATGCTCTGTAGGATATGTGTATATCTATCTGTAGACACTAAAGGGTATTTATTAGAATCGCCTAACTAACATACAACAACTTGTCATTTACGTAACATTAGTGAACAAAACGCATATATACTTATCGTTCCCTGCGTATCTCAAGCGTAAGGGAGCAGTCTGTAGATATACATATACATATAGTTGGAGCTTGAAAATGCAAGCACAAAATATACTACTTTTGTATATAGGTCTAAAGATTCTGTTGAGTAAAAATGTATTCACGATTTATATTCAACAACTATTTAAATCATGAAAAGAGTAGCTGGCTGAAACAACTCACTAGTTTTTCACATGTTTTTGAGCAAATACAAAAATGTACACTCAGTGAACCCAGGACTGGGTGTCAATTACTTAAAACCTGCCAGCAAGCTTGTCTCTAAAGAGAAAACGAGACTGTTACCTTAGACTTAAGCGTGGATTCATAAATTCAGTTCAAGTCTTGACTTTTCATACTTGTACACTAACTAGCTCTGTCCTACGCGAATTATTTCCCCCCTTTGTATATATGACAATAGGGATGGAAAAAAAATGTCAGGGGATATGTATAGGTCTTATTTGAGTATAGTGAGAGGACAACTGCTTCCTTCCATCAACTGGTTTAGTTACCACTCTGGGCTTGGAATTCTTTTTGGGCTTGAAATAATAATAAAAAAAAGAAAGCCATACACACACGCGCGGTGTGAGTAACAAAAAGAACGACTTTATTTCATACTTTATTATTATTATTGCCTTATCTTTATCATTTTCTCGCTCCTGGCCTCCCCCGTAGCTTACATGTAATGGTAGTTGTTGAAAACTCGAGGAAATCTTAGAATTAGATGAAGAGTATGTGTGTGTGTGTGTGTGTGTGTGTGTGTGTGTCTGTATCTGTGTATGAGACTTGGCCGGTGGTAGTAGAGAGGAAATATCAACAGTGCAATCAATAATAATTACAATGAGTGCACATTGAAAATGTGGCTGCAAACTTTGGCAGTTTTGGGATTAGACTCGACTGTGGGGTGCAGCAACATAATTTAAGATATAATCGGCCAAATTACCTTGTAACTCTCGTTTGGGGATGCGAAACCATTGTTGGAGAGAATGGGCTTCAAAACGAGAACAAATGCCATGGTGTATAATTAAAGGGAATTTTATTAGTTCATTGGATGATGAAGATTTATGAGTGAATTATTATTGAGGAATTTTTTGAGAGCGGAACGCATCTATTCCAATTCACAAATCAATCTTGAACAACCCTCCGAAGCTCGAAACGTGCTTGGGAAGTCATCGAAAACAACAGCCCTCACGCCTAATTTGTATATATTTTGTCACAAAGTTGTTGTGCAACTCAGAGGAAATTTGAAACCGTTATTTAAAAAGTTCGATGGACAGCATAGATAGTCAAGGAAGTTTTGGAGCCCTGCCTTTACTGGCTCAAGTAAATCAATAATTCCGACAGAAACAATGCACATGCATATATTAAAACTCCTGATAAATCTCTATTGGTTTTCCATCTCTCCTAATTTCTATTCTGTGCAGATTCTCTCAAAATCCCCTCTTACACCATGGGCGTTCGTTCATTATTGAATCCGATACATGACCATAAGGCTTATTGCACATATTTAATAAGTGTAGGATTCACAAGCAATTATTCCTTGTGAATCCTACACTTGTGGTTTTCAAGAGAGGAAAAAAAAATTAACATTGTAGAGATTAATCGTCCTCATAAGTCAGTCTGACCATGTCGGAGGGGAAAAAAACTTGAATCTGAAGTTACTTACTGTAGCAGGGAAAAGCTATGCACGCCATTCATAGTAACATATGCCGTGCGGATCAAGTCATAAAATTATTGTTGCTTAAACAAGGAATAACATAATTAAATGGATGTCAAAAATCATAAAATCGTAGATCATGATTCATGATCATGATCCGAGCTGACAATAACTTCCTCCCTGTAACTAGTATCATGTTTGTCCAGTTTCACTCTAGAGTCTTGTCCCTCACCATATTTTCACCACATGTAACTACAACGGGAAAGGAAGGAGCGTTAAGAGCACTTTATGATGGCTCATCACTCATAGATCGTTATGATCTTCATGAAATTCTCTGTTTCAGCATTCCAAAACCACCATCTGATGAATGATATGCTTATTTGAATTTAACAATCCCATACAACTTTTGTCTAGCCTTTTATGTGCTATTTTCAAGGTGCTCAATTCAGCTCATGTCAATTCGAATTCCACTCTAATGCCAACTACTGAACTGTGATGTACTCTCGTTTCTAATTTACTACCATTTGATTACTATTATCCTCCTATTTAAAATGTTATTTACAGTCTTGAGCTTATTTTTCCTCCGCAATATCTATATGTAATTACGTATGTTCCCAACTTTTCCGATCTCATCACGAAATCCATAAAGCATTTAATGATATCACGATCGTGTTTATTACAAACAATGTCGACTCACCAGCAACTCACAAGTGGAACAACAGAATCAAAGTTTTTACCTCACAATCAGTATAGAGAGCATACTCTGAGATTTTATTATTATGTGTAGCTCTCAAAAAGCTTGTCACATATTCTCATTGGACATAGTTCTGCTACAATCCTTAATCCTTCATTGTTTTTGTGTCACTTTTGTAGGAGAAACTGCAAGAAAATAGAAACTGCAAATTTGATTGTAAAAAAATGCCCCATAGTATTGTATTTGCTGCAGCAACAAGTTTCAGTTTGTTTGCAAACTAGTTACACTGTGATGTATCCCTATGAGGTTTTGCAGGTACATATGCCCAGCTCTCAAGGAAAAAGTTTAATAATATTGTACATATAGTTTCATTTATTTTGCACAATAAGTCACAAGCATATAAATAACATTTTACAGTTTGCATTGTCCACGTTATAGCATTTATTATGTCCATTTAAAACTCATATGCATTCATGTATGAATTAAACTATGAGTCTTTCCATTGCAGTTGAGTAATAGCTTTTAGATAATGATGCAACTGACATAATTTAATTACTTCCAGTCCCTCCTCTTTAAATTAATGCTTTTATAGGAAAGAAGCGTATTTTTTTTCATTTACGCTTTTATTCGCCCATGCATTCAAACGGATGTAATCGGTTATTCAAAACCTCCCGTTACTGCCCTGCTGTGAGGTCTCAGCAAAATATTTTATCTGTAATAATTCCCTTTAATGCTCCATTATTGCTCTTATAAATCATTAACTAGAGTGATTTTACTCACCATCTAATTATTGTAAGCAAGGTCTGTATGGAGGTCCGTTCTTGCTGAGACACTGTCCTATTTTACATAATTGTGGTTCAGTAGGAGGTCACACATTACCTAATGCCGGAATTCATTCGAAGACGGCTCAAACGGTGCGAGTGAAGTTTACAACATCCAAGTCCATGGGATTTTGGTTGACAAGACATGGGTCAGTATAGGGAAACCCCAAAATGGGATAACATTCACGGGGATATTGCCACTAAGGAGGATTATCACAGTTGAGAAGATATCCTGGTACTATTAATTCACATACTACACCATTTGTACAGGCAGATTTATGCGATTTCCTAAATATGCTATCAGGGTATGTAATCCAATAATTATTGGAAGACAAGGCTTCTAACCTTATAATCATCTGCTATTTCATTAAATTTTCTCCTTCGTTTCAAAAGACTCACCATTTCTTCCTCAAATATCTCTTCACAGGAGGCCCTCTTATAAGAGCCTTTTACACTCGAAAGTAATTATTTGGTTACGTTTATCTATTACATATTCCATTTTTACAGAATTTCAATTTTAATCATGAAATCATGCCATCACAAGTTTCAAATATCTTTCCACATAAGAGCTCCCATATATAATTAGTACAAAACTCGGCCTCTGCCTCTTAGATTAAAATACCCTTATAACTACAAAAGTAAGCAAAAAAAAGGTAGCAAATATTCCCAAATATCTTGACAGAATAATAAATTACTATCATATACACAATAACTGTAATAATTTGTCCCCCCCCTTAGTCCTCTTAACATTTCTGATTCCCCAGTATGTAGAAAATTCTTTTTCAGATTTTGAAAAATGTTATTGACCTGGACCAATAATTGAGGGTTCCCTGACAGGGCTCTAAAACTTTTACAAGGGTTAGTTTTTAGAATATTTTCCTCAATTTATTATTCCCACGTACATTTTTCTTCAAAAATATTTTTGATACTAATTTGCAGGAAATTTTAGGGTATTTCCAGGGCTCTATTTGATAGGTCTCTCCATTTAAAAATTATGGACACGTCCGGAAAAAACAAGAAGTTACGTCTGCTTTGACGGTGTCATTTTTTTATGCAAGACCTGTAAAGCATAAAAATATTTCAAGGCACTATTTAGGCTTGTAGGAAATTCCGTTGATTGAAATTGATATAGATGATATATTTTGATGACACGGAATCCCATCGGAATTCCCTACAACAACGTTACCTCCAATGAGTAAACGTTATTGTTTATTAGTAAATAGCGGAGACCTTGGCAGTCGAAGGAGCTCTCTGTGGGGTTCCTTGTAAACGACTGGGCTTTATTTACATTGGTAGTGCCAGAGATGGCGAGGGAGCGAGAGAGGGCTGGTTAACCTTCGACGATGAGCCCCACACACACACACACACAACCAGAATACACCTAAAAAAGAGTTCACAGAAAATCATCAGAGAAAGTGACAATTATAGTCAGAGGCTCCATGTTTAACCATCAGCTGTGATCTCGCACAGTCAGGGATACAGGATTCAAGAGACGAGAGACCAAACAAAAGTTGTAGATTTACTTCGCATATATATAGTTTACAACACAACAAGTAGCACGCATTGCTTAACTCCACACTAAACTTGTTCTACTTGACTTTTTTTTATTTACAGTTTAAATATAGTATACTTTATATATCTACCTACAAGAAAGTTAAATTCCTAGAGTATATAACCACAGCTCAATAATAATTAATTAATTACTACAGCCACATACAGACACACACACACACACACACAAAACAGCATTATTTCTTTCTCTGGTAAGTTCTAAAAAAAAACAATAATTTTGAAATAATAACAGATTCTTGTATTTTTGTGGATTTTTTTCTAAAAAAGAAAAATGGTCCCATTTTGTTGTAACTTGGAATTATGTATTTGATTCTTCTGCGGCAGTGACTAAAGGATTGATATTTGAGAGTGGAGTGTGTTTTGGAAAGACGTTGCTCAAGGTGTATGGAGATGTTGGGATCAGTATAGTCGTAGGATCCTGTGTGTACATCGTAATTTATTTAGTATTTGGTGTGTTGTCTTGTATTGTGTAGTAGTCGTGAAGGACAATTTAATTTCGAGCATTTTAAAGGTCTGAGGAATTATCCATAGGGGATGATGGCTCCTCGTACATATTGACTAAATGCTCAGTAATTATTTTTATATACGTCTCTCTACTCTGAGCTCTGTTCTGAGGACTCGAGAGAGGATATTATAGTTGTCTGTAATAATTATTTTTGAGTGCTTCTGTGATTTATCAATTTAAGGTCAAGGAGTTTAAAAGTATTGCTGACTCTCACCTTTCTTGCCTTCTCGAATTTGGTGAGTTGCTCCGTTCAAGTTGCATAAGTGGAGACTGAGTTAACTTTTGTATGTATTTAAATTGTGTCTCATTGTGTATTATTATATATTTTTTTTTGTGATTGGTGGGGTTGTTGGAAGCAGAGCGGAACTAAGAGGAGAATTATTATCAATTTATTGGCAGCAGGAGTAATATAATAATTTGTTAGCTGTATATGTAAGCATCTGTATTTTTGAGCAGCTGAATTGAGTTACTTTGTTTGATTGTAATTTATTGTTTTTTTGATTATTATGTCGTAGGTTGTACTTATAGGATGAGAAGTTCCCACTATAGGGAATTCGGAACTTTGGTTACGCTTTTGTAATTTCATGTTTTCCTAGGAAGTTCGTTCAACCTTTGGGAACGCTGAGCATTATTTTTATTTAGGAAAGTTAATACTATATAGTACTTATCGGAGGATGGTTTGGTTACTTTTAGTAGGCAAACTACTACTATGTTTGTTTGTGGGGCTGTTTTGCTGAGTGCAGTTATGGGAAATTGATATTTATGTAGGAGAGTTGTAACAAGTGGGGGATATTTCCGTATCATATGAGGGATCCTTTGCCTGTGGTTCTAATATCTGTACTACTTATAGTTACTCAATTACCCACTATCAATAATAATTCAAGTGCGCTAGGCTAGGAGTAACAAAGAAGGAAAACAATCATATATTTTGCTTTGTTGGAAGATCCTGTGTAGGATGTATCTAGAGGTATTACTGCAGGGGATTTTACATGGTGTTTTCCTTGATCAGGAATAATAAACTTGACTTGTTTATTTTTTTTATGGTTGAAAGGTGAAAGAACAAAAATACTGCGTCGTATAGTTTTAGTACGTTAAATCCACTTTTTGTAAAGAAGGATTTTAATGCTTGAACTTAATATATTGAGTTTGAAGAGAGGGAGATATATGGAAGTTATGAACTTGTAGCTTTTTTTCCGCTGTTTGAAAATTCAATGACGTGATAGTGGGTGAGAATATTAGAGGTGATTTAGAAGCATGATTTAAAAAGTTGGGTGTTGTTTAATATCTATATGTGCTCTGATACTTATATATAGGGAGGGTACTGTAATTTTTATTGCTAATTTTACTGTAGGGACAGCTGAACGGAAAAATGACAATTAAAACAGTTATGATTTACTGTAGTTAGGTCATTAACATGGAAATGAGTTGGTAGGTTTTATTGGGTGGAGGCCAGTATTCTTTAAAGAAAATGTTCTTGATCTTGAGTTTTCTGAATTATTCTATTCTAAACGAATTTCCCTTATATTTTGGCATGGGTCCCACACTCGCTGACATTCTTGTATACAGTTGCTCTTGTAGCCAATGACAGAATTTGCAATTCATTGTCGTCATGTCAGAATATCTACGGAATCCAAAAGTAATAAGTATTGAAATCAAAAAGTGTAGACTTCGCAATTGGATGCTGGGGTCCCAATTTTATTTAGGCAGTAGATTCTGCTCAAGTACTATATATACATAGTATGAACTTCTGAAACTCAACCGTTGTGGTCTGAATGTTTTGATGGTATGCCGTATAAGAGGAATAATAGACTTAGCTGTTTGGCAGCCGCTGGTCTGTTATACTGTACTTGGGGGAGATTACAGTCTTTAACCCCATTAGCCTTGTGAGCATGACTGTATCAGAAATGGGTTGATGTTACTTCGTTGTGTGTGGAAAAGTTGTGATTTTTTATTTTTATTGCAGAGAGACAATGAGTGCAAGCGGTGGACATTCGAGTTCAGTAGCTTCAAGTGCTGTACGGGCTCTGTCCCTAGAATTAAAGAGTATTCAAGAAGAACCTATCGAGGGCTTCCGTGTTCATCTTCTCAATGATGATAATTTATTCGATTGGGAAGTAGCTATCTTTGGCCCTCCAGACACACTCTACCAGGGTGGATATTTTAAAGTAAGTCATTTGTATTTTTTTCTTGTGAAAAGACAAAAAGTTGAAGAAGAAAAAGTTTTAAGAGGTCTATTTACTTTCAGGCGCACATGCGTTTCCCTCCAGACTATCCTTATTCGCCTCCGACGGTCCGATTCCAGACTAAAGTTTGGCATCCAAATGTTTATGAAGTAAGAAAATAGTTTAGATAGCCCTTGGAAGTTGTTTATAAAAAAAATGATGCTTTTTTTGCTGCTCAGCCCATGGCGTTGGATTCGTTACATACTTAACTATCCTTGGTTTTTGGTTTTAGAATGGTGACTTGTGTATCTCAATATTACACCCGCCTGTAGATGATCCTCAGAGTGGGGAATTACCATGTGAGAGATGGAATCCTACTCAGAATGTTCGAACGATCCTTTTATCCGTTGTATCTCTACTCAATGAGCCGAATACCTCCAGTCCCGCCAATGTTGATGCCTCTGTAATGTACAGAAGATGGAAGGAGTCCAAAGGCAAAGACAAAGAATATGAAAATATAATCAGGTACGGGGCTAAATGGATCGGATAAAGTAGCATACATTTGAATGGCTTCTGAAAAGAAGGTTTAGCGTAATTTTATGAATTCAGTATTTATTTAATTTTGACTGTATTCACATATGTGTTTGTACTCATGCACTATGTAAACGTGGTTTCAATGTGAGGATGAAATGGAGAATTAATTTGAGAAAACGTTTGGTATGTAAATTCAGAAAGCAAGTGGAGTTGTCCAAGGTAGAAGCTGAGCGAGACGGCGTCGTCGTTCCCATAACCTTAGAAGAATATGTAGTTAAAGCTAAGTCACCGGAAAACAACTTAGAGTTGACAGACTACTACGATGATGACTACGATCTAGACAATGACGATGATGACGGCGACGAGGGAGATGAAACACCTAACGAGCACTACGATGATGACTCTGGAAATGGTGATGAATCCTAACCCTAATATCTTCATATGATGTTCAATTATCTACGAATTACTATATAATAATTTTTAGAAATTACAGATTATTCACCTGTCTTTGGGCAGGGAAACTATCTCTCTTTGTAATTATTGTAATGTAATCGTCATCACATTACTTGCTCGCCGATATACTACTCTCGTATTCTCTATTATATTCTCTTGAGTCATAATAACGTCATTCCCCCATGTATTGCAAATTACCTCCATTTTCCTCCATCTTTGTTCTCCTTCCTTGTCAGTCTTCATTAACTCAACATGACTACTACAATAATTCATGGCGTGTCTGTCATTCTTGTCACGATTAAATTCTTCACGCTGTTCATTCTGTTTGCTGAGAAATGTTTGTCTACCTGTCATTTCTATTTCAATCTCTGTATTTGCTTCTGTTCCGTAGAAAAATTGCTTCAAAATCCACATTCGTACTTTTGTAGGAATTTCTGTGCAACTACTATTTGGCGCCTTTTAACCATTTTTTTCTATAAAATTTGAGTTGAATAAGTCCTGCATGATTCCAGGCTTAAATTTTCAGTATCAGCAGAATCAGTTTTGTCGAAGGGAAAAGTTTTTAATCTATAAGTTCTAGTCTTGGTCTCCGAGTTGTGAAGTAAAGCATTAGTTGATAGCTTTTGACCAAATTGTTCTAATTTATCAAAATATCGTAACTATCCAGATTCGAGTAAACATTATCTACCGCCTAGCCGTGGCTAAATGAAAATCCATCGACTTCGAGAGATCTGGTTTTTCACTCGTGAGATACAATAGCATACAATAGAACAGCTTAAGTCCTTCCTGAACATTTTTGTAAGTTTATTATAACAAGCAAATTTAATTATTACATGCACAGTTACACATATATATGTATCTACACAATTCGTCACTGTATATGTCACCTATGATGTCAATTTTGTGTGGTATTTAGGCAATCCTTTTGTTTCTGGAAATTACGAATGCTTTGATTTCTTTGTGTTGCGTTAGTTATTTCCAATCCATCAATCGTGCACCTCCATGTTTTGAAAAGTTTATTATTTTTTGTTTAATCAAAATAATATTGTGCTTTGTTGTTTTACTCAGCAAACAAGAAAATAATATTACTATATTATTGTAATATATTACCTGTATAATTATTACGATTCACTGATAACCACGACAATAGAAAGTGTACTGCTAAGTTTGATGGTGGTCGTGTTGCACTGGTTGTTGCATATTTGCTGCTCATATTATTGATCTGCAAGTACTCCGTACCCATTAATGAGGTTAATTGCTAATTAAAAACTAGCCATTCATTTTCTACGACACCTTACTCTAATAGTGCTAGAAGAGACACGTTCGGCAAAATCCAGTTTACTCGACTATTCAAGTCAAGTGAAGCCAACATTGTGACACCTCATTGTTCCGTTTGGATAATTACTAGGATATCAGAGTAGAAGTAAAGTTACATACCAAGTAGGTACATGGATTGTACTTTCCGAGCCTCAGCTTAGTATGTTCAGCTAGTACTTAAGGTTTAGAAGTTATATAGTAATAAACTTCATAAGCAACAAAGATTAACTCAAAATTGTATATCGTTTAAATTTTCGATACAAAAATAAAAGATATATCTGTCCAGTAGGATTGTGGGAGCGGCAGTGTGTGAAAAGTGTGTTTTAAGAAAAGTGGGGCACGCGAGAGTGTCTGTGTAACTTAATGCATATATAAAGTAACGCATAGTTATAATAATTATTATCTACAAAATTGAAACCAAAAATATGCATGTACATACTTGTGGGATTGTTCTATTGGATATCTTGCACTTGTTGTGATTGTCATTTTACATTATATCTGTCAGTACATCACACATTTGTAGCCTATAGTTGTTCTCCGTCGAGGGATTTTTAACACTGCGCTAATTTATTTATTTGTGAAGCAGCTTACCTAATTGTGAGAAGTAATTTATAGTACGTAATGTTTTGTGAAAATAATATTGAATTTAAGTTGTATTTGACGTAATTTTTTGCAAAATTTCATTAAGTCATCAAAGTATCGTTGATTACCTCGGGGAGCCAAGTAAATTGTAGTTCAAAAGCACTGTCAAGTCTCAATTGGTAAATGGTATGTATTACCGTATTAAAAGACGTATTGTTACAGGTAATGATAGTTTTAATTACTATACGAGCGACGTATTTTAGAATACATTTGAAACTCGTTGGAACAACTGATAAGATAGTAGTAATTACTTGTTGGCATAATGATGATTTTCTTATAGTTTTTAAAGCAATACAGAATATGGAAATAGTAATAAATATTACAGGTTATCCCATGCCTACGTAGTTGTGATTGTTTGTCATGTATTGAAGTTTTCGTACTGTGAAATCTTTATTAATGAACTCAGGAATTTGCTGAGTTCTTAATGGACGGGGGATTTGGATATTAGTTTTGATCTGGTATTGGTTTAAATATATATAACAACATGGAAATAAGTAATCATGGGATGAATTTATTTAAATTATTCATTTCGTATTTATTATTTTGAAATTTTTTATATGCATAGATCCACTAATGATACACTAGCATTCTAAATACACATAACAAGTTCTCAGACAAGGCTTGTATAGGGACGAGAGTATGATTACGTAAATACAATATTTTCATCTGTCAACGAATTTACTCCCCTTATGTGTAGAAGAATAATTTAAAAATCGATGCTCATCTTTGAAGTACGTAAGTACGATATACTCTAGAGTAAGAAATCATTGATGTAACAGAGCTAATATTATTACTGTAAGATATTAATCATTTCGTGGTAAGTATTGCTATAAACTTACTATAGTATATAAGTACATACTTCAAGTTAAGATTTATGTATGTCGGAAATAAAACTTGTAAGAGTAATCGATATAACTGGATTGGTCTTTTCATTTTCATTTGTTCTCCACAAACTCCGACAATTTATCATTTAATCAGGTAATTTAGAAAATTGGAACTAGTGACAGCCACCCGGTCGTTTTCATGTTATCATGGTCGTTCGAAAATAGGATTTTATCATTATTCAATAATAACAGCAATTATTATTAGTGTTTCGTGACTCATTCTCATTTCCGCTTTATCCTACTTCTAATCATTTTTCTTCTCAGCACTTCATTCCGAAGACTTCTCACTCCAGGAAATTATTAAATTTATTATATTGAAGACTCATCTGCAACAATACTCGAAAGTAATAGTTAAAGAAGATTGTGAATAACTGACCAGAGCTTAATATCTGGAAGCTGATCATGATTCCAGAATGCATTCAGTATTGCTTGACCGATTCATATTTTTGCATAAACTTTACGACCATAATCTTAAATACCAAGGGAGTCAACTGACGGGATCAAAATATTTTCGACCACATAAGACGCAAGTAAGCTTGTGTAAAGCAGTAAATGCAATTGTAGGTGTTTATTGTGTCATTTCATATATTTTCATTAGGTATATATTTTGTTTGTTTCGGGCTGAGAAAATATTACAACGCAAATTACTGGCATCAAATATGCTGCAGCGGAAGACATACAGCAATAATATTATTACCAATTATTATTACAAATTTTGTGAAAACCCTCTTAATGAACCATTTATATGTTTTAATCAACCCCCGAATATATGTCATAAGTGCGCTCCTTTTAATAGGCATGAAAAGCTTACCCCTTACATTCTTAATGCCCTCCATTTTAAAAAAAAAGCTGTTTGATCTAGTAAAACTGGCCCGTCGATATCATGCTTTTATTCTTCCCGTATAATTTAAATACAAATGCACAGATACTACTTTCACGATCACAGAATGCTAGCGAACCCCTGTACATGCCTTTTACATGCCCTTTTGTTATCTTACTATAATTAGGCTTTACAGCGAAACGAACCAGAGGGCGGCTCACATTATTTGGCTAAGAAGGGAGTGACCCGTCAAGTACGGAAGTCCCGTATTGTTTAGCAAATTTTCTACCGTATTTAAAAAAATTACAATAGTCAATAGAAAATGTTTTCCGTGCTTCCGTCATATTCTTAAGAAATTACCAACATCAATTATTATCTCACCTAGGCCACCTCTAACTAGAAGTAATACATTTTCTCCATGATTCTTCTAATACAATTATTGTGTTTGCATATTTTACAGAAGTCCTGCCCATCAATTATCTAGACCCATGATACTACATGGCAACGAAATACAACTATTACAAGTAGTTCAAATTTGGTGAATGTTGTGCCCTCTGTAACAAATTAACTGCAGGATACCCGCCTCCCACATCTTTCGAGCTTGCTCTTTCCACACCCGATTTGCGTACAAATTATGATAGTTTTAAGGAACGTAGTACACTTAAAATTACAATTTGTCCTCGAATGATTTTGATGTTTACCCTTACATAAAAAAATCCGTGCACTGCACTGATTTGGGCAAACTTTGTTTGCATGTGCAGGAAAGTGAAACTTATATTTAAAGATTTTTAGTAGGGTAGGGAAATAGAGTTTGATTGTTAACTGTAAAGGACGCACGACCATACGTCAATCCGTTGGAAAGGTATAGCAAATGCAAGATTTTTTGATAATTGTATCCAGAAATAATTTTCAGAGGTCAAACGGTTGACCCTGGGTCAGGGAAAATATCAAAAGGCACATCTAGAATGTATGTTCGATTTTTTGGGACAAGTCCCATGTCCGTATGTCATTCCGTTGTTGAGTTGTGCGATTTACAAGATTTTGTAGACGGACGGACGGACGGACGGAAATGACTCGTCTATAAGAAAGTTTCACTTTCTAAAAATGTAATTGCACCTACGTATCATTTTCGTACAAGGAGCTATGGTTGCAATGCTGCTTAATGTGTTATTATGATTAATATTTTCTTACACCAAGAGCCTTAGGCAAAAGTGGTGGTAGAAGTTAAATGTAAAAGGAGGCAAGCAGGGGGTGGATTAATAAAATAATTTTTACCCTTGCCTTAAGCTTCAAAATAAATTTGTGGGCTTTTCACGCGCAATCTGCGAGGGTCTTTGTTATTTTTTTACACTGACCGGGTCAGGTTGGGCCAACCCGTAAAACCACCCCTGGAGGAAATAAGGCATCACTAAACACATCTCAGATCAGTCCATTGTATGGGACAACGGTACAAACTACTCAAGAAATTAAAATAAGGGTAATGCAAAGCCGGGATATTTTTTATTATTATTCTCAGACAAATTCATTTCTTAGTCACACTCCTTGCCCCTATAGCCGTAATTTTCGACTTCGACTGATCAAAATCAGTGAGAACAAATCTGCATATAGTTACACACATGAACTCAATTTTGGCTTGTTTCTATAACCTTCAGATCTTGCATTATAGTTTAACGATAAACGAAGATCAGGCGTTGCTGCTAATCTGCATATTTCGCTTTTGAGAATGAATGTCCACCAAACATGCCCATGTTTTTGTCAGCTATGGACACAATATGACATCAGCGCAGGATCGAAAAATTGAGAGATCTACATTAATATCGGTACCAATAGCAAGAGCTAAATAAGAACATTAGGGGCTAACCAAAACGGTTTTATTCTAACAACTGAAGGAAAAAGAATAAAGGATAAATGTATTTCTGCGGGTAACTATTCACACCTTTACTATTTTTAACATTTTCTTTGAAATATTTTTCAGAAAATTGTTTCGCATAGTTATATTTAGTTCTACATGAGCGTGTGCGGTTACGATGGTGTCCGAACGGCTAATTGTCGTAATAGTTATTCAACTGCATTTTCTCAAGAATTTCTTTTAACATGACTGTTCCTATTAGAAATAAATGCTGGCTCAATACTATAAATTACTGTAAATTGCATCAAATCAAGAATTAAATTTTCACAACTGGAAGCATCCAATACTTAAGTTACATAAGCTATGGAAACTTGGAATTTATGATTACCCTGTGAATAAAAGCTACCTCGAAAATTTAGTGATAATGTTTCCCATTTTTCCGGATACAGTTCAATTATGCAGGTGTTGTTACTGAAACTGTAAATGCAAAAATTCAGTTGTTTCTACAGTTGTCAATAACTTGTAACGTTCCCAGGTCTCTTCTTAGATGCCCCCCGGATTTTATTGTAGTCACTGTAAATGCCGTTTACAGATCTATAGAGTTACAAGTTCGCAATTTTTTTAAAATTTAAGACCAGGAACATACTGTTGTATTGTCACAATTACAAAAATTTTAGACACGCGTTTAAAAAATGCTATTCCAGTTTGCACCAAACATTGATACTCCCTGTTCAGGCTGCATTAGCTTAAACTACAGTGTACTTTTTACTGGGAGTCCAACTCCTTCACATAGAATAGCTTATCCTTTTAAACTTATTTGGTATTTATCTCTTACGCTTGCATTTGTTCAAAATGTCAACATTGAGTAGCTCACCTGGGGCTTTTTCCTACCGTTTCTAAAATACCTGGACATTATTCTAATCAATTTTTCCTTTAACCCTACAACCTAATGAGCAAGTTGAACTACTGGTCAAGCTCAACTCTTAATATACAATTTTGTCAACTATTTACTATAACGAACTATTTTAACGACTCAATAAATAGTTCGTCACTCAAAATAGTGGTGGAAAATCAAGTTTGACTCCAAAACGAAGAGTATGTTTATTTTTGTTGACTGTCAGTAAAGGAGTGATTGGCAGTGTCAGACGATATTGTAGAAAATAATATAACTAAATAGCTGAGCTGTTGGGTTCCCAAAATGACAAGAGCGAAATAGTAACGAATAAAATATTCGTTACATAACTCTCACCCAAAATGAAAACGGATGTATTGTTAGATTGCCGTTTGCGAAGCCGCGCCAGGTCTATCCTAACCACCACCACCGTAGCTCCAGAAGTGCAGGCTGCTGCT
Organism: Allacma fusca; assembly: GCA_947179485.1. Taxonomy (NCBI): domain Eukaryota; kingdom Metazoa; phylum Arthropoda; class Collembola; order Symphypleona; family Sminthuridae; genus Allacma; species Allacma fusca. The sequence continues at coordinate 39,343,821 of OX359248.1, read as the reverse complement.
GAAAGAAAGCCAAGTCGACTTTCCGAAATCCCGAACAGAAATAACTTGCTATTTGTTTTATGTATTGGAATTGAATATTTATTATTTATAGCAGAAGACCCAACCCAACAAAAGACTTCATGAGAGCCATAAAAGCATCTTCGTTTTGGTTGTTTTAAAACCTCATTTTTTATTGATAATATTTTTTATTGGTTCTTTTTAAATTGAAGCTAAAATTAAAAGTAACTTTTTGTAAAGCCTTTTTCTTGGAAAAATTTGATTCAGGAGAAACTGTAAGACAAAAAATTTAAAATTTTTTGATTTTTTTTTTCGAAAATTAGAAAAATAGAAGTGGTTTGCGCATCTGCGTGTTCATGGAAATGTGCAAGCCATATTTAAAGCGTAAATGCGCTTTTGAAATTTTTCAAAATTGGAAAATTTGAAGTGGTATGCACATCCACATGTTCGGGTTTTATTTCGGCCATTTTTTTCTCATCCAAATTTAATGGCATAGAAGCCTTTGTCTTTATCTTAACAAATCCAAAATCGAATTCGCTCCAGGATTCCGTTTGTTTAGGAGCAACCCACAATTTATGGAATTTTGGAAAACTGAAATTCGAGTGTTTGTTTCATCATTCCTGAGGTCTGAGGAACGTGCAAACTCAATTCAAAGGTTAAATATCCCGTTTGAATTTTTATAAAAATTTTCAAAATTAGAAAATTTGAAGTGCTTTATACATCTACATGCATGTTCAGGAGTTTGTCCCGGGTAAATTTGTTTCCTCCAAGCTTCATGGTATAGAAGTCTTTGTGTTCACAAGTTCAAAACCGAGATCATTCCATTATATCGCTTTGCTCATAAAAACTTGATACTCGGAAAGAAGATGTCGAGACTACCTCCAAAGCTTAAGCGGGTACAATGCTTACGAACTTATTACCACGTGTCGAACGCACGTTTCATGAACAGGGACCATCAACAAATAGTAAAAGTCGGTACTCTTTCATAATTTCGGACATTCAAGCTTGCTAGTGCACAAAGTAACAAAGTGATGTTTTTGAGTAAATAGTATGTTGTTGTTGTCGGCATTACGTGTTACAGTTTTTCTTATTCCAAACACAACAGTTCTTTTAGGAACGAATTTATTTCTTGTCATTTTTTCTCCTCAACCAAACGATCTTTTAAGGTAGCTTTTAATTCTTCCATTAATTAACGTTTTCGATCTTACATCTCATGTTTATTTGTACACTTCTCACGACTTGTGCTCAAATTTCCGCCGTTGGAATTGTTGGATACTCCAGCGAAAAATCACGTAAGTTACGAAACCAATAATAAATGTGAGTACAATTGGATTAAAAGATTTTGTTGCGCATTTCTTCTGAAAATTAATTGGTGTTTTGGTTTAATTTCAAGCAAAAGTCTAGCTTAATTTTATGTTCAAACTGAAGTTTATTTTAGAGTTCAAATTGGTGGTCAAGTACCGCAGAAGGTCTGGTTAGTTAATTGACAGGCGCAAATAAAATTAATGTCAACTTAAGGCTCAAGTTTATGTGAACGTTCAATTTTAAGTTGAGGTTCAAGCTACAGAGAGTAGGTTTGAAAGGAAATTCAGCTTCATTCTACAATGTACAACCACAATTACAAAACAAATATTGCTTGCAAAAGCAACCAAATCAAAAGGCAACAAATTAATAACTAACTAAATTCGTTTTGTGAACAGCTCGCTCACAACAACAACAAAACTAGCAAAAAATTACAATACTAATCACAGTTAAAAACCAATCATCAGTGATCATCACCATGTGCTAAGTCACTACGGGGCGAAGCGCCACTATAGGATCATAGGATGTAACAGCATAAGCTACTAACTGTACATTCTCCTATCCTCTCTTTTAATTTGAGGGAGTTGATAGTGATAGTGACCATAAGGACTAGTGGTCCCAATCTTTCAATTCAATTCAAAACATTCGTTTTGATTCAATTCAAATTATGAATTGAATGAAATAAGTGTGATTCGATTCAATTCACGATTCACAGGAATCAATTTGATTCATTTCTGTGTGCTGAATTGAATCGAATGATGATTCAAATCATTCAGATAGTAAAAGGTGGTAAAAAAAATTATTAATGATTTTATGCCACTAAAGTTGTCAATAACATTTGCAAACTTAGAGTTGCATATCCTGCTGATAAATGTGCTGTTTATCTTGTGTTGTGTTTGTGCTTATCCAGTTCTTTAAGCACATCGGCTTGGAGCCTGACTGTTTCTTCGTTGTCCAATTATGTCCTTTCCATTGCAAAAAACCTGCTCTACTGGAACTCCGGTTCCCGAAACAGCTACGTATAGTCTCTTGCCATACCAGACAAATCAGAAAATATGCAAGTAGCTCAGTAGAAACAGTAATAATTCACTAGTAAGTGATGTAATAATAATTTGTATATTTAATGTATAATGTACTAATTATTTTAAATTTTTATTTATGAAATAATTTACAACCGGGTTTCCAACAAAAATGTCTCTCAGAAGCACTTTTTCACTATGATGCGTACTAACGCTGCATTTTGCTTTAGCGGGATGTGCAAACAAGTTCGTTGCACGTGAATCATTTGAAACGCGATTCAAGGCGTTTCGCGTGATTTGATTAATGAAGTGAATGAAATGAAATGATTCAATTCTTGCTTTGATTTGATTCAAAAAATGATGAATCAGAATTGAATTGAATCGAATCGAGTTTTCTTGATTCAGAATTGAAAGATCGGGACCACTAATAAGGACAGCTAATACGTGTAGCTCTTCTAATCTTCCTTTATCAAATCCAAGCCTGTCTGTACGCATTTGAAACTACCCGCTCGAATCATCATAGAGTGCAAGTAACTCAATGCTGTCGACGCCACGGGGTTTCTGTCTAACGTCGGCGTCTTAACGTCTTAAGACTAAACGAGCTAGCGACATGTCCTATGTCTATGCCTTGCTAAACTATACCATACAAGCCACTAGCACTAGCCAATAGCCAATTGATTAATCACCAGTGATGCTCATTCGAATTCCCACTACTCTAAAATAGAAATGCGCCAGTTACACCTGCCGTTACTACTACAAAATTCAGATGTGACAGTGTAAACCACTACCTCTAATTACAACACATTTATATTTACGCAAAACACTACCCACTACCACTACCAGTACTTTTGTTGGCGCCTACCTAACCACTACCGAAACACTACTCTAAAAAAATTATATTCGCCACCCACTACTCTACACTTGGCTAACGCAAGATGTTGGAATTTTAAAAGTAGTTTTTAATAAAACGTTAGAACCATACAAAATGAACACTAAAAATGTAGTACCTCTCCATCCATTTCAGATTACAAAATGCCTCAGAAATTATTTCATTACCAGCATTTGCTAACAAACCGAGCAGCCCTACATATGTCAAAACAGCCAATTACCACCGGTCTGCCCGGTGCTACTCTAAAACTGGTTAGGGAGCGTTCATAAATTACGTCATTCAAATTTTGAAGATTTCTGACCCCCCCTCCCTCTAAATCCCATACAATCAAATTTGACAACCCCCCCTCCATCATAACGTCATTTGTCGCAGAAGTCATCATAGGTGTGTATATACGGTGGTAACTGGTTACCAGAACTGCTTTCAGGTTAGCAAAAAATGAAGATACGCACCTGAACCCGACCCGTACCTGAAATATGAGGCTAATTTTTTTCGTCGAATAGTCTTAATTTAATTGCGAATCGAAGAGTGACATTGTTAAAATTATCTGCTTAAGAAAACTACTCAATTTTCCAAAATGTTTACGAAATTCTCACTTCCAGCAAGCTATTGTTGCTGACATCATGTTTTCGTCAACCCCCCATTCCCCCCTCATCATTTTCTGTCAAATATTTTCAACCCCCCCACTGTACCAAGCACATGACGTAATTTATGAACGCTCCCTTATGGAAGTACTAGTACTATTTATTAGAGAAAGGGAGGCTTGTTGAATTTTTCCCATAAGGCTGGACGTATATTAAATTCAAAAATTTATTAGAAAGCGAGAATTCGTAATCTACCTTTGAAATTGGTTTTCTGAATTTTTCTCTTTAATTCCCGGCTTCGGCTGATCAAACTTTCTTTGGATCGTCCATAAATACCCTGAATTTCGAGAATGTCCTTCATTGTCCGTTTGGTTTTGGGTTTGTTCAGCAATACCATTTGATTTGAGCTGAGTTCAACTGTTATATTTGGCACCGGACAGTCCGTTGCCACTTTCTTACACCTTTTGTCCATATCGATAGCTTCTAGCTTCCAACAATGGAAATAAATTTCTGAACTGACACTAATAAGCGGAAATTCCAAACGATACCTAATAACCTAATGCGTGGAACACAGCAAAGGTACTATACTATCAGTTTATTTTTACGAATGAATTTCGATGGGTGAAATTCTCATAAATTCCGGTGATACTGATGCTGGTAGACGGTAGACTAGACTGAGTCAGAACAAATAACATCCGGGGGTGCCAATATGATTACTTCGAAAATATTTTACGCGCCTTACGCTTAGGCATAACATTTAATATTACATAACTGGTGCGTTTCACTCTTTCACTTGAGGAAGTAACGGTTAGGGAGCGTCCATAAATGATGTCATGCCATATATCATTGGGTCCTTTCATAATTTTCTGACGCTGGATGATAAAGTCGGTGGGTCTAACAAGTTCATTGTGACATCATCATCAACGATTAAATGAAATAGGAGGTACACGGAACCATGCGACATGTACTGATCAAAACTATACCATTTTTGCCAAATGAAAACGACAGATTTTTTCTATAAGCATGCGGATGAGTTATCTATATTTTTATACCATGAGGATGATACATTTGAAACCATTTTTTACCGGCAACGAGTTTCTAGATTCATATTACAAGTCTTCTTTTTTATCGCACCACATTTCATTTATATAAAGCATTCTTCGTAAATTCAACGTGCCAAGATCCAATTTTTGGTGTTTGTACCGTTCAATATTGGCATTGGATTAATTATACTTGATTTATCATGCCGCCAAAGAGTGATCCCAAGGAAACAATATGTCTCGGGGAAAATCTAAATGGGAGGGATTGTATTTTGCGAACAGGGATTTTAAAATTTGTTGATGTTTTTTGGCAGGGATTTTCAAATTTATTAGCTTGTTACAGGGAAATTTACGCAAACAAGGGTTTTTAGATTGGTTGAACTTTTTTGCAGGGGTTTGACGTCTTGTTGGGAAATTAATTTTGCTCACAAGGATTTTGAAAATCGATGACCTTTTTCAGCAGAGATTCTTGAAATCGTTGAGAACCTCCCTGCAGGGACCTAAAATTCAGCAGCGACATTCAAAAATTATCTTTCAGGGAGATTAACAAAAATCCGACCCCTGATTTACAGAGACTTCCTGCGATAAAGAATGTGCTGATTTTTGGACGTTTAACCAAAAATGTTTGAGAACACGCGTGGTTAATTTCTGTGCTTGGTGAGAGTGACGTCATTATGATAGTGGGTCCATCACTAACGTCAGAAATGACGGCTTAATGACACTAGTATTAGTGGGTGGGATTTTTATGATTTTTGGCATGACATCATTTATGGACGCTCCCTTACTGCGTTAGCTTTACTTATGTATGAAATACTGATGCCTATACCTGTACCTCTACTCTTGCCTCTGCAATAATTTGACAGAACTACACTGTGCTATTTTAATAAGTATAGCAACCCGCTACCTCTACCTACCACTACTCCTAGCAGAAACTATCTCAGTGCGGTGCTACTCTACCAATAACTACTTAATATATGTACTTATTAGAAATACTCTACACTTTACCACTATTCCACTACCACTATGGAAAAGTAGAGTAGTGTGAGCATCACTGTTAATCACACCATATCACACCAGTTATAAGAGATAGCAGAGTTTATGGCTCTCAATGGCGCAATCCTAACCGTACGCTTACGGTGTAGTTGATGCAGTTGCAGTATACTGCTCAGTGTTAGTGTAGTTGCCAATCTCTCAAAATCTCCCCAAAAATTAACTAGTTTTCTATTGTAATGTAATAATAAACTACTGATGAAAAACTATCCTCCAGACCATAAATCATTTGATTATGCGCAGCATAGAGTTCAAGCGCTACTACTATAAGTACTTTATTGGGCTTTCAATGCTCTTCCCAACTTCCCCATTTCAATCTCCTCTATTGATTCCAAACCGACGTGTCTCTCTATGCGTTCATATTCCTACCACAACTACGACGAGTACTGTACTCTGTACAATAGCCAATAAGTATGAATGTGATTGTGTAAGGGCAAACTAAGTGATCTTTATTTGCTTAAGTTGGCACGTGCACGGGACGGGACAATTTCGGAACAAATATTAATCCCACATTTTGCCAAGTTATTGCAGGACTGGATGGTACAAATATTTTTGCACCCAGTTAGTTCAGGTCGGGATGGGCAAAAAAATATTTGTGCTTCGAGATATTTCAGGACGTGATCGGGACAAATATTTTTTCACCGAGTTATTTCAGATCATGATCGGGACAAACTATAATTTGTTCTGCGGGACAAATAGTTTTCCATGGTTTTCGGAACTGGGCAGAATATCCTGCGGGGCCAATTTGTTAGCCCCAAGGATTTCGGAATCGGACGGAATTTTCTGCTGGAGAAACAGAAACCCAAAAACATGTCATATAAACAACAAATTTGAAGCTGCTGCAAATCAGTTTTGTGATGACAGTTAATAAAAGTCAGGGACAAAAATTTGATCGACTTGGAATTTGTTTGTCATCACCAGTTTTCACACATTGTTAGTTGTATGTGGCATTTGCTGGAGCTACATACGTCGGGGAAAAATAAAATTCAAAATTGCTGATACCGACCAGCAAGGTAAATTAATTGAGGAGAGTAACTCAATATTTACTACCCACGTTATTTTAAGGTTTTCAGCGGTTAAGTTAAATGAATTAACTTCACGCGGAAATAACTCCGCTATAATAAACTACCTCCATCTATAGATAAAACATTGGGCATGGGCAGGGCCTTTGGAAATATGTCAAGACCAATCAACCATGATTTTTTGTTGTAATGTAATGTAAACTATTTGAAATGAGTTGTACTACTGGAATAATTCTCTTATACTAGACAGGCACTGCACAGCCACCAATTGACGGCTCAGCAAAGCAAATGGAAATTGGGAAGGTAGTAAATAGTTGCATGCAATCGCTGGGTGTGCAGCGCTATTGTCGCGGTTGTATCTAAGCCGCGTTGAATAACTGAATAAATTTGAATATCAAATCCGTTTATTCCAAGACGTAGACGGCCCACCGGGCCCACTCTTTCAAATTAGAGAGGATTACATTGACCAGCGAAGCGGGCTACCTTTCTAGTTCCTTTATAATAATTCAAAGAAGGCTGTCGTCAAAATTGAAATTCGCGCCGTCCCATTACATGAGACACTCGGGCGCCAATGAGCTGTGCTGAAGAGCGACAGTAGTACACATTCCATTACCATCCGCATGTACGCTTTTGCTTATATGCAGTGCAGTCGGCAGTCAGTTCAGCCACTGTTCTTTGATACAGTAAAACTTGTCTATAGTGGTTTCTCTAGGTGCAAGAAAATTTGACCACTATTAACAGGGACCATTGTGCCGGATATAGTGGTCCTAACCACTATATACAGTACGTAAAGTTAAATAATTCTCATTCACGATTAATGCATTAATGGTTGCTTGGTATGCAATACTTTATCAACAATTACATTTTATTAAAGTAATTACTAATTTTTGTATGCTTTAGACTTTTAATATTGTTCCGTGCGAGAAATTCTTGAAGGACAATGTATACATTTTACGTTCTGGTTTTTCAACTCGACCCAAACTTCTTCAAGAGCGTTGTCCACACGAAATTTGTATTTTATATGAATATATTTTTTATACCGATGGTTTTGGCATTTTAAGATGTTCTGCAACTTTATTATGTGAGGAACCCTTGTATAATAACTCTAATACAAATGTTATTGACATTGGAAGAGATTCTCTGTATTTTCCCCAAAACGTCATAGTTCTCTTTAAAATAGCTTCGAAAACCAATCATACCGAGCATACATACATAAGCCACAACATGGTATGGAATGTGCATGACGTTTTTTCAAGTTGACAAACTACGCGCGATTCAAATTTACACTGATGTTTATTCGGACCACTGTATGCAGAGTTGAAAGCATGCATTTCTATACGAATGGTCAAAAATCCCAGGCCATTATTGAAGGGAGACCACTATATAAAAAGCTATTATATGCAGGGTTTATGTAATGTTAAAAGATAGGACTTATGACGGGGAAAGGTGATATGGGCCACTATGAGGAGGAAACCACTATATAGCCGGCCACTATAGACAAGTTTTACTGTATATCAAAAAACATTGGTTCAGCCGTATAGCAACCTATATGAAATGTAATTGGAGAGAACGTTTCAGCCACACACAGTTCCGCGGGCTCTCATCGCCTGCTTCATCTCATGATCTCATGCTCTCCCATTGAATTACACAGCATGCTATATATACAACGTGTGTATGGGAGAGGACGCGGAGCGTCAGCGTCAGCCGTCACAGCTCATTTCATTAGCTGCAGCGCGCTCTCCCATATAAGTATACACACATTGCATATATAGCATGCTGTGTAATCAGGGTTGGCCAATTGAAAATGCCATGGCATTTTGGGCATTTTGCCTGCCGAAAATGCCCGGGCATTTTGGGCATTTTCAATTCATGTCATTTTCGGCATCTATGGCATTTTCGGCATTTTTGGCATAATCCGCGTAGGGCAGGCATTTTGGGCATATTCAATCATTTCTTGGGATACTTCTGCCTGGACTTTTCTATTATTTTTTCAGCGAGGTAAATTTCGATACATTTTTTGTTTGAATCAATGCAAATATCTTTATAAATGCATACCTGAAATTTAATTATTGTAGCGTGTCGCGTGTCTTGATTCACTATACTAACATTTGTATTACTGTATCATTATTTTAAATCTCATTCCATTTTCTTAATTTTCACTTGAGATTTAATCAGGATACCTCGAATCAATGACAATATTCAGTTTCATTGGTCAGACATCGGTGAAAATAAAATGTTGTGTAATTACTTTCATAACAAGCAGTTGGATTATACCATGAAGTGGCGTGCTCGCATGCAAGTTTAAAAGTCCAAGTGGAGGTTAAACGGGAATTATCCAAATTTATTACCAAAACGTGTATTGCTCTGGACATCGATGTGACCAAAGAAATCGATTTAAGCTCACAAGAATCAGCGTTGGTGAAATAATTCTCAACAAAGCCAGAACCGAGTTCATCAAAACAAATTATACATGATTATCATGTGTATAAAATATCACTGCATTCCCTGAATTGGAAAAAAATATTTTAGATGACGAAAATTATAGTTTTACTTTTCACGAGTTCGAAGCTGAGTTGATGTTGAGGATATTGTTGAATAATTAGATTAACAATGCACAGGGGAAGAAACGATGTAGGAATACTAATAGTTTACAAAATGCGAAGCTTTAGATTAATTCATTCTGTAAAATGTATATTTTTAAATGAAGTTTGACATTTAAAACAATCTGGTCTCTAAAAAAGAGCGTCAAATAATGATTATTTACAAAAAAAAATCGAAAATGCCCAAAATGCCTGCCGAAAATGCCCAAAATGCCGGGCATTTTGAAAGTAGGGCATTTTCGGCATTTTCAGGGCATTTTTGGCATTTTCAGGGCATTTTTGGCATTTTCAGGGCATTTTCAAGCGGGCAGGCATAAAACCGAGGGCATTTTCATTTGGCCAACCCTGTGTGTAATGCAATGGGAGAGCACGCGCCGCACGCGGAACTGTATTAACTGTGTGTAGCTGAAGCGTTCTCTCCCATTGCATTACATATAGGTTGCTATATTCACACTCGGGCGCCAATGAACTGTGTGCAGAAGAGCGACAAGAGTACACATTCTGTTACCATCCGCCTTTGTACTTTTTGTGGCTGGCTATTATATATCTTTTTTTACTTGGGCAGGCTTAAGTTATAGTCACGATATGGTAACCAAGTGTTACTACAACTTAACTCTGTCCAAGACAAGAGAAGGTAGTTCCAATTTTTTCAAAATATTAAAAAAAAATTATTATTAAAAACGATTTAATTTTTGGTCTTCCTCCTAAATGCACTCTTGCTGGTTTTCCGTTGGGAATACCAAGTATCACAAGAGGTAACTAACGGGCTTATTCACGGTATGTATGTATGTACCATTGCCAAAGCCGATGGCACTTTTTTTACCGAGCTACTTCGAAGGGAAATGTTAAAGTTGTTATTAACGCTGAAGACAACCAAGGGAAATTGCTAGGTGAAGGAAATGACACTAACACACGTAACTGTATACCCAAAAATGTTGTAATTTGTTAAAAGTTACTAACACCATGAATAACTTCATCAATCGTGTTACCATCCGCATTTGCGGATGGCTGTACTGCTAGTTTGATTGAGCGAGTGGATAGTGATGGTAAGAATTAACTATTCGCGCGCTCTAGATGCATCGACGACCATAGCACTGCGCAGTTAGCTATTGCACGCAACTAATTACTGCCTTCCCTATTTACATTTGCCATTCTGAGCCAACAATAGTTGACTGTGCAGTACTCGTGTATGTATACCAGTGGGTGTATTATTTTTATCTAAAAATTCATTAAAAATTCTCGCCTCTAATCGTAATGAGTGTGCATCCACTAATTTTTGAAAAACGTTCGCAACAATATTCAAATTACGCATGTGTGAGTTCATGCGACATGTGCTGTCTCGTGGAAAAACAATTTATTCTTAACGAAAAATCCAACCGTAGATGGCGTAAGCTTCACTTCTCCTTTTCTGTACATATGTATTTGCATGTGTACATACGTGACCTCATATCAATGACCCGATGTCCATCAAAAACAATAGTATTCTTAAGTTTTATCTAATCTGTGCCTGCAAACAAATTGAGTTGCTGGTAATAGGTTGGTTCGGCAGCTATCATCTGGACAGACAACCTGACACCTGACAATCGTAAATAAGGTGTTTCTGCTTTGCTTCTTCGCCCTTAAAAAGGGCCAAAGACATGCATAATAGCAAAGGACTTGTACTGGGCATAAGTACTTACTAAACATAAATATAGTCAAAGCACTAGTAGAAGACATAAAACAAAGGCATAAGGTAGCAGATCCAGGGGTCCATTTGATCCTGCGAGGGGTGTTTTTGTATGTATGGGACGAGTATTTACTTTGTGTATAATTAAAACTGATTAATTTAACTCAAGTTCGGGTCAAGTTCAAGTGCGAATCATTAGTTGAACCGAACTTGAGGCCAGGCCTGGTACAGGGGGAGCTACTTTTGCCTCTAAACCTCGACTTCTTCATGAACGAATTTGAAGAATTTTTCCAGGTATGAACTTTTCAAGATTTGATTGTAACCGGGTGCGCAGATAAATTAGTGAAAATGATTTTACAAACAGTACGTTCAGATTTTATTCAGCTTTAAAGTGTTTTCAGTGGAGCACATATAAATACTGCCATGCTGACATTTGCAGTTTTATCAGCTTAAAATCACAATCTGAATTAAATTACTGGTTGTAATTGAAATCATCGTAACTTCTCTCTAGGATTTATTCTAGTTTCATTCTGACAAGCATAAATGTGTGACCGTAGTTACTAACAATTTTGTTAACGTCAGCGCATTACTTTGCAAACTTTTGCAGTCACGAAATATAATATTTTATTGAGCTTTACAACGAGCTGTTGCAGTCACTCAGGCCCATTCTCTAATAAAAGATAATTGTTTTGATTATTAATATTATTAATAATTTCATTATCTACATGAACCTCGATGTGGGTACAAGATTTTGAATTGTAACATGAATAAAATGAACTTTCAAGCAGATTTCATTCAAACTCAACTATTTCATAAACTCATATTCTAACTTAACCATAAAATCTCTACATTTTTCCTGAACTTTTTGAATGGTTTCGTTAGCCAAGGTGTATTTCCACTGATCTATATGTTTATCGGACACCTTAAAGGTTGACATGGGATCTTTGGAACTTGTATGAATATGCTCATTTAAATATTTCTGGACATTAGCATGCCACTGAAGACCTATAAATTTGTAGATGTGATTTAAATTCTTTTTTGGATTCAGTGCTATATGCTCGTATTTGACCACATGTACATTTTGGGCTTGCTTTGCCTGGAGTGTTCTAATCTCCGCCAGATCTTTCTCAAGATCATTGCACAAAAGACTTGTGTTTCCACACGGTGATTGCGCTGGGCACCAACCAACCTTAAAAATCAAGTGTAAGTGTATATTAATTGCGTGAATAAAATCGTCTGCTCAAAATGGAAAGGAGTCAGGAAATTGGTTCTCACCTTCATTCTGGATGAGTAAATGGCGCGAGGATCCCGAACCAGGTAGATTATTTTGGAGTTGCTGAATCGCTTTAGTAGCTCCTCTGCTGCCTGACCTCGAATTCTTTGAGAATTCATTTAAAAATCATTAAACAATCTGATAGAATTTAATCATTTGTTAAAATCAAACAGCATCACGTTTAAGGATTAATGGTTACCTCGTTAGTTTAAAAACTTGCACCGGAAAAATTTTACAGGATGTGTTTAGAAAGACAAAATCAAAACACTTCTCTTTCAGTTCCATACATTGCGACTGAATTTTGAAATTGCGGGTTAATACATTCCAAGAGTGTTGAATGTAGTTCATGTACTTCTTCGCTTTGGAATATTCACATTGTGACAGATTCCCCAGCGTTTCGAAAGAATCTTCGAATGTTTTCCCGCTGCTACTGACTTCCTATTTGGTACATGAAGTTGTAATTTAATGTTTTGAATTTTTTTATTTATTGTAAATTACTGATTGAGCCTCATGGCTCTTAATCATTATATTATTTATACATTCAAGATTCAAGATTCGGCATTTCGTCGATCAATGAAATAATTAAGTAATTTTAACTAACCTCCATGTTTAAATACATCAGAGGCTCGTAGTGGTAAAATATAGCCGGGTGAGAGGATAAAGCTTCTCCGAAAAATGATGAGCCTGATCTCCAAGTTGTCAAAATAAAAACGTATTTTACAGCGTGGCTAAGTATTCATATAAGCAGGTATCATTACCATAGTCTTGACTTTACAATAAGGCAGTAAGATTAAAATTCAGTTTAATTAATGGAAGTCACTTTACCCTTCCTGAGCCAGTTTCGTTATTTGGTACTTCTTCGAAAATTGCTGAATCTGCAAAATGGCACGCTTCACTGACAATGAGAACTTTCCATGGTTTGGTTTAGCCTCCAAGGAGCTGCCAGTCTTGTTTTTCCCTGTTGATTTCAAAGTTGCATTGTATGTAATTATCTACATACATTAATGAGAAGCATGAAGAATTAAGAGGAACTTAAATTGTAATTCAAAACAATGAAGCAAACATTTGGTAATTCCAACGATGGTCATTCTAGAATACTTTTCACTAATTTTATGTTGTCATAACTTTACCTTGCTTTAGTAACATTTTCAATAAACAATATCCCAGTGCTAAGACCTAAGACAGAATGAGGCTGTTTAAAATAAAGTTATTTACTTGTGATGCTGAATCTCAACAATTTTCGAAATGTAACCTGACGTACAGTATTTATTCAGGGTCGCATATGTGGATTAATATTAAATTGCACTATATATAAAAAGTTATTTACTATACACAGGATGGTAAGAAACGACTCAACAATCCTTGAAACATAAGAGAAGTAGTGATAAAAAAAATAGTCAATTGCCCCGTGTAAAAATACCCCCCAACACAAAACTATTTGTTATTACCCATGTTATTCTATGTTTGAATAACTAGTCCCCCATATTTTGTAAAGTTATGATGTTCTTCACAATTTACCTGATTTGTTAATATCTATCGCTTGCTGGCCCGATCCTTTGCTGTAATTGGAAAGAAATGAGGACCTTAAAATGTTAGTGTAAGTGTAACCTGGTTCCGTATCCTTGCCTTTTTTAACCTGAGCACAGTAAGCATTACAATCACATGCAGTAGTAATGTTTTCATCCGTAAATAATCCAATTGCCCTTTCAGCAATATTACTGGATGAACTCGGTTTGTTAAACTTCCTGAAACTCCCACTCATAAATAATACAGGAATTAAAACAAAAGACAGAGTTGAAAGTATAACCCAAACTATGCCCCTCCGCTTAAAATATACAGACTCCATATTTTTGTAATGCAGTAGTTCCTACTGCCTTGCTGAATTTTCAGGAGCCGCAGAGATCTTTCTTTGAGAGAAGTGCAGCTCATTTACAATTGATTTCGGGTAGGAAAGTCCTTATATAAATACTTTTTTAATTCTACGGAGAGTCGGGTTTGTAATACAGCATGGACATAACAGTCCGGAAATGATTCAAATCATTCCAAAACCTAACTGTCGCAAATACGATGGTCTTGAAAATTTTGCGGTTGTGTTAAGCACTGCTCACATCAGTTGCATACGCATGTCCTTACCAACACTGAGACTTGCATTGAATTGTTCGCAATTTGTTGTAATACACATAATGAAATATGTATGTTGTATGCATATATTATAGCATTTCCTATTTTCAGCATGCAACTACTGTTATTTCACAGGACGTGAATATTTTCTCACTCAGTGATGCAAGACCATGATTGCATCCCCATTCCTTTCTGAAAGAAAAAAATCGCAATCACAAATCACGCTATATATGTACTACTTTTCATGAAACCATATGTTTGTTGAGAATGCATTTAAGACAGATTTTAAAAACCCGTTACTGTTACAGCTTGAAACAAACCTAAATGATTGCTCCATAGCCTTGTTATTATTCCTTATTTCAGGGAAGAAATAGCTCAAAATCTAATGGTAACAATATGTACTTAAAATGTATATATGTAGGTGTAACTTAGAATACAAAATACAAATACATTTCCAAACACCTTAAAATACAAATATAAATACAATTATCTGGAGTAATTTTGGCAAGATAAAAAATAAAATACTTTGTTCCAGAAAAAACCGAAAATACGAAATGAAATGGATTTTATATTAGCGTAGATAATTTAGCCAACTTTATAGCCCTCACATATTTATGTATATTGAATTTTATGTACTAATTTGTGCAATACCTAAGTACTACAAACCAGAGGTGCGTTCAAGTTCAAGTATAACTTGAAATGTTCAAGTGCGTATCAAGTTCAAGTCAAGTCAAGTGCAAACAATTTTGTAACTTGAAACTTGAACATCAAGTTCAAGTGAAATAATAATTTTAACTTGAATTTTCAAGTTCAAGTTCGATCAAGTCCAAGTTAATAACTATTTATTACTTGATTGCAAAATCAAGTCAAGTTCAAGTACACTGAAAGGGAGTACTAGAATAAAACTTGAGTATAACTTGAGTTTTTGTCATTGAAAAGCAATGTAAGCATTGAGTAATTAGTGGGATTCCACTAAGCATAATATTGGGCGGCAATCATCACAATAATGACATCTATGTGTTTGTTTTTATTCCATTGACATTAAAGTCGCTTACACGATGCTCACAATCAGTGGTCGAGATCGAGAATAATTATAAAGTCCTATTTCCATACTTATGGTAGTACTGTTCCGACTTATTGTTTTATAAGGATGTTCTTGATACTCGGGGCTCTTGTTCCATTATAAAAATCAAGTTATTGTTCAGTTCACCTGTTCTGAAGCTAAAAAGAAGTTTAAGAGAAATTTATTATTCCCTGTAAGAATAATAATTTTTGCTGATATTACCCATTATGACGCAGATGAACAACAATCTTATAAACCAACATTCGTTACGTAAAATTAACGACGATAAATATTTATGAATATAACTGCTGGTTACACTCACCAAACGAGTGCAACATAATGTGAACAGGCCAATAAAATGATTGCTAACCTCTTAATTATGGAAATTAGTAAATTAGACTACAATGCTTACAGCTATTTGATCAAGTATTTTAAACTTTTTAGCAATTTTAAAAAAGAGTCGTCCGCATGCCGTTTAGTTTATCCTAATTACGGCCTAACCATTATCAGCTATAATAATTGTGAACGAAATTAATTAACGAATCTAGTACGGTCATTTACGAAAAAAATACTTGAATAATTAAGTTCAAGTACAAGTTCACGTTCAAGTCAAGTTATGTGTCCAACTTGAACGTCAAGTTCTAATCAAGTTCTACAAAATGAACTTGAACATCGCGTACTTGAATACTCAAGTTGCTTGAGAAACTTGATCCGTCAAGTACAAGTACGGTTACCTCGTTTAGTCAATTTTTCAAGTTCAAGTCAAGTTCAAGTCAAGTTATCTAAAATAACTTGACTTGAACGCAGCTCTGCTACAAACCAGCCAAAAAATTAAATAATTGGTTTGAAAATGTTTCAAATTAATGCTTTTACTTTTAAAATATTTATTTGGACATGTGTTACAGACCATCTTGACAGTATGTATTTTGAAATTATATTTTGCATTATAAATGAACACTATGTACCCTCACGTTTGTAGATCTTCAAAATACGAAATACAAAATACAATAGGAATTTTGCTACCGACAAAATACAATCCCGATATAGTGGACTCAGTATTATAATCCTTTCTATGTACGAAAAAATGATTCATGGACATTTTCACATACACATGTATAACAGAGCATCATTAAATAGATGTATGTATGTATTTGATGGGACCCAAGTCTATCCATTGTGGATTTCCTTAGGAGGCGCTCAAGCCTTAAGGCTTATTGCGCTCGCCCAGATACAGTTACTTTTAGCTTTTGCCCAACCTTCCTGTGGCCATGAGAAAGGCCACAAGATTTTGGTGGGAAGCTTCATGCGTAGCCATATGCAGTGTTGCGGTACCATGATGCAGGTGCTTTAGTCTCTGGCTTGAGTACAAAGGGCATTCACAGAGTAAATGCTCCATCGTTTCATCAGCCAGTCCGCATTTGCATGCGGCCCCTGCCCTACTCATTTTATGCATATGCGCGTTGACTGGAGCAAACCCCGTATATGCATAGGCCAGTAGACGGGTTGATTATCTACTGGCCCCCACGATACCATCGTGTCCCCATTTGGGTCCAGTGATGTACCTTTTCGCTTTTATTGTCGAGAGGTTCCAGCATTTGATATGCTCCGCCCTCTTCCACCGTTTGACTGCTGCTTTGATTCCGGAGAGTGCTATAGGTATTATGGGTTCAGGCCCCATTCCCCTATCGCCTCTTGCTGTAACTCTACCTGCTAGACAGTCTGCCGTGATCTTGCCCTTTAAGCCATAGTGTCCCGGTATCCACCCTAAGGTTACCCGGTTCAATAAGGCCAGTTCATTTAGTTGCTCGTGACACTCCTTGAGTACACCTGAGTTTATGCACCCATTGTGCAACGCCTCAAGCATGCCCTTACTGTCTGAGTAGAAAAGGATTTCTCTACCCTCTATCCCTTTTTCTAAAAGCATGTAGGCCGCTTGTAGAACTGCGTAGCATTCACTTTGGAATACCGTGGCAAATCTACCAAGAGGGTATGAATTCATTAATAAATCCTCCCCATCCTTGATATACGCCCCACTACCCGTTATACCGTCTACCGGGTTCTTTGCCCCGCTGGTAAAACAGTTTATGTGCTCTGTGTATCTGAGTGCCAGGTCGTCTTGTAACCATTCGTCCCTGCCCCTCAGATCCACTGTGTACCGGTTGTAATTTATATATCTAATATTATCTGAGGGCATATGAGTTTCCTGGATGCGATTCGCTAGCTCGGTGCACATCTTTGCATGTCCCCGAGTATGGATATCGTAACTCCATTGTTCATTTGCCCTTAATCTGATGAGCGATAGGATTGCCGCTCCTTTAAGATGAATGACTAGTGGCGTTAGACCAATCAGGCATTCCAAGGCTTCTCTCGGTGTGCCATGCATGGCTCCCGTTGTTAGCAAACATGCCTGATATTGTACTTTATTTAGTGCTCTCAGACATGTCAGTTTGTTTAAATTTCCAACCCATGCAAATGCTCCATATTCAATGATAGGTCTGATGACTGCGGTATATATCCAGAGCATTCGCTTTGGTGTCAGACCCCAGCTTCTCCCAACCATTCGTCTGCAGTAACCTATGGCCATGGTTGATTTGGATCTCTTTTCCGTCCAGTGCTCCGTCATTAGGAGTTTTTTGTCCAGAATAATCCCCAAATACTTCACCTTATCCCTATATTCACATTTGTTCCCTTGAATGTAAATGTCCCTCATTGCGACATTCCTTTTCCTGGTAAACGGAATAATTTCCGTTTTACCAGTGTTAAGTTGAAGTCCCCGTGCCGGACACCATTTCGCTGCTATTCGCAGTCCCTTCTCAAGTAGGTCTACAACCGTGCTGGTATCTTTTCCTCTCGCTAGCATCACTACATCGTCCGCAAATGCTTGCGATATCAGTCCCGAAACACTGTAGTCCAGGGTTGGCCAATTGAAAATGCCATGGCATTTTGGGCATTTTGCCTGCCGAAAATGCCCGGGCATTTTGGGCATTTTCAATTCATGTCATTTTCGGCATCTATGGCATTTTCGGCATTTTTGGCATAATCCGCGTAGGGCAGGCATTCTGGGCATATTCAATCATTTCTTGGGATACTTCTGCCTGGACTTTTCTATTATTTTTTCAGCGAGGTAAATTTCGATACATTTTTTGTTTGAATCAATGCAAATATCTTTATAAATGCATACCTGAAATTTAATTATTGTAGCGTGTCGCGTGTCTTGATTCACTATACTAACATTTGTATTACTGTATCATTATTTTAAATCTCATTCCATTTTCTTAATTTTCACTTGAGATTTAATCAGGATACCTCGAATCAATGACAATATTCAGTTTCATTGGTCAGACATCGGTGAAAATAAAATGTTGTGTAATTACTTTCATAACAAGCAGTTGGATTATACCATGAAGTGGCGTGCTCGCATGCAAGTTTAAAAGTCCAAGTGGAGGTTAAACGGGAATTATCCAAATTTATTACCAAAACGTGTATTGCTCTGGACATCGATGTGACCAAAGAAATCGATTTAAGCTCACAAGAATCAGCGTTGGTGAAATAATTCTCAACAAAGCCAGAACCGAGTTCATCAAAACAAATTATACATGATTATCATGTGTATAAAATATCACTGCATTCCCTGAATTGGAAAAAAATATTTTAGATGACGAAAATTATAGTTTTACTTTTCACGAGTTCGAAGCTGAGTTGATGTTGAGGATATTGTTGAATTAGATTAACAATGCACAGGGGAAGAAACGATGTAGGAATACTAATAGTTTACAAAATGCGAAGCTTTAGATTAATTCATTCTGTAAAATGTATATTTTTAAATGAAGTTTGACATTTAAAACAATCTGGTCTCTAAAAAAGAGCGTCAAATAATGATTATTTACAAAAAAAATCGAAAATGCCCAAAATGCCTGCCGAAAATGCCCAAAATGCCGGGCATTTTGAAAGTAGGGCATTTTCGGCATTTTCAGGGCATTTTTGGCATTTTCAGGGCATTTTCAAGCGGGCAGGCACAAAACCGAGGGCATTTTCATTTGGCCAACCCTGGTGTAGTCTACCCATTAGCTCGTCCATTACCAGATTCCACATAAGTGGTGAAAGTACCCCACCCTGTGGACATCCTCTGGTAACTATCCTTGAGCTCTGGCATCCTTTTAATTCCGAGAACACAGTCCTGTTGAATAACATGAACAGTATCCATCTGCGCATACACGGGTCAACTTGAAACCTCTTCAGGGCATCCGAGAACGCCGACAAGAACAGGTTATTGAATGCCCCTTCCACATCTACGAATGCACTAAGTGCTAGTTCAGAATTTGCGATTGCTTTTTCGATATTATTCAATATTCTATGAAGAGCGGCTTCTGTAGATCCGCCCTTCATATATGCATACTGATGATTATCACTAAGTTTCGAGGTTAGCTCCCTCGTCCTTAGGTGTCCATCAACAATTTTTTCCATTGCCTTAAGCATGAATGATGTAAGTGAAACGGGTCTCCATGCGTTAGTCTGGGAGTAGCTTCCCTTTCCAGGTTTCGGTAAGAATACCACCCTGGCTACTCTCCAGTCTTTTGGCACATAGCCTATTTGCATGCATACCG
The DNA here is from genome assembly GCA_947179485.1 of Allacma fusca. NCBI lineage: Eukaryota > Metazoa > Arthropoda > Collembola > Symphypleona > Sminthuridae > Allacma > Allacma fusca. Next base: position 39,323,591 of record OX359248.1, on the reverse strand, counting down.
TGTACAAGGCATGCAGATGGTACATTAACTTGTTACCCCCATTCTGCAGCATTGCTGGATAAATATTATCCGGTCCAGGGGCTTTTGTTGGTTTGAATGAGGACAGTGCTCTCTGCACTACTGTCTCATCCGCCCAGCTACCGCCGTTCGTGTCCGCCATGACACTATGATTGCTCTCCGGCAGCCGGAAGCTCGCGTCCGTAGGGAAATGGTTCTCCAACAAGGCATCCACTATTATTGCAGGTTCACAGTTGATTTGTCCCCCTGCTAGTTGGATACCATGCGGTTCCCGTTTCCCATCTGATCTGGCTGTAGCTGGCAGATCCTCCAGGTCTTCACAGAATTTCCTCCATGAGTCCCTTTTGGCTTCTCTTACTGCATTATAGTATTTATTTCTAGCTGACTTGTAGGAGTTCCAATGGTCTTCAGATTTCTCCGGTCCCATTGCCTTGAATGCCCTCCTTGATTCTTTCCTTAGAACTGTCAATTCCCGTGTCCACCAAGGTACTGCTTTCCCATTAGGATGCTCCCTTGTGCTCGGGGTTGCCAATTCAAAGCTTGTTCTTATTGCGTAGTATAATTCTTTGGTCCTAATTTCGACCCCCTCTGGGGTTTTGTCTAAGTTACCATTGATCTTCCCAAGTTCCTCGTTGAGTTCCTTGGTATAGATGTTCCAGTCCGTATTCCTGATATTCCGCCTATACCTGATTGGCTGTTTTTAGTATTGGTCCGGAACCTGATGAAGCGATGATCTGACCCACTTTCCTCGGTCAGTACCTTCCATCCCCTTATCAGATTCCCGCCTTGGCTGTTGGTTATTGTAATATCCAGTACTTCGCTTCTGTTACTGGTTACAAATGTTGGTGTGCTCCCAATGTTCTCTATGTTGAGGTCGTTCTCAACAATAAAGTCCATTAGTGCTTCCCCTCTTTCGTTGGTATCTGTGCTCCCCCACCCCATATGGTGTGAGTTAGCATCAGTCCCTATTATAAGAGGTAACCCTTTTCCTTTGCAGTAATTTACTAGTCCCTGTAGTGTCTCCCCTGGGTGGAGTCCTACCGGTGTCTCATGGGGCATGTAAACTGAGGCGAATACAATGCATCCGCCTTTCCAATCAGTTTTTATTACAGTAATATCTCTATTACTGTATTCCGCTATTAGTGTTGCTGGGATGGTTCTGGATAAGGTGATGCAGGTTCTTGGGATACTTCCACCCTCCTCCCCTACCACCACCCTATCCGCTCTACCCCATCCTCTAACCTTCCCCTTGTATACATATGGTTCCTGTACTAATGCAATGAATGAGTGAGGATTTTGATGGGAGCGTGTTGGCGCTTGTCGCCCCACCCTGTCCCGGAGGTAGCATAGAGAAGCCACCCCCATGGGAGAGTGGTGCGTGTTAATTTGGATCACCGCGGTACCCAGGTTTGGCAGATGGTGGCGAGACCCCCCCTCCCTATTCACCCGAGGTGATCCATGATTGTGGTTCACGTTAGTGCCCCATCAATCCCTCCCATTACACCCGCTACTCCCTCCTCTCTCTCGCTCTCCCCTTATTATGTGTGCCATATAAAGGGGTACTGACCTGAAGTAAAGCATCCCCTTCGTCTTCCCTAAGAACTTCATTGAGTCCTCGTCTATGCCAATCTTCAGGAACCTATTCCCTCCATTGGCTGGCCATCCCTGACGTAGTACGAACTCTTTGTTCCACCATTTCCAGTCCTTAGTCAGCAGTCCTGGATTCAATGCTTCTAGTCTTAGACAGAAGCTAGACCACTGGAGTGTTCCCTCATTCCAGAGGATCAATCCATAACTTGTTAGCTTCGGACGCTTGGGCGCTTCCTTTGCAGAATAAGCTTGGAATACTTTGTGCTTCCCCTCTCCGGTTGCCCATGTAATACCCCAGGCTTTCTCCTTTACGAACTCCGTTGTTTCTTCATTGGCACACGTGACCCAGATTCTCCCCGATGAGAGCCCAGTCCCGGTGACAATATATGCCTTCTTATTCAGTTCAAATTCCCTGTCTAGTTCCTTGTCAAGGCCCCGTCTGAATTGTTGTGCACCCTCAGCATCAATCCATATCTCTGGTTCTCCTTGCACAGTAATAATTACTGCTAGGGGATCTTCTTCCAGCTCTGTGGCTTCTTTCCTGTGTCTTTTCGGTGGTATCATGTCGAGCCTCACACTCCTTTCCGTCCCCACTTTAGCCCCAATTGCCGTGGCCTTTGCCCTGGGTTTTCCATTCCCATTCCCTGCTGCGTTTCTTGAGCCTGACGTTCCCTGTGCTGCATTTTGCTCCTCAGGTTTGCTCACAATAATATTTCCTCTATTCTCAGTCTGTTCTGCGTTTTCAATCGTTTGGGGATTCATTGCAGCCTTGGTTCTTTTTTCTTTCCTGCGTTGACTTCCAGATTTCTTTTTAAAATTCTGAAGATTACTGTCCTGCGGACCCTTGGCTTGTTCCACGGTGTTCTCACTCTTTTGACCATCCAGGAACTTTACCACCTTTCCACTACAGTTATCTGATGCATCCGCTTTTTCCCCACCTAAAGCCTTGGATGATTCTTCCAGGATCTCTTCTTCCAGCTGTCGCAGGATTTCATCCTCCTCCTGATCGACCTCCATAGAATGCAATCCTTTCTCTTTGAACATACATATCAAGTTAATTTCAGATCTTTCATTTACGAATTCCCATGCCTTCTTACTATTCCACAAATAGTGCAACTCTGTAGCCAACTCCCCATGATTAACTGCCATCCTTTCCGCCGTCTCATGAGTTTTCCTACGAGTTTTAACTATGCAGCGTTGCCAAATTTGAAGGTGTGTCATTTGGGACTCCCTTCTCTCTGGCTGCTTATTCTTATCTAAATCTATCCATGTGTGACACATCGCCTCCTCATTCCCGGGTATCTTCCCGGAGCATGAGTCTTGTATGTGTCTTTTCTTTGTTTCTTTTTATTTGAATTCCCTGAATGGTCCCATTTGGTGCCTGGTTATGAAAACTCCGGCTTCCCAAGACAATCCCATTCTTAATTCTACAAAGTGTGTAAACCTCACTTACGGTTATTTCCCGGTTCTTCTCGTCCCTCCCTGAGGTCCACCTGGCTACTTGTTTCCCCCATGGTTCGATAAATTCCCGGTTCACACTTTGTTTTATTTGAAATTTGAAACTTTTTCTCGAGATTCTAAGAGCGGTTTTAACCTGCGTGTCTCTCCGTTCGAGCTTCGCGCCACTCTTTTCCCATTAAATAGATACATAGTGTGATGCTCTTGGGCAATCACCCAACTATGTAACGTAATATAAATGTATGAATTAGATTCCAGGAGCTCTGCGTTGCCAGTAGCGTGGCGCAGTACCGTTTGTTCATTAAAACAACCAGTGGATTCCCGCAATTTACTACAAAGCTTCTCCCATGTTTAATTCATTCCGATATAAATCAATTGATCAACTTCAACTGTCAATTATTTGTACTTCAGGAACATGAAGTTGAATTGACTATGCCACTTACATGAAAAGTTTTATTTGTAAGTTGAATTGAAGTTGTGCTTGAATGTTCAACTAATATTTTGTATCAAATTGAAGTTGAAATCAATTTACAATTTAATTTTTTAATAAATTGAACTTCACTTGGATTTGTTCTTGAAATTGTAAGTTGCAAGTACTACTTGAAGTTGTGAGGATCCCTACCTCCAATGAAGGATCTGACGATGATCTACTTTTTGAAGTCAGTGAAATTGAGGACGGTGTGAAGGAAATATTGGGCGAGAAGGACTTCGCTGCATGGAGAAGGGTAACGATACATTTTGTATACACATACGAGTAGGGATTGTCGATTTGAAAATGCCATGGCATAGGGCATTTTGGGGCATTCTCAACTTTGGGCATATTCGGAACGGGCATTTTCATTCCTGGGCATATTCGGCATTTTGGGCATATTCAGTTCAAATTTTCGGGTCGATTACCTTTTCCAGATGTTATTGGTCGCTGCTACTACTTCCACTTGCTACTAATGCACACTACCCCGCTCACATCGTTATTACTAAAAACGATTACTCAACGGTTTTAACACACAGGTAAATAAATCTGGTCAGTAGACAATTGTAAGAGTTGTAGTTTTTAAAACGTCTAACCATTGTTACCACTGGAAAAAACTCACATTTTGGAATGCAATAAACTATGCCAATCTCGAAGCACTGGTCAGAAACTTTGAGAAATTTTATTTACGCTGGAGGCGGAGCAACTGCTACAGAGGTTGAAAGTTATATAAATCAAAGTTCTGGTGGGGAGGATTTGTTGATTACGTATTTATCACTCAGATTAACTTTATACAAAAAGCAACAAAATTTCATTCGTCAATAATTCAATAAAAAGTGTCTGTATGATACACAGCGAGTATCTTTTGAAATATAATGCATTTACACAAAATTGTCATGTACGCCTTTAATTGGATTTCATTTTAATAGTGAATAGTGGCATTTTTGGCTCGATTGTATTACTGAGTTTTAACTACCAGAAATGCAGAATATTCCGGGCTGAAAATCCCCAAAATGCCGAATATGCCCTGCCGAAAATGCCCAAATTCATAGCAGTTTGCCAATGTGCCAATATGCCCAAAAATATGGCACGTTAGCGGGCATTTTGGGCTTATTCAGCTTGGCAGGCATATATGCGAGGGCATTTTCAATCAACATTCCCTACATACGAGGATGTTTTGCATAGTCGCAAATGGCAAATGTATTTAAACCCCTTAATTACGTATTTTATAAGTCAATCCATGAATTTTCGGATCCTTCGTTTTGATGGGAAGATTTCAATATTTCCTTCTCCAGTCAACGACGATCAACTGTCGACTTCGCGATCAATTGTCAACAAATGAACTTCTCGCGACCAGGTGCAAGGTATCCATATTCCGCGCGTTAAAGAAGCCACATCAAAGCATGCTTGTCAAATCACAGATGGTAGGTTACAAGACTGGTTGAATTCTTGCATACAAAAAAATCTGCGTATTTCTACACTTTATTTACCCTTTTAAACGTAAGCACATACCCACGTACTCTGAAACGTGCAAGTACCTGGCGGGAAGTATTTGAGATTATTACAGGGTGCAATGTATAATTTCATGCATGCAGCAGTAAAAAGAAAGAATATTTTGGAGGGTTTAATTCAACTGGGGTAAAACTGCGTGTTAATATGAATATATATACATGTGTACGCTTGTTCGTTTTAAATTTTGCATCGTGTCATACAAATAGTTGTGTTCGTTTATTTCAAGACTCTGTTCAAGGAATTTTAAAGTACCTACATATGTTCAAGCATAAAACATTTCATACTTGCAGTTGTTCGCGGAAAACTTCAAATTAACTTCGATTCATTTTTATATAAAATAAAAGGTGTTGAATGTAGTTCAGTTGCATTCTTCGTGGTCTGTCGCAGTACACTGCCGTTCACTACACACTTCTCATACGTTCGATTCAACTAGTCAACTTTCATTTTTGCGCAGGCTGACCCAGTTGAGTTCAAATAAACGATTCAAATACTCAAATCGCTCAGCTCGGTAGCAGTATAAATACGACTTGTTAGACACATTCAGTCACTCCAGATTGTGTACATACATGGTTCAAGACGTTTACAATACTAAAAATAAGGGCAAGTTCAGTTCATTAACTCGCATAAAATGAACTGAACGGATGCAAGTATAAAAATATATTACATATGTAGTACTAATAGTAATCAAATATTCATGTCTACGTCTCGATAGATGCGTTCAATGGTAGGGTCAAGTGGTCGAATGTGTATGCAAAGAAAACGTTGGCAAATGAAAGTGTCCCTGACGAAACTGCCGAAAGATATTCCTGATATCGGTGGAGAATCTGAAACTGATTTTGAAACATTATTTGTTCACTCAGTACGCAGCGTAATCGTCCACATTTTGGTTTAAATTATAATTTACATACGTATATATGTACTTACGTATATTCATATTTGAGAGTGCTTGTGGATCTACTCCGAAATTTCTTTGGCTTATGGATGGGTTACAGCAGACAACTTTTTTGGGTCCAAATATGCTGGTGAAGAACCAATTGACATCACTTTCCACCATGCGTGTCATTACCCGAGAAATTTCTAAAGCTATAAAGGATTTACACCAGTCCAATTTTATGTGGTATGATAATACCATGCTTGTAGCCCACAAAGCAAATCCAAGTAAAATTGTACTTCTGATAAGCACTCAACATCAAACACCGTATGTACATTCACTTTCGCCTCACAAACCGGAAGTAACATTCGATCACAACGCCACAACGTTTATGGAAATGTTTCTGTAATTTTTAGCAATAATGTATGCACAGTATTATTTCCTAATATTGTCCTGTATATCAGTGCTGTGAATATATCATTATTTTAGTTATTTCTTTACGTTACAAAGTCCACTTATTGAGTCGTTTATGTTTGCGTCATCATTTAATCCTTTTCATGTTATGTAAAGGAGTGGTTGACACTGTGGATCAACGGGTTGAATAGCTCACACATCAATTCAATTCAATAATTTGTTCAGGACTCTCTTCGGGCAGCGCCCATATCAATATTACAGTGCAATATGATAGTTTACATGCAGAAGACGGCTGAGTCATTGGCCAAGGACCTACTGATGCAATGTATAGACCATACTTGCGTTTTAGCCCAAAGTTCAATATCAGTTCTAGTCACATCCCAAAATTTTGAGTGCCGTTCAGTTAAGTTCAGTTCCGGATTTCCAAACCCTGTCGTAGTTCAGCTCAATTTGCCGCGTACTTTCCAGTCGTTAAGGACAGCAGGAGTAGTCCAGCTCTGAATGTACTCAACTACTGTCGTTGAGGAATGGCTTCAAAGCCCAGCGCCTCTGCTGTCGCGGAGGTGAGAGAAAGAGAGAGATAGATGATGGGTTCAGTGGGATATTCTGCCAGTTAGCATGCACCCAACGCTCACTTCAGTGTCAGTGGATTTACGGATTGCTTCGGGATAGGTGTGCCTGTCTTAGCTAGACAGTGCACCCTCAGTTCGTCGCGGGATATAATCTTCTATGTTACCTTGCTCTCTCTCTCCTCCATTTTTTAAGCAAATTAGGATATGGGGCTGCGTCCCATCAAAAAATTAACGTGCAATGTAAAAACACTGAACTGTAATGTTGTCATAGTATGTGTACTTATAGACAATAAAGAGATTTTTTTATACTTTCCAGTCGTTACGTTTTTCTTTGCCAGTATTCCTTCAAAGTTCAATTCAATTCATTATACACTTCTCGGTAGTTCAGTTCGCTTCCTTATTAGTCATTAGCAGTTAATTCGTTCAGCTCATTTATGATATATTTAAGTGGCTTTCAGTTTATTTTTATAGCTGACTTTTAACTTTGGCTGAAACAAAGTTTTTCGCTAAATAACTCATTAGATAACTACTTTCAAAACTTCGCTGTTTTGAAAGCAGTATTGACTTTGAGATTTTTCTCGTAAACGGCCAATCTAAGAAAACTAAGAAATTCCAAGTTAATAAATCACAAATATGAATTCAATTATTGCGCGATTCAATTCATACGATTTCAACCGAAATATGCGTTATTAAATATAAGAAACCGACTAGTAAATAGCTAGTGGAAGTTAAAAGATATTTCTTTGGTTTGTAATTTAATGTTATTGAAATGAATAGACCAAAACGTGCTAGCTTTTGAAATTATAACTCAAATATAGATAGATAATTTTATTGGTCGATTTGGCCTTGGCCCTTACAGCCTGCACCATTTAATAACTAAAAAATTTATGTTCTTGTTGTGTTCGCGAATATAAAAGTTTAAATTCAAATCCGGACACTTAAGTTCAATTCAGTTCAGTTTGTGATACTTGAACGTACCATGAAAGTTCGTTCACATTTATAATAAGTTCTACTGAGTTCAATTCAAATTCATTCAATCAAAATTTTGCATTTGACTTGTTCGTTCAAATTCACGCAAAAACAATGAAAATAATTGGTAGCTCAGGTTAGTTGTCCGCTTAATGAACTTAACGGCAGCAAGTATGGTACAGACATTGCTGCTGTGAATGCGTGGGTTATGTGGCAATTCAGGCATTGAAGTTGGATGAAGGTAAACGTTAGAGAAGTGAACGAAAAGCTGGAAGTACCGATAATTGACCGCCGTGGCTGGAACTTTGTAAGTGTTCTATTTGTTTTATTAAAAGTGAAAACCGGCTATAGCGCTCCCGCTACAAAGTCTAAAGCGAAACCCGGCCATAATTCCCCTGTGCTGTATAGCATAAACACCGGTCCGCAGAGAGGAGAGGAAGCGAGGAATTATGGTCGGTTTTCACATTTGAGATTTCGGCCTTATAGCCGTTCTTTGTTCTAAGCATTTTAAATTATAGCCGGTTAGCAAGTTTTGCGGTGGTAGTCTATCCATGTGAATTTGTGTATGTTGAGAGTCTAGAGCTGTGACCCCCGAGGTCAATATCTTACCCATACCGGATTTGGTACCTAAAAATCATTCGAATTGCCCGCAAAAAGGCTAGAACTTTTTGTTTAAGCCCAGATAAGTTGCCTGTCAAGTTTGGTTCCAGTTGGTGACACGATGACCCAGCTGTGTCCCCCGAGGTCAATATCTTACCCATACCGGATTTGGTACCTAAAAATCATTCGAATTGCCCGCAAAAAGGCTAGAACTTTTTGTTTAAGCCCAGATAAGTTGCCTGTCAAGTTTGGTACCAGTTGGTGACACGATGACCCAGCTGTGATCTCCGATTGCAGTATCACACCCATACCGGATTTGGTGCCCAAAAATCCTTTGAATTACACTCAAATAGGCTAGAACTTTTCAGGGGGTCACTGCTGGATCATCGTGTCACAAACTAGAACAAAACTCGGCACACGTTTAATATGTGTCTAATTAAAGCTCTTATTCCAATCTGGGCCAGTTTTGTCACCGTTTAGATGATGAAACCGGTATCGACGCTCTTTGACCTCTTGAGGTCAGTATCTTGGAATTTTGAGGTCATATCTCGCTGAAATTTTTTTTGGACGTTATTTAATTTTTGTTCTTGCCATTTTTGAAGTTAAATTGCTAATTTTCACTGTTTGAATTTTTTAGTACCCCATGAGCCCCCCCCCCTCATTTATTGCTAACTTTGACCCGGGATATCTGCGAATCCCGTCGTCGGATTTTTTCGGGGCAATTATGAAAAATGATCTACGCATCAAGGCACACCCTGCAGTAATTATTTCGTTAAAATCGAACAGAGGGCATTTTCTCCTAAGGATTGTGCGGTGTCCTTCAATGTTCTTTGGTGGTGGCTGATGATTGACAAAAGTTTTGTCTATTTTGTATGTTCTGTCGTTGTACTGTTTGTTTTAAATGTTAATAAATATCCAAAACTTCGAGTGTTTGCTATTATTATTGTGTTAACTCCTTAATTATTTTATTTTATAAAATAATTCCATTTGTATAAATAAAAATGTAGTACCTTTAGTTCAAGTTAATGTTAAAGTTATGCTTGAAACAGTATCGCTCTCAATCATTTTATTCTTCAAATATGAAGTCATTATTACTTTTTAGCACATTTTTCCCCCTTACTGTGCAATTAGAAATTTGCTCTTTATTAGCTGTTTCTTCTTCACCCGATTTTTAAAATAATTTTCAATACCGGAAGAAACCTTGATCACGGGCCAACTAATCCGTGAAGACATTGGATATGTAAAGCGTTAAAAGTCACTTCATGCAAGTCACGAATTACACATCGAGGCATTTCTACTTACGAAGATAGTCTTCAGCTACAATCCTCACAGTAGTATTATTGCGTTAGCTGTTTTTATATTTTGGTTATTTTATTTTTATCCAAGAATACAATTATACAATAATAAATTGCTTATTTAGTTGTTATAAAATGCATATGTGAACTCACATTTTCAATAACAAATAAAGGTGTTGTGTATAAACGGATGAAATACCATGGGAAATACCAAGGCTATAGATAGTTACTATCTATAGCCTTGGGGAAATACATGCTTTTGGAGACAAAGATTCTTATAAGATTAGTATGTATTTGGGTACTCATACAATCATATGCACAAATTTCATACTAAAATCAAATAACAAATTATTATTGGTTTTGATTAATTTTGAGGTTGAAAAACTCACTAAGAATGCCACATTAAATTGACGCGAGTATTCCTGTGGATAATCATCATAGTCAGTTTATCATATCCGCTCAATAGTACATACACTAGAACTAATTACTGAGTAATTTCCAAATTTATTGGGTGTATTTCTAAACCCCCATTTCTGTATGGGGGTTTAGGAGACACTCAGGTTTTTGGGAACAGGAATGGGTACGTACGGGAACACAAATTTTGTTCCCAAAACACTTTGGGAACGTTTGGGAATATAGAAATTGTTCCCAAAATATGGGAACAAAAGCGGGTTTTGGAACAGGAACAAAACGTGTACCTACCTGGTATTCACATGAAGTTTATAATATAAAAATCGTCGCAACATGTCAAATAAGCCACTTTTTCGCACGTTATTATTTAACAAAATAATCAATAATAATTATTTAACACGTGGAAAAAATAAAACTCTGTGGAACTTAAACCCAAAATTGTAGCTCAGAAAACTCCAGCGTGCTCTTATCCTTGTTAGTTCAGCAAAAGTATATCGAAAGTGCTACTTGTCTTAGCTAATTTCAGTTACTACTGTACTTTGCGCTGCGATGATTAATTTAATGACTGTTACTGAATTCTCATTTAAATTCGAGCAGCTACAGGTATTGGAGATGATGTGCTGTTATTTATTTTTAATAAAGTCGATTTGATATTTGTTTTTTTAAATCGATGCATAAATAGAGTTACGTGGGGCATAAATGTGTAGGTTGTACTTTTCTGCTAGTCTTTAAGTACTTTTAGGAACAGGAACAGGTAGGAACAGGTCCAGTAACTTTGAATTGGTACCCATTTTAATGGGAACAGAAACAGGACCATTGCTTTAGTTCCTGAAAAAATGGGTACAGGTACAGGAACAGGTACGGGTACCAAATTTCCGTTCCCATGGACAGCACTAGGTTCAGGTATGGGTACCGATCAATCTTGTGGGTATAAGCCTATCAGGTAAGGTTACACACTGGGCAGGGGTCAGATTTTTGTGGGAAGACGGGAAAATTCTTCTCTCTTACCAACAGAGATTTTGAAAATCGTCGACCTTTTCTTCAGCAGGGATTTTGAAAATCGTTGAGGACCTCCCTACAGGGACGTAATATTCAGCAGGAAAATTCAGAAATGATCTTCCAGGGATATTTACAAAAACCCGAACCCGAACCCTGACACTGGGTAAATACCTGAACCTTAATGTAAAGTACCTGAATATCCAGGTACTTCTCAGTCATTAATAATTTCCAGTAACACAAAGGTGTTGTTGAGTTTAATACTAATCGAAATCTTTTACTTTGAAACATGTTACATTAAAATTTATATGTATAAGCTCAGTCATGAAAATTAATTCCACCATTAGGATCACAAAGCTAGTTACCTAGCATTAGCTGGAATGGCCAGGTTTTGTAGTAGTTTCTGGAACTAGAGTACGGATAGAGCGAGCCTTCACCTATGGCCAAGATTTTCTGACGCATAAACGCTTATCTAGGAGTGGAGATACTATCAGGAAATGTTTTTGGCTCAAAGCTTGGTGGAAATTAAAATGGGGTTTGAATCAAACATTTTTTTAAATATCAAAAACAATGACAGGTTGCAAAACAAATTTTTTGGCATTATTGAAAAATTAGAGATTATTATACTACCTTTATCTTATTACCCTGAACTTAGTCGTTCATTTCGTAGATTTTGATATCAGTTACCTTTTATACACTTATGTAATCACTTTTATAACTGTTGATAATTGCAGGACTTAGTTATACTTTCGAAAAATAAGTAAAAACAAATCTAGTATGATATAATATTTATAACTAAATTTGTTAAGTAAAAATGCCCTGGTAGTAGCTATTTTTAATTTTCGTTTAGTGATATATTTTTTGGTAATCCTTTAAAGTAGTGCAACCGAAAATACCAGGTTAGGTTCAAGTACTTTTAAAATATACCCGGTTACAGGTACCTCTTGGGTACAGGTACACCTTATCTAGTTTGAATACCGGTACAGGTTACAGGAAAATTAAACCCAGGTACGGGTACAGGTTCAAAATATCTATGTACCCATGGTTTAGGTACATGTTCAGGTCCAGATGCAACATTTTTGTACCCATAAGTGGGACTACTCGAGATGTCGCAAGAAGTCTCTTTCGTACGAATCTATTACGTAAAACCAAAAGAAACGCGGGGTTTGGGGCAGGCAAGTTCAAAGAGCTAAATTCATCAAAAATTGGAACAACGGCAGTAAAGTAACTAAAGCCGAGAATGGGGGGAAAAACAAGAGTTCAATATGACAATACGACTACGAAGAGTTTAATAAAATTTACATACTGATAACTCTGTTTTATTATTTCTGCTAAGCACAATTTCTTGCATTCTGATATACTCGTTTTTCATTTATTATATTTAATTAATGCAGATACGACTGTATTAATAACATTTTGCATCTAGAAATTGCGGCTTTCTAAATTACATAGCTTACTCAGACAAACCCATTCAAACATGCTACTTAGCTACTTATTTGCACAGTGAGCCTTTGCCAGAATACTTGTCCAAATTTAAGTAATAATATTTTATGAGCGTAGTAGAGGCTCCTTGGGAGTTCTCTAGTTGGAACTGTCTAAATTGTAATCTGCAGTAAGAACTAGTGATGCCAATGGTCTGGTCTGATCCAGATTTTATGAAACTGGTCTGGTCCAAAGCGCAGACCAGACCATTGGTCTGGTCCAGTTTTTTGGACCAGACCAGTGGTCTGATCCAGTCATTCGGACCAGACCAGACCAAAGACCATGGTCCGGACCATGGTCCAGAAAACCATTCAGAGCAATTGAATAATCACATTTTATCCAGTCAAATTTTTTTTTATCCTCAGAAATGACATTTTTAATTTGTTCCACAGGATTTCGTTAACTCATAAATTTTTATTTTGCGTACTTTTGGGACCATGGTCCTGTGGTCTGGTCTGGTCTGGTCCTGAAGCTGGACCAATTGTATCTGGTCTGGTCCAAGTGTTAGACCAGACCGGACCAGACCATACAAGTCTAGGACCAGACCGGACCAGACCAATAACGGACCATTATTAATGGTCCGGACCAGACCATTGGCATCCCTAGTAAGAACTGAAGATTTAGCACAAAATGTACAATCTATTTTATACAAGACTTTACCAGAGTTCGTTGTTGCTCTTCAACTAACTTGAGTCGGGTCTCCTTCAAATTAAAATGTATATGGAGATACTAAATGTAGATAAGCATAAGTTTCGAGTGTTTTTCAGTACAAGTGCATTGAATATAACAGCAAACGGCCACAGGCAGATCGTTAATTAATTTAACAGGAATACACAATATGCTTTTAAAAGGTCCGTCAACATATTTTCGCTTGGACCGTTGCTGTATGTCGGCATTAAGACCATTTAGTAATTATTATCTGTTATTGGCTTCACAAAGTTCTTGTGCAAGTAAGAATTGCTATAATATTTGTTTGTTTTCGTATAAAAATGTACGTGACACACATACAAATAATCTTTGAAATAGTACTTAAGTGACACGGTTAAATAAGAAGTTCTGGAATCAGTGGGTATTTCAATTCCAGGTAACAATGCGTTTCATAATTTTATTGTAAGACTACTGTAGTGTGTAAGCGCTGATTGATACCTTATGAATAGAGGTGTTCGTTCACCCATCGAAGGATTTCCTTCAAAGAAGGCTTCTTTGAACGAATTAAGCGTTAGCTTTGGCATTTATGAAGTGAGAGGAAGGAAGGCTGGAAGGGAAACGAAGGCTGAACGAAGCCCTCTCTCTGCTCCTTGCAGAAATAATGGAATGTGAAGGAACATGTTAATTTTACAGCCTTCGAACGCCGTTGGAACTTGCAATCGCATCTACTATATTTTAGGCAAAATCCTTCCGTAACTAAAGCTCATGTATACGTACGTACACCGTTACTCAACTGAAAAAAACATTTTTCTGGTGGGCCTGCTTAATGTTATTCTACAGATAGGAGCATTTATCTCACAATGGCATCATGATACCCGGAGCATGTAAGCGTAAGCATTTTTACTCCCTTCACTGTAGATAAGGAATTAATTAATTTTAAATAATGTAATTAAGGAACCCTTAAGAATTATTGTGAGTGACAGTCGCATGCAATTTTGCTCTTGAAGATCTTGAGAAAATGTGTGTGTTGAGAGTGGTGAGTGGACAATGATTGATTGTTCTATACCAAATAGACATTGCTGATTTTGAATTTCACATTAAAATTTTGTTTCTCAATGGTCCTCATGTAAAATTTTGAATCTATAAATATTACATTGAAGTGGACACAAAGAATTGTAATAAGTTTAAAATCATTTTTTTTGAAAAATGATAAATTGACTGAAAAATAACAATAAAATTGTGAAAATAAAAAGTGGCCGAGAGAAATATATGGCCGACTCAATCAAGACTTTAATTCAAAACACAAGAGATAGTTACAGTGCGAACAATCCAGATGACTCTAGATGGCCTTGTCCTTTCTGTGAACAATTATGTAAAAGTAAAGGAGGGTGTAGATCACACATTACCAGATCCCATCAAAATATTGACCGTGGAGCTATTGCAAATGATCTTACGGCTGAACAAAAAACTATTACACCTTCAACCAACAACGTACTTAAAAATGAATTAGATGCAATTCTAAACAAATTAAATGAATTGACAACTGATGATGTACCAAATCATGATATATTTGAAGTTATTATTTCTGAATACCAACAATGCTTACATAAATGTGAAAAGGAACTGTCTGGCCCAGAACACCCAGCCAAAAAATTTTATAGATTACGAAAATCAGGAGGATTTCAAAATATTGATGGTAATTATCAGACCTCCACCAATCCACAACGTGCTACTAAAAGAAACAGAAATAAGAGAAGAGCTAAATATCAAAGAGAGAAAACACAATGGCTTTACTTTAATCAAAGAAAAAAAGCAATGAATGTTATAATCAAAGATGTGAAAGATCAAGGTTGTACAATAGAATTAAATGAATTATACAAAGAATTCTCAAACCGGTGGGAGACACCTAATAATAAAACACGTCCTGCATTGAATCCAGTTACTAAAGAAGAACAGAAACTTTTAGATGCACCTTATGATATTAATATATCACCAAAAGATACAGCAAGACAAATATACAGATTAAACTCACAATCAAGTGCAGGAGAAGACGGCATTCTTCCAAGATGGTTGAAAGCTACAAATTTTGAATCCTCAAAAATATTGGCTGTAATGATCACGTACATGCTTAAACACAATTTTGTTCCTAAATTTATGCGTGAAGCCCGAACAATACTTATATCAAAGGGAGGAGACGAAAGTGATCCCAAAAATTTCAGACCAATTACAGTATGTTCTGTTTTAAGAAGAGCAGTGGAAAAGGTACTTGATTCTAGAATGAGATTCTATGTTCCATTTTGTGATCAACAGCGTGGTTTTACTAACAAACATGGTACTCTTATAAATACGACTTTATTACAAGAATGTCTTCAAAAGGCTAAAATTGAAAAATTGGACTACACTAATACATTCTTTGATGTTACTCAAGCTTTTGATAAGATAGGACACTTACATGCTTCAAATAGGATTCAAGCTAGAAGAGCACCAACAGCACTCAAAAACCTTACTATTAATTTCATGATTGAGAACTACACAAGGATCAATACAATTAAAGGAAAATCTCAAAAAATATTTTTCAAATGTGGAGTAATGCAGGGGGCACCACAATCTCCATGGATTTATAACAACGCAGTTGATGATGAGATTATGGAATTAAATGAACCATCTGTAAAAAGTATGTATGGCTTCCAGCTTCACCCTGACTTCCCAAATGAAACTCTCCAAAATTTCGCTGATGATTCAGACATTTCTGCGAACTCTCGTACATCTTCCATCATTCTCAACCAAACATTTATTGGACTTTATAATGAATTAGGACTTCAAATTAATTCCAGAAAATCCCAATGTATTAGTCTGGTAAAAGGAGAATTATGTACAGATGATCTGATTCTCAATGAAAATACTCGGATCAAGTGCAATGGAACTAATGAAATGGTGAAGTATCTTGGTATGAATTTTAATGATGAAATAGTATGTCATGAAGAAAAATTACTCCATAAATTTCGAGGCCAAATTGAAAGAATAGTTGCAACTCCATTCCTTAATCCAGACCAAAAATTGAATATCATTAATGAATTTATCTGGCCGATTTTAATTTTCCCCCTACAACATATTCCCTTAAATAAAATTTCGCCTTCATTCTTTGATAAAGTGGATAAAATCCTTAAAAGTGCAGTTAAAGAAATTTTGCAAATACCAACATCAACCCCTGACGCTATGATTTATTCTAGTAGAAAGGTAAAAGGATTGGGAATTATTAAAACATCATGGGAAGCAAACATTCAAAATTATAATGCATGCGACAATCTACAAAATAGTGGTATTGAAGTTCTGAATATAATAAGAAATTTTAACAATGAAAAAAATAAATGCTTGGATAATCTAAACATGACTGAAGAATTCAAATCATCCCTTGTAGACATCTATCAAGATGAAGATACTTCAGAAAGTAATAGAGAAGAATCAATGAATAACACTGACAAACAACAACCAAAAAAGAAGTTAAAGAAATGTAAACTTATTAGGAATGAATTGCAAAAGATAGAATATGAAAAATGGAGTAAGCTTCCAAGTAAAGGACAAGGTGTCGCACAATTTTCCGAATGTCCCACTGCTAACAAATGGATAACTAATAAATTTGGGTTATTAACATCTGAATGGATAAATGCAATCAAAATGAACGGAAACGTATTGCCTAATAAGTCAAATCCGGGTTACAGCCAAGGTAATAGCCATTGTAGATATTGCAATGAGTTTGAAACCTTAGGACATATCCTTGGTAAATGCCCCAGAGGTGAATTATTACGTAATAATCGTCATCACAGCATTCGCTCATTGTTAGCTACAAAATTTAAAGAAAATAAATATATAGTCCAAGAAGAAGTATATTGTGAAGATAAAAATGGGACAAGTAGAAGAGTTGACATTCTTGCTATTGAACCAAACTCTAAAAAAGGATACATTTTAGATCCAACAATAAGAATGGAACAAGATATTCACCAGCCTGAAAAAGTGAACCAAGAAAAGAAATCAATTTATGATCCATGCATTCCCTACTTTCAATCAAAATTCAATCTAAAAGAAGTGGAAACAATTGGACTGTACATTGGGGCACGAGGAACAATTTCAAATTTTTTTGTAACATTCCTAAAACGATTTAGGATACCAATGAAAGTTATTGAAGAAATAGTATCTTTAGTTCTTAAGAACAGTGCATTAATTTGTAATAATCATCTTTATAAGTCATAAATTATACTAATTAGTTACTTAATTGAAAATTGTTAATAGTATACTGAGTCCATAAGGGCTACTTCTATTGAGAAGCAGTGTCAATAAAGTCTTTCTCTCTCATACGGATAATCTGCAATAATTGCAAACTAATTATTAGTTTTTCAGCGGTAAGCACTTCAAAGTTAAAAGCTCTGATTTTGTGACTTGTGTTAAAAGATTTGAGATAAATAAATGAAAATGGAAAGAAGGTAACGCATGAAGGGCATTTAAATATTTTTTGAAGACTAAAGGAAGGATTATAGCAAGATTTGAATGAAGGAAGGGCGAAGGAAGGGTGAATAGTCAGAAGGTTTCATTTTACAAACGATGAAGGAATGGGTTTAATTATAAACGGTCTCCCTTCTGATGGATGAACGAAGGTGATTTCAAATGGACACCACTGCTTATATGAATGTACTGTATATGGGGATGCTGTGAAGGTGCAAGTTACAGCTGGAAGGCTGTCCGTTTGTGTGTGTGTGTGTTAAGAGCTTTGCTCGGAGATTTGCTGCGTAGATGGGGGCTCGGTATTAGTTTGTACTTTATGGAAGTTAATGTAAGACTTAAGATTAATTAATTAATGTAAGACTAGAAGGGAGAGTATTGGAAGGCGTGTTCCCCATGAACGGCTTGGTTCTCATTTAAAAGAATAAAAAACTTCTTATATTTTTCAAAAGCAATTGCGAATAGTTTTATAAAATTGAATTATTCCTTGACAGCATAGTGGGGCACTTTGGTACGGCATCTCTGCGTGTCTTCTGGATCACCATTACACTATGGACGAGAAAAGCTTTCATTAAAAGGTAAACCACCATCGTGCCCATACAAAGCATCTGCAATTAGTTGAATGTTTTTTGTGAGCGCAAATGACTTTTTGTGCAATGATAAGCAATTATATAACAACTGTCCTTGATTATTCTATATTTGTATTCGAGATATGCACTACTGTACGTTGCCTACATAGTCTGTACTTAGAATATCAATCAAGTAATTATACATATGTACATGTTTACAGGCAAAGCATGAGTAAGCAACACAAAAAACTCCTGTGACAGCTCCATCCAAATGAATTTTAACCTTGAGCTTATTTGTGAATACAGTAACTTAGCTGCAAACATTGATGGGCTTAGTTAGGACTTGAAAAGTTGTAAAGCTTAATTACAAGATATGAGTAGACAGCAGACACATCAGTCCGCATTTCGCTGTCAGTGTTTTTGATTTCAAATGTTAGACAACTTTCGGCAGCTTGTTTTCATCTAACTTTTGGAAAATGATTTTAGAAATACTTATTGCACTAATATTAACTATCGTTCTCGGTGTCATTCTGTATGGGCGTTGGAATTATGGGATTCTGGAATCAATGGGTGTTCCAGTTGTGAAGCCGTCTTTGTTCCTGGGCAGCATTCCAGACTTACATAAAAAAGTTATTCATGAGCAGGACATTGAGTTTTTCAAGAAATATGGACCAATTTATGGGGTAAATAATTTAGATACAATGCTATTTCGTTGACCATACGTTTTATTCTGATGAATTTCTAACATTTTTAAGGTTTACGAAGGACGAGAACCTTTTCTGTACATTTGTGACGCAGATCTAGTTAAGCAAGTTCAAGTTGCAGAATTTGATCACTTTCGAGACAGGCGCCGGATCGATTTAGGAGATGCGTATTTCAACGAAATGATGGATTTTTTGGAATGTAAGGAAATATTGTGGCCATCGTTTGTTAATCACTATTAGCAGGAACTTATGAAAATTCTTGTTTCAACACATGTGTGTCTTCAATTATTAATTCCAAATTATTTGCAGCATTGCCTTGAAGTACGATACAGTATATTAAAAAAAAATTGGAGTACTTAAAAAATCAACTATTATTTCAGACGAAAAATGGAAAGTCATTCGACACCAATTAATGCCTGCCCTTTCTCCAGCCAAATACAAGAGACAAAAACAAAGTCTAGATGAGTGTTTGGACCGCTTTGTAGCAAATTTGAGCAAACTTTGTGGAAGCACCAAAAGAGCAAACATAGATTTGAGAAAGTAAGTGTCTGCTGATTTTATTAATAGACAAGGAATAATCAGGATAGTTCAAGCGATGAATGTTCAAAACCATTTCTGAACTACGAAAATTTTATAGAGAAGCAATTACCTTCAACGTGGATTTCACGGCTATACACCTTTACGGGACAAACGTTTCCAATCCAGAAGATGAAAATAACTTCCTGCGTAAGGGTGCATCGGAAATAATGGGAGAAGCAGAAGAGTTTAATTTTTTGTACCCGTTGTCAAGTAAGAAAATTTTCCCTTCTATCATTATTCTCAAATTCAAATATAGATAAAATTTATGTATGAAAAATCATTGCAGTGAGTTTCCCAATTTTAACGAAGCTTGCGCCCTCGTTAAAGTCCGATTCAATCGACAAATGGAAAGAGTTAATCACGTTCTTGATGACGGAACGGAAGAAATCCAAGGATCCTCCCGTGGGTGATTTTTTGGACAGCTTGATCATGCTCTTAAATAAAGTGGACACTCCTGAGTTTAAATCCCTGAAGATCACTGATGTCACTGTGTATGCACAAGCAATAGTGATCTTCCTCGGAGGTTATGACACCTTTGCGACTGCGATCGTCTTCCTTGCTTACTTCTTGGCCAAAGCTCCCAAAATTCAGCTCAAGCTCTTACAAGAAGTGGATGCATATTTTACAAAACACGAGACCGTTGAATATGAAACCACATCGGAACTTCCATTCATGAGTGCATGCATTATGGAAACTCTTCGCTTAATCCCAGCATTCAGGATATCTGAAAGAATGTGTGTCAAGGACTTTGAGTACAATGGATTGAAGATTAAAAAAGGCGTCAATGTTATAATTCCTCTTTGGGCCCACCATAGAAATCCGGACAATTTCGATGACCCCGAGGAATTCAAACCCGAACGATTTCTACCAGAAAATATGGGGAATATGAAGCCTTATGCCAGTGCCATTTTTGGGAACGGACCACGGAACTGCGCCGGTCAGCGATTTGCTGTCGATTTTTTGAAAATTGTAGCTGCAAGGCTCTTTAAGGATTTCCGTTTCGAGATAAGCCCAGATACTGAAATCAAATTCAAAACAGGCAGGATGTTTATGGTTCAGTATCATCCAATTTACTTCGACCTGATTAAAAGACATTAAAAATTGAGTTTTAAAAAATACCAGTAACATTTAATCATTTGCCTGCTTCCATGACTAAAAATAAATACCTGCAAATTATTATAACTATTAAGCAAACTGTATTTTCAATGCACTTATTAAAAATAACGTGTAATATATCCTTTGATTCCTGTTCTACAAGTTTTGTATTCATTTGCTGGAGCCACGTTAATTCTCATCTTGGTATTCGATGCTAAATAAAATTATATCTGTGTGAAGTATCCATGGAATTACTCAAATGAAAACATTTTAATAACAGTTTTTTTACAGCAATACATAATATATAATTATGGCAAAATATGTACAACATTAACTTCGCCAAGTACTGAAGCGTTGTTAGGGCAAGCCATAATATTCAATAATCATTAAATAGACCTAGCCTATATAGGTCCAAGGGTAGAGTTATTGGTGTAGGAATTAATCCAATCAACATAGTTGGAAACTCTTGTAAATACTGGGCAGGCCAGGACGAGCACAACCAATGCCATAGGAAACCACAGCGTGCAAAACGTTAAGATTATTTCCACAGGTCAGGGGACTGCCATAGGCAAGACCGCATGCACTAATGCCACCTTGCGAGAATCCTGCACACATCTGTGATTCAGAATTGAATCTACCGGGATAATCAGCCCCACACTTTGTGTCACTCATTGTCGGCAAGTACGCAAATCTAACAACGAGAAATAATTTTTTAATTTCAAAATTAATAGCCATTAAGAGAATCTGATACAAAAGCTGCTGGGAATCGGAAACTACATAATGCGTAGTAATTCTTATTACTAGTTAAAAAAATCTTACTGCAGTTTTTGGAATAAGCTCCACCTTCAGTTGTACTGCCCCAACCAGCAACGGTACACTCGGTACGAGGGTACAGGACATCCCTGTACTGTGGCTAAATTAATTGGGTGAACGAATCCCGGGATTTCCACAATTGGTGTAGATAACTCCACGAGGTCTATGTTGTTGAGAGCAGTTGTGGGAACATATTCGGGATGTAGCACAAACCTCTTTGCAATTGCCAACTGCTCATACTCTGTAGCAGCTCACAGTCCAACTCTCCGGTTCGGACGCTAGTTGATCCGAAGTTGTGAGTTCGGAGACAGTCTGCAGTTGTGAAGACCCAGGTTGGTGCAATTAAAGAACCTCCACAGAAGAACGTTCTTGCACAGGATATTTCTCTTCTGAGTAAAGCTGCAATATGTGGGTATAAGTATCTTATAAGATTAGTATTTGGGTACTCATGTAATCATGTATACAAATTTCGTACTAAAATCAAATAATAAATTATTATTGATTTTGATTAATTTTAGTAGGTTGAAACCTCACTAAGAATGCCACATTCAATTGATACGAGTATTCCTGCGGATAATCATCATAGGCAGTTTATCATATCCGCTCAATAGTACACTGAAACTAATTACTGAGTAATTTCCAAATTTATTGCGTGTATTTCTAAACCCCCATTTCAGCAAAATGTAACTATGTACGTGTGGCCAGGGGTTTGATTGTTGTAAATCTCCCTGGAAGATTATTTCTAAATTTGGTCAACCAATCTAAACATCCCCTTCATAACAAATCTCCCAGAATCACGCCAACAAATTTGAAAATCCCAGCAAAAAAATGGCAACGAATTTTAAAATCCCTGTTCACTAAACATAATCCCTTCCCTTTCAGATTTTCCCTGCCAGAAATATTATTCCCTGGGAAGAATATTCCCATCTTCCCACAAAAATTCGACATCTGGGTATAGGTTCAGGTTCAGTCATTAGATATCTGAAAATTCAGGTTCAGGAATGGGTACAGGTAGTGCTGTAATATTGTACTCGTTTAGTTTGTACTTTTGTATTGTTTTTGTCTTTGGTACAAAACTAAACAAACAATATCCATTTTCGAGATACAAAACTAAAACAAAAACAAAACAGGAATTCAAAACAACAATACAATCCAAATTGTATTGTTTCAAGGTTCTAGAAGACGCTAGAAATTTACTAAAGTGAATGTTGTAATAGATTTCTAGAGCACATAGGAATTGATTTGTGTAATTGGAATCGTGAAAAAACACGTCAAAGCACAAAAACTGGGCATTGACTAATTATCGGTAGATTCGCCTACTATCGCCCATATAAAATATATACTAACATTGAGTCTGTCATTCTAGTGTCATGTGACCTTTAATGCGACAATAAAGTCAATCATAGGTGATTTACTACTAGTTACTCACCAAGTTTCATTATAGGTCATGCGCCCCTTAAAACCGTAATCTGCCATGAGACTATTGGTGACCCAATAAAGTCAATTTGAGGTCACATGACCTTACTGTGTCACTAATAGTCACATGACCTCAGATTGACCTTAGGGAGTGTGCACATATTACGTTTCACTTTTGGGGGAGGGAGGGGGTCTTGAAGCTGATGATTTTGTGTATACCAAGGGGGAGGGTGGGGGTAATCTTGCTGATGATGTTTCACCTATTCACAGAAAAATGTGATGAATAAACAGGGATAATTGTTAGACTCAGTGTTTTTGTAGCAAACTTTTATTGCTGAAAGACCACTAATACATTTTATGCACACACGTAAGTCGTACATTATTTCAAATCTCTGACAACCATGAGCATTCCGAAAAATCTTGGCTTATATAGGATGGTTACAAAATCACGTTCGTCAATCTCAGTATGTTTTGCAAATATTTCATTCTCACGATTTCAGTTACTGTTGCCCTTGATCCTAACAATACTACAAGTGCTGACAGTGTCAACTGTGAACATGCTGGAAACATTACAGGAAGTGTTGAAATAAAAGAAGCCAGCATGTGTCACGTATTTTAGAATTATTCCTGTAAGCACTGCAATCATACCAAACTTGTGATCCTGGAAATCCTCTAAACATTAGTCAAGAATGGCATCAAAATATATTTTAGACAAACTGCTGGCCAAATTAATTTGGTGTGCCTAAAGTACAAAATCTCAGTGGTTTGCAAATAATTCGTTGTCAACCCAGTTAGTCCCTAGCAAAGCAACTTGGTCAAAAATGTAATACCGAACTTTGTTCCGGCTGATGTGCTCTTTAAACAGCCCGTTTCTGAAGTTCTAATTTGTAACCATTGATTCATCTGATAAATTTGGCAGTTTGTCATGCTAAATGTCTGAAAACTATCCCCTGTCTACTACTGCCAGTACTGCCCGAACATCAAGAAAACCTTGAAAGCCAAACCGATCATATATGCAATTACTATTTTGTATTTTGTTGCATATGAATCCCACAAAAGAGCTGCTCATAGACGTTCGTTAGAAAAAATTTCGGAAAGCATTCATTATGTTGCTCAAAGCTACTACAGCATGTGTAGCGGAGTATTCGTTGGACTTACCAATGGAAATTATGGGAAATATGGCTGACTGGAATCAGAGCGAATTTGACCATACTACTGACGTTAAAAGTTTAAAAAAATGATAATACTGTCAAATCACTCAAAAAGTTTGCATGTCTCGTTATCGAATGATTTATTACCCACGGCTCCTCCCGTAAAAATTGACCCATCCATACGCGCGAAAATCGTATCGCAATGTTTTTCCATTGCGATAGAAATCTATTGATCTAGAAAGCCTTTGCTTCATTCGATAACGAGACATGCAAACTTTTTGAGTGATTTGACAGTAGGCTCTTTGCAAAAACACTAGGGGTGAGTAACTTGCTGGTTTTAAAATTCTCGTTTGTCTCGTTCTCGTTTTTGGAAAAAAACGAGAGTAGCGAGAGTACGCAATTAACGAGACAAACGAGACAGGAAAAAACCTGGTTTTTATTAAACTATACAATACTTCATTGTAAATTTCACAATATCTGACGACAGAACGTGCAAGTTTAAACAATTTCCCTAATTAAAACAATCACAAAAGGCAAGCTGTTTATTTTTGAGTATAAACCATTAAATTTGAAAGCAAATAAAGGTCTTGAAAAATATAAATGAACACCCCCACCCGCAAAAATTAGGAAAAAGCGCTAAACAGATTAGTAATTTTCTCAATTATAAAGCAAAAAGATGTCTCGTCCTCTCTCGTTGATGAAAAAAGTACGAGACAAACGAGAATCTCGTCTCGTTGTCTCGTTATGCTCACCCCTAAAAAACACAAATTGCTTTTGTGCGTTTGTCCGCCAACGGGAAACCAAAATAATATGGCCACGATCTCTAGTTTCCCCACAGGTAATCATTTGTTGGTCTTTTTTATTATTTCTCTTTTCTTCCTTCAAATTTTTTGCTTTTCGCACGAACACCCCAACCGATTTCAATCAATAACTAACTCTTACGAGTTTTCGACACAAACAATGATAAAAAAAATTGAACGAAATCGGTCAAGTAGTTTTCGTCTGCGTTTTTGATGTGATGACGTTTACAGGGGAGGGGGGGGGTCACGGAAAAATGACTTTAGGATGACGATAGGGAGGGTAGGGTCCAAAAATCGTGAAAAAATGAAACGTAATATGTGCACACTCCCTTACTGTGTCACTAATAGTCACATGACCTCAGATTGACCTTACTGTGTCACTAATAGTCACATGAATTTGACTGTCACCATATTGATTATTAAATGTTGTAACGGCTGAGGCCACTATATCGACCAATAAAACCCTATTATTATTATTATATTGATTATTAGACGCCACCGATAAGATGCACTAGTTGTAGGTTACATTTAATGTGAATTAGTAAGACGTCATGAAAAACACGTTAATGACAATTCAATGGCATCAGATATGATACCAATGAATCGGTACTGATCAATAAAATTGGCTAACCGTATGACTGAAATGTTGACCTGGATAAATCTAGTCTGAGTTCGCGGGTAGACAACAAAGACAAAAGACCTAGTCTAACAAACAAACTATGCGATTTGTAAATGTAGCCCAGCCCAGGTTGTACTACGATATCCGTCCCCAACATCGAATGTTCCGAATTACGATTACCGTCCCCAAGTTCCGAATTACGATAACCGTCACCGGATTACGATAACTGTCCCCGAAGCCCTTTCTCAATTTCTCGCATTCTTGTACCAGGAATTGTTGAAAATGGAAACAAATAATATTTATTGGTAGAGTAGGATGACGGAGACATCTACAGGTATGTAAGTAGTATAGTAACTACTAGTACTCGCTCACAATCGTTCCTAAAATATAGTGTAGAATATTGGAGTCGACTATAGTTTGTAAGTAGTGTGGAATAGTGCTGTCCAGTCTTGAAGTTCATCAGTCTCAGTTTTTTAAAGTCTTTTACTTACAGTCAGTATTACTTACAGTCAGTCTTTATGCTAAGCATATCAGTCCAACTCAGTCTAAGTCCCAAGGAAAGTCTTGGTTCAAACTCCCACTCAGTCCCCAAGGATACAAAATGGCGCTAATTTCCATCCTTGGGCTTTAATAATGGCGCGAAAATTTAAAATTGCTTAATATTGTATACGCGCGTTGTATACATGCGTCTTTCTATCAGTCTCAGTCAGTCTTTTTACAAAATGTAACAGTTTCACTCAGTCTCAGTCTCAAAAAACGCCTTCTTTTAAAGTCAGTCTCAGTCTTTTAAGAGTCAGTCTTTTCGATTTGCCACTCAGTCTCAAACTCTCACTCAAGACTGGACAACACTAGTGTGGAAGTAGTTTATTACTTGTAAACTCAAAGTCCAATAAGAAGTAGTGCTGCTACCGCTACCCGAGTAAGCACTATACTTATATACGAAATGCGCGACTATGTAATTTCTATATCTTACGCCGTTACACTTCGTCGACTGCGTTTCAATATTCGAAATACAGTAAGGGAACGTCCATAAATGATGTCATGCTAAAAAGGTGGATTTATGGACCCAATGACATAGGTGTCATCAAGTGTCATCACTGACCAAACTGATGGACCCACCCGAATATGTGACATCACCTATTGGCTATGCTGTTAAATCGGGAAATCCACGATTTTAGCAATTAAAA
Source organism: Allacma fusca (assembly GCA_947179485.1). Lineage (NCBI taxonomy): Eukaryota > Metazoa > Arthropoda > Collembola > Symphypleona > Sminthuridae > Allacma > Allacma fusca. The sequence continues at coordinate 39,296,859 of OX359248.1, read as the reverse complement.
ACGCAGTCGCATCGTTGTCATTCCTTAAATTCGTTCATTTCAAGGCTCGCAATTAGTATGTAACAGACGGGGATAGTAATTGGAGCTTCAGCCGCGGATTCAGAGGATTCTTTTTCAAAATCATTTTTTGGTTAAACTTCTGTTATGAATTGTGAGTAGTGAGCGCTTGAATTGAGGGTGATATCACCTAGTTCTGTAGAGACCCACTGACTCTGTCATACTTCGTCATCCAAGTCAAAACTGACTCACCCACATACAGGATGACATCATTGATGGACGTTCCCTAAACTGTGGATATTTTTAGTGAAGCAACCCAAACTGGAATGTTAGCGCAATTAATTATTATTAATACAGTAGTAAAATTCAATGCGAAATGATGATCTTACAATTAGCGGAGACTATTCGTAGTTTTTTTTGATTGAAGGTTGGCTAAAACTAAAACACAAGACATTAAAGCATTGAACTGAAACAGCAACTCAAAATTTACTTGGAGAAGCTTGTGAATTGTGAATAACATTGGTATTTGCTATGTTGTAACCATAAATACTGTACTTGCTGTATTTTAAGCGTGAATACTATTTTTCTATTTAAAAAAAATAACTTGAGAATTCAAATCAAGTTCAAGTTCGGGTCATGGTCAAGTCAAGAGCTGTCCCGGCTATACTTGACCAGGTTCAAGTTACGCGAAAAGTAGTTGAATACTTGACCCTGAATTTTCAAGTAATTGTATGACCATGAACCGTCAAGTCCAAGACCGTCTGAAAAACCTACTGGACTGTCAGGCTCAAGTCAAGTTCAGAGGCAAGTTTGAGATTTACTTGACTTGAGCGCAGCTCTGTTCCCGATAGCATTTGCAATTTAGTACTTCAAATTGGTTTAATTTTCGAGGATTTCTGCCGATTGAAAAATTGTACGTACGCGTAAATCAATGTTCGGATATACTTCACTACCTGGTATTCGCCCCCGAATATATACCTGGTGTGGCTATGCTGGTTCACACTATACAAAACTCCTGTTCTAATACCAGGAAAATTACCTGGTACACTACATTACTACCAGACACTTACTGAACCAAGAATATAGTTGGTATTAATTGAAGGAAAACTGGTACTTACAATAACCATTTACGTAAGGAATACCAAGTATATTTTGACTCCACCAGGAATATACGTAGTATTAATTCAAGGAAAACTGGTACTTACAATAACCATTCACGTAAGGAATACCAAGTATCAATGTTCAAACTGGACACCCTGAGCAAGTAATCAGCAGCCTTCTGAAGGAATCTAATTGTAAGTTGTTTTTGTAGAAGCATGGAATTTCACAAACCTCTGAAGTTTGTAAATCGTGCCAGAAGTTCCAGTGGTGTTTCTTCTCGGGCACCTTAGAAAACATTTTGGTCAAATACGCAGTCAAATCCAGAAGAATAACTATTTTGAAACCTGGTATTCATGAAATTATTTATCGTTGTCGTTGCTAATCACAGCAGTCAAATTTTACCACTTCCAGAATCTTTTTAGATGGCTTTCGTTTGGACAACTCAACCAAATCACGGGTGACTGACACAGCGATGTGAGAGAAACATCGGAGCGATGTGACGGAGACATCTGAGCAGCATCTGAGAGTTTGTGATTTGTGAAAACGACTGGAAAAGACCGGGAATAAATTTCGAAACAGTAAGCTTGAGGGACAAGGACTTACGGACCATATCAAGTTATAAGACGTCCCAGAACTGTTTGTTTTAAAATATGAGTGCTAGTTGAAATCAATTTCAAATTTTTTAATCTATTTCAAAATTTCATCTGAAGACAATTTGTCCTGATGCAGGGGTCGGATTTTTGTGGGAAAACTGGAAGATTTTTCCTAGGGAAATTTTCAATGGGAAGGGATTATTTTTTGCCAATAGGGATTTTGAAAATCGTTGACCTTTCTTTAGCAGGGATTTTTGAAATCATCGAGGTCCTCATTGCAGGGACTAGGGACATAAGATTCTCTTTCTCTAAATAATCTTCCGGGGAGATTTAAATAAATCCAACTGCTGTCCTGCTGATGAAATCTCAGATGATTCCTTCTTAGCGAAAAAAAGAAATGAGGAAGTTTTGGTTTCGCTTCCGGGCAAATTGTCTTTCCATGACATTTTACAATCCGTGTCTACTAGTGTTCATAATTTTGAAAACAAAATAGATTTTGAGGCAATTGAGACTCGAAAAATCCTAACAGTTTTGACTCAGATGCTGCATCTCGTTCACGGATAGCTCATTTTAAAGCTATACTTGTGGTTACTTAAGAGTTCATTTTTTTAAACACGCGATAATTGTGAAACAATAAAATTGTCGACTTTCAAACCGTAGTTGAATTTTGGTGGAATATTCAAAACATGAAGTTTTGACAAATATTCCCAAAATCTGACCGTTTCGTTGGGTCTAGTGTAGAATACAACAATACAAGCCACAAAGGGTCTTGTTTCCCTTTATATATATGCTGATGGCGAAATATGTATGTAAACCATACTTGCAGCCGTTCAGTTCATAAAGTGGTGAACTGAACTGAACTAGCCCTTATTTTCATTGTTTTTGAATGAACTTGAACGAACTAGTTGAATGCAAAATTGTGATTGAATGAATTTGAATTGGACTCAGCAGAACTTATTATGAATGTGAACGAACGTTCATCGTACGTTCAAGTAACACAAACTGAACTGAATTGAACTTAAGAGTCCAGGTTTGAATATAAACTTTTATATTCGTGAAAGCAACACGAATATCAACTATAGATCCATAAATTACATGACCATATATTTTATAGTTATAATCTCTAAAGCTAGCAAGCTGGTTTTTGACTATTCATTTGAATGACATTAAATTATAAATGAAAAAATAGTTAGCTGGTTTCTTATGTATATAATAACGCATATTTGGCACATTTTGGGCGAAATCGTATGAATTAAAAGCGCAATAATTAAACATATTTACGTGATTTATTAACTTATTTACCAGAAAGCTCAAAATCATTACTGCTTTTAAAACTCCGGTGTTTTTAAAGCAGTTATTTAATCAGTCATTTAGCCAAAAATAGTTTTTTAGTAAAAGTTCAAAGTCAGTTATAAAAATCAAACTAAGTGTCACTTAAATATATCATAAATGACTTTAACTAATTGGCTCGCAAATGACAGATAAAGTGAACTGAACTGAACGACCGAAAATTATATAATGAATTGAATTGAACTTTGGAAAAATACTGCAAGGGTGAACTGAACTGAACGTAACGACTGGAAAGTACGCAGTGAACTGAATTGAACTACGACAGACTTTGGACAACGGGAACTGAACTTAACTGAACGGCACGACAAATTTGGGGATGTGAATGGAACTGAATTTGAACTTTGGAACAAAACTGCAAGTATGATGTAAACCATAATTTGGTTTTAATATTATATAAATGATTAGCCAGCAGAGCTATGCAGTATTTTCAAATACAGTATTTTAAAATACGTATTTTCAGACCACAAAGTATTTTGTATTTTGTATTTCAAGGTTGGTTAGCAGTAAGTAAGTATTTTGTACTTAGTATTTTGAGAGCCAGGAAGTACAAAAGTATTTGGTATTTACTTACTCTCAATGAAATATGAAATATAATTCAAATAAAGTATTTTGCTCAAAATACTTTTCGCTGGTATTATTTCTGATTTTGACACTGTATGTAGCTTATACGATGTGCAATGTCTGTGAAAATTCCATTTTACACATTGGAATAACATACGTTGGAATGATACCCTTGGCTACATCAAACATGTTCAGATTCTCGATACTGTACATCGTCGTTGAAGAGGTGAAATGGTCTCAGCACAGACCATTTTGCCTCTTCAACAACGATATTTAAGATACGCCGAAGACGACCTACTCGATTTAATTTTCAGTTACTAGCCCTTTTTTATAATAATTATTCCGAAAATGCATTTATTTACTAATAAATAAAAATTGTATATTAATCTGTTACTTCATTAACAGTCAAAACGACTTAAAATATAATTATAATGTACTGACCTATTCGGCAACCGTTGAACAATTTGTTACTACACATGTCTTATATGCAGTCTTTGAAGTGACTGTTCTAAAATGTTTGTTCTAGAAATAGAAAATAGTGAGGATTAGGTGAGTATTTTAAGAAAAGTATTGTATTTAAAATACAGTATTTTGTATTTGAGTATTTTAAATTTTCTACCTAGTATTGTATTTTTATTTGTATTTTAGCAATGTAACCTGAGGTATTTTACTTTGTATTTTCCATATTTTAATTCAGGTATTTTATATTGTATTTTGGCATCGAAGACCAAGTATTTTGTATAGCTCTGTTAGCCAGGCATTTTGTAAAACAATTCGCAACTGGCGTACATATGGTAACAATTCTAATTTTATAAAACCAATTATCTCAGAGTCATAATTTCTCATGGAATCTACCCTTTGCGTCGTACCAAGTTTTGCAAAAAAAAAACGGGAAAGATCTATTAAATTATGAAAAACCATGCGGCAAAAATTACTTCATTGATTTTGTACTTACAGACACACGAATACACATGATTGTATTATGAACGGAAGAATATGATTTTTTCAATAAAATTTGACCCAATAAAATATTTTGCGGGATTTGAGATTTTTCACAGAAATAACATTGTGCTGAATAGGAATTCGTCACAAAGTTAGCATTGTGTTGTGTTAGGATTTGTAACAAAATTAACGTTGTACTGAGCAAAACTAAAAAAAGTCAAAAAGTTAGATATTTAGAAAGAAATATATATTTGGCGCTTAGGGCCACACATTTTCAAGTTGTCACTTTCTGAGCCGTCTTAAAAATGTACATGAAACATGTATTATACGCAGTAATGCTGCTCACAGTCGTGGAAGTGGAGCAAAGTCAGAATGGTTTGGAAAAACTGGAATTCTCAGTATTTACAGGGCGTGGCTCAATGTTACTGCAGAATTGGCTCACGATGACGTTACCTTAATTCTAATCGCAGAAAGTTTCACAATTGAGCGTGAATTGGTTCTTCCATATTTTGCCCCTACCTTGAATATTGTAACATGGCTTTAGCGAGGTTGATCTTTGAAATTGCAAACTATCCGTGAAACTACCGGGTCTTTTTCTTACATGTTGTTGGAATGTCTCCGAAAACTTCCAAATCTAAGGCACATATTCCATTTCTGGAAAAATTCCCTAGCTCAACGTTGATAATGAGGTTATCAATCGGGCAAAAATTTTCAATTCAAGATTTCTTGAGGTCTATGAGTGAAATAATCGCGGGACGAACCGAAATGAGTCTCAGTCTCATGGCAGTCAGAACGTGGAGTCACATGACTTCGTATTGACCTTAACTCACCACAGTTGGTTACAGGACCTCATTTAGACCTTACAGTTCAAAAGCAGTCCCACGACCTCAGATTAACCAAAAATTTACCTCGGAACTGTCAAACACATATAAAATATTGCACCACTTCCCAAAATTCAAAACAATTCTCTCAGATTCGTAATTTATCGTGGAACCTCCCTTTCCCTAGTAACAAGTTATGTAAAAAATGGAAAAGAGCTATTAAATAATGAAAACCCACACGGCAAAAATTATTTTATCGATCTTATACTTACAGACAAGAATACGCATGGTTGAATTATGTATAAGAGGATATGATTTTTTCAAAGAAATTTCGATGAGAACTTCAGAGTGTTCCGTCTCTAGCGATTCCATTGCTGTGGTAGGGTCAACTCAAAGTTTGCGATTATCAGTGAAAAAAGTATTCTTTAATAGAAACGATCGTCGGGTACAGAATTGGCTCCACATGAAAAATTACATTGAGAATCTAAGATACAGGTTAAGGTAGTGTTGAGATGAGTGCGGTAGAAAATCAAACGCACGTAGCCCATTTGGCCTACTCAGCGACTATATTTTCCTAACTTTATGTGGAATAACATTTTATTTTTTCTAATTTTATCACATAATTATAATGCACGCATTTTTCCTCATGCGTTGTAAGGGTATTCCATGCGCGGTTGTACATTGTACAGACACGTGCATAATTTCTAATCGCCTTTAAAATATTCTCTCAGCTTATAATTAATTAATTTTCAAGCTGCTAACTTCACTGGAACTGATTTAAGAGTGCATCCGAGCTCTCTTAAAGTTAAGGCTGACTTAAGCAAAAACTTAAGTTCTCTCGTTTTAATGGATACGACTTGAGTCTGACAACGCGGTCTTACAATTATCACTACCAGAGTTAAGGACTTCTATTGTTCGATATTGAGTCCGGCCCTTCCTGAGAGGTGCATGGGAGGTTTCGTGGAGGACAATATTTTGTGGGTAGTTGTACAAATGTTTTTCTAAATTATTATGTGTTTGGCGAATTATTTTCTAAATTCCTGTTGAATCCTTAATGCCAATTCCTTTGTACTTGGCTAAATACAGTACATTTAAACTTCCAACTGCTTACCTTTGAAAAACTAATAATTAGTAGGGAGACTAATATTTAAGGGAATAAAATGCTTACATACTCCGGGTATCATGCTGCCATTGTGAGGTAAATGTTTCTAGAACAACATTAAGCAGGCCCGCCAGAAAAATGTTTTTCAGTTGAGTAGCGGTGTACGCACATACGTACATGAACTTTAGTTACGGGAGGTTTTTGACTAAAATATAGTAGATGGGATTGCAAGTTCCAACGTCGTTCGAAGGCTGTAAAATTAACATGTTCCTTCACATTCCATTATTTCTGCAAAGAGCAGAGGCCTTCGTTCAGCCTTCGTTTCCTTTCCAGCCTTCCTTCCGTTCCAGTGCTGCGCACAAGTTCAAGTAGACCATGAGTATTTCAAGTCATGGTCAAGTTAAAAAATAATTATAACTTGAGCGGTCAGGAAATGTATAAACTTGACCATGATACTTGAAGTCAAGCAAGCGTCATGGTCAGGTTGGGGAATATTACTTGAGTGTCAAGTCATGTTCATGGTCAAGTCTGATAATGTAAAACTTGACCATGAACCATGAGTATTTCATGTACAGATTCAAGTAAAATAAAGTATAGTATAAAAAATGAAGTAAAATAAGCGCATAAACTTTCAAAATAACATTACGCAAATTATTGTTTTATTTTTCAATAAGTTTCAACTCATGCTAGGCAAACATATTTGACTGCAATTAAATTTGTTACCTGTTTTAACTTCTGGCGTTAATAGCATTTGCTTCAATGAATAAGATTCTTTGATAAATCTTTTTTCAGATGAAATTTTGTTTTGTTATTAATTATCTTACATACTATTTACAATTTTGAGTTCGGTTCGAGCATTCAATGTGAACACACGTACCCAAGTTTCCTCTGTTATCTCCTTCTACTTCCCAAATTCCTTTGAAATTCGAGCTTTGCACTGAAATACATACAAGCAACCTTGCTTATCAGGAAACTCATACTCGGTTTATCAATAACCTTCTTTAACCTTGTGGTCTCAAATTCTACGCATATGTACGTGCCATGTTATTGAAAAGTTTTGAACGCAAATATTAAGTGCAAAAACCATCCGACTTCCAATCAGCACTATTACCCTGGAGAAAACCCGAAGACCTGAATATTACCCGAACTCACCAGGTCATCTAGTTGACAAACTCCTTTTTTTGGCAAAAAAGCAAACGCTTAAGGTGTAGTTCGGGTCCCCACAAAGGCGAGTCGTTTCTATTTTAAAATACTTAATTCGTCTCATTATGCCATTCACCCGGAAGGGTAATGCTAACGGTAACGCTGGCAAAGATCCTGTCATTATGATTACAAATACTACATCTCGTAAACCGGAATTTTTAGACGCCGAAGGCTCGGAGGAGGAACCAGAAAGCACTAGGGACATCCTGCTAGATCTTCGCAAAGACGTAAAGGTGTCGAAAAACACTCTGGAAAAGTTGACATTGGACGTCAATTTAATAAGCAACTCCCTGGACACACAGAGGAAGAGAATGGACACGCTGGAGAAAAAAGTGGACAGTAGTCTCAGCAAACAAGATGCAGAAATTGTTCACCTTAGGAACGACCGCATTCAGCAGAAATGTGCAGCCAATAGTCGTAACGCCATTATCTCTGGGGTGAAATTAAACCAAGGGGCATCAAACGATGAAATCTTGAAGGCAATTGACCCAGTCATCTCAGCAACAAGCATTGCTTCAACCCAAATAGAGAAGGCTGATGCACTCCCCTGGTCCGGTGGTTTCGCTGTGAAAGTAATTTTCCGGGATTCAGCTTCGTGTGGTACGTTATTACGTAACTCATTCAAACTGAAAGGCTCTAACTATCACGTGCGCCCAGATCTTTCACCAGAGCAGCGAGCGGTTAAGGCACACCTCATTGAATTTGGTAAGGAATTAATTGCGAATTCCGAAAGAAAGTTCAACCTGAAATCATGGAGGTACCTAATTGTAAATAACGAAGATGGTTCGGGGCAGAAATTCTTTGAATCGGATGGAACAAAGGCTGTCAGAGCTAAGAAAGAGTGGATACCTGCCCCAAGAGTTAAGAAGACAATGGTTACGCCTGTCTCAAGCCAGACCACTTGAGGACAGGGCGCCACTACATCACTGATTTTCTTCAACTGTAACGGATTTTCAACTATTCATAACCTCAACGATAAGGATCTCAACACGTTTTTTTCTAATGATATAATTTGTATTTGTGAAACCTTCATAGAAAGTGATAAGTATTCTTTCCCGAAAGAACTCTCTAAATTTCAATGTTTTAATATTAAGGCAGTCCGCGAAAACCTTCTGGGAAGACCAAGTGGAGGCATCCTCACATGTATCTCAAAAACCTCATTCTCAGCTACTCTTGTCTCCTCAACCCGTTATTACTCAATCATCTCACTAACTCACAAGGTATCCGGGGTTAACTTTACTCTGGTAAGTTGCTACTTCCCACCTAATTGTGAGTTCACTAACCTGGAAGATTTATTTGAGATACTGTCAGGGTTCGATAGTGAGAAATTACTAATAGCTGGAGATTTTAACTGCAGAATTGGGAACTTAAATCAGATGCCTCCACTTTGTCAAAAATTAGACGGTACCCGCTTACTATACTTTAGAAATAATAATGACAAGAAATGTAACCCAAATGGGAGGTCTTTTGCTAACTTACTGGAGACTCAGGGCTTAATTGTGGTTAACGGTAGAACATCAAGTGATTGTAATGGTGAGTACACTTATGTGGCAAACGGCTGCAGCACCATTGACTTGTGTATTATTAATGAACAATGCGTACCCATAATTGAGGATTTTATTGTTAGCAACATAGCCATAAGTGATCACTTTCCATGCCAACTAACCTTTAATTTTTGTAGCCCACCTGAAAACTGCCATGGTGTGATTCGCAAATATGCTTGTAGTGGTATACCATTTACTACCTTCCTGGAACAACTAAAATTAAATAAGACTGATATAAACAATTACAACGACCTTGTAGGTATTATTGAATCAAAGGGTAAAGAAACAAATGTTTTAAAGGATATACGAGTCCCCAGTAATCATTTTCGAAATAAACCATGGTTTGACGAGGATTGTAAGGTAGCCTTAAGAAAGGTCTCAACTTCTCAGAAATATTTTGCTAAGTTCAAGTCTCAACGTAGCCGCGAAGAGCTTTTGGCTAGTAGGAAAGCCTACAAGGATATTGTTAAGTCTAAAAAAATGTACCGATTCAATGCACTGCAGGCAGTGCTCGGCACGGGTACGAAAAATCGGTACCCGTACCCGTATCTGTACCCGAAGTGCGGGTATTTCAATATCTGGTATCTATACCCGTACCCATACCCGAGTATCCGGGTACAAATTTTTCATACCCGTACCCGTAATGTAATCTCAAACCATGTACCTGTACCCGCATTGTACCCGTACCCGAAAAATACTCGAAAACCCATACTCGGGTATCACTGTGTCGTACCCGTACTCGGGTACTTTATATCCAGATTTCTCTAAATGCAGTGTATAGTACGTTATGTACAATAATGTATGACACCTTAGTGTGTAATTTTGACTAGCTAGAGCTGTATTTGATATTGTATATTTTCATTGAAGAGTAGAAAAACTAGACTAGTAGAAAATCATGTTTCCCTAAAGCATACATATATGTTAGCTACAGTCTAAAATACATTTATTGTATGTTGTAAGGTTAAAAGAGTATTAACATAAGCTATATATGTATTCAGAACCACTAAAGATACGGACAGAAGTTTCAAACGTATGGGCATGATGGTATAAAATTCATCAAAATGTCTCAATTCTCAACGTATCCGAATATTCGGGTACAATGGTGGTTGGTACGAGTAAATTACCCCATTATACCCGTACCCGGTGGGTATATACCCATTTTGAAATCCTTGTACCCGTACCCATACCCGTATCCGTACCCGAAATTTTAAGCCAAACAAAGTGTACCCGGGTAGTACCCGAAATTGATCGGGTACACAAAATCGGTACCCGGGTAGTACCCATACCCGTACCCGTACCCGTTTACCCGAGTATTACCCATACCCGTGCCGAGCACTGACTGCAGGACGCATTATTTGAATGTAAAAGAACCAACCAATTTTGGGGGTGTTTGAGACCCTTTCGCAGGAAGCTCGAAAATACTGTAAATATTAGCTTGAAGGCTTGGGAAAGTTTCTATTCATCGGTTATGCCAGCAAAGATCTTAGATGAGGTAGAAGACTATTTTGAAAAGACTGTGTCAGAGCTAGGCAAACCAATTAGCATAACGGAACTAAACGAAGCTATTGCCAATCTCTCTTCTGGTAAAGCCCCTGGTCCTGATAAAATCCCTAACACGGTTCTAAAAAATCTACCAAACAATATTCGGTACTCCCTCTTACAAATTTTTAATCGCTCGCTTCTATCAGGCTGTTCACCAACTCAGTGGTCCGAGATAGAGATGATTATGCTATACAAAAAAGGTGACAGGGATAATCCCTCTAATTATCGTGGCATAGCCCTTATTAACACTTTTGCTAAATTATTCACCTCTATCGTCGCTAGGAGATTAAATGCCTGGGCCGAAAATGAAAATGTTTTGCCTGAATGTCAGGCAGGGTTTAGGAAAGGAAGAGGTTGTTTAGATCAAATATTTTCTCTAATGGCCATTGTACAGTCTAAGTTAAGCCATGTAGGTGGCAAACTCTTTGCCCTCTTTATTGATTTTCAACGCGCTTTTGACAGCATCCCACATAGAAAACTGTGGATAAAATTAGACAACTTAGGTGTCAGCGCATAAATTATTAATGTATTAAGATCCATCTACAATCAGGCTAGAATGAACGTAAGAACTAACGAAGGTCAGACAAAATTCTTCGATATTAGCCAAGGGGTACTACAGGGTGACATCTTAAGTCCTCTATTGTTTGCTCTATACATAAGTGACATTGATACTTTTATGTTGCAACAAGGTTGCGACCCCGTAGGGCTGGGCGGCTCACACAGTGTTAACAACCTATTACTAGCAGATGATACCGTAACTCTTGCAGAAAGCAAATTGTCACTTCAATATAAAATAAATGCCATTAGCTTGTATTGTAAGTGTAACGATCTAGTGATAAATTTAAGTAAAACGAAGATAATTGTATTTAGAAAGGCAGGACGATTATGCAAACCCTTCAAATGGTACCTAGATGGCCGACAAATAGATATAGTGAAATCATATACATACCTGGGTATTGTATTCTCGTCGCCAGGTCGTTTTAGTGATGCTTTAAGTGACCGTGTAAGAAAAGCCAGAACTGCCTTATCAAGCGTTATTGAGTTGGGTCAAAAATGCTCAATGTATTCATGGGAAGGTAGAGGGAAATGTTTTGATTCTATATGCACATCAACATTGTTGTATGCCTCCCCAATTTGGGCCATATCCTATTACGACTCCAATGAGCTTGAGAAAATCCAAAATGAGTATTTTAAACGATTATTGCGTTTACCCCGTTCTACAGCTCATTATGTTGTAAGAATTGAAGCTGGCAGACACCAACTTAAGTATCAGCTGATTTCAGACCTACTTCGCTTTTGGTTCCGAATATTGATGATGGACGAATCCAGACTTACTAAAATATGTTATAATAGATTATTATCGTTGTATAGAAATAATATGTTAAACGATAAGTACAACTGGATAAAATATCTGCATGATATCCTGCAATCTCATGGATTCCCCCAAGTCTTCGAAATGCAATGCCCTGTGAACCTCTTAGCCAACATAAACCTAATCCTAAGCACCGTCTTGGAAAGATGTCACGACTCCGACATTATCCGTACAATTCATTCATCCAGCAATCCAATATATAAGCACGTATATGGTCTAAACAAGATGAAGGGATACCTTACTCTAAGAATAAGTATACACTTTAAACGTATTGTTGCCCAAGCGAGAACCAATTGTAATAGACTATCATACAAACACTTACATATCTTATTGGAGAACTCGGTATGCAAATTATGTAACATGGGTGATGAAAACCTGCCTCACTTTATCTGGTATTGCGTAAAACTTGAACATATTCGACGGAAATATTCATTATTCTCAAGTAATAGAAATATCATTGTGCTACTAAGGTCATTAGAAAAACATGAAGAGTCCATAAAAATATTCTGTTTTTTCATAATTGAATGTATTAAATATTATGTATCAAACTCAGTTCATGATGGGTAAGACCCAAGTTAAATAAATAAGCCCTTGATTGGCTGATTGATTGATTTACTATTTACAATTTTGAGACCATGTGAAAACAAGATATTGAATTAGTTTAACCATATACACTGCTTTGCCAAAAATTTGCATTATAAGAGTGTATTTATGTTTTCCAAAGGATAACTCTAACGAAACTTGTACTACATGGCTGTAATTTGAAGAACTTACAAGTGAAGTCGTTACGAGGAGATAGGTAGGAAAAAAACAGGGATTTTATTGATCATACCAGTCCCAAAAAAATTAAAAACAAAAAAAAATAAAATTCGGCGTGACAAACGTTTGCATTATTGCTACCACTTTTCACTTTCAATAACGAGTGGCCCCACCCCGGGCCTTAATGAGCTCCTGAATTCTATTTGGAACCGATTCCACAAGTTTTCGAGTCTTTTCGGGCGGAATATTGTACCACTCTTCCGTGAGATTCTGGAGAAGCTCAGCAGTGTTCTTCGCCGGATTTGGGCGAGCACGGAGCCTTCGTTCAAGCTCGTCCCAAAGATTTTCAATGGGATTCATGTCTGGTGATTGAGCTGGCCACGGGAGAACGTTTATGCGGCTCTTCTGAAACCAAGCTTGAACAGTTTTAGCTGTATGCTTGGGGTCATTGTCCTGCTGAAAAATTAATCCCCTGGATATTTTTAATTTCTTCGCCGATTCCTTCAGGTTGTTTTCAAGAATGGACTGGTAGATTTCCTTGTTCATGGTGGTTGGAATGTGTACGAGATTTCCTACCCCATTAGCAGAAAAACAGCCCCATACCATCACCGAACCTAAAAATAATCATGGGAAAATATAATCATTATAGGGGAAAATATTTACATAGTAATAAGCAAGTTTACCTCCTCCGTGTTTCACCGTGGACTGGACGCACCCTGGCTTTAGTTCCTCTCCAGGCCGTCTCCACACCCTCTGCTGTCCTGTGGTACCAAAAATGCAAAATTTGGACTCATCAGACCAAAGCACTTTAGCCCAGTAGTTAGCTCCATATTTTGAGTGATTTTTTGCCCACCGTCTTCTTTTCGTCACATTCTTTTTCGTGAGTAAAGGTTTTTTTCGGGCAATTCTGCCGTTGTAACAGGCTTCCTTGAGTCTTCGCCTTACGGTTCGGTCACTAACATTAATTCCGGAGTCGCTTCTGACGGTGCTGGCGATCCGGTTCAATGTCCACTTCCTATCTTCCACGGCTGTTCTTATTATTTCGCGATCCACCCTCTTGCTGGTAATCCTCGGTCGGCCGGTCTGCGGTTTTTTTAATTGTTCCGAACCTCCTCCACCGGAAAAGCACTGTTTGAACAGCTGGATATGGAACTCGAAGCAATTCGGAGAGTCTTTTAATAGACATCCCGTCTGCATACCACCTGACAATTAAAGCCTTACAATCCTGGCTTAGAGCTTTACCCCTGACCATACTTACTTAATTAATAATATTATGACACTCTAAACTGTAAATAAAACCAATGAGATCGAAGCCAGAGCTCTTTTTCCGTGAATTGTGGGGATAGAGCGGGAACGCTGTACGCATAATGCAAACTTTTGTCACACATTTTTCCCGGAAAAATTTCTTTATAAATTAATAAAACTACCAATATTATAATTAAAATAGTCGCAAACCGCCCCGTCTCGTTGCAAAAGTGTGATTTACGAGCCTTTGGTTTGAATGCCAGGATATCTACTACCTGAAAAATTTTAGGCATACTTTGGTACATTTGGTATCTTGTAATGCAAATTAGTGGCCAAGCACTGTACATGTACCAGTGGTCGGACTTTGATTCATCAATACAATACTCTAGTGCTATTTTTGTACAGTTGCCTTTACCTGTACTGTGCTTTACTATAGTCTGGATATGATAATTGTTTCAATACAATGCTTTACGTTTAAAAGCACATCGAAATATGTTTCAATACTCTGCTTTACTGCACTAGTTATGCAAAAATAGTCATCAATACTTTGCTTTACTCTACTAGTTATACATAAATAGTTATCAATACTGTGCTTTACCCATAGAAGTACGTATATAATCGTCAATATTGTATAATCACAAATATCGCCCGTTCATTCTGCTTTCGTTTTAATGTCGTATGCTAAATGTCTAACGTAAGTAGTTCCTCCGTAAATTTACTAGATGGGGTCATTTGCGTGTATCAATAATTTGCTGTACTTTATATGAATTTGTATTATTTATAACAATTCGTTGCTTTGCTTTACTTGTTTTTATTGATATAGCGGCTTTTCAATACTGTGTCAATAGTTCATGTCATGAATAGATGTAGATACTGTACTCTGCTTTATTGACGAAACATAATGATGATGCGTTACTGTACCAATGCTGTACTTTTATCAATACTGTACTAAAAAGTACAGTACAGTCCGACCACTGACATGTACATACAGTGAATTTCTTATATAGTGGTTTCCTCTCGGACAGCGTATCCTTTAGATTAACATGGTTAAATATTCCCTTGTATTACAATTTCATTATGTAGTAGTAAAACACAATGGCATCCCCATGATGTTAGGCCAACTGCCACCTACAAAACTGCCACCGCGGCCAACTGCCACCTGGCCAACTGCCACCACGCCAACCGCCACTAGGCCAATTGCCCCTTCCTTTAAAACAGAAAATTTTGGCCAACTGCCTTCTGGCCTACTGCCACCATGACCAACTGCCACTTTCATTGTTAAAGTCTCATACTAATGCCCATTGTAGAGACTAGAGACCCATGCTAATGCACATGGTAATAATAATAATAATTTATTCTTGGTCGATTCAAAATGGCCTCAGCCTTTACAACCATTCATACAATACTTCAAAAGTTGGAGAGTTCCTGACTTCAGTAAACTCGGGTTATATTCATATTGAATAATCTGTCAAAATTAGTATTCATTATATTGTTCTTAACATTTGTCACCATAGTGATTACAAAAAACAAACACATTCAATTTGTAGTAAGTTTGTATTTTATGTGCAGTCACACTCGTTGAGGAAATTTTTAACTTTACGAACACCACACCAGAAGTAGTAAATATTCATGTATTGTTTATAACTTAATTTTTGCTGGAACAGAAGGGTAATGTAGTCTTTTATATTCGTTGCTTCTTCAGGGAGAGAGACTATTTCAGGGAGTAGCTGTTTTCTGTATACTTTGTACAGCGGGCATTCCACCATCACATGATAGATATCTTCTTCATTATTAAGATTACATGCATCGCATAATGGCGAGTTATCACTTCCTTTCCAGTAATTCCAGATCCCTTTTAACTTCAGATGCGTTCCCTTTATGCACACATACGGCACTCCAGTTCTTAGGTTTTGAATTAGTTTCACCACATTCCACTTTAGCCCTAATAGATAAAAACCACTCACGTTGATGTCTAGTTTAATGTGCCGATAGTGTGGCATGGAATAACTGTTCACAAGAGATTCAACATCTTTGTTGATGAGATTTTGTTTACATTCTCCTAAAATCTTTGAAAAATTGATATTGATATCATCCTTTGTCAGCTTCCTCAGATCATATTTAATTCCGACATCTTCCAGGAAATATTCTACTTTAAGAAACCAGTCATATTTAGGTATCACTTTACTTTTTATTTCTTCAAAACACTGAAGTGTTATGGAATTGAAGTTTTTATTTAGCGATTTCCGAATGAAACATAAGATGGATTTGAACACATAGAATTTTATATTTAGTGAGCCTGTTTCCAGCCGGAGGATGTAATCCGGAACCAGCGATGTAGTGTTACAGATTTTCCGTAAGAACTTTGTCTGCAGCAATTCTATTTCACGAAAGTAACCTACCGCCCAGATTGGAGCACAGTAAATCAGAACTGAATTCACAAATGTTATAAACATGTTTTTGATAACGCCTATGTCTGACGTTTGGCTCTTGTACAACATGGAGTATAGATCATTTTGGGCTGCTTTTGCATGTTTGAAAAAGTGCTCTTTTGCTGAAGAAAAGTTGCCATTATACTTGAAGGGGACACCCAGGTATGTGTACGTCTCCACTATCTCTATTGGGTCACTCCCCCAGAGGAAAGTAATGTTTCGAGAAATCTTCGGCCCCTTCCTGAACACGATAACTTTGGTTTTGGTTAGGTTGACCTTGAGGTTGTTTTGCTCAAGGAAGGTTTTCAGGACAAGTATTTGATCTTGGAGACCTTTTAGAGTTGTTGAAACTAAAATCAAGTAATCGGCATACATCAGGATTAATATCTCGACCAGTGCCATTTGAATACCAGGAATCCCAGATAATTTCAGTATATTGGCAATTTCATCCAAGTACAGGTTGAAAAGTGTAGGACTGCACGACTCTCCCTGAAGCACTCCGTTGAGTATTTTGATATATTCGGTGAACCCCTCATTGGTTCGAATCTTTGTTTTGGCTTCAGCATAAAGTTCTTGTATCCTTGAAAGGCAATTCTCACTGATTCCAAGAGTCCGGAGTCGGTTCCATAGTTTAGCATGAGTGATTGAGTCAAAGGCCTGTGTGAGATCAACGAAAAGTGCAAATAGTTTTCCTTTTTTACTGACAGTGATTTAGCTATCATTGCATACAGAGCAAAAACATGCTCAGCACAGCCTCTTCCTCTTCTGTAGGCAGCCTGGTTTTCTGATAGGATACTATTGGAGTCACAAAGTCTGTTGATTCTTCCCGTGATTATGGACGTGTACAGTTTAGTAATTGTGTTGAGGAGACTAAATACTCTAGTGCTATTTTGGTACAGTTGCCTTTACCTGTACTGTGCTTTACTATAGTCTGGATATGATAATTGTTTCAATACAATGCTTTACGTTTAAAAGCACATCGAAATATGTTTCAATACTCTGCTTTACTGCACTAGTTATGCAAAAATAGTCATCAATACTTTGCTTTACTCTACTAGTTATACATAAATAGTAATCAATACTGTGCTTTACCCATAGAAGTACGTATATAATCGTCAATATTGTATAATCACAAATATCGCCCGTTCATTCTGCTTTCGTTTTAATGTCGTATGCTAAATGTCTAACGTAAGTAGTTCCTCCGTAAATTTACTAGATGGGGTCATTTGCGTGTATCAATAATTTGCTGTACTTTATATGAATTTGTATTATTTATAACAATTCGTTGCTTTGCTTTACTTGTTTTTATTGATATAGCGGCTTTTCAATACTGTGTCAATAGTTCATGTCATGAATAGATGTAGATACTGTACTCTGCTTTATTGACGAAACATAATGATGATGCGTTACTGTACCAATGCTGTACTTTTATCAATACTGTACTAAAAAGTACAGTACAGTCCGACCACTGACATGTACATACAGTGAATTTCTTATATAGTGGTTTCCTCTCGGACAGCGTATCCTTTAGATTAACATGGTTAAATATTCCCTTGTATTACAATTTCATTATGTAGTAGTAAAACACAATGGCATCCCCATGATGTTAGGCCAACTGCCACCTACAAAACTGCCACCGCGGCCAACTGCCACCTGGCCAACTGCCACCACGCCAACCGCCACTAGGCCAATTGCCCCTTCCTTTAAAACAGAAAATTTTGGCCAACTGCCTTCTGGCCTACTGCCACCATGACCAACTGCCACTTTCATTGTTAAAGTCTCATACTAATGCCCATTGTAGAGACTAGAGACCCATGCTAATGCACATGGTAATAATAATAATAATTTATTCTTGGTCGATTCAAAATGGCCTCAGCCTTTACAACCATTCATACAATACTTCAAAAGTTGGAGAGTTCCTGACTTCAGTAAACTCGGGTTATATTCATATTGAATAATCTGTCAAAATTAGTATTCATTATATTGTTCTTAACATTTGTCACCATAGTGATTACAAAAAACAAACACATTCAATTTGTAGTAAGTTTGTATTTTATGTGCAGTCACACTCGTTGAGGAAATTTTTAACTTTACGAACACCACACCAGAAGTAGTAAATATTCATGTATTGTTTATAACTTAATTTTTGCTGGAACAGAAGGGTAATGTAGTCTTTTATATTCGTTGCTTCTTCAGGGAGAGAGACTATTTCAGGGAGTAGCTGTTTTCTGTATACTTTGTACAGCGGGCATTCCACCATCACATGATAGATATCTTCTTCATTATTAAGATTACATGCATCGCATAATGGCGAGTTATCACTTCCTTTCCAGTAATTCCAGATCCCTTTTAACTTCAGATGCGTTCCCTTTATGCACACATACGGCACTCCAGTTCTTAGGTTTTGAATTAGTTTCACCACATTCCACTTTAGCCCTAATAGATAAAAACCACTCACGTTGATGTCTAGTTTAATGTGCCGATAGTGTGGCATGGAATAACTGTTCACAAGAGATTCAACATCTTTGTTGATGAGATTTTGTTTACATTCTCCTAAAATCTTTGAAAAATTGATATTGATATCATCCTTTGTCAGCTTCCTCAGATCATATTTAATTCCGACATCTTCCAGGAAATATTCTACTTTAAGAAACCAGTCATATTTAGGTATCACTTTACTTTTTATTTCTTCAAAACACTGAAGTGTTATGGAATTGAAGTTTTTATTTAGCGATTTCCGAATGAAACATAAGATGGATTTGAACACATAGAATTTTATATTTAGTGAGCCTGTTTCCAGCCGGAGGATGTAATCCGGAACCAGCGATGTAGTGTTACAGATTTTCCGTAAGAACTTTGTCTGCAGCAATTCTATTTCACGAAAGTAACCTACCGCCCAGATTGGAGCACAGTAAATCAGAACTGAATTCACAAATGTTATAAACATGTTTTTGATAACGCCTATGTCTGACGTTTGGCTCTTGTACAACATGGAGTATAGATCATTTTGGGCTGCTTTTGCATGTTTGAAAAAGTGCTCTTTTGCTGAAGAAAAGTTGCCATTATACTTGAAGGGGACACCCAGGTATGTGTACGTCTCCACTATCTCTATTGGGTCACTCCCCCAGAGGAAAGTAATGTTTCGAGAAATCTTCGGCCCCTTCCTGAACACGATAACTTTGGTTTTGGTTAGGTTGACCTTGAGGTTGTTTTGCTCAAGGAAGGTTTTCAGGACAAGTATTTGATCTTGGAGACCTTTTAGAGTTGTTGAAACTAAAATCAAGTAATCGGCATACATCAGGATTAATATCTCGACCAGTGCCATTTGAATACCAGGAATCCCAGATAATTTCAGTATATTGGCAATTTCATCCAAGTACAGGTTGAAAAGTGTAGGACTGCACGACTCTCCCTGAAGCACTCCGTTGAGTATTTTGATATATTCGGTGAACCCCTCATTGGTTCGAATCTTTGTTTTGGCTTCAGCATAAAGTTCTTGTATCCTTGAAAGGCAATTCTCACTGATTCCAAGAGTCCGGAGTCGGTTCCATAGTTTAGCATGAGTGATTGAGTCAAAGGCCTGTGTGAGATCAACGAAAAGTGCAAATAGTTTTCCTTTTTTACTGACAGTGATTTAGCTATCATTGCATACAGAGCAAAAACATGCTCAGCACAGCCTCTTCCTCTTCTGTAGGCAGCCTGGTTTTCTGATAGGATACTATTGGAGTCACAAAGTCTGTTGATTCTTCCCGTGATTATGGACGTGTACAGTTTAGTAATTGTGTTGAGGAGACTAAATACTCTAGTGCTATTTTGGTACAGTTGCCTTTACCTGTACTGTGCTTTACTATAGTCTGGATATGATAATTGTTTCAATACAATGCTTTACGTTTAAAAGCACATCGAAATATGTTTCAATACTCTGCTTTACTGCACTAGTTATGCAAAAATAGTCATCAATACTTTGCTTTACTCTACTAGTTATACATAAATAGTAATCAATACTGTGCTTTACCCATAGAAGTACGTATATAATCGTCAATATTGTATAATCACAAATATCGCCCGTTCATTCTGCTTTCGTTTTAATGTCGTATGCTAAATGTCTAACGTAAGTAGTTCCTCCGTAAATTTACTAGATGGGGTCATTTGCGTGTATCAATAATTTGCTGTACTTTATATGAATTTGTATTATTTATAACAATTCGTTGCTTTGCTTTACTTGTTTTTATTGATATAGCGGCTTTTCAATACTGTGTCAATAGTTCATGTCATGAATAGATGTAGATACTGTACTCTGCTTTATTGACGAAACATAATGATGATGCGTTACTGTACCAATGCTGTACTTTTATCAATACTGTACTAAAAAGTACAGTACAGTCCGACCACTGACATGTACATACAGTGAATTTCTTATATAGTGGTTTCCTCTCGGACAGCGTTAGAAACCCATGCTAATGCACATGGTAGAAACCCATGCTAATGCACATGGTAGAAACCCATGCTAATGCACCTGGTAGAAACCCATGCTAATGCACATGGTAGAAACCCATGCTAATGCACATGGTAGAAACCCATGCTAATGCACATGGTAGAAACCCATGCTAATGCACATGGTAGAAACCCATGCTAATGCACATGGTAGAAACCCATGCTAATTCATATGGTAGAAAACGAGCATACGATTTTATACTATGACTGATTGTGAGCATAGGACATTATAATGTGACTGATTGTGAGCACAGGACATTATAATGTGACCGATTGTGAGCATAGGACATTATAATGTGACCGATTGTGAGCATAGGACATTATAATGTGACTGAGCATAGGGCTTTAACATGTGACTGAGCATAGGGCTTTAACATGTGACTGAGCATAGGACTTTAACATGTGACTGAGCATAGGACTTTAACATGTGACTGAGCTTAGGACTTTAACATATGACTGAGCATAGGACTTTAACATGTGACTGAGCATAGGACTTTTACATGTGACTGAGCTTAGGACTTTTACATGTGACTGAGCATAGGACTTTAACATGTGACTGAGCATAGGACTTTTACATGTGACTGAGCATAGGACTGTAACATGTGACTGAGCATAGGACTTTTACATGTGACTGAGCATAGGACTGTAACATGTGACTGAGCATAGGACTTTAACATGTGACTGAGCATATGTTTTTATAATGTGACTTGAGGAATTATGAGGCAGTTGGCCTATGGGCAGTTGGGCTTAGGGGCAGTTGGCCTCGAATTCTTGAGGTGGTGGCAGTTGGTCATAGGGCAGTTGGCCCAGTGGCAGTTTTGGGGGTGGCAGTTGGCCGGACACGCATCCCCATACATGGGCAGATATTTTGTCATCCCTTGGGAACCACTATGTGGGAAATTCACTGTACATGAGCATATGTATGTATTGTTCGGGTCAAGCCATGACCAAGCCATGGTCAAGGCATGGTCAAGTCATGGTCAAGTCAAGTGCAATTTTGGTTGTACATGATCATGTTCAAGTGACGTAAAAAGTACTTGATTACTTGACCATGAAATTTCAAGTAATTACCTGAACATGATTCGCCATGGTTCAAGATCGTATCAAAAAAATACCTGACTTTCATGGTCAAGTCTGGAATTTACTTGACTTGAGCGCAGCACTGTTCCGTTCCCTTCATAATTGCCAAAGCTAACGCTTAATTCGTTCAAAGAAGCCTTCTGTGAAGGAAATCCTTGGAAGGATGGACACCTCTGAACGGGAAGGCATGCATTTTGTCACATTGACACCATGTGTTTGTAGAAAAACCAAATAAAGTAACGATATTGTGAGTACAACGGTGGACTGAACGGTCTCGCTTATTCTTTTATATGTACATACGTGTATAGTTATCAGCTGTGTACTGTACAGAGAATTGATACTTCCAACTGCGACTAATTACATTTCCTTAAATTTAATCATACAAATTACGTATGTGCGAAAGATGCTGAACAGCAACATATGATGATGAATACTTAAGAAAGAATATCAAGAGAGCAACAGCATGAGCATGGCCTTCTCCAGCCTGTTATTATTGTAACTGTTCTATAAACTTTTTTCTTCACTAAATCAGAGCATATCGTCCAGTAGCTATTAGTAGATATTAAATGGGTTCGTGGGTACCAGTGAACAATTAATTCATTCAATGGTATGAACTTCAACTTCAACTTGGTATGTGCGTATCGTTCATTTTTGGACGATACCGATATTACCGATATTTGACTTTAAAATACACGATAGCGATATACACGAAAACGATATAACGATACTCTATGCAATTCGGAAACACCAATATTTTAAATATTGGCTTGCTCGCAAGTTTAAATTGAACACACGCATGACGCTTATTGTTAGTTTTGCCGACTTTTCGTTTGGGGAAAAAAATTCCGTCATTTGCAGCCAACTATTTTCAACAAAAAATGTTAGAGGTCTGCAGTATGACATTTCTGGAATAAAAAACTGTAAAAATGATATTCTTAACAATACGATATATCGCTTAAAAATTACGAGAAATATCGTACGATATTTTTGCTCCAAAATGTACGATATGGACCAAACATGGGCGCCTACCTAGATTCTAGGCCCCCAGGCGGGCTACAAGTTTGTTCAAGTAAAAGCTAGGCATTAGTGGCGAGCGGAACATTCTCAAAGCACGAATTGGTTAGGATGGGATTACAAGATCTTTGGGAAAACGTTTGCTGAGACGGACTGCCAGTGAGGCGGGAATTACTTGATACCAGATACAAGTAATTTCCAGAGTATATGCACAAGCACAATGCACATGTATACCGCAGTACATGCATAATCGTCCCATATTTACTCCCACTGGATCTGGATACCATGTATGTAGTTTACTTTACTACCGCATTAATCAAACCCCTACTTTAATAATTGATATTCCAAATTCCAATTGCATGTGATCATTGCATACGGCTTGCACTATCTAAAACTCACAATTATATCGCCTTTTTTTAGTTTTATATCGCGTATATAGGCTGGCAAAGCGCGGTCAGAAGCTTTACAGCAAATATATAGGCAGGCAAGCAATGTACACTAGGACAGATATAGGCTAATAGGCAGGCAGTTAGAGTACTTGACCCTTGGTATTAAGGCTCTTCTTTTCGTTGAAACATCCTGTCCGCCTATATAGGATGGCGATACTCTTTGAAAGAAAATAGGCAGGTTTTAGGCTTAGGCACTTGATTTGCCCATCTTTGATATGGATGATAATATCGTCTCGTTATATAGTTTGTCACATCCCTAGTTTCTACATTTAACCAATATTTTGAACTGTTATCCTCAGAGGTGTGGAAAATACATGAAATTTATTATTGAAATACAAAATACAAATACATTTTCAGAAACGTTAAAATACAAATATAAACTACAAATACCAGGTGTAAATTAGTTAAGATACAAAATAAAATACAAATATCCGGAGTCATTTGGGCAAGATACAAAATAAAATACTTTGGTTCCAACAAAAAGAGAAAATATGAAATAAAAATACCATATTTGAAATATGAAGTACATACTGAAAATACTCTCAAATTTATCTCAAAGTACATGTCTTAGATGTATCTAAAGTTATTCATCTCTCAAAGTATTTTGTATAATTCGGCCAAATAATGCGATATATTTAAAAATGAATCAATTTACGTAAGGTAACTGCATGTTTCTGTATTAGACTTTAGAGTTGTGCATTTATGTGTATCAAAGTAAATTAACATGGCCCTACGTACAGAATAAATTTCGTTTAAATAAATAATCTTAACTCCTGGGTAATGTATGTATTTATATTCACGTCACTAATTTAGCTACCTTTATAGTTCTCAGATACAATGAATTTTATGTATTTACACATACAGTAAGTTCTTCAAACCCGCCAAACAAATTTTAAAAACTGGTTTAAAAATGTTTTAAATTAGTGCTTCTACATTGAAAATATTTATTTGAGTATGTTTTAGAGGCGACCTTAAAAATTGCCAGAGTCATGTATTTTAAAACTATATTCTGTATTTGAAATACTGGCTGGGTAAATTTTACAAGATAATTAAATACAAAATACTAGCACGTTCGTAATCTTCAAAATACGAAATAAAAAATACAGTAGACATGCTGGTGCTGACAAAATACGAAATACAAAATGCCTTAAACAATTTACGGCTAGAAAAATATCAAATACGAAATACTAAATGTATTTCAAATACTATTTCAAATACAATATTTCAAAATATTCCACACCTCTGGTTATCCTCAATTTTCACCTTCACTTCAATCCAAATTTAGAAGCTTTTGAGTTGAAATTTATCAATAGGTTCAACACAATTTGGTGTAATCAATCGAAAATGTACTGATTTTGAACCTTAGTTTTATCCATGTTAACCAAAATTTAGCTACACATTCTATCTAGGATGTATCCCATTTTGTATTACAATTTTTTTAACTAAAAATTATCTGTCTTTACCAAATACTTAAAACTTGACCAAATATTGAAACAAAAATTACTAATTTTTCTCCCAAAATTCACGCATTTAATCCCTCAAATTTATCTACTTACTCCCCAGAATTTAGTGATATATTGGTTAAAGTAAACCCATATTTTACAAACGGGTTGATAAAAAATTGGACCACAAATTTTTCAAAATTTATCTGTTTTTGTAGGCAAAATTTTATTTATTATAGTTAGTCGTTAAATATTTTGCATTTATACACATATTTGACTCAAGGGTGAGGAAGAAACTCCCGATCCAGGAACGTTGGTCAAGTGGACCAACGGAGCAATTTCTGAATTTAGCTTTCAAGAAGTTGACCAAAAACGTTATACTATTCTTACGCAGTTGATCGAAATTGTTTGCCATTCCCTGGACAATTGGTCCTATGTTTTTTTGTTGCTATTTCAAAGGAGTTGGTTGTAATGTTTGTAAAACACAAAATTTGTCCTATAATTATGAAGCATAGTACATTGAAAAGGACTCATGGAACAAATGTAGTTGGGAATTTTATGCGTCAAATGCACGGTATAATTGTTTATACATTCACTAAACTCATCTGAGGATCCTTTAATTAACAAATAATCAAAGACTCAATAATGATGTAATGCATTTCCTATTATGCCTCAATTAAAATTGTATTTACTCTACACACTGGTGGTCATTGAAAATGCCGTCAACCGATATAAATGGCAATAGTACATATACAAGGATCTTTTCTTTTTTGAAATATCAGTCCTTTTGGAAATCATGAGCAGATTCTCCAATCGCTTAATGCCCCAATCATATATATGATCTGAAGGTTGTGCTTAATTTTTACCAAGTTTATTATATCTACAGTATTCTTCGTCATTGTTACTGATGTGCGATCAACATTATTCCAACGCAAGAAGTCATGAAATGAAAAAAATGAAAAATATCTTTACGACTGAAAAGGTAGAGATCTGGAAATGCCAGCAGTTTTATCGCGGTACTCAGGCTCCATACATACAAATGCACTCATTTTTACCCTTGCTACATAGTGTATTACGTATGTAATGCAAAGCGGGTGAACAATTGTCGCTGAAAGGATTTTCTTTAGGACAATAGACAGGATTAATGGATTTCAAAAGATTCTTGGCAACAAAAGCTAATGTATTTTTTGTTCTCCTGTATTTAATGCGATGCTCATTTGCAGCTCCATGATGCAGATATTTATAACATAAATTTTCAAGTATCTGATACCTATAGAGTGACCATTTCAACGAAAGCCATCACCCTCTCATTAATTCCACGGAACTCTTGCTGAGAAAACTCTCCTGAGAACTCTGAAATGCAAAGACTTTTAACATAGCTTTTATGACCCAGGACATATTGTTAGGTATGTATATAGAAATTACATAAATTAGTTAAGTCTCACATGAATAATTAATTAAGTTGTGAAACACACAACCCTAGGTTAAGTCAGTTCAAAGTTACTTAAACACTTATTGTAAAGGTGCAATGCAAGCACTTCCCATCGGCTAAAGCCGACGAGTGTCAACGTCCCGTTACATCCGTTATGATGTAACGTCTAGACTTAAGATTGTAAAAATAGGCTCAAGTAGCCACTTGTTAAGTTTAAGATTCTTCCAGACTCTTCAGTGAATAACTGAGAGTCATTCCAGTAACACCTATTTTTAGTTGTTAATCTTCATTTCCTTTTCCTTTTAATTTCAGTTATAAATAAAAGCAATTAGTCTTCGGATTAATGTAAAATCATTCTCAATCGTTTATTCATAATCATTACTTTCATCAGCACGATTTTCAATTATTTACAATTTCTTGACAATTACATAAGTAAATAACCCAGGAGTTAGGATTTCATGGTATGACCATAACCTACTCTTACATGGTGGCCTTTGTAAAACATTGCCAAAATATTATTTCCCTGGCGATGCTCCCGAATTACTCTCATTTATCACTCCCCTTGGGAAACAATCGATTTACTTTAAGAATTGATTTCATTACCAGGCAAGTTTGAATAATGTGTCATATTTCGTGAGAAATTTTGAGATTTACAGTTTTGGCCACGCAGAGGTTACATTCCTGCATTTTTGACGTTGCAACACGCACAGCTCATTCGGGACTACCCCCAGTGGAGTCAACCAGTATTGACTGTGACCGGTCGAAGAACCCCTCGTAAGTTTTTATTGATAAACGGGGTTATTATTTCTTGTCCACGGAAGGCAGACGGATTTACCTGCGCTTCACCGACCGATGCCCTGAGGATTTGGGTATACTCAACGGACAACCACGGAGCTCTGTACCGTTCCCACCTCATCCAGGAGGAATTTTATATAGTAAATGCACAGTGTTAAGTTTCATATCCATGAACCACCGTCACGGTACGTACATACTTACGTTATAATTTATGTCCGATAAAAAGAAGCCCTCAGCATCCAAACCTGACCCTAAGCCTTCTACAAGTCGCGTCACTCGTAAAAATTCTGACCCTGATTTAAAGGACGCTTCTGAATTAGCCAAGGTTTTACAACAAGCAAAAGCCAAAGCAAAAGCTACCTCTAGCAGTAGTAAAAAGTCACCTCAATTACCTCCGCCATTACCTATAAACACACCACCTCCACCGCCAGTTCCTCCAGTAGTCCCTCCCGCACAAGCTTCTCCTCCGAGAACTCCCAGTCCACAATATTCTACTCCACCAGGCACTCCACCGCCGATCTCTTTACCTCCACCACTCCCTCCACCGTTACCTGCTCTTCCATTAGTTACTCCAGTTACACGAACCGTTCCCTCTTTTAAGCGACAAATATTAAAAGCCCGTAAAATCCAACATTTTTCACGTCACGGACCCTCTACCAAAACTCGCAAAGTCAAACCATTCAAAATGGCCGCAGCAGCAGCAGCAGCAGCAACTCCAGTCAATGTCACGGTAAATACCGCTCCCATCCATTCCATTGTTGACTTCCAAAAGATTAAACAATTCATTCCCGCCACTCATGACGTTCATGATTTCATAATTGACGTTCAACGTGTCGTGGCCCAATACCAATGGGATTGGCCCACTCTCCAAGGTCACACTCCCAATTTATTAGCTCGTGACCCCTTTCAATGGCTGCAAACCCAACTCGCCATAGCGCCACCCACTATTGTTAGTATTGATACATTCTTCACGGCTCTCCGTGAACGCTATGCTAAGCCTCGACAGGTTTATCTCAATCAGTTAATTTCCCGTAAGCAAAAAGACAATGAATCGAGTGCCAAATTTTTGTATGATGTTGATAGTATTTGCACTCGCTATGACCCAACCATGACTCAACCTGACCGTGTTGCTTGGGGAATGGAAGGCCTCCTTCCCAAGTACAAATCTGCAGCGGCAGGTTTTCCATTTACAAGCATAGCTGCTCTCGTTCGTTTTTGCGAACAACGAGAATTTGCAGATACAACTGCTGGACCTTCAGATATGGCTGCAAAAGTTAAGTCTTTGGAAGAAACCATCCAAAAACTTACCTTGTCTGATGCGCCTAATGCCCAAGCTAATTTTGCTTTTGTCCCTGGCCGCGGACGAGGTCGTGGCAATGGTCGCGGCAACTCACATAATAATAATAATCACCGCGGTAACCAAGGCAACATTCATCAACCAGTTCCCCATCAGCCCCGAGGTAATAATAATAATAATCATAATAATAACAATAATAACAGAGGACAAAATCAAAATCCCCACAAAGGCATGCAATGCTATAATTGTAATAAGTTTGGTCACATCAGTCGTGACTGCCGTTCGGGAAACCAACAGAGGGGGCCCAACCAGCGTGGTCAGGGTCCCCGCCCGAACTTTCGGAACAACAATTTCCGCGGAAACAACAATGGCTTCCGCAACAATCAGAACAACGGCAACAATCGCCGGAACGACCAAAATGCCCACAGATTGGAAATTTCATTCAATCCCAATCCGCCCCAAACCAATCAAACTCCCCAGAATCACTTTGCGAATCTTCAATATCCCTCCATAACTTACCCACAATAAACCTGTCACCTGCTTCATCAATGTGCCCATATATTATGTGTTATTTTGATGATGTCTCCATTGATGCATTAATTGATACAGGAGCTTCTCATAATTTAATTCAAAAGAATCACATCCCCTCCAGTGCAGTCATCACTCCTTGCCCACAAAGATTTGTTATCACAGCAGATAAAGCTCGCATTCCTACGTCCAATATAGCCTCCTTAACGTTCCAACTTGATAACTACTTTTACACAACAGAAGCCCATGTCCTTGAAACGCTCACTCCTCCACTCATTCTTGGCTGTAAGTTTATTACACAATTCGACTTTCATATACATCTGAACTCCAACTCCCTGTACAACTCTCACGTATGTCATTACTTTCGTAAGCATGCATACTCAGCCACTTGCTCATCTGAGTGTGGCTGTTCCTCTCCCGTCAAAACATTATTTACTATACAACTTCCCCCTCGACACCAAATGTATGTACCTACTACTCCACTACACACATCTCACACGACATTTTTCAACCCTCATCCACTTATCGAAAAACAATACAAAGTAATCTTTCCTCCCGTCATCAACCCAGCGAAAAATGTTTTGCTAGCCACAAACATTTCCACATCTACCCAGATAATTCCCGCTGATACTCTCTTAGGTCATGCTCAACGCTATGATTTTACCCAAAGCTTAAACACAGCTCCGGTAATTCCTCAAACTCCAACCCCTTTTACTCCTGAACAACTTCAATCCTTAAATATTAATCCTAAATTAAGGCCAGCTGAACGCGCCTCGATCATTAGTCTCCTTAATAAGTATTCATATTTATTTGCATGGACACTTATGGATCTTCAAGTTTGCACCCTCCCCCCCATGCGAATTACGTTAAATTCTGACACTCCAGTTCAGGCTAAACCCTACCGCTTGAGCACCACGGAGCGTGAGATTTTAAAGCAAGAATTAGATAAATTAATTCAAGCAGGTATAATTGTTCCCTGTGAAAACTCCAATTATTCCACCCCTGTATTTTTAGTCCGCCAAAAATTAGGTAAATGGCGACTCGTCTGTGATTTTCAAAAACTAAATAAAATCACAGTAGACGAAATATTCCCTCTCCCAAGGATTGATGACTTGCTTTTTCAGTTACGAAATGCTGCGTATTTTTCCCCTTTAGATTTGTTTAGCGGTTATTACCAAGCCCTCATCCACCCGGATGATCAGCATTTAACTGCTATTGTCACTGAATTCGGTCTATACATGTACTTACGTGTATGTTTTGGTCTGAAAAATGCCCCCGCCTACTTTCAGAGACTCGCTTCTCGTACTCTCGGTACTTTAAGATATACACACGCTGTATCTTATATTGATGACATTATACCCTACAGTAAAGACTTTCCCTCTCACCTGGTTGCTATAGAACTTGTGTTTCAACGCCTCGCTAGAGTTAATTTTCGCATGAATCCCAAAAAGTGTTTCTTTGGTATGCAAGAACATGTAGTCTTTGGATTCTTTTTGTCCCAAAAAGGTCTATCCACTGAATCAGCAAAAGTGGCTGCAATTATGGAACAGCCCAAACCTAATAACTTAGAAACTCTACGTAAATTTTTAGGCACTATAGGCTATTATCGCAGATTTATTT
The DNA here is from genome assembly GCA_947179485.1 of Allacma fusca. Taxonomy (NCBI): domain Eukaryota; kingdom Metazoa; phylum Arthropoda; class Collembola; order Symphypleona; family Sminthuridae; genus Allacma; species Allacma fusca. The sequence continues at coordinate 39,266,147 of OX359248.1, read as the reverse complement.
GGAACTTTGCTCAAATAGCTGCTCCTCTCCAAGGATTATTGAAGAAACATTCTCTTTATCATTGGAGCCCAGACTGTGATAAGGCATTTTTGACTCTCAAAAATGCGCTATGCACAGCTCCGGTCCTTAGACACTATGACCCCACACTCCCATGTATTTTATATACGGACGCAAGTAATTTAGCCATAGCTGGCATTTTACATCAACAATTTGAAGATGGTGAACACCCAATTTATTTTATTTCCAGAGCTTTGACTCCAGCTGAGAAAAATTGGGGTGCTACCGAAAAAGAATGTTTAGCTGTAGTATTTGCCACAAGAAAGCTTCGAGAATTTTTATATCTCAAACCTTTCATAATTGTTACTGACCATCATGCTTTATGTTATTTAAAATGCCAACGTAATCCCACCGCCCGACTTACTCGTATGGCTGTAATTTTAGAACAATTTCGCTATGTAATTAGGTATAAAAAAGGTACTCTACATAGGAACGTAGATGGTGTCTCTCGTTGCCCCTACGCTCTCTCCACTACAAAAGACACGGAAGATGATCTTACAATTCCAGGTCTGACAGCCCAATCTCCCACATCCAACCTCAAGCCACTCCCAGCAATACCTCTCATTAATCCTGCTGATTTAAAGCATGCTCAAGCTATTGATCATACTTTAAATAAATTATTGCAGAAAAAGCGCTCCAAATTAATTCCCAATGATGATGGTATTTATTTTATTCAATTTAATCCCCGCAATCCTAAACTTTTAGTCATCCCTAAAGCTATGATTCCCATCGTGTTACAAAATGCTCACAATCATCCCCTTGGTGGTCATTTGAATTTTCAGAGGACTTTGGCACGTCTCCGTCCATTTTATTGGTGGAGATCAATTACATCAGACACATTTAAGCACTGTACTCATTGCCCGGAGTGCCAAAGTCGCCAGCACCTCACCAAATTACGTATGGACAGTTTGAAAAACATTCCCATAAAAATTCCAGCAAGCACATATGCTATGGATTTATTAGGCCCCTTTCGTGAAACTCCAAGAGGCAATAAATATGTACTCGTCCTCACCGACTTATTTACTAAATGGGTACATACTTCCCTCCTTCCCAACAGAGAAGCTGCCCATATAGCCATGCATTTGGAATCTTTTATTTTAACATTTCCAGGCATGTCTATATTAATTTCTGACGGAGCTGCGGAGTTTAAATCTGCAACTCTACAAGAATTATTAAAACGGTTTAATATTACACATCATGTAAGTATGCCCTTTCACCCCCGTTCCCACGGAATTGTAGAGAGATTAAATCAAACTCTCGCAATTATGCTCAGTAAATTTGTCTCGGACAACCAGTTAGATTGGGACATATTTGTTCCGTATGTAATTACTGCATATAATACTTCCGAGCATTCAGTTACAAAAATTTCCCCTTTTCAAGCATTTTTCGGTAGAGCTCCTCCAGCCCCTCTACTCAACTCCATTCCCAATACACTTTTACAAATGACTCAACTCAGCGCTTCTCAGGTCAAAATCATGCATCAAAGAATATCCCAATTCATTAAAAAGGCTCAATTACAAGCCAAAGAACGATTTGATGCTATGTACCAACCCTTAGAATTTAAAGTTGGTTCCCACGTTCGATTTTATCTCCCTCAGCGAAAAATTGGTTTGTCTGACAAACTTCTTTGTCGTTGGGTTGGACCTTATACCATTACTTATATTGATAAGAACAATAATGCTGACTTAGTTTTAACCTTTCCCTCTACTAAGCTTAGACCTAGTATTAAGTGTCACCTCTCCCAACTCAAGCTCATAAAAATTGATTTGGGGGATGGCATTATTCATCCCGAGTACGTATATACTACGGAAGACCAGCACGAATTTGACGCTTGGTTGACACAATTTCCCTCCGACACCCCAGACTCCGGTTCCTCTCTCCCTTCTCCCATCCGTAAATCTTCTACACGTCCTTCACGCAAAATGAAAATACAACCGTCCACTTCATCTGAAGACAGTCCAGTTAAGCGTTTAACTTCTCCTCCTCCAAACTCCTCGCCACAAACTTTTGGTTATCACTCCACAAAGTTAAAATCAATTCTTAAATCTCCCCAACAAGTTGATAGCAATCATACAGTTCGACGTTCCACACGTTTACGAAATAAAACAAAGAAAGTTACATTTTCCCATGTCTGACCACAATGACCAGCAACAATCCCCAGTCCCCGCCTGTGTACCCTTATGTGCCAGGCATTGTCCAGTACCCGACAACTCTGGGTATCAATCCTGCCATTCGACTCTCCGACAACCCCTGGACGGAATTAATCAAAGTTTATCTCCCCGGAACCCCGGACACGTTAATCTGTTGCCCAGTATCCATTTGCACAGTTCAAATATTTCCCTATCAATTTGCCGACGCGTCTGGGAACGAACTCAGTTGTTACGACTCCTCAATTCCTATTCTGAAGAGGACCTTCCGCCATGTTGCTGTGGGAATTGTATTGCCGGACCAAATTCCCTCTCTTCTGGACCAGTTGAGCGCAACTTACTTCCAGGCAACAGTGAAACAATCCCAAATGTGGAACGAATTTCTCCTTCAACTACGCGACGCCCCACCGAATTACGTCTCAGCGACGCCCGTTATTTCCATCGATCCGCAAATTCGGTTCGAACAAATATCTCGGGCATGTTTGGAATCAGCCAACATTTGTGCAATCCAAACCCGCCGATCCAATTGGATCAAGAAGCACGGGCCACGTCAGGGCCCGACTCTGACATTGCCTCAACAACTCCTGACAACTGCTCCACCGGACCCCATTCAAAACCCTCTCGCCCAGCCGCCTCAACAAGGCCCTGTACATATACCTTCACTTCCGAAAGTGACTTCACCGGAAGTGATGACGACAGTTTGCCAAACTCGCCCTCTCCCAACTCTGACGCCCGGCCCCCCGCCAACGACTCATATGATGACTGGTACGACGCCTGTCAAGCCGCCGCAGCAATGGACTCAGACGACTGGGACGGTGACCGACCTCAGACCCCAAACGATAATGGAAACCATACAACTCACTCCTCTCCATCAACCTCACCGCATCTACCCGGAACTCGTTCTCAACGAACAAGGGGAATTTGTGGAAGCCCCGTCAACTTTTCAACCTTAATAATTATGATTTTTCTTTTTATTTTCGCCTGTGAAAGTGCTCCACTTGGCATTTGGGGAAGCCTCCCCAACCTCTCCAAGCTGACAGGTGCCGGAACAAAACTAAACATGGCCCGGACCAATTCAATGCACAAAATGGTCCCACTTCAACGGTCAGTCAGTATCCAATCACTACCCTCCATGGCTCAGAACGGTAACAAAAATTTTAATCTTCCCATGCAGGCTGCCCCTTCCAAGAAAAATAATGCGGTCAAAGTTATGGCTGCTGGAGCTGCTCTTATGGTAGCCCCACCAATTATAAGTAAAATCTTGGATTTTATTCCCTCTCGCTCCAACACCTTCCCCGAAATTCCAAAGCCTGACCTGGAAACTCCTCCTCCTCCTCCGCTCACTCCTTCCCCACTCGAACAACGACTCTTGATAAACTCACCAATTACGATTGACGATTATAAAGACGATACTTTAAAGCCTTTCAAAGATGTTAATAATTATGATGCCAACATAACTAGAATGTTAGAGGAATGGAAATCTATTCATAATTCTTTTCTCTCCTTACAGAATAAGCAGGATGAGCCCGGCCAGACAGTTACTATCACTACTACCCTCTCTCCGCCAGTGCATGCTAAGCAAACGGCGCCGGAACCCATTCCTCCCGTCCTTCCGGTTCCAAAGATGGAAATTGGCGTTGGCGAGGGAGATTCCCAAGTTCTTCTCCGTATTTTCACTTTGTCAAGTACGGCCCTTTCAACCATTATTGGCTTTGGTTTAATTGTATATGGTTTATATTGTTATTACCGATATCGTCAGCGAAACCGCCAGAACTCCCGAATCTCCCATGCCCTACCCAGCGCCTACTTCATCAATAATCCCCGCCCACACAACCATGACCCGTACCCACCCATCGTGGCCCTCAACAATTTATCCAACCAGCTGTCTGCCCGGACTCCAGCCTAGATTTAAGCCAACTTTGATTTTATATCGATAAGATGTACTAATACAATATTGATTTTACACCTGTTATCACCTTCGCCTTAAATGATTCCAGTGTGTGTACTAGCTTGTAAAGAAAAACACAAAAATAATTTTTTTTGAACTATCTCTTCTTTATTCTACCTATCTTTAGCTCAAACATACATACCAATTGTACTAACACAATATGAATTTTAATTACAAATTATTAAATTTTGGGGACAAAATTTTCCCCGACCGCGTGGGATGTTAGGTATGTATATAGAAATTACATAAATTAGTTAAGTCTCACATGAATAATTAATTAAGTTGTGAAACACACAACCCTAGGTTAAGTCAGTTCAAAGTTACTTAAACACTTATTGTAAAGGTGCAATGCAAGCACTTCCCATCGGCTAAAGCCGACGAGTGTCAACGTCCCGTTACATCCGTTATGATGTAACGTCTAGACTTAAGATTGTAAAAATAGGCTCAAGTAGCCACTTGTTAAGTTTAAGATTCTTCCAGACTCTTCAGTGAATAACTGAGAGTCATTCCAGTAACACCTATTTTTAGTTGTTAATCTTCATTTCCTTTTCCTTTTAATTTCAGTTATAAATAAAAGCAATTAGTCTTCGGATTAATGTAAAATCATTCTCAATCGTTTATTCATAATCATTACTTTCATCAGCACGATTTTCAATTATTTACAATTTCTTGACAATTACATAAGTAAATAACCCAGGAGTTAGGATTTCATGGTATGACCATAACCTACTCTTACAATATGTTACTTGTAATGGGCAAAAATTATTTCTAGATTATTTTGGTTCTAAGATAAATTACATTGTTTTTAAAATGTAATGCACTGATTGTCAATTCATTTTGATTTTAGTAGAACTGCATGCAGATCATTTTGATACTAATCGAAAATGCACCTAGATTGGTCTGCCTCTTCACCATTGATATGCTGTAAATAATTATTTAAATCCCTTAATAAATCATTCAATCATATCGTTATATCAGTATGATTGTGCGCATTGTTCTGAGTAAGTAATGATAAGGCAATCAAATTTCTTTACTTAGTCTTTCCTGTGTACTGGCTGTGCTTCAAAGAATAGGCAGGATTGAAGTCATATTAATTTTAATATCATGTTTATCCCTTCATAATGAGTAGCGGTAACCTCTTGATTTTCACGGAAACAAATTAGTCACATTTTTGCATACTTTGCTGTAAAGTCAAGGGTCGGTCAATAGAAAGACAATCCACGAGCTGGGTATCTCCATAGAATGTAGAATTATATGCAACCACAAATTTGTACAGAATTTAGGAAGCGTTTTATCTCGGAACCTCCATAATAGCACCTGCTCTGGGGATTTGGTAGCAAGTGTGACTCCGTTGAAACCCCTCGAATTTCTGTGAGCTGGTAGTTCGCCAAATGATTTCTTCAGTGGCCAACAGTGCAACCTACTCATTTGACATCAGCTGTGCACTTGTCTTAATACATCTTTCAAATCTGACTCGGCCAAATATCTGTATAATAAGAAAATACGCGAAATAGTTGGTCAAGAAATATGGACAATTACTAAATGATTCACTAGATGATTTTGAGCAAAAATTCGACTAAAATTGCAACAAGCATTTTACCGAGTTTCCCAAATACTTGTCGTCAAGTATCTGGGGAAAACGTTTTTCCAATTCCTATATGGGGACTTGTCAAATCTTTTCTGAACTGCTTTTCTGAGCTTTTGAAATATATTTTTAAACTGTGAAATACTTGGCAAATATGTTCCTAAATGATATGAATATGGCGAAGTAATAAAATATTTTACTGCTACGAAAGACTCGGCTAAATATTTTGACAGGTTCCTAGAGAAATGGCTAAATACAGATACTATAAACCTGAAGAGATATCATTTTTAGGATGGCGTCAGCCCCCTAGTAAAATAGCCTTGTCCGTACGTCCGTGTGTCCTTATGCACGATATCTCAAAAACTCCTGAACCGATTTCAATGAAATGTTTTACAGACATTACTTGTGCCACAAGTGAACCTGAATTCGTATTTGGTTGAAATCGGCAGGACAGTTTTTGAGAAAACAATTCTTGAAATTTTGAGCTTCAAGTCAAATGACAGTTATCTCCAAAACTACTGCATCGATTTCAATGAAATTGTTTGTGAATATTATTTATGTAAATCGTAATGATTATTGCTTATGTGGTTGGAATCGGCCCGATATTCTGAAATTTTGAAAAAAACTCCAAATTAATCCTACTTTGACGGCGGTAGCTGACGTAATCCTACGCGAAGCCTCATATTATCGCGTAGTGATGACTTTTAATGTCTAAATAATTTGTCACATTAGTAAAATATTAGAAAGTAGACCCACTGCCAAGGAATAGACAAAAATAGCCACACAAAAATTACTCAGGAATTAAAATTGTTTTCGGTCAAATTCCTAAATAGAATGTTGAATTAGTGAATTAAATGGCAAAAACAGGAGAAGGGAAATCAGAATTAACAAAAACAAGCCCCTTCGTGGCTTGCTTTCTGCACTAGAGCCAACCTTCGGACTTCAGATTGTGGGAAAATTTCTCGAGACGTCCATATTCTTGAATATCCCGTCAAAATTTAACTAAAAAAAATCAAGATTAATTAAATTTCTTTTAAAACGAGCTCTTAACTATTACCACAGTTTGCATGAGTGTGACAGGTGTCAGATAATTTCTTCACGGCACAAACCATAGACGTTTTGGAACAAAAAACGTGAATTTGAATACCCCTACCAAATTGTGACTAGGAGTTTGAAATTGTTTTTATTATAGTTAGTTTTTATTGAAATTGGATTTTTCTACAATTTTAAGAAAGCTTTTTAATCAGAAATTATTGACCCAGATGCGCCATCCAGGTCAAAATGCGTTAGAGTTTTTTGAATTTCCAAATCTCTCATAGACAATTATAATTTTTAAACATTAATTCAAAAACTTGATTGAAAAACAATTTGTTCAGAGGGGCTAAAGCCAATTCTCAGTCGATTCCTTCTTAGCGAAAATAATCGTGAGATTTTGATCTAATTGTGAAAACGTTCGGTGAAAAATCTTTCTCCTTTAATGTAGTTAAGTATTGGAACTCCCTGAGACATGACATACAAAAGCAGTCCTCGGAAAAAACCTTTGAAATTCTAGTGAGGGAAGATATTATATCTAAAAGGATTGAAATTAACTATCTATGCTAATCTAATCTCTTGTTAATTACTATTTTGACTTATTATGTAGATAATGGTGTTCGACATGAAAAAAACAATAATGTTGTCTTAACACGTTAATAAACCTGAATGAATGAATGAATGAATGAATAATTCATAGTTAAATTTTGGTGGAACATTTAAAACATGGACGTCTTAGCAAATATTTTCACAATCTGAACGTTGGCTCGAGGGTAGAAAAGAAGCCCTTTCGTGGCTTGTTTCACGTATATCCTGAATATTAATGAGAACCATAAATGAGTTATAACACTTTGACATTAATTAAATACTTGGCTAGGCATTATTTGTAAAACATTCGCAGCTGGCGTAGTTATAGTTTTTGTCAATTCTAAAATACTGTCAAATGCTATTTGAGAATTTTTAGAACGTTGGAAAATATTTTTGTCAATGTCCAAATTCCTGGACAAATTATTTTGTGAATTTTAAACAAGTACATAATATGCTTGGTGTCGACGCACCTTCCACTCCAGACCTCTGGTCTTAATTCTTTGCAGCGGGCCAAGTTGTGGTGATTTCCACCAACGAAATTTCTATCAACGATGATTTTCTCCTCCGGACATTCATTGGCCTATTTATTCATTTGCTGCAAATTAGAGAAATTCCAATGTAGCTCAATAACTTCTAAAGTACCATAAGGATTTCAATGAAAATGTTACCCGCTGATTTGAGCGGTTAAGTTACCGCAGTTCACATCAATTAACGTCAAAATGTCAATTTATGGGTTAAGTAAATTGTTATTAATTGTTTTTCATTTTGTGAACGTTTCCAATACTGTACAATGTGAAGTTTGCAATCATTTCCTATACTGGAAAATGTTAATTTCGCTATCATTTCATATAGTGGACAATGTTAATTTCGCTATCGTTTCCTATACTGGACAATGTTAATATAGCTATCATTTCCTGTACTGGACAATGTCAATTTTGCTATAATTTGGTGTTCCGCATAACGCTAATTTTGCTATCATTTCCTATACTGTACAATGTTAATTTTGTAAACATTCGGCATATCGCATAATGCTAATTTTGCTATCATTTCCTTTACTGGATAATGTTAATTTTGCTATCATTTCCTATATTGGACAATTTTAATTTGCCATAATTTCCTATTCTGGACAATGCTAATTTCGTGAACATTTCCTACATTGGATTAGCTGGACTGCTATTAGTTCCAAAACTGCACAATATTTTTGTGAAAAAATCCTGAATAACGCCGTTTTAAGTTGGATATAATTTCTCAGAACTGTCATCCGGCACATTACGCATATAACCTATTGAACCACAAATCCCCGAAACTAATACAGGGTTTTAAAACAATTCTGGAAGATTTCACCTTCACATCAGAACCCCGAATTTTGCAGAAGCAGCAGGGGTAACGTAATTACATCCAGTATACTTACACCATAAGAGCCCCATTTTAAGAGCATTTTCTCCATGAAGGTAAAAACATATGTTTCCATCACATTTTCAATTTTTATTTTATGCTACACCAAGGTATCTCATTGTCAGTCAAATTTTGGTGTTCTTGTATACAGAGAGAGTATGCGGTTGCATACTTTATTTTCGGAAATTTTTCCAGCTATCTCAATTGAAAGGGGAATATATTCAGGCAGAAAATGAATAAATTGATATGGTTGAGATGAATAATATTTGACGCATATTTATTCGAATGGAACATTTACTCGAATTCCAGCTCTTATTGCGCCTCCAGTTATGATAGTGTGTTCCGTAGCTCAACAATAGACAATATTTGGGCTGATTGCAGAAGATTCTGTTATCAAATCTGTTCTTTCATCACAGAAAGCTACACAATGCTTCCAGCTCTGTAGTAAAACCCAAGATCCAATAGTCTAGAATATATTTCTTCGTAACGCGATTTTAATTTTGTGATTCCTGCAAAGTACAATCGTACATTTGACCAGGGACGGGAATTCGAATACGAATCGGAATTAGAATCGGAATTATATTCAAAAAATTCAGGTATCCGAATCGATATTGAAATCGGGAAAAAATTCAAAAAGGTATTTGTATCCAAAATTGCATTAGAATAAAAACAAGGGTATTCGAATCGGTATTTGAATATTTTTTTATGAATTCCGATTCCAATAAAATATCGATTTCATTGGGTTTTATACTGCCACGTGCGAAAAAAAATTCACAGGAAGTCGTTTTTGAAAGCCGCACACATGTATGTAATTATAAAACTCAAAGGCGAAGTAACGAACGTTTGGTAAACGAAAAGTGTATGCTTGTTAATGGGCAGTGAGTTGAAGCCCGTTTTTGCAAAAAATCCTACAAACAGGATGAGATAGCCACGTGGTGTCGGTCTTACAGGACTATGAAGTGAATCAAATCTTGCTCTCATCATGGGGAGGCCTAAAACTAATTCCGTATAAGTACATTTTAGTTAGATGTGTTATCAAACAATTCGATTTGCAGACACTGTGATAAAAAATTAACTGGAAAAGCAGTTAGACAGGTTAACAGATTACTCCAAATTTTTTAGAAATGTTATGGGTTCATTCCTTGCTTTTCCAGTTACTCAATTTTAGTTGAACCTGTGTTTTCTGCGCTTAGATTTATATTAAATGATTTGCCTGGTAATTTAGCCGCGGAAAGGCTTAATTTGTTATGTATTCGCTTATGTTTTTTCGATTAAATTGTTATTTTGAATAAATTTCAATTTTTTGTAAGAATATCCGAAAAGTATTTGAATTGGAATCCAAATTTAGGAAGTATTCAAATATATTGGAATCCGTATTGGAATTCGAATTTTTAAGTATTACAAAAAATAATTACAATTGAAATCGAAATTAAAAAGTATTCGAATCAAAATTTAAATCCGTATTTTTCCGATATCCCGTCCCTGCATTTGACATAAATTCCTCTCTAGGTTAATTTTTGAATATATCTTCAGGAAGCATAATGTAAAATTTGTGATAAATGCTTATAAAGCACAATATAAATCTTTGATGTAAATTTGAAAAAAGGGCAATGTTAATTTTAAGATAAATTCATACACAATGTAAGGTTAAATTTCGGATAATATCCTATACAGCGCAATCTTAGTCTTGAGATAAATTCCTATACTGTGCAATGTTAGCTTTGGGATACATGGCTATACACTTTAATGTTACTTTCGGGATCAATTCTTAAAAATAACAATGATAAAGAACAAAACAGGATCTTTAGGAGGTTATGCCTCTGTTAAAGGGTGTGCCTTCATGAGGAGATAATTTTTATAATAATTGGCGTATTGAAATTTGGAAACTAGATTCGAAGATATCATGGGCTAAACTTACACGAAAATGAAGAGTGCTCATAGACGTACCGAAACATAAAAACTTGTTCAATTAAACAATTAAAATCAAACCATACACCAAAATTTAGCATAAAAAACGGGTGATGTTACTAGTGTATGTTGAATTCAAAATGTCCGGGATATTGGGCAACTAGCACGCCCATAATGACCTGGTATATTGAGCATTTTCGTTTTAGAGCCGGCAGAATAGGGTATATTGGGCATTTTTATTTGAGAGCAAATCAGACATTTTGGGAAAAATCGTGGAATAAACTAGAACTATTAATACAATTTGACCGTTGATTTGAAAATCTGTTGGAAATTTTGCAAGAAAACCGTTCGAAAATGCCTTGGAGTGTACTTTCATTGGTTTTGCGTCGCAACATTAAATATTGATAAGAGTTATATTATATATATATGAGATTCAAAACATTAGTCGTACGGGTCAAAGTGGAACAGCATACAAGAAATAATTCGTTTAATAAATTTTACAATATTAATGTCACTATCTGGTATATACCATAAATATGTAGATATCGTCGGCTAAATTCTAAAAGGTACCATTTTCATTTGCGAACCCATTTAAAAAGCATAGGTTGTGAAATGAAAATGGTACTTTTTCGAATTTAGCCAACGATATATGTGTGCATATTACTGACGAGTGCATACAGTAATTTCATCGACGTTGTACAAAATTGTAGTGGGATACTCAAATGTACCTCTTTTTGGTTCAAGTTTCGTCGTGTTTCCACAACATGGAATCATCTGGGACTTGGACTTCCGTTTGTAATTACTATTTGTATCTTTTGATCAATAATTTTAATTAATTAAAAATTGTCAAATTCATATTGACCACACCTGAAAATTTTGAAAAAACGTACATTTAAAAGTTACAATAGTTTCCGAACATTTTCAGTATCTTTTGACTAGGGTTGTGTTTCCTCTTGACGGTTTTAGTTCACTTAACGCAAGTTACTGCTGAAACGATTGGTTTTTATGTCCTTTAATTACTTCTATAATTAGGTGATGCACTAATGTCTCTTAATGATAATTATGAATGTTTGTGGGGTGAGAGCACTCACTCTCGGCTATGAGAGGTTGACTCGTGAGAGTCTTACGGGTTGGGGATTTAGCAACTAAAACCAACACTCAGTATTTGTTCTTATGTAACTAATTAGGAGATGAATAAATCAGTCCAATCTCTGAGTAGATCACTTGTCCCTTTTACACAACTTTATTTATAAGTTTGCAAATACCTTTTAATTGTCCTTATTAATAAAAATCCTATAATTAAACTCTCAACCTATTCCTATTTCTCTTAGTCCTTTTCCTAAAAAAATCCACACACTTCCTGAGACACTTCCTTCCCTATTCCTGTCTCTCCCGAGTCTTAATCCTAACTGTCTCCTCTTCAATCTTTCGCTCGTGCCGTCTTTTGCCAACGGTCACTCGCTCCTTATCTTATCTCTGCTTGCCCCATTCCGGACTTACTCTCATTCTCTAATTCTTACTCTATGATTTTATTTCTATTCTATTTTTATATCTTTCAATACCCCCTTTCTCAAAGGAAATTTGTCCTCAAATTTCATTTTCCACTCTAAATTAAGTTCATATTACATAAGTAAATTATTTTGAAAAATAAAAAAAAATGTTTAGATGGCGTAACAACATGCCTATTTTAAAGGGCTTACTAAATAAATCACTGTTACCTAATTTAAGACATTAAATTCACCATCTTTAAATATTAGGACAACAATGCATAACAATCCATAAAACAGTAATTCATAACTCATAAAACACTCATGCCACATATTTACAATTTTACATGCTTCATAAATCACTAGATATGATTAGCATTAAAACCAGTGATGTCCAAATGGATCATCTTGAAGTAACAACAAGTACCATGCTCGTTCTTCCAGCATGTCATACAGTACTTTCCCTGCTTGATCTCTTTCACCATTGAGCAATCCAGATCCAAAATGTTGGTGACATCCTCCGGTATAGAAAAATCTGGGATTTTCTTAGCCATCAATTTGAGACCTTCGTATGTATTTCGTCTCCACTCTTCAATTTTGTTAGGTTGATCCATCCATTCTTTGATCACCATCATGGCTGATATAATGTCAATTTTCATCCCTTGGATGGTAACTCCTCTAATGACTGGAGATTTTGGAATGTAATTAATTGATGGTTGAGGTGCATAATTAGTTACTGGTCTTGGTGGTCTCTCGGTTTCTGATTTCTTGTCGAATTTTTCTGTGAGGTCTTCGATAAGGTTCCTGACCGACTTAAAATTCTCGTTATTGTTATTATTAGCGAAATTTGGGTTACCTCGAAAGTTCCTGAAACCTTGTCCCCGAAAATTTCCTCTAGTTCCTGATCCGAATCTGCGACCTCGGAAGTTTCCACGAAAACCTCGGCCTTGAGAATTTCCTCTTTGAAAATTATTGACTCGTCCTCGGATTCTTCCCCTGAATGAAGTTGGTACTGGCTTTCCTTGTTTTGTCCAACAATCCTTCTCCTTATGACCGAACTTCGAACAAAAATTACAATTCCCATTAAATTGAATTCCACGAACCAAATCAACCTTTTTCCCATCATTCCCATTATCAGATTTTAATGCTAAAGTTAATGGAATATTTTCAGGTTTCGGGTCCTCCTTATTCTTGTCCTGTTCCTTTTGAGGTTTACAGTCCTTGGTCTTCTTGACTAACTCTGACTCCAAAACTTCAAGAAGTCTTTGCTGAAACCTTGGGACGGACTTTAACTGATTGCCCATAATTAACACTCTTAGATCTTTTGGTAATTTACGGTGCATTTTCTTTACTAGGTCCTCACTCTCCATGTCCGGTTTCATTTCAAGTAAAATATCTTGAACTTGTGTGACAAAATCTTGAGCTGACATGTCAGGTTTTAATTCAAAAGACTCGTACTTGTCTTCAGCCTGAGCAGCACTAACCTTAGGGTCGTATTGTAAAATGAATTCCCTTTTAAATTGCTTCCAGATAATCTCCTTTGATTCATCATCCTGAGCATTTTCCAAATTGTTGACCAATAACACTTCTTTGCGAATAAACCACATTTTCACATTTTGGTCAGTAGATTCAGCGAAAAAATAACGCATTGCCCCCAAAAAATAAGTCCAAGTGATTTGATGTTGAACTCGGCCTGCTTCTAAACGTAAAATCCAGGTTTCTGAGTTAATGGATGAAATGTAGGGTCCAATGTTCAGCTTGAGATTACCGAATTTTCTGGCTTCAAAATCTGCCTTAGTTTTCTCAATTTTACAGGTCTTCATGAACACAGCACTCTCATCTAAATTATCATCTGGTGATTTGCGCTTCTTCAGCTGCTGTAGTTCCTGACGTAGATTTTGTAAATCTGACTGAGTCTGAACTAATTTTGAATGAAGCTCAAAATTCTGATTTTGAGTGTTGTACTGATCCTCTAATTCCATATCTTCATAAAAATCCGAATATTCACCCTGATACGGATCATTATTGTGACCAACAGATATTTCTTTTTCTGTTCTTGAATTTTCCAAATTTTGTCTCATTTCCATATTCTCTTTCCTCATTTCCTCATTAATTCTTCTCATTTCAGCTAATTCAGCTATTAAATCCTCCATAGTAACGGCCATTTTTATAGATTCAATCAAATAACTCTATAGTGACTAATGCCTCCAAAAAAAATGCCACTAATAACGGATAAAATTAAGACACAGAATTAACGGACAAAAGGTTTTGCTTCTCTGTGATCCATAAAGTTCAATTGAGTGGTGAGGTCAGCCATCTTAGAATAGTCCTCTCAGCATGCCTCCAATCCTCAGCCGTTGAAGTCTTCGGTTAACAAGATGAATGAACGCTAGGTCCTTGCCGGTCTCAACGGACAAAATTTTAACGGACATACTCTCCATCTTGGGTTCACCATGCACTGAGTTTTTATTAATGTTCTTCGAAGTAAAATTTCCCCAAAAATCGTCCGGCTAAACTTCCACCATGAAACGATTGGTTTTTATGTCCTTTAATTACTTCTATAATTAGGTGATGCACTAATGTCTCTTAATGATAATTGCGAACCCATTTAAAAAGCATAGGTTGTGAAATGAAAATGGTACTTTTTCGAATTTAGCCAACGATATATGTGTGCATATTACTGACGAGTGCATACAGTAATTTCATCGACGTTGTACAAAATTGTAGTGGGATACTCAAATGTACCTCTTTTTGGTTCAAGTTTCGTCGTGTTTCCACAACATGGAATCATCTGGGACTTGGACTTCCGTTTGTAATTACTATTTGTATCTTTTGATCAATAATTTTAATTAATTAAAAATTGTCAAATTCATATTGACCACACCTGAAAATTTTGAAAAAACGTAAATTTAAAAGTTACAATAGTTTCCGAACATTTTCAGTATCTTTTGACTAGGGTTGTGTTTCCTCTTGACGGTTTTAGTTCACTTAACGCAAGTTACTGCTGAAACGATTGGTTTTTATGTCCTTTAATTACTTCTATAATTAGGTGATGCACTAATGTCTCTTAATGATAATTATGAATGTTTGTGGGGTGAGAGCACTCACTCTCGGCTATGAGAGGTTGACTCGTGAGAGTCTTACGGGTTGGGGATTTAGCAACTAAAACCAACACTCAGTATTTGTTCTTATGTAACTAATTAGGAGATGAATAAATCAGTCCAATCTCTGAGTAGATCACTTGTCCCTTTTACACAACTTTATTTATAAGTTTGCAAATACCTTTTAATTGTCCTTATTAATAAAAATCCTATAATTAAACTCTCAACCTATTCCTATTTCTCTTAGTCCTTTTCCTAAAAAAATCCACACACTTCCTGAGACACTTCCTTCCCTATTCCTGTCTCTCCCGAGTCTTAATCCTAACTGTCTCCTCTTCAATCTTTCGCTCGTGCCGTCTTTTGCCAACGGTCACTCGCTCCTTATCTTATCTCTGCTTGCCCCATTCCGGACTTACTCTCATTCTCTAATTCTTACTCTATGATTTTATTTCTATTCTATTTTTATATCTTTCACTGCTTTGTAAGAAAAATACAACTGCAAACCTAGTTAATTTTCACCGTGTCCGGCCAACTGCCACCCCCACAACTGCCACCGCGGCCAACTGCCACTAGGCCAACTGCCCTATGAACAACTGCCACCACCTCACGAAATCGCGGCCAACTGCCCCTAAGCCCAACTGCCCCTAGGCCAACTGCCTCATAATTCCTCAAGTTACATTACAAAATCCTATGCTCAGTCACATGTTAAAGTCCTATGCTCAGTCACATGTTACAGTCCTATGCTCAGTCACATGTTAAAGTCCTATGCTCAGTCACATTATAAAGTCCTATGCTCAGTCACATTATAAAATCATATACTCGGTCTCTACCATGTACATTAACATGGGTCTCTAACATGTACATTAGCAAGGGTCTCTATCATGTGCATTTGCATGCGTCTCTACCATGTGCATTAGCATGCGCCTCTACCATGTGCATTAGCATGAGACTTTAACAATGAAAGTGGCAGTTGGTCATGGTGGCAGTAGGCCAGGGGGCAGTTGGCCAAAATTTTCAGTTTTAAAGAAAGGGGCGATTGGCCTAGTGGCAGTTGGCCTAGTGGCAGTTGGCCCGGTGGCAGTTGGCCGCGGTGGCAGTTTTGTAGGTGGCAGTTGGCCTAACATCCTCAAGTATCAAATTATAGAACCCGTGAAAATTATAATTTGATACTTGGGACAGATGGGCTGGCTTTTACTTTCCCGACCATTTTTTGGACCAGATTTAGAGACCTCTCTTAGGAAAAATGACAAAACGAGGAGGTACGGAATGTGCCACTGAAGTCAACAAATTGGGCGAAGCCTGAGAAAAATATCTAGAACAGTTGTGAAACATTGCTCGTAAGAATTTTAAAAAAATCTCTATACACATTTAATAAATTCCCAGGGATTCGATAAATATTGCGCCAACTATGTTGGAAGTGATACACGAATTGGGCAACTTGTTTGAGTTGATCAAAATAATTGCCGGAATTTCTAGGAATTAACAAAAAGTATTTGTATGCTGCCTATTATTGACATATATATTTGGTATATATGTTAAAATATGTATATATATATGTAATGTATATCCATATGTTCCATATATCCACAGAAATTGATGAAAATATTTTTCAGGATTCAGTGAAACTGACTAAATTTGTGTTTCTTATTCATCAATTAACTGCTCAAACTAAACTTAAATGTAATGACATGATTTAATTCCTTGTAGACAGATTTCTCCTTTTTCCGATCTATATATAAATTATTCAATGCAGGGATTTGCAAATTTTCAAAAATTTCTCCCCCATTCTAACAAGACTTTGCTAACTTCATAATAATTCAAAAACAAAAAGAACAATTATTTTGAAATTTGGACAAACATTCACCAAGTTAGTATATGTAACAAAAATCATCGCTCTGCAATTATTTTAGGTTGGCGTCAGTTACGGTCATCTTACCTTACTCCCTTTATTTTATAATGTTAAACTCGTTTCAAATATACCCCTTCGAAATTTAAAAACAATTAAAACGAAACTTAAAAAAAATATTTTGATAAATTAAAAAAAATAATGCTATTAGTACGGACTGATATGTGTATAAACCATACTTGCAGTTTTGTTCCAAAGTTCAAATTCAGTTCCATTCACATCCCCAAATTTGTCGTGCCGTTCAGTTAAGTTCAGTTCCCGTTGTCCAAAGTCTGTCGTAGTTCAATTCAGTTCACTGCGTACTTTCCAGTCGTTACGTTCAGTTCAGTTCACCCTTGCAGTATTTTTCCAAAGTTCAATTCAATTCATTATATAATTTTCGGTCGTTCAGTTCAGTTCACTTTATCTGTCATTTGCGAGCCAATTAGTTAAAGTCATTTATGATATATTTAAGTGACACTTAGTTTGATTTTTATAACTGACTTTGAACTTTTACTAAAAAACTATTTTTGGCTAAATGACTGATTAAATAACTGCTTTAAAAACACCGGAGTTTTAAAAGCAGTAATGATTTTGAGCTTTCTGGTAAATAAGTTAATAAATCACGTAAATATGTTTAATTATTGCGCTTTTAATTCATACGATTTCGCCCAAAATGTGCCAAATATGCGTTATTATATACATAAGAAACCAGCTAACTATTTTTTCATTTATAATTTAATGTCATTCAAATGAATAGTCAAAAACCAGCTTGCTAGCTTTAGAGATTATAACTATAAAATATATGGTCATGTAATTTATGGATCTATAGTTGATATTCGTGTTGCTTTCACGAATATAAAAGTTTATATTCAAACCTGGACTCTTAAGTTCAATTCAGTTCAGTTTGTGTTACTTGAACGTACGATGAACGTTCGTTCACATTCATAATAAGTTCTGCTGAGTTCAATTCAAATTCATTCAATCACAATTTTGCATTCAACTAGTTCGTTCAAGTTCATTCAAAAACAATGAAAATAAGGGCTAGTTCAGTTCAGTTCACCACTTTATGAACTGAACGGCTGCAAGTATGGTATAAACATTTCATTAAAATAGGTGGAACAGTTCAGGACGTAAACCGATGGTTACCAAAAAACTCATCCGAGAAGTGGCCTATAAAATGTTTAATTATGCACATATCTGTACAATACTCATTTTGATGAATATTGACCAATCAGAGGGAAAAAACTGATTTTGACGAATATTGACCAATCTGAGGGAAAAAACTGATTTTGACGAATATTGACCAATCTGAGGGAAAAAACTGATTTTGACGAATATTGACCAATCTGAGGGAAAAAACTGATTTTGACGAATATTGACCAATCTGAGGGAAAAAACTGATTTTGACGAATATTGACCAATCTGAGGGAAAAAACTGATTTTGACGAATATTGACCAATCTGAGGGAAAAAACTGATTTTGACGAATATTGACCAATCTGAGGGAAAAAACTGATTTTGACGAATATTGACCAATGTGAGGAAAAAAACTGATTTTGACGAATATTGACCAATGTGAGGAAAAAAACTGATTTTGACGAATATTGACCAATGTGAGGAAAAAAACTGATTTTGACGAATATTGACCAATGTGAGGAAAAAACTGATTTTGACGAATATTGACCAATGTGAGGAAAAAAACTTATTTGAACATTATAAATGATTATCTCAAGGAAAAATTCTGATGAATTATTACATATTCTACAAGTTTTGTCTACGACAAAACAAAATCAAAATGCTTGGCTTGAAACAAATCCAGTCTTGAATTGTTTTCGCTTTGTTTGGAACCTAGGTCGGAAATTATGACTACAAATATCAGTTATATGGAAGGATAATAATTGTGAGAAAGCTATTGTTTATTTTAAAATTTTGAAATCCCTGTCTCCTGCTCCCGTAATTTTTAATCAAGTTCCTGAAATACAGTGAACAAATAAATATTATATTTTTTTATACCAAGAATTTAGATTCTTTTTGTGATAGCCAAATATTAAACAATGAAATAATTCTAACGTTGGAACTTCCTCCTCAACGTTGCGTAAGAAAGATTTTGGGGGTCAGTCGGCATGCTAACTGAAAAAAGATGCATAAAAATATCTGTAAAACAAGACTAAAAAACTTAAATTGTTACTCGTAGCTGCGTCGCTATCAAAACACAAAATGTCTTACAGAGGCGAAAATGTCGAGCATGAATAGGAATAGTCAGCAAATTAATATTATGTGGCATAGGACGTAGCCTAAAAAATAAACCTGCGTGTATGGAGGAATTCCTATTGTTTGGGGGTGGAGGATGCTGTTTATTCCAAACGAATGGTTAAGTTCAAATCATTGACATTTAACGAGTCAACAGAAAAAAATAACTTAAATTCAAACAAACATTGAAGCACCAGTGCCAATTGCCTTTTTTGCACTTTGAGGCTAAATCTTGCTTTACTCTTTTCCCATTTGTTTCTAATTGAAAGCTAATCAATGGAGTGATGTGTTGTTTTGCTTATTTGAACTCCCTTGAAATTTCCATTTTTCCAAAAAGATTCTACTTTCGGCAACTATCTGTAGAATTCCCTGTAACCTGAGTTTTTGAGCTACCGGAATAGACCAAATTTTAAAAAATCTAAAATTAAATTTGTTATAAAGTAAGGCATTCCAATACATTTTATCCTTGACTATTTTCTACATACTAGGATGGAGAAAATTGTTTTAAATTCCTCCACATTACAGGTCATCTTTTTGTGACAGTGCAGATTATGAATAGGAATCCTCAGAAATTAACATTAAGCGGAAGCATTTCCTTCTTCCTCGCAAGTTTTTTTTACTACATCATATTGTGAAAGTCGAGATGAGTGAGGGAATAAAGGATGAGGTCCGGAGTTGAGTTGAGGGAATAATTAAATAACTTTTATTAAAATAAATGTAGGGCGTAGTTAGGGATAAACACAAGTATAATTATTAGGTATAATCTTCAACAATAATAATTCGTAAGCAGTAAATATAAATAAGAGAGAATATTCTCAGGGTCGCGACGAAAGCCAAAGTATGGAAAATTAGGGAAAACTGAAGAGGGGTGAGACACAATGTCGCTTTCTTGGTCGGTGGAGAGAGAGTGATTCCAAATATTATAATTAATCTATAGTAACATTTCATAGCATAACCAACACATTAATGTAGCCAATAAGAATAGATATTTTACAAGAGAAATAGTATCATCAATAATAAGTACAGGAATAAATAACAAATAAGTACAATGAGTATTTCCATAGCGACCTAAGTTTTCTGTATGCTTAAGCATGCAGAGCAAGGTAACTCGATGTCGGAAACTTACGTTAACCTTATTTCCTATATTTAACATTAGCAAGGATGTCTGTAAGTGGAGACGAGCCCCTCTGCAGCCTCCAGACGCACGCTAACTTACGCTATCCTTCCACTAGGTATGTACCTAGCGGAGCGCCATTTGTTTACATGGCGTTCCCAGCGTAGGTACGTTGGCCGACAAGTGCCGTGCGTGGCGTATATCCCGAGTCGATTTATAATATGCCACTTAATGGTATTTTTCTGACAACTTCCTATTCCTCACAATGTTAATTTTCCGGCAATTCCTATCTGCGTTTGCATAAGTACTAACACTAACATT
The DNA here is from genome assembly GCA_947179485.1 of Allacma fusca. Classification (NCBI taxonomy): domain Eukaryota; kingdom Metazoa; phylum Arthropoda; class Collembola; order Symphypleona; family Sminthuridae; genus Allacma; species Allacma fusca. Next base: position 39,245,327 of record OX359248.1, on the reverse strand, counting down.
TTCGTCCTTTGCTAGCTTATTTAACCCTTGTAAATCAGGGAAACGGACAGATTCATATTAGAATCTAAAGAATGATTCACTTTACTAGGAGAATTGTGGGCGGTGGTTGTGCTGTAAATGTTATATTTTGTGAGTTAGGAAATAATTATTACAGATTGTATAGATGATTGTATAGTATATTGTAAGGCCTCGTACTCCATCAACCTATAGGGGTTGCGCAAACAGGCTAGGGCGAGTTTCTTTACTCAACTTGATTGTAAAAATCAGTGCTGCCCGTTGCCTTTCTAGTCTAGTCAATTCTAGTCCACCATCTACTCAAGCTGTACTATTCTATTCCTATTGTATTCTTATCTGCTTGAGAGTTGGCTATTCTAGTCTATTCCAATTCCTTCCAAAGTCAACAAAATCCTAGTCTATTCCAAGTCTATTCACCTATTCATAAAGCCTCATTCACACCGGACTAGCGTCAATGGAAGTCAGCGTCAAGAAACGCTCGCTTCTATGTGACGCACGTTCACACTAGTATAGCTCCTCACGGGTCGACTAGTTATCCATACCGTACTCGAATTTTCGGTCCAAATTCGCCCTTGACCCGGACTTATGTCTTCAAGTACGAGTAAAAAATCCTGTACTCGAAGGACGGTATTATATTTTATAATTTTTTACCGAACTTGGACCGTACTTACGAGTATAAAACGTTTATACCGACCGACCCGTACTTGAACTCGTACTCGAGTATCAAATACACCGGAAAAAATTTGTTTAGACGTTATTTTTTGTTAAAGAGAGATTGACATAGAAAACAAATAGTAGATTCAACTAACAAGAATTTGAACTGCAACTTACGAACAGTGTTTGCAATAAAAATTTTCTCCAACGAGATGAAAATGCCGATGAACAATAGATCAAGATTTGATTCTGCCAGTCATATCGACTGGATTTTCTTCAGTCATGTCAATCTCATTCTAACCTCCATTAATTCTGCCCTATTCTCCTGTTCCATTATATTTTACGGCGATAGGTAAATACTTGCAATTAGTAACTACAGTAGTACTCAACTCGAAGCTGTAACAAAAACTTACGCTGTAGGTGTAACGTTTCATGTTATTCGTAGTAATTTTGAATTTAACCGCTTTTCCTTTTTTGCTTCGGAATAACAACAACTTTTTTGTAATATAGGAAATATGGATGTGGACCTTGTGCTGGAGGAAATTACTCGAGTATCAAATGTAAATCCAAGTACGGGTTCAAGTGCTTTTGAATTTATGTCCCGAACTCGTACTCTTGCTTTGGTTCAAGTACTTTGAACGTACTCGTACTCGTTCTGATACTCGTTAGAAATATACTCAAGTTCGAGTACGAAAACGGATACTCGGCCGACGAGTACAAGTACCAATTTAAGTTGATACCGTCGATAGTACTGTTCGCACTCACACGTCTTCCGTCTCAACGCTACACATCAGCTGATCGCTGCTGCAACATCAAATTGTGCAGGGAAACAAGCTGTGGGTGCGAACGAAGGAGCAGCTTTCAGTACGCTTTTTGACAACTGAAGTTAGCTTCAACTTGTAAGCTAAACTGAAGCGAACTTCCATTGACGCTAGTCCGGTGTGACTCCAATGGTGTGCATCCTGTGGTGTGCTTAATACACCACAAACAAAAGCAGCATGTAAAAATGGAAAGGAACTTACATCACACTTGTTAGGTACATTTCTAAAACATCATTATTACCCAGGTAGCTGAAATGGAAACAGCACTAAGCTGGTCGTTCTGAATCGGAATCTGGTTTTTGAAGGGAGTAAACTTAGAATATTTAACTGAAGTTTTTTCAATGCAGCTTGAGATCGTTGAAGTACTGGGAGTATCATCTTGTTCTGTGACAAGATTTGGTTCATCCGGCTTTGGCTTGGGTTCTGAGTTACTCAATTTTGTAGGTCGGCGTCAGCCCCCTTATAACATAGTGTTGTCCGGGAGTACGTGGGTCCGTTTGTCCCACTGTTTTCCTCCGAAACTACTCGACCGATTTTGTTTGAAATTTAGTAAACTTCCTCGGACGAGTCCGTTATTGGTTGAAATCGGTAGGAGTGTTCGTACGTAAAAAATATTAAAACAAATAAAATCTTTATTTTCTCCCAAACTGTTCCACCGATTTCAATGAATTTTTCTACACAGACCATTCAGTACTTACTACTAACTTTGTTTTTTCAAAAATTATTACAATTGTTCATATTTATTTTTGAAATGAGCTCAATATAATACTATAAAAGGGGAAGCAGAGATGGTTGTAGCTGATGCCGCCCTACGCGACATCCCTAAATAATCGCGGACAATGATTTTCCGTCTTTGGTTTTGACAAATGCGAAGGAGGATTGTTAAGTTCAGATCTTTTTTTGAAAATTACTGCTGGCGTGCAAGAACCTGATGAGGTTTTAATGGCAATTGGCGACAGATTAGATTTAATCGTGGAATAAGTTTCGCAAATGTTAGGGGATTTCTCCCCGTTTTGGGGGATATTAATAACAAACATCTTGTCTTTTGTTACTGCCACACATCAGTTTTGAAAACCCCAAACTTCGGTAGGTTTTTATTATGGTTCTGGTTAAATCAAGGGAAGTAAGGGGATACTGATGAAACTTAAAGGGTAATTTGGTTAAAGTGCCATAATAAATACAAAATATTTAATGAAATGGCAAGTGTGATTAGGAAATCCGCTCGTAGGAACCGGAGAGAGAGGTAGTAGCTGTCAGTGGCTCTCTTATCTCTCCAACCTACATTTCGAGGGACGCATAACATTCGTTAAAAGACCTTTGGTCCACTATGGACAGTGACTGCGGGCTGCCGAGTTGAGTGCCAGTGCCTGTTCCGGAGGATCTTCACTGACCCGGGATCAAAGGGCTAAATTCGGAGTCGGGAACTGCACAGGTAAGGTTTGCACAAACTACATACCATTTGTGTAGTGTGCCGCGGCTGTATGTGTGTTGAGCGTGTACCGAGTCTTAGCCCGCCCCGGGGACGCAAGACGTACATGCAGATCGCGGCATACCTATGCAAAGTAGTTGCCTCCCTTTCCTGACTCTGAATAGGGCTGGTGTGTAAGCTGGTGCAGATCTGCATGACTCTGCCTCTGTCGTTCTTGGAGCATTGGACTGGGGGTAAAGACCTTACGTCGTAGCTCATATAGGTTTTGGTAATCTTTGAGTTAGGAATGCTGGTGACTGATTAATGGGACGTATCTCTACGACACCATCAGCTCACCAGTAAACCTGAAATCTTTGTATAGATTATACAAAGAGCTGACCAACTAAGCTGCCCACATGCCCAGTTTTTGGGCATGTGGGCAGGCATTTTGGGCATTTTCAGCTGGGCGGGCAAATACTGCAGGGAATTTTCAATCGACATACCTTAAGTGTGATAAGAGTTTTCACAATTATAAAAGGAAATAGCATAGCACCGCAATTTGTCGTTCTGGATAAACGCAAATTTTAGTCATGTTTGATTGTTCCCATAGTGCCGTTGAATGGGTCACATGTCACAATTTTCCTTAGACGAGGGAGTAGTGCTGTCGTCCTAGTCAATTCTAGTATATTCCCTCTATGTTAACATTCTTCTAGTCTATTCTATTCCTTTTTAATTTGGAGCAAGGCTATTCAAGTCTAGTTTGTTCAATTTGCTCCTAAACCCCGGCTATTCTATTCAATTCCCTAGTTTCCTAGTCTAGTCGGACTAGACTAGGGCAGCACTGCCTCGAACTCAGCTGCATGAGTGCGAGTGCGAAATCCGAGTTCCGCCAAAGCCAGGGATGCACTCAAGTTTTGAGTTCGAGTTCACAGTAATCGCAGGTGCACTCATGTATGTGAGGCCGAGTTCTCTAACTCGAATTTAAGCACAATTGAAATTTTAATTATGCTCATGCCGCTATTTCAGGATTCTTATTCTTCCACGTGCTTTTCTCATTGATACTCACACTACTGTACTTTTCCGTAGTGGTAGCGGATTAGTGGTAAAGTGTAGAGTATTTCTTAAAGGTACATATATTAAGTAGTTATTGGTAGAGTAGGACCGCAATAAGATATTTTCCGCTAGGAATAGTGGTAGGTAGAGGAAGCGGATTGCATTACTTATTAAAATAACGCATTGTATTTCCGTCGTTATTATTTCAGAGGTAATAGAATAGAGTTGGGTTAGATAGGTATAGGCATAGACATCAGTATTTCAAGCTTAAGTAGTGCTAGCCTAGTAACCATTACTTCCTCAAGTTCAAGTGAAAGAGTGAAACCTACCAGTTATGTAATGTTAAATTGTTATATGCCTAAGCGTGCGTAATATACTTTCAAGGTAATCATACTGTCGCCCCCGGATTCTATTTGTTCTGACTGAGTCTACAACATCATCGGAATTTATGAGCATTTCATACATCTCTATGCATTGAATGCATTCGTAAAAATAAACGTAGTAGCGTTGTTGTGGTCCTCGCATTAGGTTATTAGGCATCGCTTGGAATTACTTCAAACATGTATTAAAAACTTTCAAAATTCGAAAACAAAATTGCATCTTGCGTTAGCGAAGTGTAGTGTAAGAGGAGTAGTGGGTGGCAAATATAATATTTTAGAGTTTGATAGTGGTTATAGGTAGGTGGCAACAAAAGTACTGGTAGTGGGTAGTGTTTTGTGTAAATATAAATGTGTTGTAGGTAGAGGTAGTGATTTTCACTGTCACATCTGAATTAGATAGATAGATAGATAGATTTATTAAAGGTCGATTTGGCCTTAGCCCTTACAACCCGCTTATTATCGCATTAATTACAAAAAAATCGAATAGTTTTAATTAGAGTAAATGAATTGTGAATTGTTTAAGGAAATAAAATATATTGAAAAACATTACTAAGTGTTGTGGTGTAGGTGAAAAAGGTTCCCTGCTATAACAAGGGCCGTCAAAAACCTACACGTCTTTCTCCATTACACTTCATTATTGTACTAATTATTCATCAAGTACCAGATAGGACATTGTAGATAATTATTTATAGATTACGGGTATATCAGATGTATTAGCTGCGAGAGAATATACAAGTACATTTAAATTGGTTTACAAATATATTAGTGCCTCCAAGTCGTGAGTTATTGTTATACGTGTTTCAGCCCGCCAACAGCCCCAGCCTTACGACATCCCTGCTTATTTGTCTGGTACCCGCCCATGAGGTTGGTACCATTTGTCGAAGGCTATTGATGGGCTGCTACCCGTACACTTCCTTTCGGCTTACATGTTTTGTACCAATCTCATGGGTGGGTGCAACTGTACTTCGAAAGTGTTTCTAATACCTTCCCAGCTTCAAGTACCATTTCTTATTTTAATTGCGTCCTTCCAGAATAGATAGACTCGTTTTGTTCGGCTCTGGTCATCTTCTGTTTGTAGGAAATATTGGATAAAGTCGTGTTGTCTTAGCTTATTGGCTTCAGGGATATGCTTTGCTCTGATGTCTTCGTAAACTTCACATTCGCACATTATGTGGTAGCGGTCTTCTGCATTTTTAAGGCACGCACATAATGCGTCGATCGGTCCGCTTTTTGGTTTCCAACGGTAGGTCATAGCTTTTAGATTAATGTTTCTGCATTGAACATTTATTCTTGGTTTGTCTAGTCTGAGATTTTGTATGAATTTCATAAGCGCCCAGCTGTGTCCCTTTCCGTAAAAATCTTCCCTCCAAACGTGGGTTTTTAATCCGATGTACCGGCTGCTCTGTCTTCAACATATCTTCTACATCTGTGTTTGTAGAGTGGAGATCTATCTTTCTCCATAAACTGTCGCAGTTTTTTTTTCAAGTATTCCCTTGTGAATTTGTTGAAATCCTCTTCAAGTTTAATTGATTTAAATAATGTCCTCCACTGAGATCTGTTATTCGTGTCTCCCTCGATTGCTTCCAGCAACCTGTAGCACTTTGAAGCCATAACAGTTGCATTTTCTGAGAAGATAGAGTTGTACATTGTTGTTATAATGCTTTTCGCGATTAATGTTCGCATTGATTTACTTCCAGTCTCCAGACGCAGGACGTATCCAGGAGTGAGATTGCAGGCTCCAGTAATTCTTCGTAAAAATTTAGTCTGTATCTTTTCCATTTCATCTACAAACTCCATTCCCCAAATTGGGAATCCGTAGAGTGGGATTGTTGTTACTAAAGAGTTGAAGAGTCTCATAATGATTTCTATATCGTTCAGTTTTGTTGACCTAGTAGTGTTTAAGAGTAACTCGACTGCAGCGTTGGTCTTTAAAAGGGTTTGTTTGAGGTGGTAGTGGAATTTTCCGTTTCGATGAAACTCCACTCCTAAATATTTGTAGCTACTTGCTATTTCTATAACATTTCCATTGTAGTAGAATTCCATTGGCATAACTTTGTTTTTCTTTGTTGGTACTGGTCCTTTTCCAAAAATTACCACCTTGGTTTTTTCCAGGTTTATGTTGAGATCGTTTCTGCTGAAGAATCTGCTGAGAATTCCGATCTGGGTTTGGAGGTCTGCGGGAGAGTCTGCTGTTAATACGATGTCGTCCGCGTAAAGTAGGATGGTAACTTCAGTGGTAAGCAGTTTCGCACCTCGTACTTTGGATTTGACAAGCAATTCTGTGATTTCATCAATATATATAGAGAATAACGTCGGACTCAGTGTTTCCCCCTGCAGTACTCCATTAAGTCGCCCTTCTTATATATTGGAGCTATGATTATTTCCCCCCACGTTTCAGGGACGGGATTTGTAAGGCACTTATTCAGGCATTCTAATAGACATGGCCGAAATTCCAGTGGTAAGTATTTCCAGATTTCGTTAGGAATGCCGTCTGTACCTGAGCTCTTATTGTTTGATAATTTCCTTAGTGCCTGATTCAGTTCATCAAGATGAAATGGTTGGTGTGCCGTCTGTATCTGTTGGTAAGGCGTACTGCCCACTCCATCGAATAGGTTTCTGTAGTGATTTTCCCATGCTTCATTAGAAATTAAATTTGTAGTTTCGCCTCTTCTTTTATTGCATCTGAAAATGTTCAGACTTTTCCAGAAGTCTGTCGAGTTCTTTGAGGATATGATGGTATTCCTTAAAGACGTGTAGTATTCTAGCTTGGAGTTAGAGGTGTGTTTCTTGTATTGGTTTCTTGCGTTTATGTATTCTGTTGTCAGTTGATGGTTTCCTGGGTTTTGCCGTAATACTTTGTCTTTCGTTGCATTTTTTCTTTAGCTTTCGACATCCTTGGTTGAACCATTTGGGTGCATTATGTCGAATTTCTCCTATCCTTCTGGTTGTTTTCATTCCAGTTTGGTTTGCATATATGTACATCTCCTTCGATAATTGTGGAATATCTCCATTTACACGGGTTCTGATTTCTTCACGTTCAATATAGATTTGGCGAGTGAATGCCTTTTTGAGATCCTTGTTCCAATTTATTCTATTTATAGTGGACTCATTTGATCCAAAGGTTTGCTCTTCTTGTCTGAGTAGAAGAATAGGCATGTGATCCGATTCATGTGCTTCTATCACCTTTAAGTCGAGTATGCCATTCATCGCTTCGTTATCAGCTAAACACAGATCAATCATAGAGTTCCCTCTCTGAGATATGTAGGTGTAGTTTCCTGTTTCGTCCCTTTTGTCCTACCATTCAATATTGCAAGTCCCTGGTTTTCAAGTTGCCTTTCATTTTCTTTCCTCTTCGGTTTGTTATTTTATCTTCTGAATTTCGATGGTCTGTTATTTTCATATTATTCGTTGATGTGTTATCTGGAGTTGTTGCGCTTATTCTTGCGTTGAAGTCTCCCATTAGAATGACGTTTGAGGTTGTTATGTTGCTTAAGAATTCTTCTACTAACTCATCAAATTCTTCGGGCGGGGGAAAGTAAGTGAAGTATACACGGAGTTTGTTTCCTTCGTCAATTGTTAATTCTAAATAGTTTTCATTTTTAAAAGTTATTTTCGTGGATTTTAATATTTCTGTCTTAACGCCGACTAGCGTGCCTCCGCTTGGTCTACCCCCTTTTGCATTTGTTGTTGCACTAATTGTAGTGCACCTGTAGTTGGGTAGGAGCTTTTCAGCGATTACATTTTCCTTCGTCCAAGTTTCAGCTAGGCAGAATATGTTAGGTTTGATATTGTTTAAAAAATTAGTTATTAGTGATAGTTTTTTTAAAATTCCGTTCACGTTCCAAAATAAAATACTTGTTGCGATTTTAGCGGGTTGCGGGCGGCCGGCTTTTCAGAAGTTTCGATCTCCTGTCGATGGTTGTGTTTCATCCGGCTTCCCATCCCGGTAAAGGATTCCTCCTTTGGCTTCCAGCTTGATGCCCTGGATTGTCACTGTACTTGTTTTCCAGTTTTCTACCAATGCTCCTGCTCGTTTTGCTGCAGTTGCTTCCTTTCTAATCAAGTACCGGTTGGTTCCTTCGATTGCCGAGACGTCTTCGTTCACGTATATTCTTGCTCTTCGGAGTGGTCCGTCTTTTTCATGGCTTTTAGACAGTATCTCATCCGCTTGGGATTGGTAGATGAAACGAACTTTAATTGGTCTGGACTTACCTATCTGATATTTTCCAACACGGAACGCCACATCAATATTTGCTGGAGCTGGAGTCACTGCATAATTCTTGAGAATATCATTGATTTTCTTTGGCAGATCTGCAGATGTCTGACAATTTAGGTCTACTGGTATACCAGAGAATAGAAGGTTGTTGCGTCTGATCATTTTGTGAAGGATTTCATTTTCTCTCTCCAGTACTGTTACCTTCTTCTCCAGTGTTGCTGTTTTCTTTTGGAGATCTTTCACTTCTGGAATGACTTGTCCTTCTAGCCTATTTAACTTTTGCGTCACGATTTCCAGGGATGCGTTGATTTGTCCCTGTCCTTCGTCGTATTTCGTTTGGTGTTCTTGTAGTAGGCTTTTGAAGAACATCTTGGTTTCATCATCTAGCCCCATCTTTGTATCTGGTCTGGTTTCTTGCTCTTGTTTTTCGTCCTTCTTTCGTATAATTCGAGGTATAGTGTCTTCGTGTTCTAGTTTTTGATGGCGATGTTTTAATCAAGATGGATCTACAGAAGATTACTTCACGTTCCTGCTTTGGGGTGAAGAACTGTGCGGAATCAAGGTTGGCAGGATTCATGTGTTGGTCTTGTTTGCCTTGTGTATAAGTTGGTGTACGGAATCCAAGTGCCAGGTTTCAGCGCGACCGGTACACTCTGCTGGCTAGGTCTGTTATACCCTCATGTACATGTTGAGTGTAGATCGAGGGGTACGGATTAGGAGTGATGTCCTTCGGAATTGTGGTTCTTCTTCTTGGTGTATCGTTGGGCTTTGGGTTTCCTGCATTTGAGTTTTGCGATTGGGCTAGCTTCAGTTACCAGAGGCACGTTTTTCACAATCCCGAGCTTTTACTAGGGTTGGTGTACGGGGTCCAAATTCCTGGTTACAGCGCGACCCGTACACTTTTATGGCAATTGGTCGGATTGTTTTTAGTTTTGCGATAGTCTTCGGATTAGCTTTTTAAAGAGTACTTTGACTAGTACTGCCTGGTGAAGGGCCTATCTTCTGCTTTGGTTGTTGGTTGTCGGTCAGTTGTGTTCTCAAGTGTCGGTTATCGTCTTAGTGTTATCTCCTGTTTGTCTTCCCCGGGTAGTCGGTCAGTTTTGATGCCACGTGCTGGTTGTCGGCTATATACTATTGCTAAGGGTTGATTGTCGGCTCAGTCGATCGCTTCGGGAAGCTCTGCCTCTTTGTGTCACGTGACTTCTCTTGTACTTGAAAGTAGGTTTGTAGCGTTTATATCAAAACTTTGATATGTACTTGCACTCTTCTACTTATCTTCGCTGTGCCTACACTGTTTGTTCAGTATATCCTTGCACTTATGTAATATGCACACATATATGTGCGTTGATTTGGAGGTAAACTTTGCGTCCTTTTGTGACACTGCTCAGCGGCTTGGGCTGGATCTACATATGTGTTTTATTCACACATACGTCTGTTCAATTTAACAAGATCCACACATTTGCACTTCCTCAATTCCCAGCTTTTCACACGTCCTATTCTGGATTCTGCACTTGGTCAATTTCTTGTACTATTTGTATTTGTTTGGGGAGCACTATTTTACGCGGGTGTTGGCTCTGTTACTTGAACACTCAATTTTGTAGTAGTAACGGCACGTGGCACGTGTAACTGGCGCTTTTGTACATAGCGTATTTTAGAGTAGTGGGAATTCGAATGAGCATGAATGGCTTTTCTTCGACTTAACAAAGACCTGCCATGCATATGGCTGGTTGCCATGCGTTATTATATCGTCGCTGAAGAGGTAAAATGGAATATGTGCGCATGCTTTTGTACAGCCCTTAAACCATTTTGCCTCTTCAGCGACGATATGTAATTGTCACATGAACTTTATGACACATACGCAAGCAAGGGTTCGGATTTTTGTAAATCTCCCGGGAAGATCATTTCTGAATTTCCCTGCTGAATATTATCTCCCTGCAGGGAGGTCCTCAACGATTTCAGAAATCCCTGCTGAAAATAATGTCAACGATTTTCAAAATCCCTGTTGGCAGACAAAAATTGCCTACAATACGTGAAATCCCTGCAAAATTAGGTCAATCAATATAAAAATCTCTGTTTGAATAACAATATCCCCTGAAACACGCAATTTGAAAAGATCAACAAATTTGAAAATCCCTGCCAAAAAAATGGTCAACGATTTAAAAAATCCCTGTTCGTAAAATTAAATCCCTTCCCGTTGACATTTCCCTGCAAGACATATTTTCTCCCTGGGAAGAATCTTCCTGTCTTCCCACAAATACCCGACCCCTGACATAAGACTGTGTTGACATAAGAGTAAGTGATTCTGAAATAGTGACGGTAATATTTCCAGAATGTTGAGGTTATCAAAAACCACAACACTAGCATAACTTCCAAAACCTAGAAGTAACAATAAAAATAAGTCGAAAACAGGCGCTGCAGGTCAGGTTAATTGACCCTTCCATGAAAGCGCAATAGAAAGGTTGGTCTGAAGTCCAAGGTCACAGCTACAGGAAGTCAGACCGGTCTGCCTCAAATTTCGAGCGATGTCCCAACCCTCGAATACAACAACCACGGTAAAACCTCGATACATAAAGCAAAAAATGATTTCTGCAATATTTGAATTTGTCTAAAAACTTCTAAACATAATATTTTGAAATGATTTCAAAATGCTTACGAGAAACAAAATCAGAATTTCACAATTTACAATACGGCAAATTACAGTCAATGCACAACGTAGAGTAAACGTCCAGGTCTAGATTACCAGCTATCGAGCTTCTTTCAGATTCTTAATCAGCGCAGAGTTTGCCCAGAACATACTTTATAAAACTCTAAAATCAGTTGATAATCTACACTTTTCCGAATGCAACTGTACATTACATTATAAAGGATTTCCTCAACGCTCCCCAAAATCCCATCTGCCAGACTTCCAATCAACCACACTTCATTGAAAACTAACTTTATTGCGAGCCCTGTTCACTAAATTGAAAGTTCGGGGTTGAGTTTGAGTGGAATTATTGTAGATTAAATTGTGATTAAGGGTTCTAGTGTCTGTTTGAGTCCCTGAGTGCCATAAGTGCGAGTTCCAAAAATTATATAATTCGAACTCCGAGGCTGAGTTCGAGTGCAAGGATTGGAGCTTATAAAATTATTGCTGTGAGTTCGAGGGTATGAAAAAGTTCATAGAACTCATGAGTTCCGAGTTTGAGTGCCCAAATAATGCCGACCTATGCGTAGCATTAGGAAATCGTTCTATTCACTAATGTACACTTTCCTGAAATAAAATGAATGTTTGGTAAGGCCAATAACTTGATTACAATCAACACAACATTATCGTATCTTAAACACCTAGTTAATCCTAAATCAGAATCCAACAACAGATAATCAGGTACGGGTACAGGTTCAAATAATTTGTGTATCCATGGTTTTGGTACAGGTTCAATCCCAGGTGCAACATTTTGGTACCCATGTGTGGCACTACTCGAGATGTTGCAGCCTCTTTCGTACGAATCTACGTGAAACCAAAAGGAACGCGTGGTATGGGGCAGAGGTCAAAGAGCTAAAATTCATCAAAAATTGGAACAACGGCAGTAAAGTAACTAAAGCCGTGAATGCAAATGAAAGAAAAATAGACTTCAATATGACAATACGAATACGAAGAGTTTAATACAATTTACATACAGATAACTCTCAGATTTATTATTTCTGCTATGCACAATTTCTTGTATTTTGCAGATCATGATATCAAGTTGGAATCGATCTTTACAGGTTACTCGTTTTTGATTTATTATTTTTAATTAATGCAAATACAAATGTATTAATAACATTTTGCATCTAGAAATAATTACTGTGGCTTTCTAAATTAGCTTACTCAGACAAACCAATTCAAGCATGTTACTTGTTTTCACGATGAGCCTTTGCCAGAATACTTGTACCAATTTAAGTAATATTATTTTATGAGCGCAGTAGAGGCTCCTTGGGAGTTCTCTGTAGCTAGAACTGTCTAAATTATAATTAGCAGTAAGACCTGAAGATTTAGCACAAAATGTGCAATGTATTTTATACAAGACTTTACCAGAGTTCGTTGTTGCTCTTCAACTAACTGTTGTCTTGTCTCCTTCAAATGAAAATGTATATGGAGATAGTAAATATAGATAAACATAAGTTTCGAGTGTTTTTCAGTACAATTGCATTGAATATAATAGCAAACAGCCACAGGCAGATCGTTAATTAATTTAACAGGAATACACAATATCGTCGGCTAAACTTCCTAACCGGCTATAATTTAAAATGCCTCAAATGAAAACCGGCTATAGAGCTCCCGCTACAAACTCTAAAGTGAAACCCGGCCATAATTCCTCTTTGCAGTATATCCTGCACGTGGAGTGGAGTTCACCTCCACTACCCCACAATTCCCCTCCACTTCCAGTCCACTTCGAAACCACTACCCTTAACTTCCCTCCACTACCCTTCACTACCATCCACTGCCCTCCACTTCCCCTTCACTTCCATCCCAACTACTCTCCACTTCCCGTCCACTTCCCCTCCAATTCCCCTCCCCTTCCCCTTCAAATACATTACCCCTCCACTTCCCCTTCAAATACATAACCCCTCCACTTCCCCTTCAAATACAAAACCCCTCCACTTCCCCTTCAAATACATAGCCCCTTGACTTCCCCTTCAAATACAAAGTGGAGGGGTTTTGTATTTGAAGGGGAAGTGGAGGGGTTTTGTATTTGAAGGGGAAGTGGAGGGGTTTTGTATTTGAAGGGGAAGTGGAGGGGTTTTGTATTTGAAGGGGAAGTGGAGGGGTTATGTATTTGAAGGGGAAGTCAAGGGGTTATGTATTTGAAGGGGAAGTGGAGGGGTTATGTATTTGAAGGGGAAGTGGAGGGGTTATGTATTTGAAGGGGAAGTCAAGGGGTTATGTATTTGAAGGGGAAGTGGAGGGGTTTTGTATTTGAAGGGGAAGTGGAGGGGTTATGTATTTGAAGGGGAAGTGGAGAGGTTGTGTATTTGAAGGGGAAGTGGAGGGGTTATGTATTTGAAGGGGAAGTGGAGGGGTTATGTATTTGAAGGGGAAGTGGAGGGGTTTTGTATTTGAAGGGGAAGTGGAGGGGTAATGTATTCGAAGGGGAAGTGGAGGGGTTATGTATTTGAAGGGGAAGTGGAGTGAAAGTGGAATGGATGTGGAGGGGATGTGGAGGGGAAGTGGAGGGGAAATAATGGGATTATTATTAGTAGATGGGCAGTACGGGGATTAGTGTAAGGGGAGCGGAAGGGTGGTCAAGTTGAGGTAAATGAGGGAATTATGGCTGGTTTGAGTTTTGAGCGACAGCGCTAAATAGCCGGTCTGCATTCTAAGCCTTTTTTATTTTAGCCGGTTAGGAAGTTTAGCCGACGATATGCTTTTAAAAGGTCCGTCAGCATATTTTCGCTTGGACCGCTGCCGTATGTCGGTATTAAGACCATTTAGTAATTATTATCTGTTATTGGCATCACAAAGTTCTTGTGCAAGTAAGAATTGCTATATTTTCACAGTTTGTTTTCGTATAAAAATGTACGTGACATGCATACAAATAATCTTAATTTTATTGTAAGACTACTGTAGTGTGTAAGCGTTGCTTGATACCTTATGAACAGAGGTGTCCATCCTTTGAATGATTTCCTTCAAAGAAGGCTTCTTTGAACGAATTAGGGAGCGTTCACAAATGACGTCATCAAGATAGTGGGTGGGTGCTAACGGGTAGGGATGCCAATGGTCTGGTCCGGACCATTAATAATGGTCCGTTATTGGTCTGGTCCGGTCTGGTCCTAGACTTGTATGGTCTGGTCCGGTCTGGTCTAACACTTGGACCAGACCAAATACAATTGGTCCAGCTTCAGGACCAGACCAGACCAGACCACAGTACCATGGTCCCAAAAGTACGCAAAATAAAAATTTATGAGCTAACGAAATCCTGTGGAACAAATTAAAAATGTCATTTCTGAGGATAAAAAAAAATTTGACTGGATAAAATGTGATTATTTAATTGCTCTGAATGGTTTTCTGGACCATGGTCCGGACCATGGTCTTTGATCTGGTCTGGTCCGAATGACTGGATCAGACCACTGGTCTGGTCCGAAAAACTGGACCAGACCAATAGTCTGGTCTGCGCTTTGGACCAGACCAGTTTCATAAAATCTGGATCAGACCAGACCATTGGCATCACTACTAACGGGAGATGATGATGTTGATGACGCAGTGGTAGGGTGGATTTAACCGACGAATGTTACCAACGATTGTTTTGCTTAACCGTTAAAAGTTTTGGTCGTTTGAATCAACCTTACTTGACATAAACTTGTGTGAATAAGCAATTAAAAATAATCGCTTTAAAAAGAATTAGAAATTCAAACTACAAGCCTAAAGCGTACCGATACACCGTTTCACACTATCCAGGAAACCGTTTTTAGGACATCCTAGTACGAAAAATTCGGGAGATTCTATATAACATTCGGTACAATCCTTTATTCCTTTAAAAGTACCACCATAATTCCAGTAGAATAAAAGGAAGCTGAAAACAAATCTAACTAATGCAGCCTCGCGTGAATTAAATGAATTCCAAAAACTTCATCGTCACCCATCATGGGTTGCACAATTGAAAATGCCATGGAAGTTTGTGCATTTTTGGCTTTTTGATAATTTTGGGCATATTCAGCCTAGTGCAGACATTTTGGGCATTTTTGCCCCGGTTTTTTCGATAAGACCCACAAATTCGGCATAAAACCCAGGGCATTTTCAATTGTGCAACCCTGGTGATGATGACGTCATTACATGAGGTGGGTGCGTCGTTTCATCAAATGATGATGATTGATGACAAGTGTGTGACTGGGTGCCTAAAAACCAGTATTTTGGATGACGTCATTTGTGAACGCTCCCTTAAGCGTTAGCTTTGGCAATTATGAAGGGAGCGGAACATAAGTAAATACAATATGCAATAAATGTAAACTAATTAAGAGGAAATCCTTGTGATGTATAAACACCATGAACGTATATCTATATGTATTTTTGTCTTTGTTTTGAAGCTTGTACTTGGCCAAATGTCCTGATTAAGAGCCATGGGCTCGATCAGTAAATAAATAATAATTATTATTATTATTAGTTGATATTATTAATGTTGTTAGCAATAACATGTACAACGCAGTCGTGCAGTAGCGGCCGACACGAAACTCAAGTGCAAGAATAAAAAGAGCCCAAAGGGTCGATCGTCAATTGGATTTTGAGATTTCGCGACGTCATGCGTAGGAACACCCTCGAACCGGTACAAATTTAAATTCTGGTTTCGAAATTGGGCCTATGACCTATGAGTACTTAAATTTTAATTTTGTTCAAAGTCACTGGGGTCAGAAACAAGAAGAAAAGTCAACATTGTCCACTATTTCTAAATTAACAATTATTTACAACCTCGCCACTTAAAAAATATTTTGCTATCGCTTGGGAGGATGGCACTTGGATGGGCTTTTCAGAGTTTCCGAGTGCTACTTAACATAGATTTGAGAAAGTAAGTGTCTGCTGACTTTATTAATAAACTAGGATTAATCAGGATAGTCCAAAGCGATGAATGAACAGAACCATTTTTAAACTACGAAAATATTATAGAGAAGCAATTACCTTCAACGTGGATTTCTCGGCTATACACCTCTATGGGACAAACGTATCCAACCCAGAAGATGAAAATAACTTCCTGCGTAAGGGTGCATCGGAAATAATGGGAGAAGCAGAAGTTTAATTTTTTGTACCCGTTGTCAATTAAGAAAAGTTTCCCAAATGTTCTCAAATTCAAATATAGATAAAATTTATGTATGAAAAATCATTGCAGTGAGTTTCCCAATTTTAACGAAGCTTGCGCCCTCTTTAAAATCCGATGCAATTGGCCAATGGAAAGAGTTAATCACGTTCTTGATGACAGAACGAAGGAATCTAAGGATCCTCCCTTGGGTGATTTTTTAGACAGCTTGATCATGCTCTTAAATAAAGTGGACACTCCTGAGTTTAAATCCCTGAAGATCACTGATGTCACTGTGTATTCACAAGCAATAGTGTTCTTCCTAGGAGGGTATGAAACCTTCACGACTGCAATCGTCTTCCTTGCTTACTTCTTGGCCAAAGCTCCCAAAATTCAGCTCAAGCTCTTATAAGAAGTGGATGCATATTTCACAAAACATGAGACCGTTGAATATGAAACCACATCGGAACTTCCATTCATGAGTGCATGCATTATGGAAACTCTTCGCTTAATCCCGGCATTCAGGATATCTGAAAGAATCTGTGTCAAGGACTTTAAGTTCAATGGATTGAAGATTAAAAAAGGCGTCAATGTTTTAATTCCTCTTTGGGCCCACCATAGAAATCCGGACAATTTCGATGACCCCGAGGAATTCAAACCCGAACGATTTCTACCAGAAAATATGGGTAATATAAAGCCTTACGCCAGTGCCATTTTTGGGAACGGACCAGGGAACTGCGCTGGTCAGCGATTTGCTGTCGACTTTTTGAAAATTGTAGCTGCAAGACTCTTTAAGGATTTCCATTTCGAGATAAGCCCAGATACTGAAATCAAATACAAAACAGGCAGGATGTTTATGGTTCAGTACCATCCAATTTACTTCGACCTGATTAAAAGACATTAAAAATTGAGTTTCAAAAAATACCAGTAACATTTAATCATTTGCCTGATTCCATGACTAAAAATAAATATGTGCAAATTATTAAAACTATTAAGCAAACTGTATTTACAATGCACTTATTAAAAATAACCTATAATATGCACATCTTCTTTGATTCCTGTTCTACAAGTTTTGTATTTATTTGCTGGAGCCACGTTAATTCTCATCTTGCTATATGATGTTAAAGAAAATTATTTCTGATGTGAAGTATCCATGGAATTACCCAAATGAAAACATTTTAATAAAAGTTTTTTTTACTGCAATACATATAATTATGGCAAAATACGTACAACATTAACTTTGCCAAGTACTGAAGCATTGTTAGGGCAAGCCATAATATTCAATAATCATTAAATAGCCTATATAGGTCCAAGGGTAGAGTTATTGGTGTAGGAATTAATCCAATCAACATAGTTAGAAACTCTGTTGTAAATACTGGGCAGGCCAGGACGAGCACAACCATTCCCATAGGAAACCACGGCATGCAAAACGTTCAGATTATTTCCACAGGTCAGGGGACTGCCATAGTCGAGACCACATGCACTAATGCCACCTTGCGAGAATCCTGCACACATCTGTGATTCAGAATCGAATCTACCCGGGTAATCAGCCCCACACTCGGTGTCACTCATTGTCGGCAAGTACGCAAATCTAACAACGAGAAATAATTTTTGTAATTGCAAAATTAATAGCCATGCCATTAAAAGAATCTGATACAAAAGCTGCTGGGAATCGGAAGCTACATAATGCGTAGTAATTCTTATTACTAGTTAAAAAAAATCTTACTGTAGTTTTTTGGAATAAGCTCCACCTTCAGTTGTACTGCCCCAACCAGCAACGGTACATTCGGTCCCAGGGTACAGGACATCCCTGGCTGTGGCTAAATTAATTGGGTGAACGAATCCTGGGATTTCCACAATTGGTGTAGATAACTCCACGAGGGCTATGTTGTTGAGAGCAGTTGTGGGAACATATTCGGGATGTAGCACAAACCTCTTTGCATTTGCCAACTGCTCATACTCTGTAGCACGATCGAAGTCCAACTCTCCGGTTCGGACGCTAGTTGACCCGACGTTGTGAGTTCGGAGACAGTCTGCAGTTGTGAGGACCCAGGTTGGTGCAATTAAAGAACCTCCACAGAAGAACGTTCTTGCACCGGATATTTCTCTTCTGAGTAAAGCTGCAATATGTGGGAATTGCCCTTGTTTTGCTAGTGTGCCTCCAATTACTAAGGGAGCAGGATTTGCGGAAGCCTTCAACGTGACTACAGTCAAAAGGACTGCTGCTAGAGTTATTCCAAAACGATTCATTTTGCTTTCCTTCCTTCGCTATAGTTTATCACTGTCACGGCTTGGAATTCTTGCTCCTTTTGGATTTACTGGGTAACAAATCAGTAGTTTTATTTATGGCTCATCCAATTAATTTTTTAGGCACAATAGAGTGATACGCCAGTAACCTTAACCTTGCACTTCAGTTTGACTTATCTGTAGATCATTTTGACGGGCTTGCATCCAGTGTCTCTGAGAATTTCAAAATAAATAATTAGTACGTTTCGCCATTTTCAATTATAAAGTTATGTACCTGCAATCAGCAAGAGCATCTATTTACACATCTATTATTTTGCGGTATCAAGTACAATTTTAATGAGAATTATTATCTCTGTATAGTATTATCAGTGTGTCAATAATACTAACTTATACTGTGTTTAGAATGTCATGTGTTGCTATCATGATATATTACAATAGTAGAAGTGAGAGTTTTGTTTCGCCCCTAAAACCTGTGTCTTCCATTGTGAGTCAGCACATGGTTAATTTGTTAATTATTTCAGATTATGTTTACAGTAAACATGAAAACATTTATGACTTCACATGTGTAATTATGATATAATAAAATTACATAATTATTATACATATTTATTCACTTTATGCATATGTACATGCAAAATTTATTTCATTACAAGCTTCTTTTAAATACAGCAGAGCCATCTGCCTTGGTAAAACAGTTTCAAATAAAAATGAAGGTGTGATTATTAATTACATGAGTATTTAATTAAGGGTTTGCTCTAAAGAACAGCGACTTAACAATACATTTTTTACACGTATACATTTTTCCGAAGCAAATTTTATTGCAATAATACAATCAAGAGTAATGCACATTGACCATTAATTCAGTCTTGTTCGTTAACTAATGTTTGAAACTCTTGAAAGGCTTCGACGACTGCAACAGAGAAATCCGTCCCTTCCTCCGTAATACTTTGTTCTATCATGTCATTTAAAGTTCCAATGATAGTTTCCATAACGTTTCCCTCAATGTTCTCAACATCGGGAATTTTTTCAAAAACCTTCACACCAAATACAAAGAAAAGGCCAAAGAAGAACCCAGGCTCTGCATTCCTTCGGAATTCATTCATGAGGTCCTAGAAATTAAAAAGAACATGTCACAGGAAATGCGGTATTTGTTACTGATTAAAATGACATGAAAAAATTATCACTAATTGATGTAAAATATTCCCCGAGTCAATTTATTTACCTTCAAAGAAAACTTCATCTCGCCCTGAAGTTTCTCAACAGTTTCAGCGAATGCGTTGTAGTAAACTTGTAAAAGTTTTTTCCAATTGCTCCTCCGAGCTTCGGAGTCGACAGCCAAGAACATGTAATACACGAGATCTAAAGCTGGTGATCCTAGATGGGCGGTCTATGATTATACAAATAAAAATGCATTTCCACTTCGAAAAATATCCTTCCTCAACGTTATTACTACCTCAAATAAGGGAGTAAACTGTCTTGCGCTATTTAAATACACGAGATTTTGCTAATCGAGAGAAACAAGTATACTGTAAGTACTAGCCAACTCAAATGACAGTACTGTAATTAAACATTTTCAAATTATTTTGTATCCCTCAATATCCAGTTTCCCAACAAAACTTTCCTTTCACTATGTTCGTAATGTTCGGGGAAGTAATTTTGCTGAATAACTTCCCGAAAACACCTTAAAATTAACTACAATATAACATTAAAAATTTGTTAAAAAAATTTTGCCCTATGATACAAACATTTATAATTATTTATAAAATCTTTTAAAGTCGATTCATGTGGCTTTGCGTGTTTGACCCTTTGTCACCTGGTGACAGTTTATTTAATTAGGTCAGTGACAATAATTTTAAAACACTGGGAAGCATTTTCTTCTCCACGGTTAGGGATAGTGTACAGTACTGGGAAAGTGACTATTTTGTAATTCACAAATGTTCAAAAAATATTACTCGTAAATTTTGTGTTCTCACCTGGAAGTCAATGATAACACATTCATCATACTCTTGGGTTTCCTCATTCTGTTTGAACATCATATTGGCTCCCCAGATATCTCCATGGCATACAACTCTCGCACACGAAGGATTTTTCAAATCAAAATATTTTGCCAATTTAAAAAATCCTTCTGTCTCAAATTGTAAAATATGCTCCAACGCTTTGCCCGACCCTGGTGTTGGGTGCGTCTGAAATATTTCACATAAAATTCCAATTCAACTGGACATTGTAGTCGTATTCTATGCTGGTGTAATTTTTGTATATCTACAGCCATGACACACTGCATGGTAAGATTGAGCAATTAATTGATTGACAACCTGCAAGATTTTTAAGCTTGTATGGAATATACTGTCAAGAAATGGTCCATTCATAGCGGCACCTGCTTCCGACCACATATGAGCATCCACCAATGAGGGATATTTTGTGAGGAATGCGTCTTCTCCCAATTCGTTCACCAGAACATAGGATGTACCGTGCAACCTCGCCAAGTTAGTCAAGACAATGCTGGATCGAATTCACATAATTCTCAAATGAGCTCACTCAGCAAAGTAGCACCGACCGGGGCACTATGTAAGCATATGTGTCATAATTACAAATATAATTATTATATTTGTATGCGGAATGTCCATTTCAAAAAGAGTTTACATATCTTCGTATTTTGTTGACAGTCGCAGGAGCAAGGTTTTGCAATTATTACTAACGTCTGTCGTAAAATGAATCCAAAACACTTACCTGGATTGCTCAACTGTGTGTCGTTTCAGTTTGTCTAGCATCACATAGCCCCGTTTGAATAAATTTTCCAGCACGACTAAACTCTTATCGGCATAATAACATTTTGGAAGCAAGCCCTCCAACTCAAATCTGGAATTTTCCCCAAAAAAACAATTATTGTAGCATAATCTCACACCTATTAAAAAGGAGAAAGTTCTTATTGTTAAAACTTATACAAACTAATAGGATATTGAAGCATCTTTTTAACTAAAGCGCACACCTGGAATTACTCTCACGTACGGTTTCCCATTAAAAAATACCATAAAAAATGTATTTTATTACATAAATTTGTGGATCACATCTTCATACTTACCCATTTCGCTCCCTGCTGTAGTTATTCATATCGGCAAAAATAGTGTTAAAAAAAGACTCCTCCGTTTCGAACATTTGCATGTCACTGAGTAACCCAGCATAGTCACTGTTCGTGACTGTTTTCTTCACGAAAAGTTCCACTGGAGGAATGGTGTCATCTTGAAAATGAATGGTAACGCATTCACATCGACTGGCAAAGTGATCCCCATCCATTTTCGGGAAAATAGTGACGATTTCCTTCACCTCACTTGTGATTCCATTTTGAAGGAGAATTTCCCGGTATTTTTCCGCAGACTCCTTGCTGGTAGTAACGGTGGTCATTGTTGTTGTTTAAGGAAAAATTGGAAAAGTATGATGCTAGAGAGCAAATACCGTACTTAGAATATACCAAAAATGCAATCTAGTGCTGTGGCCACAACCAAAATGACACATGAGAGAAATAAGTATGACTGTTGCTGAAGCGTTTCAAAGCAACTGCTTATTATCACAATGACTGATAAAGAGTATAAATTTTTTGAAGGAGGGCGAAATTAATTATGCTTATTTATACTCACTTGTACGAGGACAGGCAGCTTTGGAGAGACACAGTAGTGCTGCTATAAACAACACGTACCTTGTGGAACACCATGTATGTTCATGGAGCTGAAAGTTTTCGCTCGTCCGTAAATTGGTCCTGAGAGTTTGCATGACGAAAAATTGACCTTGGGAATCTATCATCTCAATCAAGCTCATCCTTTATCAACACTGTTTTCTCTCTGAC
The DNA here is from genome assembly GCA_947179485.1 of Allacma fusca. Taxonomy (NCBI): domain Eukaryota; kingdom Metazoa; phylum Arthropoda; class Collembola; order Symphypleona; family Sminthuridae; genus Allacma; species Allacma fusca. The sequence goes on along the minus strand of OX359248.1, from coordinate 39,222,953 downwards.
ACTTTTTTCTAAGCTGTAGCCCAACTGTACACTTGAGCCTAGGAAGTCAGCTGCATATACTAGTGATGTGGATCCAAAACGAAACTCTGAGAAAATGATTTATTACATAAGAAAAATAACTACAATAATTACTCCAGTTAGAAATTCCATTTGAGTGCATTTTCAGTGTCATATCGCGCGTATTTATGTACATATGTATGTATGTATGTATGTATGTATGTATGTATGTATGTATGTATGTATAAAGGCATGTAAATTGTACGTGAGGAATTATTGTGATGGATGGGGAGACAACATAATATTAATTCAAGTTACGAATAATAGAATTATTCAGGGCAGTGCAATCTAAAATAAAATGTCAGTATGCACGCTGACAACTGATTGTGAGCTTTTAAGAAGTAAATAATTTGATGAGTTGTGTTTGTATGTGAGAATTCAAAAAAAAAATAAGGTGAAGTTCCATCCTTCAGCCATTTAACCAACGCAAAACACAATGACAATACACAAGAATGGAGACATTAAGGATTTAAATTGGAATAAAGCGAACTCGGGGTTTATATTCAGATTTTTGTATTATATTCTTTAATTAATTTAATTCGTCCAAGGATAAAGTTAGCTGTAGTGTTATATGTTATCATCCAAGAGACATAATAAAACATGTGACACGTGACGCCCAAGCCAAAATGGGTACTCCAAACTGTTCCTGCTCATAGCATACAAAAAAAAACAGAACTTTATTGAAGCTTATCATATGCAATATCAAATTGAATAAAATTGAATTCTTAAACGTTTTGTTTACACTCATTTTGTAGAATGCCTACCGAAGTATCTACTGAAACGAATCTACAAATAATTAGTCGGACCACCAACGCGTCTTTTCTTGAAGAAGTTCAAAAATGATCGTAAAAATGAATTCATTTTGATAAGTATAATTAAATTAATGACTACAGTAATAACATTGCAACATGCTAAATTATTTTGCTTTTACATCTTTACTCTATTCCTTAATAATAAAATTAGAGCAATACCTTCAGGGAAAACTTTGTCACACCTTCGAGTTTCTCTACGGTTTCCTTAAAATATTCGTAGTAAACTTCCAATAGAGTCTTCCAATCGTGTCTCCTCACAGTGACATCTACTGCTAGAAATAAATATCGAACGAGGTCACTATAGCTGGGGACCCAAAATGAACAGTCTGATTGTGAGAAGAAAGTAAAAGATCCGTTTCAGTAGTTGTTCCAGTATAGTACAGGAATGCGTTATTTAATTCAGTTTGTACCTGGAAATCAATTATGTCACATTCTCCCAATTCTTTGGTTTTAACACTGCCTTTGAACTGCAAGTTAGGATTCCATAAATCCCCATGGCAGATGACCTTTGCACAAGTTGGATTTTTCAAATTGAAGTATCTTGACAGATACTTCATGTTTTTACATTTACTATGTAAGATTATCAAACAGCAAGATTTTGATCGTCGTATCAATTATGCTTTGCAGATATGATATATTAATCGGTTAATAATAATAATAATTGTAGGTACTAAAAGGTACAGTCAACTCTCGCTATAAGGGATACCCTTATAAGGGATTTCTCGATATAAGGGATCAGGATTATCAGTCCCAATTCCCATTTACACAATGTATAACACTATCCTTATAAGGGACACATTTTTCCGGTCCCTTGAGCATCCCTTATAGCGAGAGTTGACTGTAACACATATTTGAAATCATTAACTGGATATTGTAAAGCATTATATTAGCACAGACAAGACCAACTGCAATTTCCTCATTTTATGGAATTGTATCACATGCTTAGAACCTGCTATCTTTACCCTGTCTCAATCCCCAAATTTACAAAATTTAAAATTGAGTGGCTCTTCCTCTCTTGGGACATTGGGACCAATGTTGAACAACTCCTGTCCGGATTTTTTGTTATTGAAGAAAAATCATAAATAGATTTATTTTACAAATTTTCCATAACTACCAGCTCTTTTTCCGCGTAGTAGCACTTTGGAAGTGAGCTTTCCAAATCAAGTCTGCAATAAGAGAATGCATTATCAGAAGCATAAGTTAATTTCTTTGAGAGCAAAGTGGATTTGGATCGCCTCTCAGTGATCCCAATTGTTATAAACATTATCGATAGAATTTATAATCTACTATAAATCAATACCCATTCTTCCGTTTAATAAAGCTCCTTCATACAGTAGCAGTCAGAACGGTATTGAAAAATGCTTCCTCCTCCTCCGTTTGGAAAGTTCCAAGTTGTGAAGCAGTTCAGCATATTCAACGTTCGTTACATCGTTACTTTTTTCTTCACGAAGAGGTTCACAAGGTGTTAAGCTATGTATATTGTCTTGAAAGTAAACGCTAACACATTCACAATTACTTGAAAAATGTCTCCTACAATGTCGGGCAAATTCGTTTGAACCTCCTTGATTTCACTTGTAATTCCATTTTTGATAAGAATTTCACTGTATTTGTCAAATAATTTCCTTGTCATTGAAAATATTAGCCGTTATGTGCTTTCCCGGGTAAAAAGTTGCTGCTCTGCAATAAATTACTGTCTATTTTAGCTGAAGAGGCAAAATGGTGCAAGCGTTGTACAAAAGCACGTGCAAGTAGACCGTTTTGCCTCTTCGGGGTCGTTATGTACTTAATAATTATTATACGTAAAATCTGAAATTAAAACCCATATTTTATTTATATTTCAGTGAAAAAGCTAGAACGACCAACGAGTAATTTAAAATAGAATACATATTTATCCATGCATAATTAGGAATAATTAAAATATCTGCAATATCACCTCAAATGAATGTCAACGTTTTGTCCAGTCTCAAATATTTTTTGAGATTTTAAACGGGAGTGAATTCAAACAATTTCTTGTTCCATGAATATCTTATGGAAAGTAATAACAAAAGAATGAAAATGAGGTACGTACTGTATGTGCTCATTATAAAGCAACAAGATATTATGCTAAATGTACATTGAAATTGAGTTTCAAGCCATTACCCTTATTCAGCACATGTCCTTCATTTATCTGTAATGCTTACAAGTCAGAGCCACAAGTTCAATTAATATTATAAGAGTAGCTTATAGGTATACCCATTAAGTCTAACTTCTAAATTACTTACTTTTAACTTCACCATAAAAATGGGATAAAAACAACGAATTGTAAATTGTAAGTAATGATTGATCGTGCTGAAATGATTGACGTAACTATTTTACATTAATCCGGTAATTAACTTCATTTTAATAAAAGGAAATCAAAACGATATCGAAACAAAAGATTTAACAACTTAAAAATAGGTGTTACAGGAATAACTGCAATTCACTGAAGAGTCTGGAAGAATCTTGACAATAACAAGTGGCTGCTGAAAGTGCTGAACCCGATTCTTACGTCACCTAGTATAACAAGTTATAACTGGTATAGTCTGTGTACTAGTACTGAATGACAATAAAAGTTGAATTGAATAGTATTAAAACTTCGTTACATTATTTGTAACCAATCATTGGCATCCATTGGCCTTAGCCGTGGAGAATTGCTTCATCATTACATTTTCATAAAAATGTACTTATATACAGATCATTTAATTCTAAAAATAGAGCCAGCTTAACCCATAGATGCACACCCTCATGAGGGATGAGGGCAACGCTCACGCTCACCCTCATGAGGACTACGATGTAATCACTGTTTGAGGGTGAGCACTTGCAAATTTTTGATGCTCTCATTGAAATGAGCGTGAGGGCAGCAGGTACTCATATTGTAATCGCGAAGTGAGGGTGAGTGGGATTTATCGCACTCACGATACGGTAGCACACGGAAAAAATATTTAGAATAATGCCATCTTGCGTTGCGGTTATAATTATCTATGCAGCTTTTTGCTTCGGTATAAAGTAAAATACCAGCTGAATATTATTATCAGTGTGCATTTAAATTCAGTTCTACGAGTTTCAATCTCCATCTTGCACGTCTTTACAAAAATCAGCTCGCATTACATCCAGAAGATGTACGAATGAGTAATAATGGGCTAGATGTATTTGTAAATTCTGAACGTAATACTGAATGCTGCACAGAAAGTTCATTAAATAACTGGGAATTAAATTTAAAAAATGAAACACCCAAGAAGCGTCCATTCTTCCAAATCCCAGCCGAAATTCAAAACAATTATCAATATGAAGGATAATGTATGCTATAGTAAAAGAATGGAAAAAGCGGACCAATACATAATGATGCAAACATAATATCGTATTTCTCAATTTTTCAATTAACGTGCACTAAAATCCTCTTTTTCTGTAATAAAAATATTCGACTACAGCAGCAATACTATTCAATGTATGCATTTTTCTGTCGGATTGTACGTGCATACGCTGACTGACTGAAGTCTGGTATTAAAAGGTGAAATTTATAAACGTAAACGGATAATTTCAAAACAATATTATACAATTGAACTATATAGTAAACGTAAATTAAATGAGCGCACTCATGAGCGCGAGGGTGAGCGCATAAATTATTTTTGGTGCACTCATGAGCGTGAGGGCGATTACAATATGTATACAAAATTGTGAGGCAGCGTGAGGGCGAGCGAGCGGTGCTTCACGGACAATGAGCGTGAGGTGAGGGTGAGCGAAAATAAAATGTGCATCTATGGCTTAACCTAAGGTTGTGAGTAGTCACAACTTATTGATTTACCACTAATTGTAAGGTTTACAATATGTATTTACTTGTCATATACCTAACAGTATCTTCTCGGGTGTGACCGAATCGGCGCACATGGGTATGAATAAACAAATGTAGTTTAGAAAGCTCTTTGCGAATCCATACGCAATAACATGTTTCACCTTCAAAAATAAGGAAAAATAGTATTTGCGGCTAAATCCTGTAGGGCAGAGGGGTTACACTCTACAATCTCGGAAATATACTTAGATGCTACAGATTGCATGTACTGTTGCTATCCATTGAAAACTGTACAGATGTGCTGTCATCATTAGTCCGAAAACGAATGCGCTCAGCTCAGCACTACAATTTTGCATCTACTCCAAGTTTTCATTTATATGGTGATGTTCTTTGAAATATTTCTTACAGTTTATTTAGCGCTACGATCTACAGGGTGTAAAAAACAATTTCGTAGGATCCCTAGAGAGACAAGGACGAAAAACATTTTAACAATGTTAAGCTAAATATTTTCCGGATTTTTCAAAATTGGTTTAATTATTGACGAAATCCAGAATTATGATCATAATTGTCAAAACCACAATGCTAATTAAAAAATACGACCAATCCTGAGACAGGATTGTAATAATTTCAAACTTTTTTTTTCTTATATCAACTGTTCTGCTGCCTCATGCCAGGTGAGACCCTTGTTAGTACAAGAGATATTTCTGAATCCTGAAATTAGAAAAATTATGTGTGTAAGTTAGGGGTGAGTATCTCGTTGGTTTTAAAATTCTCGTTTGTCTCGTTCTCGTTTCTGAAAAAAATACTAGAACGAGAGTAGCGAGAGTAAGCAACGCACGAGACAAACGAGACAGGGCAAAAACATGGTTTTTCTGTTGAAATATATGCAATTTATTTGTAGACTGCACAAATTCTGGTGAAAGAACATACAAATTTATTTAATTTCACAATTCGGAACAGTCCCAAGGCGCTAAATATTTATTTTTGGGTTTGGACCATAAAATGTGAAAACATTGAAGCCTTGAAAAGAATTAATGAAAACCTACCGCAATAAAAGCGAGCACCAAGAACTGCAAAATGTTTTAATTGACAACATGGTATAAAAAACACCCCATTTTTCAGTTTGATATGGGCTTCAACAAGATTTAATTGCAAACGATATTCTCGTTAAATAAAGCGAGATGTCTCGTACTGTCTCGTTGATAAATAAAGAGCGAGATAAACGAGATTCTCGTCTCGTTGTCTCGTTATACTCACCCCTAGTGTAAGTCCTACGTGACTGTGGGTATGTGAGCACATGTTGGGATCATCATACTACGTATTTATGTGCATATGCATGTATTGGGTAATCTATGAGTATATCCATTATCACGTTCATTTACGCTTGCAGCTCCGTCGCCATAAAACCGTAAAATATTTCTTTGGGTAAATGACCTGATATTGTAAACAAAGTCGGTTACCATTACCCTGACCTGAACTTGTGAGGACACTTTTAATCGAGGAAAAAGGAACCTGCGGGTAATGGCGCCACCTGCATTGAGCATTCACATGTTACCAAACTCACCCCTCAGCTGTCATCACTGGTGTGTTGGTAGCCGTTTCGTCCTTGAAATACTTTTTATGTTCGTTGGACAGCATTGTAGTTCCGTACAAATTATAATTTTTATACCGGCAGACGCTCTTCTAACATTCCCGGGAGTATGTCCCTCTACGTGGATTATTCCATTCAATGCCCTCAAAGGCAGAATCTATAAGTTTCTGGAGAAATTCAGTTTCAGGAAATAAATTTACCCTGGAGGTCCCTAAACCAAATGGCTATCTAATTTTCAGTAGACTATATTTTTAAATGAAAACAATTGAAATTTTATTATTTTTGGTTACCCGATACTTTTTAAATGGGATCTCCGTTGAAAATGGTACGTTTCAGAATTTAGCCGACGATATGTGGGAACCGCTTATTAATTCCCTTCAAAAACAAATCTATTGAAGCAGATTTTAGGTGGAAGTGGTTCTCAAGCTGTCGATTTGCATTTAGCGGAGTGCATTTACAGAAACTAGTTGAGATTGCCTTTAGAAGAAAATAATTGGGGTAACAAGTTTTTAAAAATTTTGGACGATATCGAGAAAACATACCCTGGCCCTATATAAAAATATACGTATCATGAATTGAAATTAAAAGAGAAGTAAAGTTGGGATTTACAATTTATTTTATGAATATGCCACAGAAACATACCACCGAAAGGTACCACCAGCATACCGCTGAAACATACCACCAACATATCACAAACATACCACCAAAGCATACCACCAAAGCATACCACCAAAACATACCACCAAAACATACCACCAAAACATACTACCAAAACATACCACCAAAACATACCACCAAAACATACCACTAACATACAACCCCACCATAGTTAAATATTTTGCATTTTGTTTGTTTCCTGTTCTTCATAAAGAAAAAAACATCTGAATTAATATCGTCATGAGTTTGTTCATTACGTCTTCTGCGTATGAAACGTGTTACAATTTGGAGGAAAAATTATGCCTACTCCGTGGATCTTTTTACCCATTTTGAAGAAGAATTCCACCGAAATCTCGTTCGTCAGTATCAATTTGTCAAATTAAATAAATAAAACCAATTGTTTCGGATTTTAGCACGTCTAAATTCACGTTAAGGTTCTGCACGGATAGGATAAATTCATTATCCTATCCGTATCCTATCCTATCCGAAAATTTGACGATAATTACTGGTAGTATCCTTTCCTATCCGAAATGTCGGATGAAGAAAATATTTTATCCGACACTTTTCGGATCGGATAGAATGGCTATCCGAAAATGTCGGATAAAAATCGTCCATTATCCGATCCTATCCGCGGATATCCGATTATCCGAAAAAACAAATAACTTTGTGTCAGGTTATGCACGGATAGGACAAATTAATTATCCTAGTTGTATACTATCGGAAAATCCGGTGATCATCTATTTAGCTTTTTAATTTCTTCAATTCTGGTTTACCGGAACATGTGCTGGTAAAATACCTGCATAGTTTCATGCAAATTTACTTTTCGGTTTCCATTTTTCCGAAAACTGATCACTTCACAAGAATTTACAATATTGTACATCAGAGGTATTTTTCGTGTCATCGTGTCAAACATCGTGGTAATACATATGTAATCTGGTTATATGGTGCATTTTTATTGGTCCACCAAGCGACTGAGTTTCAATAATACGCATATATACATACATCAGGATCTTATTGTTAGTCAGAACCACAAGTCTTGCAAGAGCAAAATTTGGTCTTAGTAATAGTTTGCATCAACAGATGGCCGGCGTCGGATATCCGCGGATAACAGACGGATTATCCGAATAATTCACACTGTTTATCCTATCCGATCGGATAATCGCAATGCTGTATCCCTATCCTATCCGTCAGTTTTCCTCGGATAAAAAATTGGTATCCGGTCCGTCGGATAAGTTTCGGATCGTTAAATCCTTGAATTTATCCTATCCGTATCCTATCCGATCCGTATCCGATCGGATATATCCGATCCGATGCAGAACCTTAATTCACGTCCATCTTTGATTTGCAATGAATCAACTGTCATTGCAGAACAACTGAAATGAATGACAGCTTAATAATTGATTTTTCATTTTTACATACTTGATTGCTGACGGTGGTAGGTGGCATGTAAGACTGACGGTAGGTGGTAGGTGGTATGCAAAATTACCGGTAGAGGTGGTATGTAAAGTGGTATGTCAGGTGGTAGGTGGTAGTATTCGAAAATCTGGTCGGGAAAGTAAAAAGCCGAATCACTAAATACTATAATTTGGCCGTGCCATAAGAGAGTTTTTTAAATCTTCGCTCTCTCTTCTAAGCGCGCTTTATAGATTCGCAAGTACACACTACAAAATTGCTAAACGGCTTATGCATATGAAATACGAGCACTGCACAGCCAGCATTTGCTGGCTCAGAAAGGCAGATGTAAATAGGGAAGGCAGTGTAGTTGAATGCGGGTGTACGACAAAAGACCTACCGCTAAACACCGAAAATATTACACCGAGTCCAAAATACCTACTGAAAAAGATCTACAGGTAATAATGTCGATACTTAAAAAGATCTAATTAAAAAAATCTGCACGAATAAATCGAATAAAAAAAGCCGACTCAATTATACCTGTTCAAATACACCTACACAATTCTACCTGTAGAAAATATTGGTTATTCTGGAGTTGAAACTACTAGTATTTCAAATCGTGGCAGGATTTGTCATATATTAGTTTGTGTCGTCCCATACATGAACGCGTGTTTTAGTTACAAAATCGTAGCACCAAGAAAAGAGTTTCAATAAGGGCTGGGTACTTGTAATACAAAAAATTAGATTTCTTCACCATGAACTGTCTTATGGTATAATGAAAGACTACACTAGTGTTATTTGTGGCTATTAGGCGCTTCGAATATATACATACGTATACAGTGCCACGAGTGTACGCTTTACAGTAATTCGTAAATCATAGTTCACTTAGTTTTAAATTAGTATTGTTGTTTAATTAATTAAAATGGACTCAATAAAAAATGTATTAACTGTGAAGCAGGTAAAAAGTATTGACTATAATATATAAATAATCAGTAATAGTTAAAACTACAGGTGGATTTTTCAAGAATTCATTGTAATTTCTTGGAAGTTAACTATAGTTTATGGAATTTGCACGTAAGCTTATAATACTAATAATAAACTTCTAGATTAAACATTAAATTCTAGGTTGTGGGCGATGCTTCGTAAATAGCTGAGGACTTCAGTTGGGGCAATTAACAGTCGAAAGTTAGAGTCTCGAGCCATTTGCCCAGATGATGATTGAAGATCATCGGTGAGAGTCATGATGGGGTTAACCATTCCTCGAATACTACCTCCAACATCAGGCGGAACAGTGAAAGTTAGTGGCCCTTCCGTATTTTGTATTATTGTCCGAGGTAAGGTAGCATATTTTGAGGTATTATCAAGTACACGTTTTGCAGAATCTTTGTATTTCCTTCTCTGGGGTGGAGGAGCAGTTCCAGCTAGTTGTTGCTCGATTTTCAAATGATTAAATGATTCCTCCACTTTAAGTGCGTCTAGAAACTTCCACATATTCGGATGAGAAGAACCAATTCGAACATCAAAACCTCTGTGCCACCCCTCTAAACTATTGTTTGTCCTTGCTTCACCAAGCAGAGTGGATTCGTAGCAATTGCATAGTGAAATTGGAAACTTCGGCGATTCGCGTGTACGACTAAATCGATTGGATTTTCCAATCCATACATCTTCAAAGTATTCCAGAAGTTCCACAATTTCTCCACCTTCTTGAAATATCGGTAGCTGCTGAATAATTTCAAAGGAGTAGATAACTTCATCTACTGGGATAAAAGCAAGAGCTCCGAGTAAACGCATATTAAGAACAAAGTCTGCATCGGAAGTGTACTTCGAACAAATAGAACCCAGAGATTGTATTTTCCTCCAAATACATTGTCCAAAGTGAAAGTAGCATCCTCGTTGAATTGTTCCTGGAAAGACTTCTCGAAACGCACGGAGTGCAGCTGCTTCAAAATCAGTCGTGACAGAACGAGGTTGCCATGCAGGTATCTTTGCCTTCAATGCTTCAAGCATCTTTCGATACGTAAGATATTCTTTATTAGGCAGAAGTATGTATATCAGTGGAAGTGTGGAACCGTTCACAATTCCATGCAGTGTGTAGAGCTGCTGAAACAATTTCGGAGCAGTTTTGAAGGTTCCATCTCCAAATACCTGTGGAGCAAGTTCCAGCAGTCGCAGGCTAGAGTTAGTGCCGAATATTAGCACACGGGTTTCAGATTTTCCGGAGTCGTAAAGCAGAAATTCTTTGGTTTTACCACTGATATCGATTTGCATGTACTCTACTGGAATTGTCATTTCAGTTAACGATTTCGGAAGTGCTGTTGGACAATTCGAGTCTCTTCTGGTCCTCTGAATAGTTCGACAGATTGATGAAACTGTTGGCAGTTTCCCGGAAGCAGCAACAGAGATTTCGTTTGACATGTCAGCAATGATTTTTGTGGGTGGGTGCAATGTTGAAATAGCTTTTCGTTTTATTCCAGCGAGAGCATTCTTGCATTCAATTTTTGCAATATCCGCAGTATGATTGTGGTCAGTGTGGCGAATTACCTTGTCGTCTTTAGTAGTTACTCTGCCGCGGCATTGGATTCGTTTGTATTCGGTACATTTCCAATACGTGGTTCCTTCATTTTTATTCCCCCCATCTTTGGTAAATACAAATCCCGAGAAAACCAAATTATCGCTTCCCTTCTGGCTTTTTAAAAACGTCAAAGACATTCTGCAGGTACAAAGCAGTAACTCAAATTTAGTATTAAAATTATATTTACCAAGTCAAGATCAAACGCAAGTACTTTATATTCTGAAATAATCTCAGTGTCATTACCTGAAGCAAGTTGTCGTTTACGATTTGCTACCCCGGTTATGAAATATTAGATTTGCTAATGAAAATCAAAGAGCAGAGAAATCGAACAAGGAAAAGACGAACTGTGAATATTCTATTCATTTCTTGAAAATCATATCATTTAGGTTTGTGAGAACAATAATTGCACATTCTATGTGCCATACCGCTTAGTATCCAATCGATCTATGCATAAATTCATTGGAAGAAATCAGAAATAGTTGGGTCGCGCTGTGCAAAATAATGCAGTCAAGAAACGCTGGTGAGGTTGGGGATGAGCGAACATCTATACATTTTTATACATATACATATGTATAAAACCTCTGTTTAATTCCTTGTAGCCAGTCATAATATATTTGTATTAGGCTTGTGCAGTAAGTAAGTACTTACACAAAGTGAGTGATCATGTCATGCTCGTTCTATTTGATTCAGCGTTTTTGAAAAGTGCTAATTGACTCAGTGATTTTTTATTCGGTATTTTTTATAAGTGCTAATGGACTCGGTGTTATTAAGTAGGTCGTTTTAAAAAGTTATTATTGATTAGATGTAATTTCCACTAGGAATTTTACCGCGACGGTGTTTTTGCATAGGTATTATTGACAAGGTCTCATTGGTTCGGTGTAATAGCATAGGGGAATGATCGTGATACGGTTGAATGCAATAGCTAGCTGCGCATAGCTATGGTCGTCTATACAGCTAGAGCGCGCGAATATTTGATTCTTACCACCACTTTCACTATCACTATCCACTCCTTCAAATTAGAAGGGAGGATATATGTAGTTTCCATTGGCGAAGCCGATGGCTGTTTACGCTATCCTTTATTATTATTGACCACTTTTTGAGATTCAAAGCTTCGCGCGCTCAACCCTTCAAATTGAATATTCGCGCGTGCAGTGCCTCGCAACGCCCAAGAGGTGTCTACAAATAAGCAAGCCGAAGCTCAGCGAGTCGAAAACTCATCGAATCGACCGCGTGCACGCCGTTCTCAACTCTACTGCATCGCCCTTACTCTTCCGTATCGAGTGTGGTTGTTACCGGATTTGTCTCGCTATTGTTGGTGTTTTTTTTGCTGGAATTATCCATTTGTGTCTTAAGGTGAGTATATTATTTATTTATTTACTTTAATTATAATGTCATTTATTTATTTACTTTAATTATAATGCCATGTTTGTCATTAAGGTCATTCTTAGATTTCTTTAGAATGTAGTAATTTTTGTATTGTGGATTGTAGATGTCGAAACCATGGAATGCCATCCCTAACAATAAGCCCGCTGCATTTAACGTCCCATTTGTCAGGAATAAATCGGACCGTTTCTGTCACTTCTGCGGTGATCAAGTTAGGGGAATTTGGCCCAAGTGTGAGTCAGCAGATTGTCAGGCTCCTCTCAAGAGGAATCCTCCTCCACCGCCGGGTTGGAGTCAGTGCCCAACATGCATGGTGGGACTGTTAGAAGGTAAGCCCGGTCTTGCCCGTTAAACCACACCAATGTGTATGTTACTTAACTCATGTATATAGTTTTGGTTTAGTTCCTTTAAAATATTTCTTTTATAGCTGACATTCAGAGCATCAGTCACATACATATATCATCACGTACCAAAATATGATGAGGAATATTTTTATATTTATTTAATTTATTATATGCCCTATTGTTCTTCTTGCAGATGGTGACCACTTTTGCAGACTGTGTCACTTTCGAACTGCGTTGGGGCGTGAATGGTGCACCGCCCGAAACGAACTGAACAAGGAGTTCAAAAAACAAAAAGCCGAGTTAAATCGGAATTTTGGGGCAAACGCGGTTCGCATTGGGAAGAGGCCATGCATCGAAGGAGTTGTTGGGGCTGGAGCAGGAGGAGGTGTTGGGGCTGGAGCAGGGGGAGGTGTTGGGAATGTAGCAGGAGGAGGTTTTGGAGTAGCAGATTCTGTTGGAGACGTTCCTGAGGGGGATGATGGTCTGTTGCTCACAGCTTGCAACGTCTGACTTTCCGAGCTAAGAAAGCCATAGCTTGACGCGTACATGAAACCCTACAAATTCCAATTAAATTAATTCATATTAAGTTTTATTGAACAGCTATAATTTTGTATCTACTTCACAACCGGAGATTTCATGCCACCATATTGTAAATCGATATAAGGACACATTTAAGACTTAATAAAACCATGGGGTACTTCTAAACATTTTTTAATAACATTAAAAGATATTAATATGTTGATTATTTCTAATTATGTTTACTTGCCTACAATTCTCCTCCTTGCAGAAGTATGGTACAGGTTCTCTATGGATTTTAACCTTATGCTGAAGTGGTTTTAGTTTCTTTTCAAATGAAACCCCACAAATTCCAGTAGTCTTTGGTTATGGGAACAAATAAATTACAATTCCACTTCAATCCTCAATTCTTTCTGATTAGACTGTAATTTAGTTAGTTACACATACCCAAATGAACAATTCGAACATGAGCCATCCTTCTTTGTTCGTCGGCATAATACTGAGAATGTCGCCAGGGTTTCCGCTTCTCAAAGAGTCACATAATTTCATCTCTCGGAAAGTCATAAGGTTTAAATCCTATTCGTTTTAAAAATGGGACGAATGAGAAGTTTTATTACAGAACCGTGAAGATTTTTTCATCGTAAAATTTGAAGAATCCCGTAACTAGGAGTAAGTCCCTCCTCTTCTCCAAAAAAATCTTCTAATAAATAAAAATTCCTTGCACTAAAATGGGTAATGCTCTCCGTGAATGGAAACTTGATGTTTAAAAAAGTCTTTCTACTTTCAAATTGGTGCTCGCATAGCCGACAATTGAAATCATTAACTATATGGGTACCAAAAAACACCTTTTCATCATTGAATGTAATTCTTGAAGACTTTCTCAAAAAGGTAAATTTTCCAGACTATATAAGTATTAGCACAATACAATTATTTGATTTAAATAGCAAATCATACTTAGATGGATATGTCGAACGTGTTCAATCATACTTTCCTCACCTGGGAAAAACTGAGAGCATTTGGACTCCTCTGAATTGTAATATTTGCACGGAAAAGGTTTTTTCGTGTCTTTTAGGTTCACAGCCTTAACTTCTCGCTTTCTTCATAAATAAGGTTCCTTTGATTTTTGCCTCATCCCAGTCTTCCTGAGTCTTTCCAATTTTACGGAACAGTTCCTAATTACTACTCCCTCAGGAAGGTTGTACTTGACATTTTGCTCAGGATTTTTGACCTGGTATTTCTGAGAAGACTAAAATTTTCTTATTGAATCCTCATCATCAATTGCTATAGGATCAATTGTATCGTAATAGCTGGTATGGGCTCTTTGAGAAAGAGTTCGTGGCTCTCTCTTCGCAATTTGTGACTTTCCGGATCAACTTGCTCAAAAAGATTCTTGCTCCCTGTTCTCAGACCGTAGAATAAACGGTATCCTCCAGAAGTCTGCAAATTAAATTCATACATCACAACAAATCTCAATTTTCCTACCATCACTTCTATCTGAATTTGACCCGTTGACTCCACAAATCAAATTCATGACAAGAACGAGTCAGAAGTAATTTTATTATCTTACCACCACCACAATAGCCGTCGAGTCTGGCTTCCACACCAAGGACACATTCTGCATTAACTTCTCCACAGATTTTTGGCTTCTATGATGACTTATGACAGGCAGGCATAGCTAAAATATCAATACACAAACACATTCTTCAAATAAATCACCATTATCCACCAAAAGTCCTACCCATTTCCAATGTACCACAAACTTCATCTCTTTTCAAATTTCAATAATACTTCCTTCAAAAATACCTTCAAACATCTATAAAATTACCTTTGAGGTCAAAATGGACAAAGTAGAGTGTGTAACGATTGCAAAAATAATTCAGTCACGATTTGCCAATACTTTGGATACCGGACTCGGGGGTCAGCTTCCGGTGCTCTTAAAATCTTCGGCCAGCCGTAAATGAAGTACATTGCTAAGGTCTACGGAAGAAGTGCACACACACACTTTACGTATACAAAACAAAACTTGACAGGAATAAAAATTATTATTAAACTAGAATAATGGTGAAAATCCCGAAGATGGGTCACAATCGTTGTCGTAAGTGTAGCAGAAATTATGGAGGAATTCCAACTTTCACATTACTTTCGAAATGTTTTTTCCACATTTTCAGTCACCTCTTTGACCCAGACAATGTCACATAAAAGCAAGTAAAAAATAGATGATTCAGAAGAGGAGAGTAACCATGAAACTACCTCTTGATGTTAGAGTCTTAGCGCTCAAAATTCAATGGCTTGAACAAACGTTCAGTAGGTGTCATACACTATTGTACTATTTGGCAAGCCAAGCCGGTGTGTGTCATACACTACTGCATTATATAGCAGAGCACAACGGTGGTATATACAGATAGCCGAAGCCGAGCGATTATATTCAACGAGAATTCTTTATATTTTTCTGGGAGTCTTTTCTTCAGACTTTTCTCTGAATATAACTGGATTTTGAAGTGTTTTATTCGTAACGTTCGTTTTTTGAGTTAATTTTTCTAGGCATTTCTGGAGCAATACGATCTAAATTCTAGGAGTGTTTATTTTTTGTATTGTACATTCGTTAATTTTTTGATGCTTGGGAAAGAGTTCTAAGGGTGGAAAGTTGAGTGATCCATTTGTTTAACCAAGGGTGGAAATTGGACTGACCCCAATGGTTTAACCTAATGTGGAACCGTAAGTGACACATTGGTTTATCCAAGGGTGGATTTGGTACATAAGTACCTGTAAGAATAGGTAGAGTAGTACCTGGAGGAATAGGTACAGTAGTACCTGGAGGAATAGGTACAGTAGTACCTGGAGGAATAGGTACAGTAGTACCTGGAGGAATAGGTACAGTAGTACCTGGAGGAATAGGTACAGTAGTACCTGGAGGAATAGGTACAGTAGTACCTGGAGGAATAGGTACAGTAGTACCTGGAGGAATAGGTACAGTAGTACCTGGAGGAATAGGTACAGTAGTACCTGGAGGAATAGGTACAGTAGTACCTGGAGGAATAGGTACAGTAGTACCTGGAGGAATAGGTACAGTAGTACCTGGAGGAATAGGTACAGTAGTACCTGGAGGAATATGTACATTAGTACCTGGAGGAATAGGTACAGTAGTACCTGGAGGAATAGGTACAGTAGTACCTGGAGGAATAGGTACAGTAGTACCTGGAGGAATAGGTACAGTAGTACCTGGAGGAATAGGTACAGTAGTACCTGCAGGAATAGGTACAGTAGTACCTGGAGGAATATGTACATTAGTACCTGGAGGAATAGGTACAGTAGTACCTGTAAGAATAGGTACAGTAGTACCTGGAGGAATAGGTACAGTAGTACCTGGAGAAATAGGTACATTAGTACCTGGAGGAATAGGTACAGTAGTACCTGGAGGAATAGGTACATTAGTACCTGGAGGAATAGGTACATTAGTACCTGGAGGAATAGGTACAGTAGTACCTGGAGGAATAGGTACATTAGTACCTGGAGGAATAGGTACATTAGTACCTGGAGGAATAGGTACAGTAGTACCTGGAGGAATAGGTACAGTAGTACCTGGAGGAATAGGTACAGTAGTACCTGGAGGAATAGGTACAGTAGTACCTGGAGGAATAGGTACAGTAGTACCTGAAGAAATAGGTACATTAGTACCTGGAGGAGCTGGTACATTAGTACCTGCAATAACTGGTACATTAGTACCTGCAATAACGGGTACATTAGTACCTGCAATAACTGGTACATTAGTACCTGGAGGAAGTGGTACATTAGTATATATTACTATATAGATACATCGTTCCATAGATCATACAATGGCAAGTAGCATTGAAACAAAGCGACGTCGAAAGCAAAGTTTTCAAACTAATTCGAATACAGAGGCCGAAATATTTTTTGAAACTGTCGAACACAGACAACCTTATCCATTTACCTCATCGACTTTGTCAAAAAATACAAATCTCACACGGGAGGAAGCCACCAGACTAAAGCCACGCCGAAAACAAAGTTTTCCAACTAATACCATTGCAGAGGATGAAATATCCTTCGAAAATGCCGATCGTGATCAGCTTAATGTACCTAGCTCTTTAAATAGAAATTCCATCCGAGAGGAGGCTACCAGGCTCCGAATTTCCAAAAATAATGAAACTCACGAGCAGCGTCGTGATAGACTGAGAGAAGCCACTACAACTAGAATTATGAACAATCGCCAATCATATAACGCTGCAGTTGAGCAGAATCGAGATATTCAAGTGGACGAACATAGCAGTGGTTTACTCGCTAATAGCTGTACATTTTGTGGAGCTAAATACTTTGTGGGTGAGCTAAATACCACTAAAAAGTTTACAGCTTGCTGTAAACAGGGGACAGTTAAGTTACAAGAGGTCTCACCACCTCCCGAAATTTTAAAGAAACTGTTCACAAAAGATCATGAGTACTCCAAGAACTTTTTCCAAAACATTCGAGCATTCAATAGTGCACTTGCATTGGCTTCAATGGGGGCTAAAATCGACTCCCGCATAAATGACGGGCGTGGTCCATACGTTTTCAAAATCCATGGTCAAGTATACCATACTGCATCTACTTTACACCCTGCTGAAGGTGAAATTCCAAAATATGCGCAGCTGTATATTTTAGATCCCGAAGAGGCTTTCCGAGCTCGGATGAGCATCGATGCAAATAGGGATTGCAACCCCGATTTAATGAAAATTTTGGCAGACTTGATCTCAACTGTAAATAATTACGCGCAGGCTTACAAAATGATGTTTGAGGTGGAGTGTGAAGAACACGACAGAGCCTTGCGAGATGGCGTTGCTCCGAGAGAGATTACAATGTCTATTTGTACTAACAAAAATGACGATCAACGTAGATACAACGCTCCACGTTTTAACGAAGTCGCAGTAGTGTTTACCAACCAAGATGGGGAACCACCATTTGAACGCGACATACGAGTGTACAGCAGAACAAGCACAACATGCATTCCAATACGTCAAGCTGTATGCAATGAAGACGTTGATCCAATGGTTTATCCCCCGTTGTTCCCCTTCGGAGACAAAGGCTGGAAAATTGGAATCAACAAAATAAATACTCCATTCGCTAAGAACATGAATGTAACCTTAATGGAATATTATTCATATCGATTCTCAATTCGAGACGAATATAACCCATTTTTAATGGGTGGTAAATTAACTCAACAAATAGCAGTTGATGCATACGCTAAAGCAGAGGCCAGCAGATTACAGTGGGTTCGAACTCACCAAAAGGATTTACGTGTGGAAATGTACACAGGCCTTCTTGACCACATAGAAAGCCGAGCTAATAGTGAAGGTATAAAGGCTGGTAAAGCAGTAATATTGCCTAGCAGTTTCATGGGAAGCCCCAGAAATATGCAGCAATTATATCAGGATGCGATGGCAATTGTTAGAAAATATCGTCGGTGAAGAGGCAAAATGATCTAGGTGCATAATCGATTAGAATCAAAATGATCTACATAACTTTTTCCCTAAAGGCAAAATGAACTGGGTGCAAGCCTCTTTAAAAGCAAACTGATCTACATACAATTTTCCTTAAAAGCAAAATGATCTAAGTGCTGGTCTAATTTTTTTTGTGAGAAAACTAGCATCTGTAAGGAGGACACGTGGCTTATAAGGGCTAACCATGACTGTAATTGACCTAGGGTTGTGGGTTAATATTACCTGAAGGGTTTGCTATTACTAAGGATCATTCCGGCAACTAAAGTTAATTTCACTTATTGCATCTAATACATTTTTAGTTACGAAAACTGCAACATTCATTTTTTTTAAAATCGACGAATTAAAAGACGAATCAAAATCACAGTAAGCTCATGTGTTAGTGTGCACATTAAATTGGTTTTCCCTTTAATAATTCTCAACGTGGAGTTTTTTCAAATCATATTCTACGATCATCACCATTATCATAACATTCGGAATCATTTTCAAATGTTAAATCATAATTGACAACTTTTTTTTCAATGTTACTGAAAGAAAGAAATGGAGGCATTGGGGAATTAAATGCATATATAAAAGATTTTGAATACCTCGCATTTTTGTACACCGGCATTAGAGTGTGTTTACTTATATTGTTTTTATTATAATTTGTATCTAGATCATTTTGCTTTTAGGAAAAGCTGCATCTAGATCATTTTGCTTTTAAAATTCAATGCAAGTAGATCATTTTGCCTTTAGTGAAACTGCAAGTAGATCATTTTGATTCTAATCGATCATGCACCTAGATCATTTTGCCTCTTCACCGACGATATGGTAAGCCAGATTTATTTCTTACAATGACTACAAATCCAAATTGGAAAGACATAACGGATAACTTACTTCCTGGACAGGTGGCCAGTGATCGCCCAGACTTAGTGGCAAGAGTTTTTAATTTGAAAGTTAACGAATTGTTAAAACTAATTAAAAAAGACAATATTTTAGGGGTTATAGTTGCTTATGTTTATACAATCGAATATCAGAAACGATCCCTTCCGCATATCCACATGCTTATCATACTGCATGAGGACTACAAACCAAAGACAACTGAAATTATTGACAAATACGTCTCTGCTGAGATACCCAACAAAGAAACTAACCCGCGTCTCTTTGATGTGGTAATGAAACACATGATTCATGGCCCATGCGGCAACCTCAATAAACGTTCTCCATGTATGGAAAATGACAAATGTATTAAATCATTTCCAAAAGCATTTAGTAACGAAACTATTGGCAATAAGGACGGTTACCCGGTGTACAGGCGAAGATCGCGAGAAGCCATTATATTGAAAGGTAAACCAATTGATAATCGTTGGATTGTACCATATAATGTGTACTTACTATTGAAATTTAATTGCCACATTAACCTCGAAATTTGTGCGAGTGTTAATAGCATCAAGTACTTATTTAAGTATGTTTACAAAGGCTATGATTGTGCTAACATAGAAATTATCGACACAGTGAATGGTCAAGACGTTTTGAATCACGATGAAATTAAATCATACTTGGATTCAAGGTATGTGTGTGCTCCAGAGGCTTTGTGGAGGCTATTTGGATTTAAAATGCATGACAAATTGCATGCTATAATTAGACTGCAAGTACATTTGGAAAATTTCCACAATGTTTATTTTAAAGATGGAGAGGAACAACAAGCTCTGGAAAATAAAACAGAAACAACATTAACAGACTACTTTCACTTAAACGAAAGATGTCAATATGCAAGGCAATTTTTATACCCTGAGATACCCAATAATTTTGTGTTTTCAAAAAAGAAATGGGAACTTCGGCAACAAAATTATGATGGAGTAATTGCGCGAATGTATTCGGTTAGTCCTTCCGACCAAGAAAGATACTATCTAAGAATGCTATTACTCAATATTCGAGGAGCTACCAGCTTCACAGATTTACGAACAATTAATGGTGTTACGTATAGCACATATAAAGAGACAGCCAAAAATCTTGGTTTATTAGCAGATGACAGTGAGTGGGAAAAAGCTCTGCACGATGCATCTTTATATGCTATGCCATGTTCAATGCGTCAATTATTTGCGTATATTTGTATATTCGGAAATCCCGAAAACGCATTGGGACTGTGGGAAGCATTTAAACAAGCCTTAACCGAAGATTTGGTTAGATTGTCTGATAACGTCTCAGCGGAAAATGTTGCGTTAGCAGAAATCGAGAAGGTCCTTTTTCTTCATGGAAAAAACAATGAGTTTTTCGCTTTGCCTAAACCTGTCCATACGAATCCAAATTTGCTGGATTTTGACCTTGAAATTGAGAGAGCACGGGATCGGAAGGGTATGCTAATTTAAATGACATGCAAATATACGCTTTCGATTTAATAATGACTGCAATAGACGATGAAAGTTCTCCACACAGGTGCTTTTATTGGGATGGAGTAGGTGGCTCAGGCAAAACGTTTACATACAACGTTCTTCTGAGTACTTTAAGAGGTAGAGGAGATGTTGCACTTCCTTGCTCAAGTACAGGCATTTCTGCCAATTTATTGAAGGGCGGTAGAACTGTACATTCGATGTTCAAGCTACCTGTGCCGTTTGTAGAAACATCAGTATCTAACATTAGAGCTGCATCGTATGATGCTAGAATGCTAAAGGTTGCAAAACTGATTCTCATTGACGAAGTTACCATGTTGTCTAATCTGATTCTAAATGAAATGGATCGATACCTGAAAGAACTTATGCAATCAGAACAATGGTTTGGTGGTAAAGTCATTCTTTTGGGGGGCGACTGGAGACAGTGTTTGAATGTCGTTAAGCATGGAAACAGAGTTTCTATATTAGAATCATGTTTATTAAATAGTCGTGTATGGCCTATATTCAAACAAATCAAGTTTACTCAAAACATGCGAACTGAACCTGATCAGATAGCGTTTTCAGATTGGCTTTTTAAGCTTGGTAATGGAGAAGTTTTAAATTCTTTTAGTTTACCTGAGGAGAAAGTTCAAATACCTCACGAATTTATTTGTGAAGGCTCATTAGTGGAAGAAATATTTGGTATAAATTTCAGTGCCGTTGATGCAGCTCAGCTTACTAAAACAGCGATTCTATGTTCTAGGAATGATGACACCATAAAACTTAACGAAGATGTTTTAGGTAGACTAAATGGCAACGCAAAGATATATTACAGTATTGACAATTTGGTATCGGATGATGAACAAGAAAAATTGAACTTCCCAGAGGAGTTTTTGCATTCGCTCACGCCGACAGGAATGCCTCCACATAAACTGACTTTAAAAGTTGGGGCAATCATTATGTTATTGAGAAATTTGAATACAAAAAAAGGACTATGTAATGGTACAAGGCTAATAGTTACAGGTTTGACTGATCACATCATTCATGCAGAAATTCTTAGTGGCAGCGCGCAAGGTGTTATTGTTTTTATACCTCGAATTGATTTGATTCCTTCTGACCCAGACATTCCATTTACACTGAAAAGACGGCAGTTTCCTGTCAGAGTAAGTTTTGTAATGACCATTAATAAAAGTCAAGGACAAACTTTTGATAAATTGGGAATATATTTACCGTCGCCAGTATTCACACACGGACAATTATATGTTGCATTTTCTAGAGCTACATCAGGAAAAAAAGTTAAAGTCAAAATTATCGATACTGAACATCAAGGGAAAATACTTGATGGCAGAAATGAAATTTTTACAACGAACGTGGTATTTAAAGAAGTTTTCAATCGATAAATAAATTTGCGGGACTAACTCCTAGCCGCGATCTACGGATCAAACATGGGGCATGGGCAGGGCCTTGGTGGGCAGTTCCCAAGTGCGCTCAACCATGATATTTTGATGGAATTATTCCAATAGTTGAAATATTAAATCTCATTATTCTCATGTATTCAAGCGTCTGTATGTCAGTAAACTGAGCCTATGAGTAATTATCCCTGCTGAGCAGGGCTTTTTACTAGTTGATCATATAATGACATATCAGTCAGTTTACAATTTCCCGCAGATTTTCTAGCCATTATTGTTCTTAGCCATGGTTAATACATCAGATCATATGATTTTCATGTACGTCGGGATTTGTGTTGGATTTCCATATTAAAACATTTTTGCTTACAGGCAAAATATGGTGTGACACTGATTGGTACTGTTTGATGGTCTCTATCTCACAACATAACTATCTTATAGTTTGAATTGTGAGAATAACTGGTTAAAATATGAAAAATGAAGTCCCAGGAATGAAAATGAGTAAAATATGGAGAGGGAGGATTTACGGAAATTCTTTCAATACTAGTGCTGCTAACAATTTTTTAGATATTGTATTTCACCAGCCCAAGTAAAAAATTGTGACTCAGTGTTCAAATAATTAGACCAGGCCATAACATGGATTAGTTGAGCCGACTACGAGTCCTTTCGGACGAAAGCACCGCCAGGAGTATTCTTCTGGTATTGGTCCAGCCGTAGTGACCACTGAACCAACCACCAGGGCAGCGAATTATAGTATCATCCCTATTTTGGAAATACTCGGCTTTATAAACCCTTCAAATGTCGGGGACTCATACAGTATGAGATTAAACGAATCTACAAATTATTCGGATTTTCAATGTAAAGCTGTGGCCTCGAAACTACAAAAATCCTTTTTATTTATTTTTGAATTTCTTGTGCGACTACATTACTATTCCAATTCAACGCAAAGCAACTGTTTACAACTGATTTTTCTGCAGAATATTTTCAATTTCGTTGATCAGAGAGTTTTTGAAACTCATGAAAAGCCTCAACCAATATAACAGAATAATCGTTTCCTTTTTCTTTAAGGGTATCTTCTATAGCTTTATGGAACGTTGAAGTAAGTGTATCCATTACATCACCTTCAATATTCTCAATATCGGGAACTCCCTCGCCCCCACTAGTTTCGAATGCTGAAAAAAGTCCGAAATAGTAACCTGGCTCTACATTTTCTACGAAATCATTAATCAGATCCTGAAACGTCCAAAAATAATTATAAAAATGAGTTCATTTGGATAAGTACAATCAAATTAATGACTACAGTAATAACAATGAAACATGTTAAATTATTTTGCTATTAAATCTTTACTTTATTATTTAATAATAAAATTAGGGCAATACCTTCAGGGAAAACTTTGTCACACCTTCGAGTTTCTCTACGGTTTCCTTAAAATATTCGTAGTAAACTTCCAATAGAGTCTTCCAATCGTGTCTCCTTACAGTGACATCTACTGCTAGAAATAAATATCGAACGAGGTCACTAGCTGGAGATCCTAAATGAACGGTCTGAGAAGAAAGTAAAAGACCCGTTTCAGTAGTTGTTCCAGTAGAATAATTGCATGAATGCATTATTTAATTCAGTTTGTACCTGGAAATCAATTATGACACATTCCTCCAATTCTTTGGTTTTATCACTGCCTTTGAACAGCAAGTTAGGATTCCATAAATCCCCATGGCAGATGACCTTTGCACAAGATGGATTTTTCAAATTGAAATATCTTGACAGTTTGAAAAATGCATCTTTCTCATACTGCAGAACCTGCTCCAGCATCTTATCTGATCCAGTTGTCGGATGTTTCTACAGTAAAACAAAATTATTTAAGAAATATGTATTCCCGTTTATTATCTTTTTCAAAGAATCGTACTGTAATAACTGTGTAGAGGAGTTCGCAGATACTTTTATTACTATCTAATATTTTCAACCTGTAAGATTTTGATTGTCGCATCAATTATGCTTTGCAGATATGGTGCATTGACCGGAGCCCCTTTTGGTGACCACATGCGAGCTTCTCTCAGGAAGGGATATTTCTCGAGGAATGCTTCCTCTCCCAATTGGTTCACGAGAACGTATGAAATCCCATGTAACTTTGCCAAGCTTCTCAGAGCAATTCTGAATTTTAAGAAGTAATTTTCGTACAGGTGACCCAAAGTAAGAAAATGTATCAAATGTTAATCGTTGGCGTACAATGTAATTCCAGTGAAACTATTTGAACCTTGGTTGAGATTGTTAAGTGAAGTAATTAAAGCAATATTATAAATTATGCGCAATTGTAAATGCAGGGCATTGCAAAATATTTTACCCTCCGTAAACTTACAGAATTATAAATTTACTGATATTTTTTAAAACATATATAGAGTTCACTGCATAGAATGTCTGGACTATCGTAAGAACGTCTGGCATGCTGGTTTTTTTAATACAATGTTAATTTCCGTATTATTTCTTGCCATATATTTGGACCTATCGTAATCAACTGAATGTCAGTACAAGTGAATTTTAAAAATTGTAGCCCATAACATTTACCACAAATATAAACATCAGTATTAATTATTGAATCTTTCTTTTTATGATTTTTCTTGTGTAAAAAAAGAATCGGATAGGAGTTGTTCAGAAATTGTTCGACTGATTGTGATCTAACCAAAATTAGGTACTTTTATCTTTGGGATTCCATCAAGTTTTGATAGTATTTTTAAATCTGCCCTGAAATTCTCTATAAAATGGGGAAATCGTGTCTTGTCGGCTTGATATGAGCTAATTTGATGTTTTGCAATACCCTGTTCATAATTGTAATAATTATTAATAATGTTAAAATATTAATTTGAAATCTATGAACGCATTAACAGCCATTACCTGGATTGTTCAAAAGTGTGCCCATTGGTTTTGTCAAGCACAAAATAACCATTTTTTACTAAGTTTTCCATTACTACCAGCTCTTTGTCCGCGTAGTAGCACTTTGGAAGTGAGCTTTCCAAATCAAGCCTGCAATAATAGAACGCATTATCAGAACCACAAGTTCATTTCTTTTAGAGCGAAGCGATTTCTGGATTTTGATCGCCGCTCAGTGATCCCAATTATCATACAATTTTCGGTTTAATTTACATATCGCCTGTACGCTAAATCAATATCCAGAAATCTTATTTGCAAAATTACTGACCCATTCTTCTGTTTCATAAGTTCCTTCATAGCAATCACAACAGTGTTGAAAAATTCTTTTTCCGTTTGAAAAAGTTCCATGTCATTAAGAAGTAAAGCATAGCCATAGTTTGTCACTGTTTTCTTTACGAACAGTTCCAAAGGCGTCAGGGTACTATCTTTAAAGTAAACGCTCAAGCATTCACATCGACTCGAAAAGTGGTCCCCTACCAAGTCGGGTAGAATCGTTTGAATCTCCTTGATTTCACTTGTAATTCCGTTTTTGATAAGAATTTCACCATATTTGTCTAAAGATTCGCTATCTGTGCAAATAGTAGCCATTGTGTGTGCTTTCTCGGGAACTAAAAGTTGTTGTTAGCTGTTATAAGTATAATCCTGTAAATTATATGGTTACAAAAAATATTATAATATCTCAACAAATCTAAAAAAAATCATACTAACGGAATAAATCAATGTACAGCTGATTTTGATCTTGGAGAAAAAGCTAGAATGATGAATGAGCAATTTACATTGAAGTATTAAATTATTGATTTTTGCATAAGTATGAAAAATTTAAATGAATGCAATATCACCACAAATATATCCCGCCTTTTTGTCCAGTCTCGAATATTTTTAAAACTCGAGTGACCTCTAACAATGCCTTTTTTGTCCTTCCTGGAATATCTTATGCACACGTAAAAATCAAAATAAAATGAGTTATGTAATGTGTATATGTGGTCAGTGTAAATTGTAAAGCACAAACTCGTTGTTGAAGGTTTCGGCTTCCTACTTACCATAGGAAATGGGTGCAGTAATATTTTTAGGAAAAAATTACCCTTGAGTTTCAAACCATTACTCTCATTAAGAACATGTCCTTCATTTATCTGTAATGTTACAAGTCAGTACTGCAAATCCCATTCATTCTCTTCTCTCGAGTCCAAATCGAAATACATATGAGTAAACAAATGAAGTCTTTAAAGCTCTTCGTGAATCCATGTGCAAACCTGTTTCACTCTCTAGAAGCCTAGAATGAGGATAAATAGTGTAGAAGTGACAATAAAACAGGTTAATTACCAGTAATTAAATTTCGGCCCCCTTATGATGAATTAACAAAATTGAGATTAACATATTTCGTATAATTACATACAACATCATATATGAAGATGACTGCAAAAAATTAATTTGACATGCAAACACATGTATACGGCAATTTATTTGAATATACATGAACATTTCAGGACCAAGATTGTTGATTTTTTTATTTTATTTTGAAATCATATGTGACGGATAAACAATTTTTATATGTTGTGTCGAAATGAATTAATTCATTTAAACAGTAGATCCAAGGGTAGAGTTATTGATATTGGAGTTAATCCAGTCAACGTAGTTGGAAACTCTGTTGTAAACACTGGGAAGGCCAGGACGACCACAACCATTATTGTAGGAAACAACACCTTGCAAGACAGGATTATTTCCACAGGTTAGGGGACCGCCATAGTCGACACCGCATGCACTAATGCCACCTTGCGAGAATCCTGCGCACAGCTGTGATGGCGAATCGAATCTTTCCGGCCAATCAGCACCACATTCGACATCACTCATTGACGGCAAGTACGCAAATCTAACAACGAGAAATTCATTTTTGAGTATTTGCAAACATTAATAGTCATTATGGAATTTCATAGAAAAATTTTAGCAAATTGTAATTATTATGTAGTACTGGATTAAAAACTTACTGCAATTTTTTGGAAGTAGCTCCACCTTCACTTGTACTGCCCCAACCAGCAACGGTACACTCGGTCCCAGGATACAGGACATCCCTGGTTGTGGCTAATTTGATTGAGTTAACGAATCCCGGGATTTCGACGACGGGTTGTGAAAGTTCCACGAGAGCAATGTTGTTGAGAGCGGTTGTGGGAACGTAATCGGGATGTACCACAAACCTCTTTGCGTTAACCAACTGTTCATACTCAGTAGCTTGGTCAAAGTCCAACTCTCCAGTTCGGACGCTAGTTGATCCGACGTTGTGAGTTCGGAGACAGTCTGCAGTTGTGAGGACCCAGGTTGGTGCAATCAAAGAACCTCCACAGAAGAACGTTCTTGCACCGGATATTTCTCTTCTGAGTAAAGCTGCAATATGTGGGAATTGCCCTTGCTTGGCTAAAGTTCCTCCGACTACTTGTACATGACCGACTGGGTTTGACGTAGCCTTTAATGCTACACAAGCCAAAACTACAGCAATAAAGCTAACGTTTCTCCCGAAATGAACCATTGTCATGACGATATTCTTTCTATACTGACTTTTCAGTGAAATAAAATTATCGAATTATTCTTAATTCTGATCATTCATCAAATACCGAAGATCGATCATTCGATCGATATCAATCAAAATACTATCGCCTTTGCTACTCAGCCGCTCGGAACCAATTATTTGTGATTGATTGCTTTATGTATCTATGCATTTATTTTATGTGCGTTACGCATTTATTAGTTAAGTTCATAAGAGAAGTTTTTAATAAAATTAGAATGCTGGTAATGGCAACAGGTGAAACTTTTAGTTGTTATGATGGGATTTACCATAACAATTTTTATCTTACATCATCTAATTACTTGAAAGTATGACATCCGATACATCCATCACATGTGCAAGTGTAGACGTACATATTCATAACGAGACCATAAATCAAAATAAGTTTTAACCCCTTGAAGGATGTCGCCTGATTCATCCTGCAGTTATCTTGAAATAAATAGGAAAATCCATCTGTGCTCTTGCAAGTGGAAAATCCATGATAATTACAGCTACCGTTGAAGTATAATTGAATGGTTAGCACATTTTACGTCATTCTACATGCCTAGATATCCAATATGCACGTATGTATTTTCGGCTTGTAGTGCTTCCAATATACGTAAACAACCATCAGTGCGGAAAAAAAATATAAGAGGAGTTACGTGTTCCATATCTTCGGCTGGATTTTAAAAGGTAGTACTTGCTTCGGGGGAAAATAATTTACTGATAATATTTATTAATACATAATTGCAAAAAATGCTTTGAAGCACCGAATCACTTGAGAATTGGACTGATATCGTACTCAGAAAAATGAATAATCTGTTACAGTTAATTCTTTTTACACGATACCTCCCTTTACTACATGTGTAGTTTGAATTTCACCCCGTTCACACATGCTATTCGATGAAAATAATGTGAATAAATGTGGAAAGACACGTTAACATAATTATTATGCATATATAATGTTAATATACAATTATATAATAATTCACAAAAAACGTATTCAAGGATATTACAAGAACAACAATAGTTTGAAACACTTTTGTATATCAATAGCCTTTCGACCTGTATAGTATATCATTATAGTAATAATAATTATTATAGTAATGTGTGAATGTTCATTGTTTTTACATATATTACATGACATAATGCTATAGCGAAATTTTCTTACATTCTTACGCACATTCCCCACATTTTGACACAACCATTAACTCGAAAACTTGAAATAATCGTCTCAATTAACACTTTCGTCCGTTCTACCTTAAATACGTACATACATACGTACAACAATGAGGAAAACATCCGTCATATGTAATAATATCTGAGTTCTTGCAAGGGCTAAATATTAAATTTTATGCAAACTTGATTCATAACAATTTTACAAAACCATATCAAACATTGCCTGTAGTCCTTATCATATCATTTACCACGTAAGTATTACCTACCGTCTCATTTTTGTAGCGCATACCCTTTTTCTCATGCCACGCAGTAGAAAATAGATAACAATGCTTGATGAAAATGAAGTGCATGATTTAAGAAAGCAAAATCCTACCTTGAAATTGAATTCTAAAATATTTTGGTTTTTACTAAACAACTGGATTTTCAGAAATAATAAACCAGATAAACTCCAACCAATTGGTACAACAGATACATCCAGGTTACATGTAAATTGTTATTCACCTTATTAACACTGTCTCGTAACATTATAATTATTCTAATCTAAAATTCATAAATTCTCATTTCAGTCCCAGATGAAAGCAAAACGAAACTGTTTCATGGTCAAAAATGATTTCAAATAATAGTTTTCAGTTTACCAGGATTTTCGAAATAGTCATAACCAAATGGAGACACTTGTAAGTTTACTCTCTGGTAGAATTAATACGGAACGTTCGACAAATTGCTTGATTAACATAACTTCAGGCAATTCCTGAATATAATTGCATAAATTACAACAAAAAAATCATCCATCTAAGTTACTGATTTTCACTATTACAATCTACTGTCTCTTGAATTCTTTTGAGTAACTTGCACAGAGCATATTTATAATTTCAGAGTTTTCTCGTCACAACTTCCATCAATTATGAAGACTAAGCGTACACACGCAATACGAAGGTATTAACTGAATAATTGTACCGACAGGACATAATGATAAAGAGTGTAAAAAGCCTTGCCTCTACACATATATGTATTTATCCTCAATTGCTATGAATATCATGTTATTCAAACTATTTTTCCTCCTTGATTTTAAACTCTACTTTGAAATGTTCCAATTAGAGTTTAACCATTTGATGTACAAAGGAGTACTTTTCTATTGTATTCATAATAATTACTACAAAGACATTATTTGACAAAACTGTTGACTATATACACAACAAACAACACAGACACTTTGTGCGCTCTCAAGTTCAATAATGTCAAGCATTCCGAGTTTTGTTCCTCTCACCGTCATTTCCTGCTACCACAGAAATCTAGTAAAACTAATTAAAGCTTAACTATTTGGACAACGTTACAAAACTAACAACTAAACGTTGGAAAATCGGTACAAATTTAGAAAAAGATTTCACTCACTGTGTATTCCATGATCCATAGAATAAAAGTGATATCGCTATTTACAGTACGGGACTTGATTACAATTACAACGTATAACTTGTTGCCTTTATACCAAAAGGATTTGTCTTCCGCAACAGTTTCAATACCGGTACGTACATAAACCATTACTCCCATATTACTCCCAGGGTTTCTCAACCACCTGACAATTAAAATGCCAACGTGCTGAAAAACATTTCCTGGTTACAGATAATAGCGCTATTTAATACATTACATTACCTTCACTCTTTCAATCCACTCAAGCACCAAAAATTTTGCGAAATAGCAATTTGTATATAATTTTTTAGTCTTTCTGACATGATTGCATGGACATTTAAAAAAAATCAAGTGTAACTGCTGCAAGATACTGTCAATTTGAACAAAAATGCACCACCTATATTTTCATGATAGCACCTTTGGAAAAAACTGTTTTAAGGATGGCCTAATTTATTCAACTAACACAAGTTAACGTCGTGCGCTTAAAATGTTTTCAATAACCACAGACCCATTACTTTCGCTTCAATTCAACTATTTTCTAATGACTGAAGTTCTTATTTTTTCATTAAAGTATACATTATTTTGATTATTTCAATGTGCAGTCCTCAATCCAAGATACTCGTCAATATTAATAGTTAAAAAAACAAATAGATACTGTATAAATGACAATAATTAATGACAGTACGATTTAGTCTGGACATACTATATGACAATTCTGACAAGTATTACAATACAGTACACAATTTGCTGCACTTCATGGAACCCACGGTATGTATTCTGCCATACTGTATTCCAGTCGCATTTTTGTCACCTTCTGTACGTGTCAAGTGTCAACATAACAATGTCACTAATTATAGAACTTTTGACGAAAACAAAACAACTACTATAAAATAACTCACCAATTATACTACATGAAAATATCGATAGTACAAAACATAATGAAGTAATCATACCATAGCAAAAGAATTTTATTACCTCCTACATTTCTGAAAGTGTTTCATTGTAAACATTATTACCTCAAAGAGGAATATATTTGTGGCAACAAGCTAGCACTCAAATTTTCCATCATGATAACTTTGCTTTGCTTGCAATCATCTTCTGAAAATATGATGTCTTTTTGTACTTGAAAAAGTCAACCGCATCCCTGCTAACGGCATACGACCGACACGACGAGATTGACGTTTTTAAAATTTCATTCTATCACTACAAATTGGCTCGGTACATCTACAAATAATATTTACATCTATATGCACACAAGAACACCCTCTAACAACCTCCTAGTTCATTAAACTTACTAATACACTTCTTCGTAAATAAATGAAAATCATCTAACGCATACATTTCTCTTAGTTAAATAGGTCACACGGATTTCTCAACAGATTTCAATGCTAATAGATTATTTAACAACAATACCTGGCATCAACTGGTTGAAAACGTTAACCGCTATTACTGCTAGCAAGTTTTAAACTCACAATTCAGCACCGTTATCAAGGGCACCCTCACTCAATAGTCATAAACGCTGGACTAACCTTGTTAAGCAAGCATAAGGTAAAAAGTCTCAAAATTGTACACACAATTCTTTCAAAGTTTGAAAAAATGGATAGAAAAACGTGCTAAATCATCCACTCTGTTAATCCCTCTCAAGAACAAGAAAAAGGCTCTGATAGTAATAATTTTGGTGTTGGTACACTGGCTTATTATAACCATTATTACAGGTTTGGATTATTCATAATCTATCTGAATTTTCGTTACACTCAAAACGATCAACAAGCTTTCACCATAACCCAATGCAGCCTGCATCTTATATGTGAAAAACAATGTAATGATGATAGTTCATTCTTGTATTCACAATGTAACACCAGACTTTTAAGTTCATTTTATCATATTACGATGTATTGGATTAATTCCCTAAATCTGGGCAATATGGTAAAAACTGGCTGCTGAATGTATTATAAATGTCTCAGTACCTAATACAAACTTTCAAAACATTTTTTCTTTCTGCCATGGGAAAGATAAGGTCCTGTACGGCATTGTAAACATTTAATACATATGATTTACCTGCGAGTTATTAGGCAATACTTATACACAGCTAATATATAATTATATAACAATTTACATACATATGCTTCCGTGACTGATTGGGAAGAACCAGTTTCTGCGATGCGATGTACATATAAATTAATACAATATAACAATGTTGCTTGTATCCTTGTACACTTGGCTTTCTTTTGGGTGAAGACAACTTGTGAGTTCAGATGAATCAAACGGTTTCAATTAGTAAATACAACGGGTAGGCATACTTGTACAGTTACTAAGCACCAAAAGCTAGCAACTAAGATAATCGCAATTATACTCAGTAACCGTAACGCATTAGAGGTTAAAATTAACTGGTCTACTGAATACCTATGGAGACAAAGGTACCGTGAACGGTGCGCATATTTTATATACATACTGGCAGCTATCAATTATTATGATACGTTGTAACTACATTTTCGCATTTCAATTCTAATGAGAACCGCAGAGTAATTTAACTAATGTAATTACTATCGTTACCACGAAATGATCATCTTACAATCATTACAAGTACTTGAAATAGAAAATAACTAGAATCGTAGGTATATAAGAGAGCCAACAACTTTTTCACTAGCTCAATGTATGTATATAATAATAATTCTGTAAGTTTTACATATTTCTACTATCATAATAATAATAATTCTTTTGGCGAGAAAATGTACTGCATTTTTCTTTTGCTTTTCATAAGATTGAAAATATCAAAATATAAAATGATGGAACAATAGTTCACGCAGAAACTATTATTGTTATTGTTATTACTTTTTTGTTTCTATCAACCGCAAGTATTCACAATCCTCCCACTACTGTGAACCATACATATAAAATTCAATGAATAGCGTAGACGATTAGTTATATAGTTCTCGAGTGTATGTGTGAATTAGCAATCAATCCATTAAAACACTTGTAGTAACATCTTTCTTGTACATAGACAGTAGAAAAAACGAAATGGAATATAGAATCTTAATCTGGAGTAAGATAAATACTTTGAAAATTAAACTACCTCCGTAAATTAGAACAAGTGCATTTTCACTATAGTATTAGTTGGGTCCAGTACATCTAAACAATTCTCTTGAGACATTAACATTACGTTCACTTGGTTTGAAGATGTAGAAGATCAATTTTATTTGTATTTTATCGCATTATTGGCTCACAGTCTGTCCAGTCGGAAACTATCTTCAGCATTTGAATCCAATTGAACTAGGCTCGGGTCACGAAGCATTTCTAGCATAGGGCCATCCAAATCTAAAGGGCCTAAACCCTCACGTAAAGCAACTGCGGCTGCTTCAGATTCTAAGAACTCTGCGACGGAGTCGGCCGTACTTCTCTCAAAATCCGTACCAAGGAACTCTAAAAAATTAAAGTAAGAGGGTAATTATTCCACCCTAAGAAAATGTATTAATTTTGTAACTATGTTGTGTGTGTAGATTCAGACTGGCTTGACAGGTACCTGTAAATATAATGTCCGGGATACTTGACGGGGTTTGTGGAGTTTGTGGCTGTTGATGCTGAGGTGACTGCTGTGTTACAACGGCTGTAGCACCCGTCGTCGGAGGATTGAAAAAGTAAGGTAGTGAGTTGGCCATTCCTCCACCCTGTGAACAATTTATTATGCTTAAACGTTTGACTAATTTTAAAGCGTCACGACAAATTCCAATCATTGCAGGTAGACAACATGCAGTTAAGATTAAAGTTTCATTGTGTCAAGCATTCAATCCAAGGATTCAATCTCATCGTTAAGTTTTTACTAGGTAACGCGGCAGAATTACAGTCAAACACAGAAGTAATGATGTAAATGGAAAGATCAAACATAACTACTCAAACAAACCACCAGTCTTAACTACATCAGTCAAATGCGTATATATGCATACAAAATGGGTAAACAAAATTCGAAAAAAAAATATTAACCTGCCAATTGCAATGGCCATTATTTCTTTGAGGAGACTGATCCACCTACAAATGGAGCACCAACCACAAGATCAACATCACAGCACAAACAACATTAATTAAAAAAAATAGGTACACCATGCAACTATACTCAACGTAAGCCAAAAACGTAAGTGGCTATCAAAACTTGTTGGTAAAAATTTAATAATAGAACCAACAAAGATCTTGTTCTAATTATTCATACCACAATTGTATTCAACAGGCAATAATACTTTCTACATAAATTTTTAAAGTACCTACAATTTCAGCTTTACATGAATTTTTAAACACTGAAATCCAAATTCATACCATGGAAATTTGTTCGAAGTGATGTTGGAGAGCATTAGCCTGCTGGCTGAGGTAGTACGAGTCAGCCGTTTGCTGCGTTGGTTGGTTTACTGGACTTGCTGGAGCTGATAACTGACTTTCTAGAGGACTTGGACTTCGGAACTACACAGAAATAAATGCATTCGGTTGAGATAATGAGTCCAAAAATGACTGATTATGCTCAACTGGTATAAACACGGCATACATACGTAACTCATATTAATAGTTAAATAAATCAGCATGTAAAAAGAACTGAAATAAAAAAAAATAAGTTCATTACTGGCTGGGGTGAGTTCTGAGGACTAGGTCTTTGTGGGCTTCGATAGGCGTTTAATATCTACACACACCATGCAAGAAAAATTGAAAAAAAAATAAAACCATCAAATCATAATTAAAAACAGATATTCGAAGAAACCCGAAACAACAGCTAAGTATGAAAAACATTTATATTTCGAAACCGAATCCGCGTTTACATTGTCATTAGGGGTGAAGTTTTGGAATGAAGCATTCACAGCATGATTTTCTAGTATAGACTGGGGTGAATGTGGGGAACAGTTGTGGTGTTGTTGTTGTTGTTGTTGTTGTTGTTGTTGTTGTTGTTGTTGTTGCTGCTGCTGCTGAGGTCTTTGAACTTGTGATTGTTGTGGTGAAGACTGATTAACTGGTTGCGACGTCACATGATTTGCCACACCAGGTGGAGGGTGAGGTGATAAACTCGTTGGCGAATATGCCAAAGAACTTCCAGTTAAAGGACTCTACAAGAATTAACATCCACAATAACTACACAGTATACTAAAAGGATGACACTAATGATTTTGATACTTCTCATTTAAACATAATCACACATGTTTTAATATACATCCAATGATGCTAAATAGAATTTTATAATTAACTTACTGTTGAGTATGGTGAATGGTTGAGTTGATTCTCATCTAGAGGATCAAGGGGTTGTTGTAAGGGTGTCTGAAATTGAAAGTTGGTTAGATCTGGCAGGGATCCAGTCGAGGCTAACTGAGGAATTTCTAGTAGGGAATGCACATCTCCAGCTTTGGGAGAGTCTTGAGGTTTGCCCATCGTAAGGCCGTAGGTGTCACGTGGATCATTGGAATTATTTGATGACTCCTCTGACGAGTCTGGAACCACCGAAGGGATCAACAATTGAGAGGAATTGATCGAATTCAGGGCCGAGTCAGAGTTAGCTCGTCGCCAATTAGGTTCCGAGGGCGGTGATAAGTAAGTTCCAAAATTTAATCCTGGAGATCCTAAGTTCCCCGCATTGGGTGACATTGAATGTCCACCATACTGTGGCGGAGATGCATAGGGTGAATGGTCAGTTCGATGGGGTTTTACACGAACTGGGCCCGGACCGATAGAGTTTCTCGAGGATCTAGGGGACACCGAGGATGGATTGAACATCTTATTTTGCTGAGATCCCTGTAAAAATTGTAAAAAAAAAAACTTTCATTATTTTGTCAACACCAGGGTTATTCTAGCTGTAATTCGGGAAGGGTTATGTTGGAAAAATTTGAGCATCAGACAAAAGAAATAGCACATCCATCTTTAAGGCATTATAACTCATTTCTTTTCACCCAAATTAATGACATCAGTTCATATTCGTACGAGCGTCTTTGGTTGAGCATTCCACTTAATTAACTAAATACACATACGACATAAATGCTTCAACCATATCCCACAATCCCGCCTAAACTTCATAGTACTTCCTTATAAAACTATAGTAGTTTGAATTAAAGCTTACATTTCATGTCAAAATTGTTACATGTGCAGAGTACTCGGAAACAAACAGACCTAGCACAAGAAAGTACCTACTTCTCGTGACTACGAATCATCAGAGAACTATTTGATTGTACAGTGCATGTAGCACACACCACACTCCTACACATATATAACCAAACCAAACATGACCAGTTCCTGTAGTTTACAAGTACTTAAGACGATAGTCCAAAAGTAGATATGATATAAAAGTCATTCCATCCAGCAATAAGCAAAAGTATGAAAAAATACATACAATTTGAACTATAAGTTCCTTTCTTCAGTCTCTTCCATGCATTTCTCTTTAAAATCAAATACTTAGCAGATATGGGGAATCAAAGTCATTTCAGGACCAGTAATATACAGTTGAAACTAGTCACACAGTCACACGAACTTCTCAGAAATAATAACCAGCGACCAAAATAAAAGCAGCATAGCATATACCATGCAATCTGCGCTGGTGGACATCAAAAGGAAGAAAATGAGTAAGAGAGAGAGAGAGGACGAATCGTCAATGATGCATTACTACAGATGTGTATTACTACAAGGCACATAATTCATAATGGTACACTGAAAAACACAATCTCAACTCAAGAGGAGTAAAATACATACACGCGAAGGAAGTTGAAACAAGAAACTCAGTCAGTTATTCATTTATCCCAAGGTTATCACTATTCAGATAGAACTTCAAACATTAATTCTCCTCAAATTATTTTTTGCGGTATACTGGAATAAAATAAGTACTAATAGATCCATTGGGCAAGAAATACCAAGTCATTCCTTCAAATCAAAACTCAATTTCCTCTCCCCTTATGTATGTAATGCCCAAAATGAAACACTTTTACAGATTTAGAATCAAATTCGAAAAAAAAATCCGATACATCTTTTTCTAGCTGACTACCACATGAAACCAGATGCATTCAAGTCATTGAATTATATATAATCAATCCCTCACTTACTACCGTACATCGGTAATCGGTACATATACAGTGAAAGCCAAACAAGGCAAAACAAAACAAGAGATAATACTTACTTAGTACCATCTAAAGAAGGTTTGACTCCTTGGGTTCACTTCGTAATGCATTACCCTTTACCCTTCTTAAGAATAATCTACCATTTTAAAAATTACATAATGTAAGAAGTTACAGACTTTCTCGACTCCTCTATATACCTACATCATACAATCGTGAGAACCGTGCCCATGGTATCAAATGGTGATTTTACACTCACTCACTTGTGCCTGAATGCATTTCTGCGCTTAAGTTTTCTTTAGACTATTTTTTATAATTCACTAGTACATACGTGTATAAAAGTAGATACGTTCTACATATAAGGAAACTACTAAAAATTTAGCTAATTATGGAAAAAACAGTCCCACATAGAAATATATGCATCCAAAATCCGTGTTGCGTGAAGCCCAGGTACAATTTAATAAAAAAAAAATTATGCAATAAAAAAGGTTTTCATTGTCAAAAAAAAAATCCAGCAGCAAGGATAAGCACTTAAAACAGTTTTCCTTATGCAATTCAACCATTGATTGGTCGTTGAAATAAAATTGAAACGCAACCATGATTGCTGCAATGCACAAGTCAATCAGGTATAAGACGTGCCGGAGGTTAGTACTTTGTTACATGTTATGTGCATATCAATTTGCAAACAATAAATCGAGAATATTTAGTCCTTCAATGTGGACAACACTTCCTTTGCTTCAATTTAATAATCAATAGCTGTGTAAGGTAACTGTTGGCATAATAAAATATACCCATGGGCGAAAATTTAATGATGGTCTCGTCATACAACAAACCAACCTCTGCCTGTGTATTGTTCGTGGTAATTTCATCAGTCTATGTGAGAAAACTCCTGAGCAATACTTTGGCGCCTATCTGTAATAATTATTACATTTATACATACGACGAGAAAAGCTTTCTACTAAATTAATCATGTTTTCCGTGGTACAAATTCAGGTAACTATATACACACGTACTACATACAGTACAGTGAGTGGGAGAAGTTTACTATTAATATCCATCAAAGTGGAATCTATATCCCATCTACTATGGGACATGGGAATAGAAATACTAATATCAATACTAAGACAGAATGGGGGTGGGGGGAAGTAAATGGAAGCAAAATTGAGTAGCACACCCCGTGAGTATACATTGCAATTTGCAGGTTTAGTTATCCTTGTACTTATAACAGTAGTATAGCGCACTTCATTCATTTCTATCCACGTCAATTGATCTTGTTTTCCCGGAATTTTAGTACTTGCCTTGCAAACCTGTAGAGAGAACAATTGTCTTTTTTGCATTTCGTCACTGAGAAATGCGTCAATGGGACCAAACTGGACGTAACGTAACATAAAAATAGGTTGAATACTGTAATGAGCAAGATTGTTTTAGATCTTTGAATTTCATCAAAACATGCATGATTCATCTTTCATGATCACAACATTAAATACTACAGATTCGAGGAGAAGGTATTTTTTAAGTATCTTATAAATTACAAATTATCAGGGGGTAAGTACTTCCAATAAAGTTCTCGAGAACATTTGTCTCATCACCTCAACAAAATGAGTGCGTACAGTGGTACATAACGCTGCCTTGATCAAAGCTAGTAATGTAGGCAATTTATCTGACTGAGATTAAAACTGGTACAGTATTATAAAAATATATAGCAAGTTGCTGAGTGTTAACTACACAATAAATACTGACAACCTACAATTAAACTGTAAGTTTTAGCACAAGGATTGGAGGGTTAATAAATAATAAATATGTAATCATCCATGGACGGAACAATACAACAAAAAATAGAGAGACATTAAAACAGGCAAAGTACGGTTAGCTACTACTGCAATGACAATATTTTTTATTACTGCAAGCCTTACGCAGTACCTGCATAAGTGTTCATACGAAGATACGAAAGAGAAGAGTCAGTACAATACAAGGGACAGCTTACATTGAGACACTGAGTAAACAATCTGATAATAGGATGCAGATAAAGCGTAAATTAATTTTTTCCAGTTGTTGAAATTAGGTGAAGAATAAACTAAATGTAGGATGGACCTGTAACCTGCTAAACAACTTATAATGAAACTAACCACTGTATTTATTGCACGCATAATGTATGCAACTAATTGGGGAACTAACATGTAAGTACAGCATACACTGTGATACTGATCCAAACCTGTGTAATAATAGCACGTCACAACAACAACACGAATACGTAATCAAATATTTATCGAGACAAAATCCCCACACATTCAAGATGCTTAAAAAACTAAGGTAAGTAATTAAGATTTTATATTATTAATTATAATACGTCATGCATAAGTAGTTTCCTTATTCGTTTGAGCAAAACCACTGAAGAGGGGAGCATCTGAACATATCCACATTCCCGATTTAAAAGCTTCGTATATGTAATTTCATCCCAGGAGATTTCCCCGGTTTAGAATAAATTAAATAAAAATTTTAACAAAATATGTTAAAATACGACAAAAGCCCCGTTTAATATTCAGCCAAATTAATCAGGCATTATTATTCTGAAAGCTTATTTTATATTATTTAGCTTCAAACATGTACAGCATCCTATTTCCGTTCATTTCTATACATTTTTGTGAAAATGGATGTGCAACTTTATTATTCAATTTGTTAACCTTAGATTCAAAATTTGAAGGTCGGACATTCCAGCCTAAGCGAGCTTCAATTTTAAAACGATTGCAACATACATCAGAAAATTTAAATCGGGCGTTCAGAATTTTTTTATTTAGTGAGTTTGCGGTAAGTGCACAATACTCATCGGTATTATAGGGTGTAATCAATTTTTACGAATTACTGGACTGAAAAGGTTCAAAACACTTGACAACGGAGTTCCTGCTTAATTGAAAATCACGTTGAAATTCAACCGCAAAATCTAGGAACGTTTAACAAGGATATGTTGGGATGCAGCCCTCCTGAGTACGATGCAGATAAATGA
The DNA here is from genome assembly GCA_947179485.1 of Allacma fusca. Taxonomy (NCBI): domain Eukaryota; kingdom Metazoa; phylum Arthropoda; class Collembola; order Symphypleona; family Sminthuridae; genus Allacma; species Allacma fusca. The sequence goes on along the minus strand of OX359248.1, from coordinate 39,182,480 downwards.
AAACAAAAAGTACCAAGACCTGATTCTAGGAACCTTCTACTTGGATACAGGAATTCTCTTTCACATACTTACATATATACATAATATATGTGCGTACAAAAAGGACTTCACAAAAGCTGATCCTGAACTCAAATCAGTATCCTTAACATTGTTGAACTCTTTCTTGTTCTCTAACTACCTACCTGACTACAAACATGTTCCTAACTGCCTATATACTCCCAATCAAGTAGCCAGTAACTAATCACCAATTCCCAGTACTCTCTGTAATATCGCACGTGCAATTTGTGATACAGGAACATATTCGCAGGATAAATATCACCTCCTACAACTTTACTGCACACATATACATATATAAAGAGTGCATTTAAAAGTTGTGAAGATGGCGAATGATTGGGGGACTGCACAACTATGTGATGATAGGTACACTGCATGGTCGAGGTCCCGACACGTGTGTGTTTGATAACATGCGTTCAAGTTATACCTATTAAGTTGCAGACCTTGAATAAGGCAAAAAAAGCAACTTTAATTTTTATAATGTGGCAGTAGTTCTACCGTAAAAAACTAAACAAGTTATTTCAATGCAGAATATTATTTCTTAAATGTCTGCCGTTTTAAATTTGCCAATACCGACGTAGACCAACTATTCTGGGAGATAACAGGAGTGAGTATATTCATCTCTTTCATTGACAAAACCACAATAGTTAAAACAGGTGTAGATGTACAGACGAGTTGCTAAATACTGAAGCTTCATTTGTTGACAATTCATAAATAAATGCTGCAGGTTTCGCCACTTTTATGGACTCTCATGTACCGCGTTCTGTTTCCCATGAATTATCTCAACTTGTAAAATTGCTTTCGTCCAAATTAAGTTTTAAAGTGTCCTAAACTAGCTCTCGGTGTCCGAAAGTACTTGTCACTTGTCGGACGAGTCAGCTTAACGCTTATTAAAAACGTTTCAACTGGACAACAACGATATATATTTTCTGAGTATTCGCGGTACTAAATATCGGGAATTTGAAAACCATTTACCTGCAATATTAAACAAAACAACAGCTCAATGACCGGTAGTACCTAAGTGTAAATTCGAATTTATAAATAAAGTACATAAACATTATACTTTCTATACGACTGGAATATTTTTGACGTTCTTGAAGACGCTTTGATTTTACAAAAATTGCTCTTAAAACCTACAAATTCCCAATAGCAGCTATAAAAGTCCATTAAAGGTGCACACTACACCATAGTTATCTCTCTAAAAATAGATAATAGAATCAATGATAAATACTTAAAGCATTTACAATTAATCAACCCAATTATTTCTCCACTTGTCGACAAAGAACTTCTACACACACATACCTTCCGAGGAATGCAAACGCAATAAAATTAACGACATGGTACTAATTCATACAACACAATAATGCAGAATAGAATGCATTGCTTCATTGCCTTGAAGGAGGAGAGTAACAATTATCAAGTAAAAACGGCAATCAAACAACTCATTTTTGGAATAGAATACCTTATCAGGATGCTGGCTCATAGAATTGACGTTAGGCAGGCTCCCACCCCGATACACTCCTAAGTTCATTGGATGCAGAAGCTGTCCGGATTGTTTATTTACAATGTCCTGGGGCTGAGCAGGCTGAAAATAAATATTGGAATTACACTCTCATTAACAATCATAATTTCTCCATAATTTCATAACATGACTCATCCCACAAATCCCAGCTGACAGAGAGGGAGTACGAAATCCAAAAATCTCCATCCAAAACTAATCAAAGTAAACTTCCCAAATGACATGAGCCCTCAGTTAAATCACCCAAGCGAACTTTCGCCAACAGACAGCCCATAATAAAATCTAACCTACATAATAATTAAACAATGATAATAATTAAATCATTACTAAATTCCCTGACAAAATCCCAGACATTATCTTCCCGGATTATCAACTCTGTTGACAGTAAGTACATATAGAGTCAAAATCCTTCCAAATGCAAATTCAAACATAACTCCTCCATGTACAAAGTACAATGTCTACTGAACAGAAAAAATTGAGTGAATAATTATTAGTTTCCCATCCATCCAACATTATAATACACACACACAAACATACACACACAAACATACACACGAGGTAACTCCAGAGAATACATTATCAAAATACTTGAACAAAAAATGTCACATGACAGTCATAATAATTCCCCACCAAACTAATTCCCTCTCCCAAACCGCAATCAAACTCTGGACCCTATAAATGATGACAAGACTTGAACCACTGACCTTGGACGCAGTAGCATCCATCACCTCCTTCATAATCTGTTCGAAGGCGGCTGTTTGTTCAGCCTCTTTCTGAGTAATCAGAGCAATTTTTTCACTGAATTTTCTTGGATTCGACATTTTTCCCAGTGTCTTGCTCACTCCACTCAATGAAGAAGGGGGTCACTGAAGAAACGACGAATCCACAAGAATCCCACCAACAACACACAAATCCCCGAAGACAATCACCAAAAGCGTCTCAACAAAAAAAAAGTCCACTCTCGGTCAATCCATGATTTCCATTGATGAGTCCCTCTCTCTCTCTTGCCCAACTGACGACTCACACCTTGAACAATTTCCACACAGGATGTGTGTATCTACACAAAATCAACACCAAAACAATAATAAATTCGGATGGGATTGGGCTCAAAGGATTAATGTACACACTAATAATATTTTGGCAATAAAACAACAAGGAATATCCACTCACGGTATACACTCTGTATTAATATTCTACGGATACGGATATAGGATCACACACACAGCTAAAAATATAGTATACACATGTATATGTACTGTAGAAAAAAAAGTACATAGGGACAGCCAAACCAGAAGAATTTCCAACACACAACTAGATAGATAGATATGCGACACACACTATTAACTCACTTACTTGCAAAGTCTACTTAAACTCTGTTGAATACTCGAATTTGCCAGGTCAATATGTCCGCCCAAAAGACTAGGCAAACTCCGTAGCAGCAGGCGCAGGCAACAGCAGCACAATGCGGAATACGTCCCCATATATTCCATGCATACCATCGGTTCTCTCCTGTACATCCACAACCCTCTCTCTGCTATCCCAAAGGCTCCGCACCTACTCAACTCCTTGTAACTGGCCGAGTGAGCACTCCCTTTGGAAGCTCACACTTGAGGTTCAATGATGACCCTTTAAAATGTCACTAGAGTATTGCAACCTGATGGACGATATTTTTCGAGGAAAATTTATGAATTTTATTAATATAAGAGCCAGTGTACTATTTTTCAACGGGAACTATCAGAAATATGTCATGTTTTTAGTATAGTAGACAAGGGCAAGTTGAATTCTGAAATTCCGTAGTAATATTCAGGTAGAGGACGGAGGTTTCTTTGAAGGTGGGATAAATAGTGCTGTAGTGGCTTTTACAAGGAGTAGAGTTGCTCAAATAGTTATTCTTACTTAGGAAGTATCATTTCTGGACGGAAATCTGGAAGGAACAACATTCCAAATTTGGGATGTATTTTAACGTGAGTAGAAAAAAAATTATTTGTGACTAGCCCTAAAGGGCGAGGTCACCAAGAGGTGAAGGTACTGTCGAGTCAAGCCAGGCTGATACTTTACCAATTAAGGACAGGTGTGTTACGCACGCCTCTCTTGCCTGCGATTGGCCGATAATTTTTCATGCGTTTCAGCGCGAAATAAAAGAATGTATGCATATGCAATGTAAATATCTTGCAACATGATTACGAAATTGAAACTCGATGGTTCACTCACTCATTACAAATACAGAGTCAATCTATGGTTGACAAGTAAACGATGGTTGACAGTCACTCTATGGTAACTAGCATAAGCCTATCGGAGGCAAGAGAGGCGTGCGTAACACACCTGTCCTTAATTGGTAAAGTATCAGCCTGGCTTGACTCGACAGTATACTGTCACAAGTTCTATAAGTGGATAATGTAACGACGTCCATAGGCGTTTCGTGGGGACAGCAGGAGTAAATTTTTAAAAAAATTAAATCTTTATTCAGGATTCTTTTCGAGCTGATCCCATATTTAGTGCGCCCACTGTTTCAGTTCGTTTCAAAAAAATTGTTTTGTTTCAGTTTGGACGCTGAAATGAACCGAATTTATGGTTTCGTTTCAGTTGGTTCGATGAACTAAAACGAAACGCAAAACGATCGTTTCAGGCGTGAAAATTTAAAATGCCTGGCATTAAATACTTTATGACCCTGCATTCACTGCCTAAATTCCTACAACGTCAGGCATACTTCTAAAGGTAAATTTAGCCTTGGGTAGCTCGGGTAACTCCAATCATTTTCCATGCTTAAAGCAGGATCCACCAGGCCCCAAAAAGTAATTATGTGGTTAACCCTGTGGTGGGAAGTTAAATTAAAATTTTCGCAAACTTCAACATTCAAGACGAAATAAAAATTATACCTGGCGAATTTATGTAAAGTATAGAGACTTAGATGTTAATAATATTAAATATTTATTTCTTAATTCAGGATTCAATGGTTTCCGAAGCCCATAAGATGTCCAAACACGATTTCACCGTTGTATTCTATCTTGTATAGAGTCTACATGCCTAAGAAATATAAGCATGCAAAAGCTAAATTTTCGTCACACGTGCATTTTTACCGCAGAATTATATTGCAATTGAAACGTTTGAAACGCGTTTCAGTGAACTGTTTCGTTTTGTTTCAGAATCTTAACTGAAACGCGACGGGGTGACAATCCGTACACAGCAGAGAAGAGGGCGGAGTTTCACTTATTGTGACGTCATAGCGGGAGATAGTATTAGAACGTGAGAATGTAAAAATACTTCTGAATGAATGACATTATATACAAATTGACGTATTTAACTAATTAATCAGCATATGAAACAGTGCAATACAATAAAAACAAATAATAAATTATAGTAGTAACCAACAACGTGCAATAGTAGTAGGATTCGGACCGCTGCAGGAATAAAATAAATTTTCTAAACAATCATGATTTAGACGGCTTGTGAGAAGATAACTCACAGAATATTCTGTCTGGAGAAATCTAAGAAGCCTCCGGGCTGATTTAATGGACAATTAAAAATGCCTCCTGACAATGAAGAAGGGCTACCTTCTTGCTTCCCTTGGATGTGAGTAATCTGATTGCAATGCATGATTCGCAGCTCCCAAATAACTCACAATTCCAACAACAACAAATCCGGGCAGTTCAATATCAGCAATTATATTATGCAATAATAATGTAATTAAATTTGAGTCAAACTGGTAGATTACTGGTTGTTTCCAGGAAGAGCAGAGTCCCCTTATCATAATAACTTGGACTTTTGACTTTGAATAAACACGGTCATTGGAGGGGTCACGCACGACGCTTGAATCAATAGAAATCTCATCAGATGACACTACATAAGGTTTAAATTTTTAAACAAACATTCAATAGAATTTGCGTTGTCCAGCGAATTTGGTTGCAATAATCTGTTCAGATAATAAATCGATTCGATTCCTTCGTACATAACTTTCGAACACTAATATCTCTTTTAGGGAAATTGATGGGAATCTCACGGTTTGGAAATACTGTTGGAACGGCTGTTATTTTAAGGATTTTTCTTCTTTTTAACCCCAGAAGTTCTTCTAAATCCCGGTTATAATACTTCTCTGTGATCGGAGCAAATGCTTACTCTTTTTATGTTTAATGTCTTGCGTTTACACTTTGTTTTCCAAACTTTGCAAAGATATTTAACTTTTAAGGGATAACAATGAAAAATTAATGTCACCTCACTGTAATTTTGTTAATTTGGTAGTATCACACTCTGATACAGCAAAAGCATAAAACATGATTACTTACGTTCACTATCAAATTAAATCAAGTATCATACGAACGGGATTCATTTCACGTGTACCAACTCCCGCGATGACGTCAGAAGTCTCTTTTTTGTTTCGCGCCGTTTGGGTGTATTGGGATTGTCACCACCATATCTCTTCAATACACCATGACTGAAACGTTGGTTTCAGCTAAACTTGAAACTGAACTGAAATATTTATGGAACGAACTGAAACAAACTGAAACGAAACGGAAATTTTCGTTTCAGAAACGAAACACTGGACGTACTATCCCATATCATATCCCATAGCAATGCTAAGTATAATTGTTTAATAACCAATTAGTTTAATTTACTTAATCTATGGAGGCGAGACAGCAAAGTAACAGGAGATTATATTCCACGACGAACTGACGGAATACAGCCTTGTGTTGTCAGATAAGCACAGATCCAGTGGAGCCGAGGCATCCGTAATAATCAGGGCTGGCAAAAAACCGGCTTTTATCAATAAAGGCCAAGCCAGTTGCAAGAAATGGTAACAACCGGTTTTTAGTGGACAGTGGACTTATTTAGATAGTATTAATTATGGCCATTTTGTACCAACCTATACAACAGGTCCGGGCAGGTTAGAACCGGATTTTAACCAATAATAACCAGGCCATTTCTGACCACTTGGCAACCCTGTGTTCGTGCATGCGTAATATTAGCCAAGCCGGTGGTACGTTTTGGTTAAAACCGGTTTTTATTGGACAGTGGAATTATTTGGATAATATTAATTTCGTGTGGGTACCTTTGTGCTTGGAGCAGCGCCTCTGTCGGAGACGTAAGTATGTACATAATTGAATGTGAAGTTTGACTTTTCTGGTGACGTTTGGCAGTTTTTGCGCCGACGGTCAAGCAAGCAAGCACATGTCAAGACAATCACAATAGGGAACGTTTCACTTCACATATAAAAACTGTGGTACTCCAGTAATTAAGGAATCGAGTAATTAAGGAATAGCAAAATTAATAGCCTACACACATTTTAACGAACGAGATTTAAAAGAAACGGAATTTTCTTATTTACATTTGATAAAAACTCTTGTTATAGATTTCCCTGGAATATTACTCAGCATGCAGTGACAATCTGCATTTCTTTTCCCATTATGCCAGATTTTAAACGAAAGAGAAAGCCAACCGACGTACCTTTTAAAACCACTTCTTAATAGACTCCTAAACATAATATGTCATTTCAGTCAGACACACATTTTGAACTAAAAGTACTGGCGGCCAGACACTAAAAAATATACATTGTCTCATGATATTGGTCTGTAATAGGGATAGCGGACAGGCAGAAATCAGGCGCTCAATAATCGAAATTAATAGACGTCTCATATAAACACCAGCAACATCAACTATATCATCGGTGAAATGTCAAATGTTCTAGATATATTTTAGATGAACATTTAAATAGCCTACATGACGGTTCGCATGTTGACAAATTGAACTACTCCCCAGCCATCCTGAAAGCAAAATAGTCTACATGCAGTTTTTACTAAAAGCAAAATGGATTAAGTGTACAAACATTGTAAAACATATGATACACATAGTCCGTTTCGATTTTAATGAAAACTCCACACGTAGACCATTTTGCTTTTAATTTTGTCATGCAGGCCAATCAGTTAATCTTGCCTCTAGAGCGACTCGATGTACACCATTTTGTTCCTAATCGGGCATGCATTCCGATCATTTCGCCTCTACACCCACGATACACGGTACTAATTTCCGCAATCGAATGAATTGTCAATTATAAAAATATTTCTTGAAATTTAAGTCCGTCATGTGATGCAATACACTAGAAAATATGACTTCTCGACCCTTTACTGCTTTGCCCGTCAGTGAGTTGCCATGATTTTTCTGGAAAGCTCCGCAGTACATTATAATTACCCGTTAATCACGTTACGAGGAAGCACTTCGCCCCTTCGTGATTTAGCGCCTTACAATATCTGTAATAAGGCTACTCGCCAATGAATTTTATTTAGCACTTGTAATACAAGATACTCTAATGAAGTTGGGTAGGGACATCCATCCGCTCATGTTTGAATGTAGTACGTGTGTATATGTGGATGCAGGCAGGCTGCGAGCATATATGTATATGCAGGGAGTAAATGTATGAGTATAAAGAGATGCCCACAAAAGCCCCGTATTTACACATACACATTGCTACTCCGTTTCATGAATGTAATTTTCAGTCTTGGCCGAGATATGGCACTGTGGCCTCTCACCCGACGAGAAGTTCCTTCTCAACTTCTACGACACTGCTTGGGCCCGGCGGGTTCATCATTTACTGCTGGAACTCGACTTGGACCACAGACTGTCAGGTCCATCAGCGGCCTGAGTTGCCCTTGCTACCGAAGAGTGTCCCATCAGTCCGTGACCGGTCGGCGGGACCATGTTCTATTGACAAATAATTTATGGAGACGGACTCGCCTCCCAACTCCACTCCTGAGCCAAGGATGTGCAAATGTGTCTAATAACCCAAACCTACCTCCTCTCATGGAAGGGGCACCAATTGTCTGGCCCAGTGTTATCAATGGCATACGCAATTGGTTCTTCACCAACTTTGTCATCCGCCCTTCCATGGACCGCGAATTTTCTATGGAAGAGTTTGGGAAAGGAGCTCGTGAGGTTGTACTATGAAAAATAAAATAAAAAATAAAAAATCAACTTATTTAATTGTGCACGTATGTATGACCCCTGACACTACTGGTATATACGATGATATATGAGGCTATGGTATTTTTACATTGTTGTAAATTTATGTTTATGTTTTATGTACATTTATGTTTATTTTAAATGAATGAGCAGTGACAATGTGCGGGAATAATAGCGCCCTTTTTGAGAAAGTATTTTCAAAATTTATGAACTTACAGGCAAGACAGGTGACAAATTGAACGGGTGCCGTAATTGGATATTATGGAGATTGGAAGATTATGGTTTACTGAAAAAGTTCCCTGTCAATAATCCAGACTTGAATCTCGATGTCGATAACGAGACAATTTCTGAATTGTGGAAATGCTGCGTATGAAAGGGATATGCACGATCGTCTCATATTTTTGTTTCAACTTCAATTCAAGTGGAACGTAAAATAACTTCCATTGAAATATGTATGTATTTTTCAATAGCCCTTATTTGAGCCAAATGGCAGTCCAAGTCGGAAGGTTTATAGCTGAGGACTGAGGCTCTCTTGTAATTCCTTGACTCTCGAAACCCGAATTTTCTAGAAGTATACAATTTATAAGAGTTACCCGAAGTTGAGTTGTCGAAAATATTTTGGGATAGTTATTGAATGTAGGGATGATTCTGATTCATGTATGAGGAGATGAAATTATAAATAATGCCTTGATGGGAATATATACTATACTTCTTGGGGGAACTTTGTTGCTGGATTATGTACTCATTGAGATTTTTATGACAATTTTCCAGGCCTTATCTATTATTTCGACGAAACTATCAAAAGGAGAATATGATGATTTAGAAGACTTGATAGAGCCGGCAGCCTTCTCGGAAATTAAGAGAAATCTAGCAAAATTTAATGTGGTGCAAAGGGAAATGCTGTCCGTGGATGTTGACGACATTTATTTTCAGTTCCCACATGAGATTGGAATTATATTACCAGAACGGGCTCAACAAAGTCGTAAGGGGAATTGAATTAGTGTACATATGATTCTTCTCTGATGGATCGTTTGAATGACAGTTTTGAGTTAAAAGTGAATGTTGGGAATTAATTTTCCTTTGTCTTGCAGAATATGCTGAAGGAGTAGCACCACCACAAGTACGCCAAGTTGAAATCACTATGGTGTTTCACGTCATGAAGGGAATAGCCTCGGAGATGTCATCTCCTGAATTTACAATTAAATCTCCCAAAGATTTTTTAAACCCTGAAGATACACATGGACGCTTAATGGTTTGTAACTACAGATTTTTCAGAGATTTCACTGAGGGACAGGACCCTTCCTGGATAGTCAATATGGTGAACCATTTTTTGCCGACTGAAGTACGATAGCTGCTGAAAATTGTTCAAATCAATTTTAATGTATAGTTTTATTCTCAATACCTAGTTATTTCAAAGTGCAGTAATAAATACGCAGAACTTACTACGTTTTGTATGAAATGAGTACGAAAATATCTTTACAGCGTCTCGGGCCGGAGGTTTTGTGAATGAATAAGTAATTCAAATGGAAATTTCAAGTTGTGAGTTGTTGATGAGCATTAAATGGATGTAAGATCCTATGCTGTGTTTCAAAAATCCATTAATTTCCCTATAGATGGGTAACTTAAATTTGCTTCTAGTTTAGCGAGATATTATTGAATATTAGGCATTAGGATGAATATTTGAACCCAGTTTGCAATCCTCTCCGCTTGAAGTGAAAAGGCATTCGAATATCTCGTTTTGATAATGTCTTGGAATTATTCAAATAGTTTAATTCAATTATTATACCAACAAACAATTTTAACTTTTAACTGTAATTTATTACTGTTCCCATTCTACACTCCCACAGTAGCTTCATTGCTAACTAATGGAAACCCTGATATTCATTCAGGATGACAGCATACGGCTGGTATTCCAATAGTAGTTACTGGTAGTAAATTACTAACAATACGAACGTTTGGTATGTAGCGTCGTATCGTGTATATAATCAGGTTACTTTCATACTGCTTTCACTTTTCGTTCTCTAACACACCAGCAAGCGCATTTCTCCTTAATGCAAAGTAAGTACATGTCAAAATATTCATAAAGAAAAGTGTAATTATTAGTGTTCGCTTGCCATTTAAAATCACATCTTCACATATACATACATACTTCATATGAGAAAGTTTATTTTACGACTCACCATACGTACTTACGTACGTTCATACAATGACAGAGTACTGTACTCTAGTGGACCTTCCACGGTGTAGCGGCATTCCGTACTTCAAACTGAAAATAGTTTTCTCCGGGGAAAGAAGTCGGCTAAAAATATGTAGTACAATAACTTATCGGCTTATTGTATCGTCTAAAAGTATACAAATTATGGATTGTAATGTAATTTTTTTGTTTTTATGTTAGTTCAGTGTAGGTAATAATTTCCTTTGGTTGACATTATACACAGTTTTAAATATTTTTGCTTGTTTAAAGTTTAAATTAGTACACTTTAAACTTACAGAGTTTTGCGGGGTACTGGAGAAGGAGGAAGTGAAAGGACATTTAAAGCATCTACATTTTCTAAACCTTTATAGAATCTACGAAGATGAGATAGAAACGAAATATGATTTTAATCTCAGCGGTCAGCGTACATGAAGCTAACTCCGGGCAATAAAAAGCAGAAATGGAGTTACGATATGTTCATAACTTAAAGCGAGGCTCCTTTGGAAACGAGGAAGAAGTTCCAATCGCTTAAATCTGGGGTACTATTATAACTTGATTGTATATGCTCCAACCATAATTTGTGGAAAATCTTATCCGTATTTTAATTATGAAACATGGTATGCCGAAAAATTCTTGAGCTAGCGTATAAATATTCGAATTATTATAATATTAAACAAACGCAGCTAACAGTTTGCACCAAGGATGGGAAATCGGAAAAACATGAATTTTAATTCGAATTAAAATATTCAAGGCGAAGAATTCCGATTTGAAATACCTATAGCAATACTGAAAAATATGAATTCCAATACGAATTTAAATATTCTCGTGAATTCCGATTTGAATATTTATTCGAATACTACTAGTATACTGAAAATACAAAGAATTTAATTACGGAAAAAGTTCAACCTTAGAAACATGATATCATAAATGTTTTGGGAAGCTAGATTCCCCCGCAGGTCATTAAGCATCAATTTAAGAGCTGAAAAAACATGTTCAACTGATACTTGAACTCCAACATTACTAATTTTCTATCGGCCCACTTTCAGTTACCTAAAAAAATCTTTAGTATCAGCGATTTAAATTACTTGAGTAATTCACTTGTAGGACAAACAATAGTTTTGAGCACAACCGTTAAAAGCCAATGACAAGTGCTAATAATTCGACTCTATTTTACGTAGAATGTGGAAGCATGTTCAATGTTCATTTCGGATGAAGAAAAGTTTGTCAATGCTCTTTGAATAGCTTTACGTTGTTGTAAGTAAGTAAAAAATCGCGACAATTTTAAATTTATATTTAAGTATGTACACTTGGTGATATAAGAATGTGCCAACAACACTTTATTTTAATCCTTCAGTAAAAAATATTTGAATACCAATTCCGATTCCAAAAATTCTTTTGAATGCAATTTTGAATTAAAATACTTCCTGAGAATTATTTGGGATTTTCAATATGAATTAAAATACTCAAATTTTGAATATAATTCCGATTCCGATACCGATTCCCATCCTTGGTTTGCATCCCATGGGCATAGCGGACGCAGACTTCCCGTGATGTTGTAATTTCTGTTCTGGTTATAATAATGCTTACAACTGTTCTGCATCTCTTCTTATAATCAGCTAACGGTAAATATTATAGAAGTATATGCTTCTCCTACAAGGTACTTAACCCTGATCTTATGAATTTTACTTATCTGAATCTTACTTATGAAGATTTCGTTTCAAAATATTCAAAATTTTGACAGTTTGGCAGTCTTTTCAAAATCTTTCAAAACATTATAGGTTAGCAGAGATGCGCATCCACAGTTTCGTTACGTTACGTTACACTATTACGATAGGGTTTAAAATTGTCGTTAATTATCATTACATTACTAAATATCGTATGAAAAATTCAGCGTTACCATTCCGTTACTACAAGACAACGGTAATACTCCAGCGTTAATTTTCGTTACCATTAAAAAATATAAAATAGCCGTTACTTTCCGTTATCGTTACAATTATTGTCCGCTCGTTATAAACTAAAACAACTAGTGTTGCCAGACGTACCTGGTATGCAGAAAATGTAACGAAAAGGCAATTTACAGTTTCTGTGTAGTTCTTGATACACCTGCAACGTGATCCGCATTCCGACTACCCGGTGTGGTAATCTCAACATTTTTCCTTTTTTCAAATTCATTTTTCTCCTTTTATTAGCAGCAGTATTCTCCATGGTTAGTTCTTATGTACTAACTCTACGTTAGTTGAACTCTACTCTATTGAAATTTTCAATGTTTTCAATAACGAACATAATGATGCTGAGGGATCAGGGTGTCCACATCCAACTAAAGTTTTAATATGTATATCCCGTGTTTATTTGCATGCACAGTTACTCCAAGCGAAGCCAATAATAGATGTCAATGCGTAATGCAAAAATAAATATGTACATGCGTAAGTATATTTATTTGATTGCGTAACGTTACAATATCGTTTTCTGTTTACACATGCTGGAACGCTATCGTTATTCCGATAAACATTTAGCACACCCTAGTTCCGTTACCGTTACGTTATTGCCTGCTCCAAATATAGGCCGTTACGTTAAAAAACGGCGTTATTCCGTTATTGCTGGGTAAAAGTAACGTAACGGGCGCATCTCTGTAGGTTAGTGTTGTATTTCATTAACCCAAGCCAAACACTACGGCTACCGAAGCAAGAAATGCGAAACAAAGTAAATAAATATTGCATTAAAAAGTTTTCAACTCCAAGCGACGCCTTGCAACAATTTACATATCTCAGACGCATTTTTGACTGCTTCAGCCGTATTTTTTATTTGGACTGGAGAAATAAATTCTAAACAATTCTCCATTGAATTGTCTACAGGTAAATTGAATTGTTTTTAAAACAGCGAGGTCTTGCAGTGAAAAATTGCACATTCAGAACTTTGTCATCCTCTAAATTTATTTTCTGCCCCCTTCAACCCAGGGGTCGGATTTACGTAGGAAGACGGGAAGAATCTTCCCAGGGAAAAAAAAATTTCAGCAGGGAAATTTTCAAACAGGATTGCAAACAGGGAATTTCAAATCTTTTGACCTTTTTTTTGGCAGGGATTTTCGAAATTGTTGAGGTGTTTTACTGAAAATAATTTTTGTCAACAGGGATTTTCGAAATTGTTGAGGTGATTTACGAAAATAATATTTTGTCAGCAGGGATTTTCAAATTTGGTGGCCTTTTTTTCAGCAGGGATTTTTGAATTTGTTGGGGTGTATTACGAAAATTGTTTTGTCAACAGGGAGTTTTAAACTTGCTTCGAACGGGGACATCATGACCAGCAGGGAAAATGAAAAAAAAATTCCAGGGAGAATTACAAAAATCCGACCTCTGCTTCAACCCCAATATATTTCCTGGTCACGACTACGCAATCATTTATTGTCAACGGAGTGCCCTGGCAGACACTTTTCCGAAAAGTCAATAATAAAATCAAACCTGCCTTAAATATATTATTTAACCAAACTTTCACTTGCAACTAAAAATTGTAAATTTTGAAGTCCTTAAAAAATCTCGATTTTGTATAATATTTTTCATTAATATGACCGAAAATACTGACTTAGGTCAAAGACAAAAATTATAAACGGAAGAATAGAAAATTTGCTACAATCGTCACCGTGGAGGTTTCATATGTAGGCCTCTCCTTCATCTGGCATAGAGGGGGGGGAAGGCGTTTTATTTTATGGTCGTCAACACGGCAACGAACGCTTTGGTACTTTGAACTTTAAGACGAAAAATAAATCTATTTAATCCGCTGCATACGTAACCTCTTATCCAAATGAATGAATCTTTATTTATGATAATGATTTATTGCGATTGGCATGTGTGTATACACTTGTGCTACTACATAGCCAGAAAAGTTCGACTTCCTGATAGGAACATTATTTTTCTAGAAGGAGAAAATATTTTTACATATTCCCTTTTACCACCAAGTAAAACTTTATCCGTATGCAGGATACATTTGGTCATCAGTCATCATATCCCAGAACAGCGTTCACTACATAAAATATTTGAATTTTAGGGATTATCTGGGAAGGAGATTGTTCTATTTTGTGTATAGAATACACTGTTATATACCGAAATAAAACAGTTTGAGTAATGACTAATGTCATTCAGCAACACTTCCGTTTCTGTTGCGGTTGCAAAAGATGGTTTACCAATGGTTATGTAATTTCATGTACCTTCTGAAATAAAACTCAAAATAAATTATTAATTGAACACAATGCTCTTCAAATTGGTCAAGTAACCTAACAGGTGTAAGTTAAACAAAGTCTCACAACTCTGTAACTATAATGGTATCACGATATTTTTGTCGTTCATTTGTTTTTAGAGTTTTATTTGCCATTCTATTGTCTTCGATATTTATTCTTCTCGTACTTTTAAGTTACAAATCAGGTAGGACGTCTGGACCAATGCAATCAAAACTTTTGGCAAATCATAGCGAAAAATTTGGAAACTTCTCAATACATCTTGCGCTAGCTGAAGTACAAGGATTTGTAGAAAAATATCAAGTAGAGCAATTAGCTCCTTTTCCAGGGTAATGAAGGAACAATTTATTTGTATGCTTTCATCCTTCATGTTTTCTCAAGATTCTGTTTAATTCGCAGCACCGTCCAAAATATTTTCCTCTTAACAACATGCAGATCCGGCTCATCATTTTTTGGAGAGGCAATCGCATCTCATCCTGCTATCTTCTACCACTACGAACCTCTTCTGTATTTCTCCTTCGAGGTAAGATTATATTTTAAAACAAAAACTGAAATGCTTTGACCCTCTTGGTTCTGCTGGCTAAGGAAAGTACCTATCTTAATCCCATCTACAATAAGAGGATCAGACGTCCTGGACAAAATTTAGAAAGGGCATTCCAAACATTGGGAAACCTCTCTAAATGTGACTACTCCAGGGCACCTAAGTACATGCAATCGCTCAAAACATACCGGAACATGTTGGTTCTGAATTCCAAAATCAGTTCACCTTGCACCAAATTGAGTTATAATTGCTTCGATTTGGATTTTCTAAAGAAATCCTGCAGCTTGTTCCCCGTCCAAGTTTTCAAATTGACAAGGTTAGTTTTCTTATTTCCGTGCACTGTATGTAATATGTAACTCCTTGAATACTAGCAGTTACTGTTGTAACTATGGAACGATTATGTAGATTGGTATTTGATTTAAAAAATTTCTTGAAGATTAAGGGGCAAAACGGCTGGAGAACTACTGAAGCGCTTTCGAGGCTCTAAATTAATTTACTTGGTCCGAGACCCTCGCGCCATCTACTCATCGCGCCTGGAGGTTAGATATTTCACAATGTCTGCTCTTGAATACATAATAATATGATACAACACTGATGATAAATAGCCCATACTCATCAGGAATTTTCTTGACAATTTTTTGCTATTATTTGGAAGACTGGCTGGTGCAAATTGAATTCATCTTTCTGTGACATACGTCGACTGTGTGCTGACCTTGAGGAAGATCTAGTGGAGATGACTGCTTTCGCTACCGAAAATAATAAGAATGTTTTGCTTGTCAAGTACGAAGATATGATCATGAACACGAGGCAGAATTTTGAGCGTGTTTATACATTTATAGGTCTCAAGTGGCACAACAATGTGGAAAAATATTTAAAAGTGCACACTAATTATGAGTCCGATTTCATTATGTCAACTTATAAAAATTCAACAAAACATATTGATAAATGGAAGTCCTTTCTGGCAAACGAGACGGTTCAGACAATTCAAAAACAGTGTAAACATTTTATGGCTAATTTTCAGTACACATTTGTAAAATGAGTAATCTCTTGTGAAATTTCCATGATCAGAATATACGTATTATAAACTTTTATTCTAATTCATTTTCCACAAAACAATGAAAATAAACAGTTGAATTTTTACACTTCGCATTCAACAAAATTTTATCTGGAAATAAACCACAATTTCACTTCAACTTAATGAATGTTTAGATCGTAATTTATTCATTTATGCAATTTAACTCTTTAATGCTTAAGATATTTGCAGTACTAAATACATTCATATATATAAATAAACATCTATACAGCTTAATTAACCAATTTTTGCTGTGTCGCTCCCCTTCAGACTCCCTCCTCAAGGGTATACTGTACTGTAACTGTATGGGTTCTATTTTGTAGCAACTGTATTTTCTACAGCTTCAGGTACTGCCTTTCGGGGTATGTTAGGAGGTAGTCACCATGTCTGCAAACCTTTGTGAACCAAATGGACAGAGCGTTAAAATGAATTCTGAAACAAAAGCCAGTAAAATGTGTTAACCTTGAAAAATGCACGATGAAAGCAAGCGAAAAAGGGTTTAGAGTTAATGCATTGATTTAATTTATCAGCTTCTCCTGGAGGATATTTGTCTTGGCACTGGTCCACCTCTGACGCCATGTCTAGCCAAACTAACGTTGGAAATGTCCTTTTAACAAAATCACGCACTGTTGCATTTATACTTCCATCCCTCGACATCAATCTATCTTTTCCCAAAT
Organism: Allacma fusca; assembly: GCA_947179485.1. NCBI lineage: Eukaryota > Metazoa > Arthropoda > Collembola > Symphypleona > Sminthuridae > Allacma > Allacma fusca. The sequence goes on along the minus strand of OX359248.1, from coordinate 39,165,250 downwards.
GCAACGTTGATGGCACTGAAATAAAAGGGTGACAAAGGTCACATTAGACGATAATATCAAACATCTACTGCAAGTGTTTGAAGGTTGCATAGTCCGGGTTTTATCACCGTAAAAGATACTTCACATTTTGCACAATCCTCGTCAACCAACTGGAAATGGTGACTCCAGGTGACTTCCTTGTTGCGGCAGGTAGTCATAAGAGATAGCTCTGCTAAAACTGTCAGCAGTATAATGTGTCAGTAGATTCTCTGTGTATTCATTGCAAAACTAAAAGGTGATTCAAATTAATAGTGCATTCATTTTCAATATTATCATATGGAATCCATACATTGGCACCCTCACGAGGATATGAGAGATGCATCGCCCTCTCCGTCACAAACTGTGAGAGAGATGGTGAGTAGTTACACGTTGATTTTAGCCGCCCTCTTTAACATGAGGTAGAGGACCTACGGAGAGGATGTGAACGAAAGAGGGCGAGGCAGGGGACACACATAAGCCCTCCTGAGTCATGACCTTACCTTACCGGAACCTTTATGTGAAAATCTTTCAGACATTGTTATGTAGCAAGCCCAACTCCATAACGCCAACTTCACTCACAATAATCTAACAAGCAACCGTCTCCCCATTCTCCATGGGACAAGATGACATGTTATGCGAGCTTAGGTACTCGGTCATGCCCAGCTCAAAAGTCCAAAGTTTTCATTTCAAAAAGGTAAAACCTCATCCTGTTTACCTCTAAATTTATCATGTTAAACTCCAGAATAAATTTTCATTTTAAGTGGTCGGTGAGGCAGCCTCATTACTTAATTTAAAATTAATAGTAGATTAAAAATTTAAAGTAATGTGTACACAAGGCACAAACCTGAGCTTTATATTTGATGAATGCTGCTTACATGCCCTAATATGAAATATTACTGGTCTAAACTTAAGGGACTACTAAGGCTTTGATCAATAACAAGGCTGGTCATTCGAATCGGAATTAGAATTGGAATCGGTATTTCATTCCTATTTTTTGGTAATTTTATCGGAATTGGTATTAGTAAATATATTTTTTCAAGTATTTAAATCTATATTGAATCGAAAAGAAATATCCGTATTCGAATTAGTATTCAAAATATATTTGAATACTGTATCCAATGCTTAAATATCCGAAAAATCCGTGACATTTCAAAGTTTATCTCGTAAATTCAAACAACAAAAGAAGTTTTCAGTCAGCCATTACATAACTTTTTTAAACTACTCATTGGAATACAAAATTTATTATTATGTTTGTCTCCACAAAATGACGCTGAGCAACTATTATAATTTTTTTCTGGAAATAAATTTGCTGCAAACTGTATGCAATGAATTCATTTGTTAGTAATTTTCTCAATTGGTAAAAAAGGGTCTAATTTTGTCAGGGGAAAAAGCATGCAGCTCACTGTTTTACTACTAGAATATCCCTGTAAAACAAAGTGAATCAACAAGTTTTATACGGTTATGATACATGTGTAGATTAGCAGTAATGCCTTTATAAAATGAGCTGGCATATTTTCATTCATAATTGCCGAATTTAGATACTTTCTGGTTTAAATTTAATTGCAAAGCTACAATGTTTTTCGGGAATCTAGTACCTGCGTTTATTAATATTTAATAACTATAGTATTTGAATTATATTGGAATTCATAGAAAATATTCGAATAAATTGGATTGGAATTTTTATGTTTGGAAACAAATACATTTGAATTGGGATTGGAATCCTTAAGGGTTAATCCTAATCAGAATCGTATCCATATTTTTCGAATACTCCAGCCCTGATCAATAATAGTCATTTTCGGAGCCACTGCACAGATTATAACTAAGAATTATTGTCGAAAATTGACAGAATTGGTTTTTATCACAAAATAATATTGTAGTACGATTATTGAAATTTTGCCGAAAATCATAATATAAGAAAGATAGGCACTTTCTACCAGTGAATTGGAATTTTAAACTAACTTCTAGAGAAAACCAGTCTTAAATCGAAAAAACAATGTCAATTTTTCATGATTTTGATACTTTTAAAAATCATGCAAACCAGGAAACCTAATTTTTTGAAAAAAATAAAAATAAAGAAATAGCTAAATGTAGTATAACTATACTCTACATTCAGTTAAAGGATTTTACCCTGTGTGTACCCATACCTTATGGGTTATACAGAAAATATGTTTTTGCACCAGTACCCATACCTGAACCAAAATGTTCAGGTATCTGCTTGAACCTGTACCCAAACCGGATGGGTGCAAAAAATGTGTACCTAATACGCACCTGTACCTTACCCAAATACCCGGGTAATCCCTGTACCTATGAGGAGCACTATTTTGAATACGATATATAGCTGTTTATTTCAACATCAAATTTTTCCTAAAATAGTTTTGAACGCTAGGTTGTACGAAATTTTATTAACTTTCTAAGCGATCCAAAAGGACCTTACGTTTAGAATTGCGGGTATGTACAGGAAGAACGGAGAGCAAGGTTAAGAAAATATTGCTTCAGTGGAAAAAGACAATTGGGAAAAATATTCTGATCTTGCCATTTTTGTATGGGGAGGGCTGAAGATTCCCTTATATACAAATAACCGCTTTTAGCCCCCCGTTACAATGAGATTATCATGTAACGTACTTGTCAAATCTGCCTAGTATTGTCCCATAGGTGTTAAAATTTTTAATTGTTTTTCATCGAAGTGCAACTTTTAGGGCATATTTTGTGGTTGCTTTTGTGTGAGAAAAACATAATTTGAGAGATTGAGTCTTGCAGTGGCAGCTGACATTATGTGAACTCAAGCGCAAGAATAAAAATAATGTGCCCATCAGCACCGCAAAGTTGAGATTTTGCGACCACAGGCGGAGGAAACCCCATCGGGCTCCTCCGTTTCAATTTCAAAGGGCATCAACATTGGGCCTAATAAATTTTAATTATTAAGTAAAGAAACGCGAAGCATATTCAAAAGTGTCCAATTATAATAAATTAACAATTATTTACTCCCTCGCCTTTTAAAAAAAATTGAAATCGCTTGTAGCGACTGGATTGTGCTTATTCAGAGACCTTTTTATTATACGTCGAGATTGAGGACAACCAAACAAGACACTAAGGAAAGCTGAAGCAATTGCTTCAGAAGCGAAATTCAACATCGAGGATGAAACATTTTAAAGCTGTCATATTTTAACCAAGCGTTCTGCGCTACTACTAATGAGAGCATTTGTCGCTACCTATAATGATTGCATTTTGCGCTGCTACTAATGACAGCATTTGCTACCTATAATAAGAGCATTTGTCGCTGCCTGTAATGAGAGCATTAGGTGCTACCTATAAAGAGAATATTAGGCGCTACCTATAAAGAAAGCATTAGGCGCTACCAATAATGAGATCCTTTGGCGCTACTTATAATGGGAGCATTTGCCGCTGCCTATAATGTGAGCATTTGTCGCTACCAATAATGAGAGCATTTGGCGCTACTTATAATGGGAGCATTTGTCGCTGCCTGTAATGAGAACATTTGGCTCTATACCCATAATGAGTGCATTTTGGGCTGCTACTTATGACAGCATTGGGCGCTGCCTATAATGAGAGCATGTGGCGCTATACGTATACTGAGAGTATTTTGTGCTACCTATAATGAGTGCATTTGGCCGAACTGATAATTAGAGCGTTTTTTGCTACTTGATAATGAGAGCACTTCATTTGATGTTATACTTGTTGTAACTCATTATTTAGCAGGAACTATAATGTAAATACATTCAGCTTCTTTTTTCGGAAACCTGATAGTCAATCTAAATGTATGAAAAATTATGCCACCCTTGTAAAAGTTATTAACTGCTCGGATGGACATTGCTTGTTGTTTTATAGTTGGTTTTTAGTTCAGAAACTATCATGTTAATTGGCACAATGAAATTTCACTATAACCGAGTGTCTATACCGGATATTATACATATACATATAACATGGAGTTTTAGCAGTCCTAAGTTCCATCCATATACGCCTTACTTAAGAATATCGGATATTTTATCGCATAAAAATTGGCACGTAGCTTACTTTTATATCAAGATTGGTGTACTGTGTCTTCGTGTACATTATGCAATACAACAAAATATAAAATCTTCAAGATCACAGCGAAATTGTTTGAAAATTTATGAAGTGAGGGAGTAGGCTGGATCGAAAATTTCAGTGTACACACAAACCTATGTTTTCCCATTTGAAGTTTGAGGATTAATTTTCTGTTTAGAACTTTTTTGCGTTTCCAGTTCACAGTAGCTACTAATATATAATGTAAGTATGTACACTCTTTTTACAGGAGACTCCTGCAAAGCAATATGATTTGATTTCTCTAACAGAATTATCTTCAAAGAACGTATGTTACATTGCATTTTACTTTTACAATTAACAAAATTGTCCCACATTCTGTCAATGAGTCCTACACATGTAGTGCTACACATGTGTGCAGAAAATCTGAGCCTACGGCCCTATTATTCCAAAATCATACTCCCATTTTTATTTCAAAATTTGTGTCAGCGAAACATTTCAAAACTCTGTAAATAGAGCTGCAATGACGTGTGGAAGCTATGTATATCAAAAAACTATGGTGTAAATCACCTATAGATAGTGATGCTCAAGGTATGGCAAAACACCTACTAATATATGGAGGTGCTACTGTATTTTACTGCTACACATGTAATGCAAATGTACCCCGGGGGAAAAGATTCCAATGTATAGGGAATCTCTTCAAATGGAAACCACACACTGTACAATGGAAGATGGCAGTCAGCGGAGAATAATGACAAGAGAGAACCGGATTAAATTATTAGTTAATTAAAAAATTAGAAGTAAATGTGAATATTTTTGCCAAGAATTTATATATAATTAATTTCTAGTCATTTTGCTTGTCAGTTTACTCGGATGCAGCAATTACAATAAGTTTCAACTTCACTCTAGGAAAATAAAATGTTTAAGCAAACTCATATTCAGAACCAGCGTGGTAGTACAAGAAAATACGTGATCAAAGGAAAACTTTAAAAAATATTGATCAAAGGTTATTTTCGCCTGCAAATCTCTGGATTGTATGGAAATATTCTGCGCATTCCTGTCGAGAACCAACTTGAAGTTACAGCACAGAATATGTTTTCATATTAAGAAAAAATAAAAACGACTTAATGTCGACGAAAATAATTTCGAGAAGCTGCTCAATTAGGTTCTCGCAAGTGGGAAAAAAGGTCAGTGTGTCCTGCTCGCATCGTAATTTCTTCGAAACAAAGCTTACTTTTTTATTATATATTGTGACCTCTGGTGTACATGTGCTAATATAATTTTGTAATTATTTTAAATTGAACTTTAAGTTCTAAATATAATAAAAGTGATTAACTCTCAGACTACTCTTGCAAACCCGATGGTACGAAATTCTGTGCTCTTCTAGGGTCAATGGTTCAACTATTTCCACTCATTGTCAGAATATTTCGTTTCAATCACTAGACAACGTTTCGCAAAGCTGACGGTCCATCTTGTCTTGAATAAAAATACTTTATTCAATCAATTAGTGAGTAAGTACAACTCTCCTTATTATTAGTTATTGAAAACATTACTTAACTAACTGTAGTATGGATGATATTTTATATAATTATTAATTGTAAGTAATATAAACCACAGCGACTCTCTATAATGTATCCATAAATTTGACATTGGCACATTGAGTGACATTCATAAATGCAGAGTTGGTAAAATAAAGGTGGCGTTCTTGAAGGGGTAAACTATTTGGAAATAATGTTGTATGTATGGTGTAAGTTGTTTCGGAATAAGGACAATGCTGTTTAATCTGTGGTGTATAGCTTAGGGATATTGGTTAATTAGTTATTAGCGGAGTAATGCAAAAAGAGAGGAACCCCAATAGTAGGTAATAATAAATTAGAATTAGGAGGATTAATGGGTTTAATTTCAATTACTTTCGACCCCCCAAAAATTAGAGTGGTTCTTGTAGTCGTAGGAGACCTTATCTGGAGTTTCAGCAGGAGCAATTAATATTGAATGGAGTGAATATTCCAAACATTGAATTTGTAGCCGCTTACATTTAGAATCAGAAACGAGGTATATAAGCTTCGTATTATCCGGGATTAAATTATTCGCACCAACGAAATATATACTCCCGCCGGGCTTTAACCTCTTCAGCACGCTTCGCGCTCTTGGGCACGTACCCAGTCCCCTAACGAATAAACGTAACGTATAAAGTTATCCCTCTCAATTTCACCCTTACCTCTAACTCATAAATCACATTACTAGTGTAAAGGATTTTGGTACTATCCCTAAACCTTTACAATAATTCCAGGTTATATATGAGAAATATTAATGTAAATAATAAATGAATAATAGTTTTATAGACTTCGAATATTTATTCGACAGAGTTTTAGTGCGGAAGAATAACAATTGAACCTCGAACCACAGTGTTTCTCTTCTTTATATACGCAGCGGAGTATTCATATAATTTATCTTAGACTCACAATTAGCCTACAATAGCGTTGACCCCTGATTACCATTTCCAGGTAGAAGGGCTGGTAGTTTAAGTTTACATATAATATGTATATACATATTATTCGGTTACGTGTACATATAAATTCCCTTACAACTCTCCCCTCTTTATAATGAAATACATATGGGGCTTATTGAAATAAATCGGAATGTAGCAACTATATATCATATTACATAACAGAATTACATATGTATATCGAATCTTCGCCAATGTTCAATTAACTGCATAAATTGTTCGTACGTACTTTTTACTAGCTTATTTGCCATGTTACAATTTTAATCAGACTCCATCATTTTTTCTTCATCCGAAGTAACTACAACAGTATTATCGGACTGAGCGAAAGTATTTTCAATGTCAACAAGAAAGTCATAATTATTGATAATAGTAGGATTCGGGACATTAACAGAGCTAACAATTGTCCTAGACTGCATGTTGTCAGAAGCAGGATTGATAGCAGAATTACTGCATGGAGACCAATTGTCAGCGTAAGGAGGAAGTTCAGAGACGGATTGATCTTGACTCACTTGGGACTGAGTAATGCCTAGACTTTGGCTGTTATCCTGTGGAGCTATCTTAAAAGTCTTTGACCCAAAGTCAAAATACTGTCCCAGGAATGTGAGGTGTGATGCAAAATCATTCTTGCAAGTAATTATTTCTCCATTTTGGGGACGGAAGGCTATTTTCTGCCTTCTCCCCTCTAAAGGAGGACTATTCAAGATACTGACCTCCCGTGAGTTCTGTACTGTGTTCAATTTGATTTGAACTGAGCTGGGATTGTAAGGAATATTTATTTCCTGGTTCTTCAGCTCATATGGATTTGATTCCATAAACAGAATTCCACGGTCTACAAACATTCCAGGGGACTTTTTACAGAACTTTATCTGAGTTTCCAATTCAATTTGTTGGATTATGGATAGCTTCTCACAGTGAAATATCATCTGCTCATATTTAGGCAGGTTCGATAAAAATGATTCATCCGTTTTATTAAGAAAATGTGGAAATGAACTTCCCTGTACCGTATGAACTCTACTTTGATTATGAAGGTGGCCCCTTCCTGCCTTGAAATTTTCTACACGTCGTTCTTTATGAGATTGAGGTCTTTGATTCTTGTTGTGACACTGGGAAGAATGGGAAGGTGAATAAGCAGATGTCTTTAGATTACGATGATAATGTCTGTCTCTCGGATTCCGATCATGGAACTGCATTCTCTGTATTGTCGGATTCGGCTTCTTCCCCTCCCCCTTTTGATTTGAAATTGTCTCCTGGTTCATTTTCTAAAGTGACAAAAGGGCTTAGTTCATTAATGTGGACCTTGAAAACTAACTGACCTGACTCACAATGTTTAATATTATAACAATTCAAAGATATTTTTTCTGTAATCAAATATGGCCCTTCTCTCTTCTTCATTAATCGAGAGGAAATTCCCTTTGAAGCGTCGGATAAAAAATGAGATTTCATCCAGACTTTATCTCCTATACATAGATGTCTGGGAATGGTCTTATTGTTATAGTACTTTAAGGAATTGTTACGGCTGTGAATCAGATTCTCACTTGCTAGGTGATGAAGTAAATTAATTCTTTTGCACATAGTGGTTACATCCTTGTGTGACGGAAATTCGATTTTTAATTTATTATCGAAAGGTGTTCGAAACTCTCGGCCTGTAGTCAGAAATGCGGGTGAGAACCCGGTAGCATCACTGACGCATGTACGGAGTGCAAATGCTAGCTCCTCTAGATTGCTATCCCAATCTTTGCATGTGTTAATGTATGTAACAATCATGTCTTTGATTGTTTGGTTATGTCGCTCTGTAGGATTTGACTGAGCGTGATAAGCAGAGATGTGGAATATTTGAATTCCAAGGTACTTGCAAAAGTCATGAAAATGATCTGATGTGTATTGTGGTCCATTATCTACTAAAATAACTTTTGGAATGCCCCATCTACAAATGAGTGACCAGCATTTTGTGACTACATTTGCTGCTGTTGCCTTTCTCAAAGGGTACAGTTCTATGTACTTTGTGAATAGGCAGACAAAAACAAGTAGATACTGATTTAATTTTTTGCCTTTTGGATAAGGTCCCATTATGTCGGAACATACAACGTCCCATGGACCGTTGGTTTTTATACTTGTAGCTGGGACTGGAGGTAGTCTAGGTCGTTTGGATTCTTGACATGATTTGCAAGAGTTGACATATTTAGCAACATCTTTTCTCATGTTGCGCCAGTGCACTCTTTGCTCCAATCTAGCGTATGTTTTTCGAATTCCACAATGACCTGACAATAAGTTTGAATGAAAGTATTTTATTACTTTATGTTGTAAACTTTTTGGGACTGCAATTCTCCACCAAAAGCTTTCCTTATCCCAAGGTTTCGCCTTTGGTCCTACATATTTCATTAGGAGCTTATCGTCTGTAAGGCTATAGGAATATGAAATTGATTTGAGGTGCTCTGTATCAAATACATCTTTTCCTGTTACGTCTTTTGTAAGATATAAGTAGATGGGTTTGAGCACCTCGTCAACCCTTTGCTCAGCTATAAATTCTTCTCTGGAAAAGTCATCAGAGTCTTGAATAAACAGAACTGAATGAACTCTGGAAAGAGCGTCGGCTGTTTTCATAGTAATAGAATTTCCTGGCCGATAAATAATGTCAAAGTCGTATGATTGAAGCTGCATAAACCAACGGGCTAGTCTGCCACTAGGTTCTTTTAGACTTAAAAGCCATGTAAGTGCAGCATGGTCAGTTTCAATGGTAAAGTGTGAATATTCAATATATGGTCTGAATTTTTCACACGCCCAAATCACTGCTAAAAGTTCCTTCTCGCTAGTGGAATATTTTTGTTCAGCAGGTTTTAATCCTCTGCTAGCAAAATAAATTGGGTATTTAACCCCGTCATGGTCTTGTAACAGAACTGCACCAAGACCAGAATCACTAGCGTCTGTTTGTATTGTGAATTGCTTATTCATGTCTGGGAGTTTAAGTGAAGTTAGTTCTGAAATTGAGTTTTTTAATGTGGAAAAGGCTTGATCGCATTCAACTGACCAATTGAATTCTGAATTTTTGCAAAGTAATTTGCGCATAGGCGCGGATATTTTATTGAAGTTGGGCATGAATCTAGAATAAAATTGCCCAATTCCTAGAAACCTCTGAATTGCCTCGACATTTTTTGGTGTAGGAAATTGCTTAATTATTAGTACTTTATTTGGGTCAGGAGAGTACGTACCTGGTTCTATAATAAATCCGAGGTAGGCTACCTTGTGGCGGCAGAGTCGAACCTTAGATGGTTTGATTGTGAATCCGGCAGCTCGAATTGCCCCGAGGATGAGCGTTAAATCCTGAATATGGTCTTCAAATGTGTTACTGTACACAATAATGTCGTCAAAATACACTTCGACACAACTGTATAAATAAGGTTGTAGTACCGCTAGAATGACTCGAATGAAAGTGGCAGGTGCATTTTTCAGACCTTGGGCCATGTCTCGAAATTGGTAGAGTCCACGGTGGGTGAGAAAAGCTGTTTTGGGGCGGTCTTCCTTTCTTATGGAAATTTGGAAGAACCCGTGAGTTAAATCAAAAACTGTCATATAGGTTGCTTTTGAGACGGAATTGAGTGCACTATCTACCATTGGCATTGGTGTTCTGTCAGATAGAGTATGGAAATTAAGTGGTTTGAAGTTAACCACAAATCTGTATGAATTTGGCTCTTTCTTGGGAAGGAGGAATGCATTAGCGGACCATGGGCTGATAGAAGGTTCTATCACTCCAAGCTCTAATAACTCATCGAGAGCAGCATCAAATAGTTTTCGCTTGCCAGGAGACATTGGTCTATAACGTGCAGTAATTGGTTTTGTGTTGCCAGTGTTAATTTCATGTTCAAGTAATGCACATTTTCCGGGGTTGTCAGTGAACATGGGGAAAAATTCTGATAAGGCTTGGGCAACTTTTGTTTGTTGCTCTTTAGTCAAATGAGCTGGAATTTTCAGCCCAGTTGGGGGTCTGTGGTTATGATTTAATATAGGAAAGTCTACCTCCTCTTCTGGTATCTCTTCTATTTTAATTTTTGGTTCAGTAGTACATGTGGCAAATATCTCTGCAGGGCGTACATATTTAGTGGCGTCATTATGTGTTTCATCATCTATAATTTCTTCAATGTCAACGGTGGAGCACTGGAATGTGTCATTGAATGTAATAAGGTCATTTTGAGCTTTCGGAGATGTGTCCGACTTATTATGCTTGTTACTGACGAAAGGAATAATTAAGTGGGTATTGAAATTGTGCATCCAACCTCCCATCCATGTCATAATTGTGATTTGCTGGGAATTAATGAAGTCTCTACCAAGAAGTATTTTCTTGGGTAGCTGAGGCATTAGACAAAATAAATGTGTAACTACATACTCATTGTATGTAACTGGAAGTACGACTGCTTCCTGTATGATTTGACTTCCTACTAAAAAATTAGCATTTTTCTGAATTTGCAAACACGTTAATGATAATTGTTTAACTTTTGAACATAGCTCTGAGCCTATTATAGAAATTGTGGATCCAGCGTCCATAAATGCTTCATATTGTGTTCCGAGGATATGTATGTGCATAATAGGTTCGTAAAATTCATTATAATGTTGACATGGGTCAGTAGTGTTTAGCAATACCAAGTCCGTTACTACTGGTTCCTTCTCGGACTTGGTGGAGAGCCGTTTTTTGATTTCAATTTGGGACAGTTTCTTTTGAAGTGCTCTGTACTGCCACATTCAAAGCAGGCTGAGCTTGTGCTCGTATTTGAATCTCCTGAGTTGTGGCGTGAGCGTGATTCAGTTCGTTTAAAATTAGGCTTATCAGTTTTGTCGTCCTTGCTATCCGTTCCACTTGTGTTTGACTTGTCAGGGAGGAATTTAACTTCTCTCTTGGAGTTATTACCATGATAATAAGTGAATGGGTCAACTGAAGCGAAATGTAAGTTTGCATCGTTAGTGCCTGAAAATGTGGAGAAAGAGCCGGATTGTGAATTTGCACTTGGTGCATTTGCATTTTTCCAGCTTAATGATGGCTCCATTACTCCTGACTTGGGAGGAGGTCTATACGTTATGTATGCCTTCAGGAGTTCTTGGGCCTCTTGGGCTGCAGTCTTTAGTTCTTGCAAAGTATTTATATTTTTTCCTTGGACAGCTCTCCGGTATTCTGGATGCATTTGCTTAGTTATGCGAGCCACTATTTCGGATTCAAGACTGGGTGTACCAAGTCGTTCATAGTAGCCCAAAATGACTCGTATGAATGTAGAAAGGGTTTCATTAGGAGCTTGTGACCTATCCTCAAGTTCTCGGCGCAGGGTCTCGCTATACCCCACGGCTTGGAATTCGTTCCTGAATCTTGAGGTAAAATCGTCCCAAGATAAGAAGGGTAGCTCGTAGCGATACCAATCGTAGGCCTCGCCTGATAACGCTAACGGAACAATTTGTTGAAGAAGTTGTTCGTTTGTATAACCAATTATAGACTTGTATTTTTCAAGTTCAATTATAAATTCGAATGGAGTTTTTTTCTCCATGGCACCAGAGTATTTAGGGATACTCACATCAGCAGATTTTAAATGAAATCGACTGGGATTATGGTTGTCTCTAACAACGAATCTGCTCAAGGGATCGATGTTAGGACCTTGTACTTGAGCAAATGACGGTACAGGTCCAGTGTTTAAATTTGATTGTTGATGTTGATACGGCTGCTGATAACTTCCTCTGACTTGTTGTGGTGGTAGGGAAGATGGAACAGCCGACGTGTTGAATACTGGGGTGTTTGGGAAAGCTAAGTATGTCTGTAGCGGGGCTGAATGTATCGGACGAGTCATAGTTGGTCCAGTTGTAGCTGGAATAGCGGGTGTCGGCTGATGATAATTTTGAGGTGAGCGACCTCTAAAATTCACCTGAGATGTTGTAGGCAAAGTTGGCGTTTTCACAGTTGGATAATAGTACTGGCTTTGTGTAGCCTGTCTATCGGAAAGTTTTTGCATGTTTTCCAGTAGCTGAGTTGTGGTAGCAGCAAATGAATTTGTGAATTGAAATAGCCCGTCGTAATTTTGATCAACGCGTTGCAGTCTTTCCTCCATTAAGTTGAAGGCTTGGGTCATGTTTTTCATTGTCTCATGAAACTCATTGTTAGACACTGGGTTGGTATTGTCATTTGTTTGTGTATTCTGTGGGACAGAATAAGCTGTTGCTGCAGTGGGAATGTGAATGGACGAATGTCCGCTTCCACTTGCAAAGGTATAGTTTGAGGCGGTAGTTGTAATGCTTGGCAAAGTGGGAGTGAGTGCTGTAGTAAACACTGCATTTGTCCCCATTTGTGGTGGAAATGTCAGCGGACTTGTAAAAAAGTCTGTGGGGTAACTTGATGTTGTAACAACGGGTCTACTAGGATTGGCAGACATTGGGGAAGAGCCTTGTGTGACAATGGGAGGAGAATGCCGGACTCTTCCAGGATTATTAGAGGGAAATTCGTCCTCTAAAAACTCGGGATGATTGGTGACGACATCACTTCTCAAAGACATAGTTCTGGGCTCTGTGTTTGTCTTTTTTCCTTTGCCCATTAGCAAGAACAAAATCAAAATTTGGGAATTTTTGAGAAAGAAACAAAGTTCTTTCTTCTCTTTACTATCTATGTTTTGTATCCTGGCAGGATCGCCACTTTTGTAAAGGATTTTGGTACTATCCCTAAACCTTTACAATAATTCCAGGTTATATATGAGAAATATTAATGTAAATAATAAATGAATAATAGTTTTATAGACTTCGAATATTTATTCGACAGAGTTTTAGTGCGGAAGAATAACAATTGAACCTCGAACCACAGTGTTTCTCTTCTTTATATACGCAGCGGAGTATTCATATAATTTATCTTAGACTCACAATTAGCCTACAATAGCGTTGACCCCTGATTACCATTTCCAGGTAGAAGGGCTGGTAGTTTAAGTTTACATATAATATGTATATACATATTATTCGGTTACGTGTACATATAAATTCCCTTACACTAGTGGCGCAAAACGCTCTCTTTATCAGTAGCGGAGAACGCTCTCATTTTGAGTAGTGCCAAATGCTTTTATTACCAGTACCGTAAAATTCTCGCTTTATCAGAAGCGCAAAAGTATCTCATTATGGGTAGAGCAAAATGCTTTCTCTATTACTAGTAGGGCAAAATGGGGTAGACAGGAGTATAGTCCAGCACTGAATACTGAATGTATACTCAACTACCATCGTTACTGAATAGCTTCGAAACCCATTGCCCCTATAGTCGCGGAGGTGAGAGAAAGAGAGATGTTGAGTTCTGCCGGATGTACTACTACATAGTTAGCATGCACCCAACGCTCACTTTAATGTAAATAGATTTACTGAATATGCTGGATAGGTGTGCTTCTGTCGTAGCTAGATTGTGCACCTTCAGTCCGTCAGTCCGTCGTCGGCTACAGTCTCCTTCTATGTTACCTTGCTCTCTCCCCCAGAGTTTAAGCAAATTAGGTTAATAGGACTGTCCTAACCAAATTACATACAATGTAAAGTAACTGAAGAATCTAAGATTGTTATAATCATGAGACTGAAAGAAATTTGTTAGTAGCACAAAATGCTCTCCTTAGTAGTAGCACAAAATGCTCTCCTTAGTAGTAGCACAAAATGCTCTCCCCATCAAAATCTTAAAGAGCTACCCCTATAAAAGCTGTAAAATTAGTGTGGCCTTCATATTCATGGTTGAGTTGTACTTACCCCGTCGAAACTCATATACCATGTCATGTACCATCACCGATCTACTTATACCAATCTAAAGTGGGGGAACAAATACATAGGATGCCCCTCGATGAGAAAAATATGAAGGGTTAATGTTCCACCCAAAAGCCCTGTTGTTTGTCCCTGTTTGAGCGGTTTGAAGGGGGGGGTAATTAATAGTGGTATATTCGGTGGAGGGATACCAATGGCAATAGCACGAGACGATATAATCGTAAATATCGTTATATTGACTCGCGATAATTTAAGCTAATAATTATCCAGAAACTATGATTTAGGGATAGGAGAATTTATGACCTAGGGATAATGTGGGAGTGAGTGGGTGTGGGGCGTGACTTAAAGTTTCTAGGAATCCTTATCTCTACACTAGTAGAAAGCCCTGCTCGGCGGGGATAATTACTTACAGGTTTGGGTTATATACACTTATATAGACGAAAGAATATGCATTACAATAATGATATTTAAGACTTGAAATATTAGAATAATTCAAACAAAATATCCTGATTGGGCGCACTTGGGAACATCCCACCAAGGCCCTGCCTATGCCCATGTTTGACCCGTAGATCGCGATTGGGAGTTAGTCCCGCCTTGACATACAAATGTTAATTTATCCTTTGAAAATTTCCTTAAATACATTTGTTGCACATATTTCATTTCTGCCATCAAGTATTTTCTATTGATGTTCACTATCGACAATTTTGACTTTAACTGTCTTTCCTGATATAGCTCTTGAAAATACAACTTGTAGTTGTCCATGTGTAAAAACTGGAGATGATAAATATATTCCTAAACGATGAAAGGTTTGCCCTTGACTTTTATGAAGTCATTACAAAACTCACTCTGATCGGAAACTGCCTTCTTTTGAGCGTAAATTGAATGTCAGGGTCAGACGAAATCAAATCAATTTGAGGCATAAACACTATAACACCATGAGCGCTTCTTTTCAATGTTTCAGCATGCATGCTATTATTAGCTAAGTGCTTAACTATTTACATTGTACCATTACATAATCATGTCCTTGTGTTCAAATTTCTCGAAAGCAAAATAATTGCTCGACCATGAGTAAAAAAGGCTTCGACAACCAAATGCCTAGTTTACTAAAACTTTGACCCTGTGACTTGTTTATGGTCTTGGAGAAGCTTAATTTATCAGGAAATTGTCTTCTTCGTAAGAAAAATGGATATTCTCCTGCATTTGAAGCAGGGTTGAAAATTGGGATCGGAATTGGAATCGAAATCGAAAAAGAATTCGAAAACTTAAAGTATTAGAATTGGAATCGGAATTAAAAATATTGTAAAATTAGGTATTGGAATTATAATCAGAATTGTAAATATTGTAAAATTAGGTATTGGAATTATAATCAGAATTGGAAAGTAAGTATCGGTATTGGTATTAGAATTTAATGATATTCCGACGAATTCCGATTCCATTTCTGAAACTGCATTATACAACCATAAAGAGCCCTTAATGATCTTTTACATAGAACCTTTACCGACCTCCGAGGTCAATATCACACCCATACCGGATTTGGACCTGTATAGAATCGGAATCGGAATTGGAATCGGAATTATTTAAGAGTATTTGAATTAATTGGTATTGGTATTCAAAATTAATTATTTGGATACATCGGATTCGAAATCTAAATCGAAATTAAATTTAATCAGGTACTGTAATTGGAATCTCAATTTTTATTTTTCCGATATTTCATCCCTGATTTGAAGTGTAAGTAAATTGGGGAAGAAACATTGTTTTCCCTTTCGCCCTATCTGTTAAAACCTTTGCGAATATAATTTTCTGCTTGAATTCTGTAATAATCAGCCATGTACAAATCCGTAGACCCCGTTTACTATTTAACTTTCGGAGTAGCATAATAATCGCTCCAATTTAAATTTAACATTCCATTAGGATTAATGGAGTTTAAGTACTCTACAGAATAATTATGTGTGTCACTTTCATTTGCACTATCAACTGTAGCTGTATACTTACATATCGCTACTGTATAATGCTTTAATAATTTTTTCATATTTTTTTCAATAATTTCCTCTTCTAATTTGAAAGAATGGGCCGTCTTGGTGGTGGATGGTCCCGTGACAATGTCATCGCCCTTGCTACTGTATATTGCTTTAATAATTTAAAAATAATTTAAAAATAATTTAAAAATAATTTATTTAGCGCGCTTAAATTTGTATCTCAAATCCGTATTACACCCATTGATGGGCACCCTCACGAGGTATGAGTTCTTCCCTCGCACTCATCCCTCGCCCTCAATTTTTGAGGGATGAGGGCGAGTTCCCATCATAAGAGAAGGCCCTCAGCAAATGAGGGCGAGGCATAGCAAAATGTACGTACTAAAACGAGGGCGAGGGTGAGTACTAAACGCTAGCCCTCACGAAGTTCGAACAGCAGTATTAAATCCCGCGAGATAATTCTCACTTTTCCTCTTTGCTGTACCTTTTTCCGTAAACGAGTCTGCAGAATGAGATCAAGATCTTAAGAATTAACTAAAGCTCAGAAGAATTAGCTAAAGCTCAGAAGAATTAGCTAAAGCTCAGAAGAATTAGCTAAAGCTCAGAAGAATTAGCTAAAGCTCAGAAGAATTAGCTAAAGCTCAGAAGAATTAGCTAAAGCTCAGAAGAATTAGCTAAAGCTCAGAAGAATTAGCTAAAGCTCAGAAGAATTAGCTAAAGCTCAGAAGAATTAGCTAAAGCTCAGAAGAATTAGCTAAAGCTCAGAAGAATTAGCTAAAGCTCAGAAGAATTAGCTAAAGCTCAGAAGAATTAGCTAAAGCTCAGAAGAATTAGCTAAAGCTCAGAAGAATTAGCTAAAGCTCAGAAGAATTAGCTAAAGCTCAGAAGAATTAGCTAAAGCTCAGAAGAATTAGCTAAAGCTCAGAAGAATTAGCTAAAGCTCAGAAGAATTAGCTAAAGCTCAGAAGAATTAGCTAAAGCTCAGAACAATTAGCTAAAGGTTTCAAGAATTAAGTGAATGTTTGAAGGTCTTAACCAGGGTTGGTTTGGTTTAAACCAAATGATTTAAACCATGGTTTAAACCATGGTTTAAACCAAACGGTTTTTTTTATAAAAACCAATGGTTTAAATCAAACACCTAAAATTTTAATATTTTCAATCCAAAATGCTTATATTTCGTCGTGCACAAAACTTATGCAGTTACTGCGATATTGTGTAGTTAAACTTTAGTGAAGTAAATAATACTATTACCTTTTAGTCTTGTACATTTAGAAATTCGGAATCGTTTGTAAAATGAAAAATGCCAAACTTGTATTTATGCTGCAAAGTTAACGTTAAAATTAATTGCATCTAAATTATTAAATATTTAATTCTTTGTGATACTGAGTTTGGGAAATAAGTAAATTTGTTCAAATTCACATGTTTTTGCCCATTAATGAATGTTTTGGATTGAAAATTTGTTTAAACCAAAAAAACTGGTTTAAACCAAAAAAACCTGGTTGTTTGGTTTTTTTGAAAAAAACCAAAAAAACCCCCAACCCTGGTCTTAACTGGGTGATACTGAACTAAGGGACTGGACGGGATGTGATAACTATTTGAGGCGACGAAACCAAATGGAATACATTTTTCAAGGGACAAATAAATGACTGGGTAACTTATTGACGAGACGGGACAACTATTTGCCAACGGTTTGACGAGGCGGGACAAATAATTTTATTGCACAACTTTTCCACAAATCAGGACAAGGTTTCACGTGATAGGACTTTTTGCACTTCTCACGCCATTGGTGGGTAATTAGTTATACCTAGTTGTCACCTCACGAGGTTAGCAGTTAAGTCTATTGCACTCGCCATGGCCTAAACCTTCAAGATAAGCGACGTTTCTACTCGCCCTCAGACTCGAGGGGCGAGAGTGAGTGCTTGTTGTTAAGAGTAGATCGTCACGGGTCCGTTATATCAAGATTGTAATGTACTGGCAGTTAGGCCGTACTTATGGACTCATGAGGCTGAGGGAGAGTCCTTATGATTTAGAGTAGGCCCTCACGAGTCTGAGTGCGAGTTCCAGCGCAAAGTATCGTGAGGGTTACGGGTGAGAGCGAGTGCGACAAGTTTTTTTTACATACCTCGTGAGCTGAGGGCGAGGGATCAAAAAACGCCCATCTATGATTACACCAAGAGGAGGACGGCCCACTCTTTCAAATTAGTAGAGAGGATAAGCTAATCCACTCACTGATCGGCGCACTCACGAGTTTTGAGGGCAAAACTCGCACTCACCTCGCACTCAGAACTCAAAATTTGAGTGCTGAGTGCGAGACAGCGGCATTCTGAGCAGAACTCAGTTTTATGAGGCCGAGTGCCATAAAAATAGATTACAGTCATTGAGCGAGAGTGTGAGGGCAGTATTTGGAACTCATATATT
This sequence comes from Allacma fusca, assembly GCA_947179485.1. Classification (NCBI taxonomy): domain Eukaryota; kingdom Metazoa; phylum Arthropoda; class Collembola; order Symphypleona; family Sminthuridae; genus Allacma; species Allacma fusca. The sequence goes on along the minus strand of OX359248.1, from coordinate 39,146,575 downwards.
CCCTAATACTATGCATACATCCCCTGTTGCCTCCATCTACACGTACAAAAATAATACATTTCCCCTGTATAAGCGTGTTGATGATAATTCGTTTCCGTTAACAATTTGTTTTTCGAAGCATATCCAGATATTGATTCATTACACGTGTTTTTCAACGGAAATCTGTAAATTTCTAGTTTACATGAATTGAGCTCATCACAGAGCATCATTTATTTTAATTTCTATAAAGTAGAAGTGTAAGGACACGATCGAATTGACAATTGAGAACAATTATCTCCAATACCACTGAATCTAATTCAATGAAATGTTTTGTGAATATTGCTTGTGTAAATACTAATGGTTAATGCTTATTGTTTCATTGAAATCGGCCCGATAGTTTTGTCAAAACAAAGTCGAAAATTTCTAAAAAAAACTCAAACTTCATCCTACTTTGACGGCGGTAGCTGGCGCCACCCTACGCGAAGCCTCAAATGATCGCGTAGCGATGATTTTTTACTTTGCTACTGAGTTCCTGAGTGCGAGTTTGAGTGTAAGATTTCATCATTGGCGCTCATGAGTGCGAGTACGAGCTCTTGTTTGATTCAGAATTTGAGTTCCTGAGTGAGTTCTGAGTGCCATTTAGAGACTCCTATCACTCATGAGTGCGAGACCGAGTTCAAAAATTTTGCCGATCAGTGAATCCACTCTTCTAATTCGAGCGAGTGGATAGTGTCCGCGGAAGTGACCGCGACCGTGATGGTAAGATTCAAATATTTGCGCGCTCTATAGCTGTATATCTGTACACAACCATAGCTATGTGCAGCTAGCTATGAATTCAACTACTTACTGCCTTTCCTATTTACACCTGCCTTTCTGAGCAAGCAAATGCTGGCTGTGCGTGCAGTGCTCGTAGTAAGTATACTTATATACACAGCAAGCCGAAGCTATATATTTGAGTGCGATGCAGGATGCCGGAGAGTAGTAATTTAAAGCTTGGTCGCTTGGTGCGCTCATTTCACTATATAGCAAGCAGCCAGAGATGTGTAATGTGTAGTACCTGAAATACCTAAGTACAAAATACTATCCAAAATACAAAATACCTATCTTGTATTTTAAACCTACTGTGGTCGTCGTAGTATTTTGTATCTTAGTACTTTACAAATTACGATGCTCAGGCACTCCGGAACGTCCGACAAAGTGGGGGGGACAACATGTTTTAATTAGTTTTAGTTTCTTTGCTAATGACCATATACAAACGTATGTATGTATGTACATATAAGTTTACACATCTAAAGTTTCAAATTATCAACTTATGATCCAGATCAAAGTTTTGGTCTGGATCTTTCTGTAAGAGGATATCAAATTGTTCGTCACAGGTAGTGGGAAATAATATCCCAAATTTAAAAAGGTCAACAATAGCAAAGAATGAAGGATATAAAAATATCCTCTAATTCCTTGATTAGCGGCGTTGCGTTGAATTTCGAAGTTACTATTTATATTATCACTCTATCGCACAAATTCATCCATGAAAGTATTGCAATATTGGCATAAAATCACTTAAGTTCAAAATCATTAACAAGGATAAAATGGGTCGCTTAAAAATCTATTTCGGACTACTGTCATGAACCACAACTTTTAATACTTAATTCTGCAAGTTACTTAAATGAACCGATCTCCACAAGTAAGAATATTGCGGGATGAAAAGGGTATTTGGCCACACGGTATAAACACTTTTGTTTAGAAGAAATAAATTCTTTCATGTTTTTTAAATACAACTAGGCAGGATTTTTTTTTAAATTGAAGCTTTATTGCAGTCTTGACAGCAAAAAGTCAGGAAAAGGCTTATTTGATTTTTGAAAAGTGAGGGGGGGGGCAGTAGTATATCGTGTCCCTCCCTGATGTTTTTTGGGAGGGACATTGTCCCTCCTGTCCCCCCTTATTCCGGAGTGCCTGGAAACCGGTATCGACGCTCTTTGACCTCTTGAGGTCAATATCTTGGAGTTTTGAGGTCATATCTCGCTGAACATTTTTTTGCACGTTATTTAATTTTTATTCTTGCCATTTTTGAAGTTATATTGCTAATTTTCACTGTTTAAATTTTTTGGTACCCCATGAGTCCCCCCCCTCATTTTTCGGTAACTTTAACCCCGGATGTCTCCGAATCCTGTTTTACGATTTCTTTGGGCCAATTATCAACAATGATCTACTCTTCAAGGTGCACCCTCCAGGAATTTTCTTATCGAGATCGAAAGGGGGCATATTCTCGTAAGGATTGTGCGGCGTCCTTCTGAATCTTGTAACCCTTTGAGTAAATTAACTCATTTGTCCCTTGTGCGATGCATAATTGTTCCGCAGAATACGCTGGAATATGTCTTCCATTTTTTTTGTATTTCTAAATTTCTATTGTAGTCGTAGTAATCATGAACAAATGATTCTGCCTTTCTTTCCATTTCTATTACTACGATGAAGAACTATTCGCACAAAAAACATGTAGAAGTGTAAAGGGTGGAGGGTAAAGGTTCTATGTAAAAGATCATTAAGGGCTCTTTATGGTTGTATAATGCAGTGTCAGAAATGGAATCGGAATTCGTCGGAATATCATTAAATTCTAATACCAATACCGATACTTACTTTCCAATTCTGATTATAATTCCAATACCTAATTTTACAATATTTACAATTCTGATTATAATTCCAATACCTAATTTTACAATATTTTTAATTCCGATTCCAATTCTAATACTTTAAGTTTTCGAATTCTTTTTCGATTTCGATTCCAATTCCGATCCCAATTTTCAACCCTGCTTCAAATGCAGGAGAATATCCATTTTTCTTACGAAGAAGACAATTTCCTGATAAATTAAGCTTCTCCAAGACCATAAACAAGTCACAGGGTCAAAGTTTTAGTAAACTAGGCATTTGTTTGTCGAAGCCTTTTTTACTCATGGTCGAGCAATTATTTTGCTTTCGAGAAATTTGAACACAAGGACATGATTATGTAATGGTACAATGTAAATAGTTAAGCACTTAGCTAATAATAGCATGCATGCTGAAACATTGAAAAGAAGCGCTCATGGTGTTAGTGTTTATGCCTCAAATTGATTTGATTTCGTCTGACCCTGACATTCAATTTACGCTCAAAAGAAGGCAGTTTCCGATCAGAGTGAGTTTTGTAATGACTTCATAAAAGTCAAGGGCAAACCTTTCATCGTTTAGGAATATATTTATCATCTCCAGTTTTTACACATGGACAACTACAAGTTGTATTTTCAAGAGCTATATCAGGAAAGACAGTTAAAGTCAAAATTGTCGATAGTGAACATCAATAGAAAATACTTGATGGCAGAAATGAAATATGTGCAACAAATGTATTTAAGGAAATTTTCAAAGGATAAATTAACATTTGTATGTCAAGGCGGGACTAACTCCCAATCGCGATCTACGGGTCAAACATGGGCATAGGCAGGGCCTTGGTGGGATGTTCCCAAGTGCGCCCAATCAGGATATTTTGTTTGAATTATTCTAATATTTCAAGTCTTAAATATCATTATTGTAATGCATATTCTTTCGTCTATATAAGTGTATATAACCCAAACCTGTAAGTAATTATCCCCGCCGAGCAGGGCTTTCTACTAGTGTAGAGATAAGGATTCCTAGAAACTTTAAGTCACGCCCCACACCCACTCACTCCCACATTATCCCTAGGTCATAAATTCTCCTATCCCTAAATCATAGTTTCTGGATAATTATTAGCTTAAATTATCGCGAGTCAATATAACGATATTTACGATTATATCGTCTCGTGCTATTGCCATTGGTATCCCTCCACCGAATATACCACTATTAATTACCCCCCCCCTTCAAACCGCTCAAACAGGGACAAACAACAGGGCTTTTGGGTGGAACATTAACCCTTCATATTTTTCTCATCGAGGGGCATCCTATGTATTTGTTCCCCCACTTTAGATTGGTATAAGTAGATCGGTGATGGTACATGACATGGTATATGAGTTTCGACGGGGTAAGTACAACTCAACCATGAATATGAAGGCCACACTAATTTTACAGCTTTTATAGGGGTAGCTCTTTAAGATTTTGATGGGGAGAGCATTTTGTGCTACTACTAAGGAGAGCATTTTGTGCTACTACTAAGGAGAGCATTTTGTGCTACTAACAAATTTCTTTCAGTCTCATGATTATAACAATCTTAGATTCTTCAGTTACTTTACATTGTATGTAATTTGGTTAGGACAGTCCTATTAACCTAATTTGCTTAAACTCTGGGGGAGAGAGCAAGGTAACATAGAAGGAGACTGTAGCCGACGACGGACTGACGGACTGAAGGTGCACAATCTAGCTACGACAGAAGCACACCTATCCAGCATATTCAGTAAATCTATTTACATTAAAGTGAGCGTTGGGTGCATGCTAACTATGTAGTAGTACATCCGGCAGAACTCAACATCTCTCTTTCTCTCACCTCCGCGACTATAGGGCCAATGGGTTTCGAAGCTATTCAGTAACGATGGTAGTTGAGTATACATTCAGTATTCAGTGCTGGACTATACTCCTGTCTACCCCATTTTGCCCTACTAGTAATAGAGAAAGCATTTTGCTCTACCCATAATGAGATACTTTTGCGCTTCTGATAAAGCGAGAATTTTACGGTACTGGTAATAAAAGCATTTGGCACTACTCAAAATGAGAGCGTTCTCCGCTACTGATAAAGAGAGCGTTTTGCGCCACTAGTAATGTGATTTATGAGTTAGAGGTAAGGGTGAAATTGAGAGGGAAAACTTTATACGTTCCTTTATTCGTTAGGGATCATATCATTATCATAACCTAAATAGTTGAACAAAAATGAAGAAACAAAACAACATTTTTAATTTTTATTAATTATAATTATTTAAAGACGCGAAGTGAAATATATATAATACATTAGAACAGGGTAGAGGTTCACTTTTTAACACAAGGATTATATTTTATGCGCAGCAACGTTTCCAGCTTTTACTCTTCGTCAGGCAAATGATATACTAGTAGTAACATTCAATACATTGCATATTACAATCAATAAAAATTCAAAAATTGAAATTATTGATTTTTAGATTATCTAAAATAATCATTACTGTTTTTGTAAAAATATGAATTAGTTAAGCCATTTAAAAAAATTTGGCTAAGGTAACCCCCGGATTGCCACACCTCCTTCCGTTTCCTTACGTTGCGTTTGACTTACTTCTGCTATATCTTTCATCCAAAACTCAAGTTAGTCTTTACAAACAAATTGCAGAAAACGTAAATTTTAATTAAAAATTTTAAATGGGATTTAACACAGGGGTTTTGAGGCTTCACGTCCTAAGTTGAAAACCTACGATTTTTATATTTTAAGCAAAGTGCGCATATTATTGATTGTCGTAATACCACATACTGAATTTCAACCAAAAATCCGAAGTCACATCACAGCAATACATCCCCACAGTAATTCGCATGACTTAACCTGTTTGAAACTCGAATAAATTATTATTAAATGTGTAATAGGATTGTACTACTTCAAGTAATTACATAGAAGCATCAATCTACCGTTTTTGTTATAAAATTGGCGTGAAATTGTAATTTAGTATGAAATTCGAAATTCCCAACTTAATACAAGCGGTACTTTCAAGCATTCAGAAACTAAACTTCTAAAAATTATAAATTGTTTATTATGCAAGAGGGTACGGATCAATGATTTGCCTCCTCCGCTTTATTAGAAAGGGCTTTAAAAAATATTCTCTCAATATGTAGCAAGACTTCAGTTTTTCTAAATTTGAATACGGCTAGACATTTATCTGTTGATACACCGGTGGAACAGATGGAAAACGCATTATGAGGATGTTTTGAGGAAAATGATTGGTGTAAGTAGTGAGAACAAGAGCATCTCGGGTGGTTCAAATTTGCGGGTAAGCCCGTAAAAAGCCCGGCCCGCCCGAGCTTCGGGCGGGTACGGGTAAAATTTATTACGCTTGACGGGTTACGGGCGGGTACGGTCTTTTCAATACGGTTAAAAAAGACCGCGAAAGCCCGTAAAAGCCCGTGTAAAAATTCATGAGTGGAGCATATAGGATCAGAGGTTATAAAAGTACATAGACTTGAATACATGGAACGATTTTCAAACATTTGTAATTTTACCTTTAAAACAAAGCCTTAACATTTAATGTCAACAAATTAAATTACAGGAAATAGCCGGAAAATCGCAAGTTTGGAAAACATTTAAACAGACTGGTTGACAATAGGTTCCCATAAATTTTTGAAAGTGCAATGAGTGCAGAAATATTTTAGCTGGCAATCTCGCCAAGGAGGGTCATCAACTCTGGTCAAACGTAGACAATTGTAAGATTTCTGCAGTGGAAGCAACCCCAACTCTTACCAATTTCATGAAAAACAATTTGTTTGCATGAAATTGGTAAGCAAATTGTTCTGGGTCTGTAGCTATGGATTTGCAAGCTAACTAATATTTGCGGGCGGGCTACGGGCTTTTTTAAATTTTACGGGCCGGGCCGGGCTTTATCGTTGAACTTTAATTTCGGGCCGGGCGGGCACGGGTAAACATTTTCGGGCCGCGGGCGGGCACGGGCCTAAAATATCCCACGGGGTGATGCTCTAGTGAGAACAAGTGCGTTTTTACGGCAGTTTTAGAACAAAAACGGTAAATTGGTGCTTCGAGGTACTCGAAGTAGTACTCGCATATTTCACATTTAATATTTCGAGTTACAATAAGGTTTAATCATGATTATTATAGTTGGAATGTGTTACATGTTGTTGTGATGTGATTTCGGATTTTTAATTGAAATGTAATATGTAGCTATAAAAATACAGCTGTCAAGCAAATTCTATATATTGTTGATAAAATTTAAGGAGAATTATTCGAAATCTTATCTCGGATTCTCGAACTTTCAGGGACAAAATTGATACCCGGAAAAGTTGATTCAGGAAATTTGAACCAATTTGTAATGAAAAACAGATAGTGTGTAGTGTAAATCACATATACTACAATTAAGCCGTTCAGTGTTGTTATACTTGATACCCTTGATATTCTGTTTTACCTATTTACATGGTTTTTTTAAATTCACTAAGGTTGAACTTGTCTGCAGTTGCGGTTTCTTCCCTTTTCTTAATACATGTGAAATGCGGAATTGAATAAAATAAAGGCTCCTGGTTCACAGACAGGTGTACCGTTTAGGCGACTTTCTAGTTTAGCAATAGAATGAGGCAGTTATTGAATGGAGACTTGAGGATTAGTACAGAATGAATCACCATGTCGATGGGGGTTACTACCCTCTGGAATGCTACCTCGGTAATAGACAATAAAGGGATTTTAGCAGTGGTAATCGGGCATCTCTAAGCAATTGCATACTAAAAGAATGCAGACGATCTAAAAACATCTCTAATAGTTGGTGATGTTTCAAAAATTCTGTGACACCATTGTGCCATGAACGAGTTCTGTCGATTTCACAATAATCAAAACACAGAAACATCTCCTATTTGGGAAATTACATCCACTATTATTTATATGCCTAATGGATATAGCCGTATTTAACGAGCCCAAGCTCGTTAAATTTTTATCATATTGGTGCGTCGGCATGTGAACTGGTGGTATCCGTAGTCTCTAACAGATCAGTTCATTCTGAAGTCAACACGATTTGAAATATTATGCGTTTTGTATTTCAATATAAATATCCGAATTGGATTTCCCTCGGTTTTACTCATATTCTGTTAAACAGGAGCAATGTACAGATGATTGAATTATACAAATCATACGAATGCTTAACGCTTAAAGTAATTTCTAAAACATACAGTGCGCTGGTCCGTGCCCTACTTTCTGTTATGGAGTGTTAGTAAATAGAATTGTAAAGCAATTTTAATGTTATGTGTTATCAATCTTACTGGAAGCGTTTTAGGAGAATATTATTGTTATTTTACGTTACATGTTACAAAATGATTTATTGCCTTTTCAATTATATTACAATTTAATAAATTTGAATTTCAGGCCCATTTATGCTATCATGGAACAATCTACACCCATGTACGCGAGTACAGCCACAGAAATTATTACGAGTGTGACGGAGTTTAATAAACCCACCAGCCTCACCCTAATTCAGGAAATTGCCAATGTAGTTGATTGGGTTCATTTGGGATTTCTCGCCGTAGGAATAAGTTTTCATTTTCTTATATGCTTATCGTTTTTTGGTTGAAGCGACCTATAAGACCTGCTCTGTATTTTCCGATATCTTTTGTCGGCGCTGAAGGAATTATGTTGGTATTATCATTACTAGACATGAAGTGGAACCTACACCTTTGTGCCGGACTGATCATCAGTATATTCTACCACGCATGGGTACTTGTACCCATTTTGCACAATGTCGCTGTTGAAATTAACATTTGGTGTGCAGTTACTTTTCCAGAAAGATATAAATCTTTTGTCTACAAAAAAGGTTGGAGCTCTTCTAGGTTTGACATGGATAGGTCCTATTTCTGCAATGTTCTTGTACTTTGGATTTGGAACCATAGCTGGTGGAGAGATTTTACACTGGGATTGCACAAATTACTATTTTCGATACGATATCAACTGGAAAATAATCACTGTGATTGTGTTTTCCATCTCATTTTTAGTCATTGCATTGATGAATTGGCAGACTTGTCACATTATTACGAAGCTTCAACAAAGCTACACTGGACAAAAGGTAGTTGACTAAATTAACTACGAAACTGCACATCTAAATGCCAATATTTCGGATTATATGATTTGAAATGTTAATATTCTCACATATTATTAATGGATCATCTATAAACGTTTTTAATGATCAAATGTTAAAATTAGAACGCATCACGATTTGAATGGAATTTAAGATACTTAAAACGCACATCACATGGAATAATGGCCTGGTATTTGATCGGATGGGGACCAAATTGTTTGGCCTATGGTATATCTGGCGTAGAAAGCTTTAACGTAAGACAAGATTTTGAAACCTTTGATAAACGTTTGATACTCCTGATTTAGTCAGAAATCTGATGCCATCGTAACGTGATTGTTGGGGGATTGATTTTAGTTGAGTTCGTTACAAAATATTTGGTTCATATTTTGAACTGAATGTTGTTTATGCACAGTAGTCCATTAAATGTGGCTTAACGTGATCGTTTTTAAACTAGGTGTCCAGTGAGGCCACGCTCATTATTTTATTGGTTGCGAGGTCCCTGCTTATCCTGAAGGCACTTACGAGTCCTTTCCTTTATGTAATGGAATTTCGCGTCATTCGGGTTAGAACTTAATTACGGATAAACTTACATCATTCAGTTAAATCGTTTTTTGTTCCCCTACGTCCATATTCAATATAATGTTGAAAAAATTAGATACAGTTACGGAGTAAATTTGTTATTCCCATTAAAATCTGTAATATTGTCATAAACGTATACACACTATACATGTAATATCCTACGCGAAAATGAGTAACTACAAATGATCAGGTCTCTAAGGTCATAGTAAGGTCTTTTGTAGGTTTATAAACCTTTGTACAGAAACATGGCTGATAAATATAATATATTCGTTATAACCGATTCGTTTTGTATTTCCAGAGAGCCTTATTGGACATGAGCGTTGAATGTAAGCTATTAGATCATGTGTGTCGATACACTGCCGAGGACCCAGCAGCGGAATATTTATAAATTACTGCGATTTATCGGTAGATAAAATCACCCAATCAATGCACTTAATTTGGGTTTACGATTTAGAGAATAAATATTTCTTTGCACTTTGCAAACGTGTTTCGGCAGTGCACTTCATTTAGGTTTTTACTGCATTACACAAAAAACTGTATTACCAATAAAGATATTTAAGTCCGGCCAAAGCAAAATGTTGCTACCATGTTCTGAGAGGATATGTATTGAATTGTACAAATATGTTTCATTCTCTATTTATTATTTTCATTTCCACGAATTATTACGACAATTTGGTGACATATGCTTGAAATGTTAATCCAAAACATGAACGGAAGTGCGAATTGCCTTGTTTTTCTAGTGGTACTTATGACTATGCGCGTCCCAAATGTTCAAATGTCCAGTTGGTGATGCACAAAACTATTTATAATCTAATACTAATTGTTTCTTTACTAATTTCTTATAATTAAAATTAGTGATATTTATGTCTTTCTGTAGTGCATATGTGCAGCGTTGTGACACACTATTAAAAGTTAAGCATATAAGACACCTCGAGAAAAATAGAATCCCTAAGTATCGACTAGCTAATGTATGTAATAATCAGGAACATTAGAGTAGTATCTTAGGAATGGTTGAAAATGGTTGTATTAGATAAACGTAATAATTGGAAAGCAATAATCAACACTACGGAGCCATGCAAATGCAAGGGTTACTACAATAAACTTGAATACATATTTTTTAGTGTACCTTATTTTACAGGAGCAAGCGAAACAAATTAATGAATTTCCCAACTGAAATAATGCTGTAAGATCATGTAACGGGCGGACGAATATCTTTTATACATACTGCTTTATGTCTAATATGTATATGACGTATTGTGTTAAAACAGTAATGTTAGCCTTTAAATTTTTTTAAATAATCTCAAATTAATTTACGTTTAAGTTACAGCCTAATGCGGCAATAAATCACAACGCATACATACATATGAAAGTAAGTTAAGATTATGACTGCCAAACTATCTTTAAAAATGAATTAATTCAAGTATTGATTGAAAGATCCCACTTGGCGGACTTATTGTACAGACCGAATACAAGAGTCTGCATAAATGAGCTTTCCTGTAAACCCATGAAGTCAGATGCAATTTATTTTCTTCTGCGGAGACAATCGTCATTAAGAAGTCATATTATGTACACGAAAAAGAACAATGTGGAATTAAATTATGAATACATGAAAAACGTTGTGCTGCGATTGACTATTATTAGTTAGATTTTGCGGTAAGGATTAACATGGAATTCAAGTTGTTGCTAAACACTTGCATAGAATAATTAGTTTAATAAATTTACGCATTTCTCAGATGAACGGAACAGTATAATAAATTATAGTTGAATGGTTCAACCAGATGGTCCGAATATCTTCAGCAACAAACACCTACAATCGTGCAACATCTTAAGTTGCCACAACAGTAACCCTTTGAATTGCAAACTCCGCCATGTGGATGGCAATTGGGCTGTAATGGACGAACGCATACATTACTAAAACGTTGTGTCACGGTAAATCGTAATTGCGCCACAAATGTTTAATAATTGTAGATATCTCTCAATAATTATTTTTTGGCTTTAAAGATATCTTTTTGAAAGGTAACTTCATTGCAATTTTTGTCAACATATTTCGAGTTTTTTACACAACAATTCTTAAATATCAGATTCGTCAAAGTTATTAATTGTTCAAAATATATTTGTTAATCTAATTGCAATGCAACAACATTTGGAGCTCAAAATCGAGTAAACATAAAAATAACTCACTTAAATAATTCTACATAACTATATAAACTCACATCTGTAGTTGGTGGACTTGCAAAGCAGTTTTCAAGATGCACTGATACAAAGACAAGCATTGTGAACAGTAGGATTAGTCCCATATAAAAATATTTACTCATCTAAAATCAGATTTTACCTATTGTAATACTTCTGAAAAAATATTTAAAGAATTAATAATCCCAGCGCTTACCGGAAATAAATCATTTTGTTTTCCCAGTTGAGAAATAGCAGAAGTTCTGATGAGCAAAGAAGTGTCGTGAAGTGAGACGATGCAAGTTATAACGAAGTTTAAACTTCAACGATCACACTAAGAAATATGTCGTTATTTTTCGACATTTGTTATACAGAATAAAATTACCTACTTTATAATGTCAAACTTGAGAATTGTTTTTATCTTATATTGTTTTCAATGGAAAGTGAATAATTTTAGAACATTAGTAAGGACGGCTCAAGAAGACAATCAGTCATTATGTTGGCAACTTTTGTTTAAACTATTGTTACATTACCGCTTACATTACATATTGACAATGTACTTGTTGTATAATGTACAATTTGATAATAATGATAAGCACAGCATGCAGTAACAAAAAAGTCTTGACAGTCTGGCTATTAGCAATGAAAGAAAAACCGAAATTACTATGCTTTTGCTGCCAATTGGACATGAAGTAAATGAGCAAGAGGAATGTATGTATTTCAGGGATCCACAACCCGAAGGTTATGGGATACTGCTCAGGCCACCAATTAGTTCCATTGCAAATTATCCGGTCGAAAATGCTAATTTACGAATAGCAATGTAAGAGTGAGCATGATGTGTTCACATTCCTGAATTTGCTTATCGGAATATGTATCCCTACGTTGCTAGTTGGCAACTGATCACTATAATGTGTAATCTGTTCAAGTTATATTAATTGCTTGATAAAAGTTGGGGTATCCGGCTTCTATTCTTCCTAAAACAGAACGCATATGGGCCGCCGCACTTTATGCATAACCGGATGAATATGCCAGATAATGGTACACCCCCAAGTTAATACCAAACGGGTTATGACCTGGATTCGTGGTGATCCCTGCTGAATCAAAATGTCGCAAATGCCTATGGGTGCAAACTACTCGAGAATCAGGCGTTGATTCGGTGGTGGCAAGTCACTAACAGCACAAGGTATCGTTATGGTCCAAGACTCTCGTCCAGTTGACAATTGACCGCAGAGATAACAACTCTCCAAGCATAGCAACTCGGATCTTGGAGGCCTGAAAATAATTTGTTTTTATACAGATATGCCGAGAGATAAGGGCAGGGTTGGAAAAAACCGGATTTCATCAATAATGGCCAAGCCAGTGGTAAGAAATGGTAACAACCGGTTTTTATTGGACAGTTGATTTATTCGGCTGGTATTAATTATGACCATTTTTTACCAACCTATACAACAGGTCCAATCCGGTTAGAACCGGATTTTAATCAATAATGACCATACCATTTCTTGCCACTTGCCAACCCTGGATAATGGATCTCAGATTAGCCCAACCTAACCTTTCGACAGCCTTGTAGCAACTTAAAAGCCAGAAGAATGCTTCTTGTTGTTCACGCATTCCAATATAATAGTATTTCTGATAAAAAAATAATTAGCGGATTACACAAAAAGTTTCTCGAAAACAAACTGGGAATATTCTACAACTATGCATTAATGTTATAACCATATCCAAATGAAAATATCTTCGTAGTGTAACGTTTGCTGTGTATGCCTTATTATTCTATTTGACGGAATTTTCTTATTATGAATGTGAAGCCTTTCAAGGGATTTTATATATATATTTTATTTTTCAAGAATTCCGTGCTGATATTCGAGATCCTTGCATGTTCAACGTGCGGTCCAAAAGTGCAAGGTCCACACATTTTAGTTAACCTGTTTTCTTGATCCATATTTGGTTTTTTTAATCTGTACAATATGACTAACTATATGGTAAATACAATAAATACGCAGACATATACCATAATCATTGTCACCAATAGTACACGTAGTACACGGAGTGACTCAAAATATTTTAGGTCCCAGTTTCTGCAAATTTAATTCTAGATTTTCTAAAATTTAATTCATTGATATCATCAAGGTCACAGGTTTAAAACGTGTGACGCAAGTTATTTCAATATCAAGTACATACGTCCTTTTTTATGTTCACATAGGAAATGATTTGTCGTTTGTTTGTACGAAATTTTATGGGCTTTACTGGGACTAGTTTGATAGGTCTCTATCTGTACTTTGAGAAATTCGGACATGACCAGAAGAGACAGGGAGCAAGGTTGAAAAAATTCTGCTTGAGGAGCGGATAGATATATTTCGGAAGATGTTATTTTATCATAGAGGATCTAGTCGTTATAAAATTATTTCAATGCACGAATAGTTTTTTAAATTTGGGATTTATTTTCTTATGTGAAAATTCTTCCCACAGCATCGTCTGCACACAAATGTAAAGTAGACACATTTTCATTTCACTACCACGCGTGTTCGGAGAAAACTCCGCTGGGGATTTTTACGCCGAGATTTGTAGGCAGCGAAAACTCCGCGGGAGATTATTACGCCAGGGTGGAGATTATTACGCGGAGAAAATTCCGCCGGAGATTTTTACGCCACGTGAGAGAAATTTACGCGGAGAAAATTCCTTCGGAGATTATTATGCTGCATTTTAAACTACATCCGGAAACAACAATTTAACTGCCAATTGTAATATTTTCAGTACAATATTGTGAGACACTACCAGTACAAATTGTGGTAGCGAATTCTGAAATGCCAAGTGAGATAAAATTCCGCAGGAGAGTTTTACGCGGAGTATGTATGTATGTATCTTAGGGGTTCCCTCTCACCTAGTTGGAGAGAGATACTGTTTACGCGGAGTAATTATTATCTGTAACACATACATTTTATTCTTATAGAAGTGTTTTTTTCAAAACAGTAGTCATAAAATGCATTTGGTAACATACAGTAACATTAACGCATAATGACAGCATCCATAAAGCACTAGAGGAAGGCATTGCGAATTATGCTGCTGGGAAGAGTGGCAAAGAATTTTATTTGTTAAGAATCTGCTATGCGGGTTTCATGTATTTGTCATCGTTGTACCGCCTTTATTGATTTGCGCTAATCAACGACAATATTTATATTTATATAGAAAGTAACGAGTTGATAAATGCAGCCCTGGGCTGAAATTTAATTTGTTGAAGTCATCTCATCTTTGACCATCTCATCTTCATGACATTTATTTGTAGTGGTACCCAATCATTATTTTTGGCATTATGAATTTAAAGAATTCACTGACGCAGTTCGTACTGGTAGTGTCTCACAATATTATACTAAAAATATTCTCCGAAGGAATTTTCTCCTTGTAAATTTCTCTCAAGTAAGTGGCGTAAAAATCTCCGGCGGAATTTTCTGCGCGTAATAATCTCTACCCGGGAGTAATAATCTCCCGCGGAGTTTTCTCTGTGTAGATAACTCCGCGTAAAAATCCCCGGCGGAGTTTTCTCGTAACTCCCTACCACGAGGTTAATTTTTAGACTTTTAAAAGCCTCTGATTATTAGGTTTGAATTTAGTAATTTTATGGGCTATTGTACAAGGACATTCATTTTTTCGTAGAAGGAGCAGCCCCAATATATTTTCTGGTCACGACTAAAGGCGTGGCCCGCAGGCCGTTCCCAAACCCAACCCGATTGTTACCCGCAAACACGTAACCCGAACCCGCCCGACCCGAAATTCAACCTATGTAACATCGGCCCGCCCCGTCCAGGCCGAAATTTTTTAGGCCCGCGCCAGACCGCAGCCCGCCGGGTTTCAGTTGACACGGCCCGACCCAGCTTGCGGGCCCCGCGGGGGCCCGCAAATGTTTAGCGAAACGCTATCTGATGCCCTTCTCGGTCGGTCTGCAGTACTTTTAATTCCATTCCTGAATCACCCTCCTGTCTAAAAAGGGGGTATACCGAAGAAATTGAAAAATAAATATTTTCCAAACCTTTTAAATAATTGTAGCTGGTTTCATTTTTAATTCATGTCATATTATGTTTTGATATATATATTGTCATTTTCATCGTTAACTAATTGTAAGAAACTGTGATAAAAAATTCGACATGCTTTTGAGTTCAGAGTAGCAACATGAAAACGTTACAAGTCACATCCACAGCACGATAAGCGCGAAACAAGATGAAGCAGAAACAGCAAACTGTTACAAAGGCACAAACATGTGAGCTCAAATGGACGCAAACCATATAACTCTACTGGGAAAATCCGAAATCTGGAAATTTAAACGTAACTTGCAACATGTCAAAGCACTAAACCCAATCCCGCCCATAACCCGCACGGGCGGGTCGGGCCACGCCTTTAGTCACGACTACAATCATTTATTATCAAAGGAGTGCCCTGGCAGACACTTTCCCGAAAATCAATTACAAAGTCAAATTATATTCTTAAAGCAAACTTTCGCGAGGAACTAGAAATGAATCTCTGAACAAATATCGATTTAGAATCATATTTCTTTTTACTAATGTGGCCGCAAATACAACGACAAAAATTAGAAACGGAAGAAGAAAATTTGCTACAACCGCGAAGGATTCACATGTAGGCAGTGCTCTCAATTTTACTCATTACTCGAATTTTTTATAAAGTGAGTAAGTGAGTATTGTACTTACTCGTACTTACATCTGCGAGTATGAGTAAGTAATGAGTAAGTAATTTTAAAAAGGTTGATGTTTAAGTAAGTAAAGAGTAAGTACGAACACTCATTCCCCAGTGTAATGTAAGTAATGAGTAAGTAAGACGAAATGCAAAGTATCAAAAAGTAAGTATTGAGTAAGTAAACTCTGCTTTACTGGAGTAACTACCATAGAAAAAATGTTCTCCGACAATGTCCATGACTTATATATGGCTTATGGAGTCAGATAACACAGGCCATAGGCAAACAATGCCTTTAAATACTTGCGACGATACTACTCGTTAAACTTGAGTCGTTGACTACACTACCAAAGATGGGAGTTATGTAAATTATATTTGAAAATGAGTAAGTATTACTTCAGTACTATGCAGGCAAAAGTAAGTAAAGAGTAAGTAATATCAGCTTATTTTTGCGAATAAGTAAGTAAAGAGTAAGTATTACACTGCGACCCGAAATTTTGAGGGAGTAAAGAGTAAGTAAGATAGCCACCATGAAGCCCCTAAGTAAAAAGTAAGTACTGGACATCATGAGAGACAAAATTATGAGTAAAGAGTAAGTAAGGGTGTCTAACTGAGAGCACTGCATGTAGGGCACTCCTTCATATGAGATAGAGGGAGAGAGAAGGTGTGAACTGTTATGGTCGTCAGCACTATAACGAACGCTTTGGGGCTTTAACCTTTAAGACTAAAAATACATCTATTTAATCCGCTGCATACATACTACATACGTGACAATTTATCAAATTGAATGAATCTTTATTTATGATATGATTAATTGCGATTGGGATGTGTATACACTTATACAATGTACCTACTTACGCAGCCAGAAGAGATTGACTTCTTGATATGAACATTAAGTTTATATTTGTAAAAGGAGAAAATATGTTTACATATTCCCTTTTACCACCAAGTAATTTTTATCCGTTTGGAGGATACAGTTGGTCATCAGTGCTCATGCCCCTGAACAGAGTTTACTACATCAAACATTTGAATTTTAGGATTGCTCTGGCAAGAAGATTCTGCTATATTGTAGATAGACTAGACTCCACTGTTTTATACCGAAATAAAACAGTATGAATAATGACTAATGTCACTCAGCAGCACTTCCGTTTCTGCTGCGGTTGCAAAAGATGGTTTACCTTCTGTAATGTGATTTCATGTACCTTCTGAAATAAAAGTCAAAATAAATCATTAATTGAACGCGATGCTCTTCTAATTGGTCAAGTAACTTAACAGGTGTAAGTTGCTTGCTGACAGACTTGCTGAAAAATAATAGCAGAAAACCGAAATCTCTCAATTTTGTAACCATAACGGTATCACGATATTTTTGTCGGTTATGTGTTATTAGGGTCGTATTTGTCATTCTACTGTCATCGATATATATTTTTCTCGTACTTTTAACTTACACATCAGGTAGGACGTCTGGACCAATGCTCTCAAAAGCTTTAGCAACTCATAGTAAACAATTTAGAAACATCTTGCGCTAGCTGAAGTTGAAGGATTTGTAGAAAAATATCAAGTAAAGCAATTAGCTCCTTTTCCAGGGTAATAAAGAAACAATTTGTTTGTGTACTTCCATCCTTAGTGTCTTCTCAAGGGTTTGCTTAATTCGCAGCTCCGTCCAGAATATTTTCCTCTTAACAACATGCAGATCCGGACCATCATTTTTTGGAGAGGCAATCGCATCTCACCCTGCTATCTTCTACCACTACGAATCTCTTCTGTATTTTTCCTTCGAGGTAAGATTATATTTTTAAGAAGTTGCTTTTAAAGGAGATGTGCCCAGGTCTGTGTATGTGCCCAGGTTTGTCCCCTAAAAAAAGCAACCTATATGCTTTTACCCATACCTCAAAAAGTGACTTTCTCAGATAACTCTTGAACCAAAAATCGTACTTGGAATGTCAAAGGCTTAAAGTCAATGGGAATGCAAGGCGAATCTCCATGAATTTTTACAATCGCATATCCCTTAAGGTTTGGCATTCCTTTGCAAAAATAAACGAAAATTGGTCCCAATTTCATAAAAAAATATCCATGGCCTCCGTTCATTTAGCCTTGCAAGCTAGAAAAGTGCGTTCCACCCCTTGGAACTACATGAAATTTTTCAGGAGTGTGCCTTTAGTAACTAGGACCTTAGTATAAAAATTTGGTACTGTGATCTTTAAGGGATCAGCCCTTAAATATAGTTTTCCTTAAGCCTGTTGTCAACAAAATTTTTAAATTTTTGTACAATAAATATAAATCAATATAAGAACGAAGTGTGCTAAAGAGAGCACGATACGCATGCCGTTACTTTTATTCTTACTTTAATTCTCTGGAGTAGTGTAGTAACCTTAACGGTTAATGTATTTCCACAAATTGTACTCCAACTTTGCTACCAACTCCAATTTAAAATAAGTACTAATAATGTCAGCAGGCAATTATGACAAAATAATTTTGTGCTTCAAATTCACAGCTGTGTTGATAAAGTTTTCCTTCAGTTTATACGTAATGTAAGCAAAAAACTATTAATATTAGATAGTAGCTGTGAAAAGCTAATGCATTTATGCAATAAAAATTCTTTTTTTCATCTTTCAATGGTGTCAAATATTCGGATAATTTCGGATATCCGCGGGGTCGGATCGGATAATGCACTTATCCGATCCGAGATTTTCTGATCGGATACTGATGATTAAAATTTTTATTCGAACGGTAACTGGTCGGATCGGATAATAAGAAAATTTATCAGAAAATTTCGGTTCGGAACGGATTCGGATCGGATATTAGATTTATCCGGTCGGATGGAAGCCTTGTAGCTACCCAACAGGCTATGAAAGATATCCAGAGAATAAGGGATAATTTAGTTTAATATTGTTGATAGTTGGAAATGAATAATTTGTTTTCCTGTGTTATTAACATTACTGGGCGTGAATATCATTTTTTCCCCTTAACATTGGATACCATTGGAATCTGTGCTTTTATATCAAAAAGTTGGAAATAAATTAATAGCTAAAAAAAGCTAAAACAGAAGCTGCTTTTGCGCCCTCAAAAGTTAAAAACAAGTTTTCTGGTTGGGTTTGTCAAAGGAATCAATATTCTGTTACTGAAAATGATGAAAACGCTTGAAACGACGAAAAGCAACGCTGCGATATATGTTTAGTTTATAGTTACCGTAACCGTAAAGTAGCCGAGTAGCACTATACCTTAACTTTATGCAATCCCAAAATATGCTGCATTTATTATCCATTGATAACACAATAATAATTGCAATTCCAGGAAATTCAGAAATTCTCACATGTAAATACTGTTGAAAACACTACGGCGGAATTTCGTATTTTAGAATACTAGGATTGCATAAAGTTAGATCAACCACTATTCTGAAACAAAAGCATGGTGCTGCTACTCGGCTACTTTAGGGTAACTATAAACTAAACATATATCGTAGCGTTGCTTTTCGTCGTTTCAAGTGTTTTTATCATTTTCAGTAACAGAATATTGATTCCTTTGACAAACCCAACCAGAAAACTTGTTTTTAACTTTTGAGGGCGCAAAAGCAGCTTCTGTTTTAGCTTTTTTAGCTATTAATTTATAAAACAAAAACTGAAATGCTTTGACACTCTTGGTTCTGCTGGCTAAGGAAAGTGTACCTATCTTAATCCCATCTACAATAAGAGGATCAGACGTCTGGACATTTAGAAAGTTCATTCCAAACAGTGGGAAAAACCGCTCTCAATGTGACTACTCCAGAGAACATAGTTCCAAGTTTTCAAATTGACAAGGTAAGTTTTCTTATTTCAGTGCACTGTATGCTATTCCTGGAATATTTGTAATCAGAGCTGCGTTCAAGTTCAAGTATAACTTGAATAGTTCAAGTGCGTATCTAGTTCAAGTCAAGTCAAGTACAGACAATTTTGTAACTTGAAACTTGAAAATCAAGTTCAAGTGAAATTATAATTTTAACTTGAATTTTCAAGTTCAAGTTCAATCAAGTTCAAGTTAATAATTTATTACTTGATTGCAAAATCAAGTCAAGTTCAAGTACACTCAATGTAAGTATTTAAATAAAACTTGAGTATAACTTGAGTTTTTGTCACTGAAAAGCAATGTAAGCAATGCCTAATTAATGGCATCATTGCATCCCACTAAAAATAATATTTAGCGTCAATCATCATAGTAATGACATCTTTGCATTTGTTTTCAGTCCATCGACATTAAAGTCGCTTCTAAGATGCCCAGTGGTCGAGAATAATTCTTGTGTCCTGCTTCCATACTTTGAATTTTGAAATTAAAATTTCGGACTTATTGTTTTATAAAGATGTTCTTGATACTCGGGGTTCTTGTTCCGTTATAAAAATGAAGTGATTGTTCACTTCACCTGTTCTGAGGCTAAGAAGAAGTTAAAGAATAATTTATTATTTCATGTAAGAATAATTTTTGCTGTTAATAAACATGATGGCGCAGACGAACAACCGACAATCTTATAAATCAACCTTGGTTAAGCAAAATTAACGACGACAAATAATTATGAATATAACTGCTGGTTACATTCACCAGATGTGTGCAACACTAATGTCAACAGGCCAATAATATGATTCTAAACTCTTAATAGTGCAAATTAGTAAATTAGATTGGACCACAATGTTTAGTTATTTGAACAAGTATTTTAAATTTTGTAGTAATTTTAAAGTAAAGAATATCATCCTCATGCCGTTTAGTTTATCCTAATTACGACCTAGCCATTATTAGCTATAAAAGTTGTGGACGAAATTTCTAGTATTGTTTATTCATTTACGAAAAAAATTCTTGAATAATCAAGTTCAAGTAAAAGTTCAAGTTCACGTTCAAGTCAAGTTATGATCAAGTTCAAGTTCAATAAAATGAACTTGAAAATCGAGTACTTGAATACTCAAGTTGCTTGAGAAACTTGATTCATCAAGTACAAGTGCGGATACCTCGCTTAGACAATTTTTTCAAGTTCAAGTCAAGTTCATGTCAAGTTGTTTAAAATAACTTGACTTGAACGCAGCTCTGCTTGTAATTACTGTTGTAACTATGGAGCGATTATGTAGATATGTATTTACTTTAAAAAAAATCTTGAAGATTAAGAGGCAAAACGGTTGGAGAACTACTGAAGCGCTTTCGGTAATTAATTTACTTGGTCCATATCCGTACCCTCGCTCCCGCTTGGAGGTTAGCAGTTAGCACTTCATCTTTCTGTGACAAACGTCGAGTGTGTGCTGACCTTGAAGACGATCTAGCGGAGATGACTGCTTTCGCTACCGAAACTAACAAGAATGTTTTGCTTGTCAAGTACGAAGATATGGTCCTGAATATGCGCCAGAATTTTGAGCGTGTTTATACCATGCTTGCTACAAGTTCATTCAGTGAACTACAGTGCACTCTCGCTATAAGAGTCCTCCGTATAAGAGCATGTTCTGTATAAGAGCACTCCCAGGTCCTCCCGATGTGATTGTAGTGATGTAATTGTTCCTTATAAGAGCACCGTTTATGAGAGCATTTTCGATGTAAGAGCTGGAAATTTACTTCCTCGCGTTAAAAAACATCCTTTATAAGAGCATATGATCAGACATAGAAACGATTATGAAACGTTTGCACAAAAACACCAAGAGCGCCAATGTCTACAGTGTAGTGGAATAGGTTACAGGTGACGACGGAGTATAATACACAACCTCATGTATAACAAAAGAGGCTCCTTTGTAAAGATTCACATGAACCTGCATTAATCGCTTCTTTGGATGTAAATAAAAATATTGTAGGTAAAAATCTTGCAATGATTTCTCTACATACCCAAACTACTATTTCATTCCAACCAAAAATTAATAGTATCTGTATAATAACAGATTATTTACAAATAAAAATTGGTTTACCCTGGAATCTTGTGTATTATTCAGTGATGTCATTTTTAGCACACTTCTTTTAATGTATAACCAGTGTTAAAAAATGCATTTAGTTACATATTCCTTATAAGAGCATACCGTTATAAGAGCGCTTTTGGAGTGCTTTTAGGGGTGCTCTTATAGAGTGCACTGTAGTTCCTGAACTGAACTTTTCAAAAATAGTTAATATTTTGAGTGAATATAAATGAACGGAAATAAATTAATAGAATAAATTCCTGAACTGAACTATTTTTCACTTTGAACGAACTTGAATTACTAACAATAAGTATAGCAAATCGTTGAACTTCAGGAAATAATAGAACGTGTGGAAACGAATATTTTATTTGACTCCACCTTCCCACCTGCAAATACCACGAGTTTTTCGGGTTTGTTGTTTATGATGTGCTTTTTTAATATTTGTATTGGGCGATTTATCTTGTAAATCCAGAGTGCATGAACAAAACAGGCATAATTGTTGCATGTCGAAGTAAATTTAGACTTTTTGTTCATTGTGCAATGTATTTGCTAAGTTTGATTCAATGTTCGAGAAAATCCCACCTCAAAGTAATTTTGAAAAAATCCGGATTTAATCAAATCTAGTATTTCAAAAAGGAGCAGTAAATTATATTTTATATTTAGTTTACCTAAGAATAGAAACCAAAAGTAAACCAGACAATGAATTGAATTTTTCTACAATGCCGAAATCGGGATTTGTTTCCCCTTAATATTCGTAAATACTCTCTTTTTAATACCAAATAAATTATTAGGTTAAATGCAGAATTAAATACATAGGGAGACATCCTTGGACCCAAACCGTCTACATCACCTTTTATTCAGTCCAAATTGTTTACTGATTCAAACCATTTTAATACTATCTGAACTACCGAAAATTTTACACAAGTGACTAGTGACAGCTTATTATCAGGAAACAAATCAAAAATACTAGACAAAACAACATCAATTTTTCCCCCACATCCCATCCACATTTTTTCAAGCAGAAGAAAAAGAATGATTGGGAGAACACGAAAAAAATGCTAAGAGAAAACAAAAATACCTCTTAATTCTGGACAACTATTGATAAGTTTCGGAAAGGCAAAGATCCTCGTAAACTACTTAAGGAAGAAGTTTGGCTTAAGTTCTACAAAGAAATCATGCCTCCAAAAATATTCGGTCCATGGGGAAACCTTAACAATACAGATGAAACACTGGATAAAACAATCACATGGGAGGAATTAAACACGGCCTTTGGAACACTCAAAAAACAAAGCAGAAACACCCAGAAAATGGTCCGAAATTGAACTGACGACTCTATTCAAAAAAGGAGACGAATCTCATCCTATCAACTACAGAGGTATCGCTCTAATCAACACAATGTCGAAATTATTCACAACAGTAATTCAAAATAGGCTCTACAAATGGTGTGAAGAAAAAAACATCCTGCCTGAATCGCAGGCAGGCTTCAGGAAGAAACGGGGTTGTGAAGACCAGATGTTTTGCCTCAATGCACTCATACAGTCTCGACTGTCACGAAACGCCAAGCTACATGTCCTATTTGTGGATTTCAAACGAGCATTCGATTCTGTTCGGCAGGAAATTTTGTGGGAAAAAATGAATAATCTAGGAATCAGTGCCAAAATCATAAACATCCTCAGGAGCCTGTACGACAACGCCAATCTAATTGTAAGATGTGAGGAAGGTCTTACAAAACCCATCCCAGTGACTATGGGCTACTTCAAGGGGAAAAGCCCACTACTCTTTTCGATTTACATCAGCGACCTTGAAAACTACATGGAGGAAAACGGAGCTAGTCCAGTAAACGTAGGCAAAAACAATAAAATTAACCAACTACTCTTTGCAGATGATACATGTGTACCGGCCGACACCAAAATTGGACTCCAAAAGAAAATCAACATTAAGCAAATACTGCCAAGAAATGAGCCTTGAAATAAACCTGTTGAAAACTAATGTAGTTGTTTTTTCTCCGAGGGGAATTATTCCAAAAAAGCTTAAATGGTTCCTAGAGGGACAAGAAATACAAAAGGTCAAAGAATACATATGCCTTGGGGTCATTTTCCAATCGTCGGGAACATTCAAGAAACACTTTCATCAAATAAGAGCAAAAGCAAACGTAGCCTCAAATGCCTCAATTTCAGCATTAAATGAAGCGCCTATGGACTCATGGGACAGTACGGCAAAGCCCTTGAATGCCACCATCCTTCCCATTTACCAACACGCATCACCAATACGGAGCCTAAACTTACTGGAGGAGGTGGAGATCATACAGCAATCCTTTCTTAAGCGACTCCTATGGCTTCCCCAGTCCACACCAAGATACTGGATCAGAGACGAGACGGGGAAAACAAATGCTACTGTACAGATCGTAAAACTAAGTGTTGTTACTAGTGAAAATACTAAGTATGGATGAAAGTAGATATGTAAGACAGTGTTATGATAGGTTATTGGAACTGTCAAAACAGAAAGTAGTCAGCAAAAAACACAACTGGGTCCTCCAAACAAAAGCGATGTTCCTAAATTTTGGACTCATCTCAATCTGGAAAAAACAGTCCGCAGATATATTTGTAGAGAACCTGGAGGATATCCTGAAAAGAATTCAACTCCAATGTGAAGAAAAGGACATCCAAAGAATACTGATATCATCATACTCAAGTGATTTTAAATTTTACAAAACTGACACATGCCTCGAAATACCTAAGGGCTAATATCCCTCTAAGCGTAAAAAGACTAGTTGCACAGCTAAGAGTTAACCACCACACTATATATTATAAGAAATCAAACTAATTTTGGCAATGAGAACTGTAAATTTTGTTCTCTAAATGAAGAAAATAACATATATCATCTTTTTGTGAAGTGCACACAACTAATTCCTCTTAGGGAAAAATTTCTGACAAATTATATAGCCAATATAAGTATAGAGAATTTGTATAATCTGTTCAAAGTTCAGGATACAGAACACCTGTACAGCTTAGTAAATTTCATAAAAGAATGCTTAACATTAAGAGACACTAACTAGGTATTTTTAATGTGTTATGGGCGAGACCCAATAAATTGAATTGAATTGAATTGAATTAAATACATAATTATTAAAAATGAGCTGAATTAAACTGATTTAACTGACCTTGAACTGAACTGATATAATTGCAAAATTAATTTGAACTGAACTGAATGAGCGGTAAAACAAATGACAGTGAACTAGAGTGAACGTCATATTTGTATGTGTATAACAAAACTGAGTTGGAATGAATGCATTTGGCATCCAAGGAATATGGAGTTGAACTTGAATTATTGAATTTTACCTCGAAGTTGCAAGCATGGTTTATGCATTTACTAGAAAGGTATAGCCCACTTTGCAGGCCATTGTAATCTAGTATAAGAGGATAACATTTCAGTAAAACGACTAATTTTAAATAATTACATTACATCACACCAAACAATCCTGGTTAATCGCTCTTGGCAAAATTCCCAAGGGCCTGCCCATGTCCAATGTTTAATCCATAAATCGCGGCTAGGAGTTAGTCCCGCATGAAGTCAATTCATTTAACGCAGTTGATTTACCTTGCTAGTCGGTATCAGCAATTTTGAATTTTACTTTTCTCCCCGACGTAGCTCTAGAAAATGCCACACGCAACTGACCATGTGTAAAAACTGGTGACGGCAAATAAATTGCAAGTCAAATGTTTGTCCCTTACTTTTATTATCTTTATCACAAAATGGATTCGGAGTACCCTCAAATTTGTTTTTTATATAACATGTTTTTGGGTTTCTATTTCTCCAGCAGAAAATTCCGTCCCAATCCGAAATCCTGGGCATATCTCCTTTAAAAGCAACTTCATAATAACTAAGAATTATTGTCGAAAATTGACAGCATTGTCTTTTATCACAAAATATTGAAGTACGACTACTGAAATTTTGCCATTTCACCGAAAATCAAAATATAAGAAAGATAGGCACTTTTTAAATGCAAGTCTTCGTATGTGCGTTTTGATATATGTACATACTTGCGAAGCTTCTGACATGACGTTACACCAGGTATTTGCCATGCAACTGGCTTCCTATAGCGGACAGCATCATACGTGCGGGGAGTAGAGCTTCCAATGTGTTCAACATTTTTGTTCCGTAGGAAATTCCGTTCCGTTCCGAAACCTACAAATAATATTGGTCCCGGTTCCGTTCCGGCTGTCGGGACATCGGAACATTTGAACTGACACCGTTCGGAACAAAGGAGTAAAGTATTTGTTCCGTTACAGGTTGTGTTCCGTTCCGTATTATGCTAGTTTTTCCGTTCCGAACCCGTTCCGTTCCGAAATATCCCGGAATTGTTCACAACATATACGTGAAATGCGTATACAAATTACTGGCAACTTAATATACATGATATACTTTTAATAGATTGAATGCTAGGGATTGCTATTATTTAATTATATAAAATACTATTTAATAATAATTAGGCCATATAAAAAGAACTACTGTGCAGTATTACATAATTATTATTAATTATTTTTTAGCAATAAATATTTGTAGCGTGTGGATTTCAATGGCCTAACAGTGTTAATTTCCTGCAAGCTTGCTTCATTGCTGCTAATAATTTCGATTTCAGAATTTTCATTTCGAGAAAAATCGCCCATGCCCATGTTTATTAAACAAAATTAGTTATTCTGTTGATTTTCATGGAAAACGATACTCGCATTACATATAAGCATTTGCGTAAATTAAATCTTTGTTCATCCAATTTCGTTATTTTGGCAAAAAACTGCTTACAAGCCAGTGCGATAAGAAATGTGTTTCCATTCTAGTTGAAGGATGGCGCGACACTTCAGAAATTGTACCGGGATCGGTTCGGAACGGAACAGAACGATTCCGCTTTCCGATGACGTAAATTATATGGGACATTTTTCGTACCGATGCTCTGAACCGTCCCGGTCCCAATATTATCGGTACAAGTGCTCATGTTCCGGTTTTGTCCCGATTCAATGACGGAACAAAAAGAATGTTCCGAAATTGTTCCGTTCCGTTTCCGAACACGGAACTTCGGGATTTCGGAAACCCGAAGGAAGCTCTAGCGGGGAGGCGTTGTTTATACTTTGGATATTAGTCGTATGATGGAGAGTTAACATACAGTCACACAATTGAGTAAAGTGTAGAATGGAGTGTTTATAAACTATAAAGTATAAAGGAGGTAGAGAAAACTCCTTGGCCCTTGGGTATATCGGAGTATAAACGTTTTTTCCAAATCCTTCAAACACTCATCGTTTTAATCCACTGACAACTTTTCAAGCCACCAATAACCACTTTCAGTTACATTTTTCAGGAAGTTGACGTATTTTAAAAATCCGCTTTAAGTATTTCGTTGCTTATGACTCTACCTATAGTGAGGTCATTTTGCGCTACCTGTAATGAGAACATTGTTTGATACTTGATAATGAATGTTTTGCGCTACTGATACTGAGATCATTTTGCGCTACTGATGCTGAGAACATTTTGCGCTACTGATACTGAGATCATTTTGCGCTACTGATGCTGAGAACATTTTGCGCTACTGATACTGAGATCATTTTGCGCTACTGATGCTGAGATCATTTTGCGCTACTGATACTGAGATCATTTTGCGCTACTGATACTGAGATCATTTTGCGCTACTGATACTGAGATCATTTTGCGCTACTGATACTGAGATCATTTTGCGCTACTGATACTGAGATCATTTTGCGCTACTGATACTGAGATCATTTTGCGCTACTGATACTGAGATCATTTTGCGCTACTGATACTGAGATCATTTTGCGCTACTGATACTGAGATCATTTTGCGCTACTGATACTGAGATCATTTTGCGCTACTGATACTGAGATTATTTTGCGCTACTGATACTGAGATCATTTTGCGCTACTGATACTGAGATTATTTTGCGCTACTGATACTGAGATTATTTTGCGCTACTGATACTGAGATCATTTTGCGCTACTGATACTGAGATTATTTTGCGCTACTGATACTGAGATCATTTTGCGCTACTGATACTGAGATTATTTTGCGCTACTGATACTGAGATCATTTTGCGCTACTGATACTGAGATTATTTTGCGCTACTGATACTGAGATCATTTTGCGCTACCTGAAAGCATTTTGCGCTACCTATGATGCGATCATTTTGCGATTATGCTGATGAGAGCATTTTGCGCTAATGCTAATGAGAGCATTGGAAATATTCTGCGCATTCCTGTCGAGTACAAGTTACAGCACAGAAAATGTTTTCATATTAAGAAAAAATAAAAATGACTTAACGTCGACGAAAATAATTTCAAGAAGCTGCTCAATTAGGTTCTCGCAAGTAAAAAGGGAAAGGGGGTGAAAGGTCAGTGTGTCCTGCTCGCATCGTAATTTCTTCGAAACAAAGCTTACTTTTCTATTATATATTGTGACCTCTGGTGTGCATGTGCTAATATAATTTTGTAATTATTTTAAATTGAACTTTAAGTTCTAAATATAATAAAAGTGATTAACTCTCAGACTACTCTTGCAAACCCGATGGTACAAAATTCTGTGCTCTTCTAGGGTGACTGGATCAACTATTTCCACTCATTGTCAGAATATTTCAATTCAATCACTAGACAACGTTTCGCAAAGCTGACGGTCCATCTTGTCTTGAATAAAAATACTTATTCAATCAATTAGTGAGTAAGTACAACTCTCCTTATTATTAGTTATTGAAAACATATTACTTATGCCTTGTTTAGTGTGTCACTTTTTTGTCACGATCATTTTACTTTCGCGGCAATTTCATTTCCGAAAAACGCGCCAATTTATAGTGTCATTTTCTTTCGTCAACTATTTCACTTTCCTTTCAACACAGTTTAAGGAATTGAATTTGCAAGTTAACTCTGAATGTAAACATTTTTATCATTCGAATGACAACAGCATGTTTTCAACAAGCTCAAGAAAATTGCTTAAGATTTTGATTGACTGGAAAATTAGGAAAAGAAGGCTCCGTAGAAAAAGAAGTCTTTATATTCGACCAATACTAAATAATAGGGTTATGCATGGAGAGATACATTTGGTCCGAGAATTAGCAGAAGATCCCTACTATCATCATCGGTATTTCAGGTAAGCGAAAAACAAACCTTTTTTACCAAATGTCATGTTAAACAATTTCAATGAAATGAAAATATTGTCAATCGTACATAAAACTGATGTGAATTGTATGAATTCCTTTAAGGATGAAACGCGAGTCCTTTGATGAACTTTTGGGCCTCATAGGAGAATGAATTGAGCACGGTCACAATCACAAAAGACCAAACAGTTTGCTGGAAAGATTGGCAATTACCTTAAGGTATTCAATTTCCCCAGAGTTCTGATTGCAGGCATAGATATAAGTATGTATTTATAAAATGGGAATATGATGCGAATTTCATCATTTTAGGTATTTAGCAACTGGAAATTCACAGCTATCGTGCGCATTTAACTTTCGTGTCTCTCCCAGCAGTGTTTGTGCAATTACAAGGGAGGTAATGGAAGCTTTGTGTGATACATTGTCGGAGTACTTGACAGTACCAAATTCGGAAACATGGAATGAAATTTCCAAAGGATTTTCAAGAAAGTGGAATTTTCCAATGTGCTGCGGGGCTATTGATGGCAAACACGTTCGTATAAAGGCACCTCATGCAACTGGATCCCAGTATTTTAATTATAAGGGATACTTCTCAATAGTTTGTCTAGCGATTGTTGATGCAAATTGTAAATTAGTATTAATGGATGTTGGCTCTTCAGGATCTTGCTCTGACGGGGGCATCTTGAAATGATCTGCAATTGGGAAGAAGCTGGAAGAAGGTAACTACCCCTTTCCAAAGCCTCTATACAACGAGAATGGAGACTGTATCCGAAGTGTTATTATTGGAGATGACGGCTTCCCATTGAAACCCAATTTGATGAAACCCTATTCTGGAAGATATGTGGGCAATGCAGAAGCAGTTTTTAATTACCGATTATCAAGGGCTAGAATGGTGTCAGAAAACGCGTTTGGACTTTTAGTTGCTCGAAGGAGAATATTTTTGACCAGTATAGAAGGATCACCTGAACTTGCAACGCTTATTGTAAGGACATCTGTATTGCTGCATAACTTTCTGTTGACAAGAAATGATACTGGGGGGCTCACTACGGACGATTTTGTAAATGAAGAACGGATTTTTGGTAACTGGAGGGATACACTGTACGAGGGATTATCTGCACTGAACTCATTATCAAGGCAGGGCAGCAATAACTCTACCGTTGAAGCAATGCAACTAAGAGACCTGTTTAAAAACATTTTCAACTCCGTCGATGGTGCGGTACCCTGGCAAGATACTCGAGCATTCCGTGGTTTTGAATGATAAAAACAATAATGTACATTTTTTCGACCATACATAAACATGTGTAGCAAATTACTAATTGTAACACAAAGCTTAACTAATAATAGGCGTGACGATGCTGAAATATATTTTTGCCGTAGTTTTTTCAAAATTGCCGACTTTTATTTTTAAGAAAAATCAAATTGTTCCTCATATTTTTAAATAAGGATTAAAAGGATTTAAAAAAGCCAGTAAATTGATCTTCAAATTGACAATTGTAACAAGAGACGCCAAGGTACAGAGGATTAATTTTGAGGAGGAAAGAAGAATTTGGCCTTTTACAAGGATCTTATTTTCACATTATTAAAAAAAAGAGATTGTACCAAATTTCAAACGAATTAATTTCAGTTAATTATTCTAAATATCAACTCCAGAAACTCTAGGATATTGAAAAATATTTTACTCGGTTTCTTTTTCTGCGTTGTAAATAACTTGGTGGATAAGAAATTGCACCTCAGAAGCCTTTTTCGAATCCATCTTCCTCAATTTAATGGCAATTCCTGTTGCAAAAGCCTCAAATTCATCAACTGCTGCTTGAGACTTCAGTACTTGAAGCAGCTCATCCTCAAAATCGCGTTCCTTCCTTTTCCGCAAACTCAGTATTTTACATGAGATTCATTTCTTTTATTAATGGAATCAATGCCAAAAATGTATATAAAATAAAAATAAGTAAACTATGTTAACAATATGTGTACGAATATTAACCTTTTCATGACTGCGAGGTTTGGGTGGCAAGAAGCCTGGAGATTCGTTCGGAGATACTTGCGAACAAATGTTTGTAAATGTAGGTGATCTCTGTTGATCCGGAACATCAAAGGTCACTACAGTCAGGACTCCGTCTTCAGATGTAATGCTTTGCGTCACATGCGGAGTTGATTCTTCCTCAGTACCTAGATTGTCTTCGTTGGAAAATGTGCTGAAACGCGAATTTTATTTTGAAATGCATTTCAGACAAAAATGTGCTGTTGTTAGTTAGTTATAATTATATTTTATCCATATGTATATTTTTTTATACCGTTCGAGATACATCTTGTCATCAAATTCCTTCATCGAATCAGCCAATCTGAAGTAAGGTCTACTTCCTCCAGCTTGACCGGTTCTGCCTTTCAGTTTTCGCTTAAATGCCAAATACTGTGCCCAAATATTGCTCCAAAGCTTTTCGCAGGATTCGGCTATATAAATATATACAATAATAATTTAAAAGATGTAAGCAAAATGTACAACGCTGTATACTGTTGTTGTGAATATTTCTTAAAATACTAGGATGATTATAATAATGAAATTTATTTTACCAGAATCCACAAAATCATTTTCACCCAATAGCTCGTAAATTTTCTTCCATGAATTAGCTCGAATGACTGCATCTGAATATCCTGTGTATGTTTTTACATACAATACAGGACGATCTTTTACCAGATCTACCAAAATCTGCTCAAGCTTTAGTTTCTGAGATCGTTTTCCAGCCATGTCGATGTTAAAAACACTCAAAGCCGCTATTTTCTTTATAAAAAAACTTGAAAAGTTGAACCAGTTCAACTTTCCAGAAAATGAATATAAAGGGAAACACTTCGCCAAACGTTACACTCTAAATTCGCAAAGGAAGTGAAACAGCGAGGTAATTATAATGAAATGAAACGCGCGTGAATCACAAATGAAGTGAAACTGCGAATGCGCGCGCAAGTGAAATAAAAATTAAATGCGAGGGAAGTGAAAAAAAAGTGACACTCTAAACTAGGCCTCCGCACATGTACAATTTCCTTAAACATGAACATGAACTTGAACATGAACATGAATTTTCATGTTTTACATGAGTTGTTTTCAAAATTACACGAATTAAATCATGTGATTCAAAACGAATACTTGATTTTTATTTCATGTGAATAAAGCACACATGAACATGACATTTACATGAACATGAAAAGTGGCAATTTCAAGTACATGAACTGGACATGAACATGTACATGAACATGATGACATGAACTAAATTTCAGAAGAGTTATTAAGCTTATATTTAAGAAAGTACACAATAAGAGAGATTCGGATTCCCGCAATAAGGGAATAACACTAGCTTGTTTAGCAAATGCTTCTACAATTGCACCCTTGTGGTCTGCGACAGGTTCTTTCTTTAAATCAATTGATTTGTAATGCTGCACTAAAGACCTTCTTTAATATCCGGTTCCCGAATTTGCTTCAACTTTAAGGGAGTATCTAAAAGCATAGTTTTCATTGTCCTTGCCGCTAACTAAATTGTATGTACACAATAATATCTCCAGATATTTCCTTCCTCGAGTGTGAAATGATTATGTACACTTGATCGTTGTTTCTTAACGTTTTTTATTGGCAATTCTTGAAGTTCTTCCAAAAATGTCAATTTCCTGAATAATGCTACTTCCAGGTGCTTTTTCGGTCATATTTGAACCTTCTTTTTCCTTAATAGTGTCAGTGCACAACTTAAAATGACGCTTAATACGATAAAGGAATTGAACGACATGGAAACGTTTGGCTATTAGTAGCATACTTTGTGGTGACATGAAAATATTCGTGTTTTTGAGCTTGAGTTCATGTCTTCCGCTTTTGTGAACATGAAAGTGTACATGAAAATATTGTCATGTTTTCAAGGTAACCTGCACATGACATATGACATGACTTGAAAAATCATGTCTGTTGTCAAGTATGTTTTAAATGCACATGAATGGTTTGTGACTCGATAATCAGATACATGAACATGAGTTGAGACATGAGTCAGACATGAATGTTTCATGTCTGAGTTGTACATGAGCGGAGGCCTAGTTGGGAACCCTGAAACATAGATGCACACCCTCATGAGGGATGAGGGCAACGCTCACGCTCACCCTCATGAGGACTACGATGTAATCACTGTTTGAGGGTGAGCACTTGCAAATTTTTGATGCTCTCATTGAAATGAGCGTGAGGGCAGCAGTTACTCATATTGTAATCGCGAAGTGAGGGTGAGTGGGATTTATCGCACTCACGATACGGTAGCACACGGAAAAAATATTTAGAATAATGCCATCTTGCGTTGCGGTTATAATTATCTATGCAGCTTTTTGCTTCGATATAAAGTAAAATACCAGCTGAATATTATTATCAGTGTGCATTTAAATTCAGTTCTACGAGTTTCAATCTCCATCTTGCACGTCTTTACAAAAATCAGCTCGCATTACATCCAGAAGATGTACGAATGAGTAATAATGGGCTAGATGTATTTGTAAATTCTGAACGTAATACTGAATGCTGCACAGAAAGTTCATTAAATAACTGGGAGTTAAATTTAAAAAATGAAACACCCAAGAAGCGTCCATTCTTCCAAATCCCAGCCGAAATTCAAAACAATTGTCAATATGAAGGATAATGTATGCTATAGTAAAAGAATAGTAAAAGCGGACCAATACATAATGATGCATACATAATATCGTATTTCTCAATTTTTCAATTAACGTGCACTAAAATCCTCTTTTTCTGTAATAAAAATATTCGACTACAGCAGCAATAATATTCAATGTATGCATTTTTCTGTCGGATTGTACGTGCATACGCTGACTGACTGAAGTCTGGTATTAAAAGGTGAAATTTATAAACGTAAACGGATAATTTCAAAACAATAATATACAATTGAACTATATAGTAAACGTAAATTAAATGAGCGCACTCATGAGCGCGAGGGTGAGCGCATAAATTATTTTTGGTGCACTCATGAGCGTGAGGGCGATTACAATATGTATACAAAATTGTGAGGCAGCGTGAGGGCGAGCGAGCGGTGCTTCACGGACAATGAGCGTGAGGTGAGGGTGAGCGAAAATAAAATGTGCATCTATGCCCTGGAAACTCAGCCCAACTAGGCTACGCTGCAAGTGCAAGCTTTACGAGCTACCTTGGTCAGCGACTGAGACTGCAGGGGGACTCTGAGACAAAACTAAAGTGAGAATTACGAGGAAATAGTGTATGACTCTAGCCGGAATAAATACATGGAGAACAGAGATGTAATTTTGAACACGGCCAGGCTGAGTGATTTTCATTTTTTCCAATTCATTTTAACAAGAATTATTATTATTGAATAGGGGCGAGTAGTTTATCACTCAATTTGCGTTGACATAAATGCAAATTAAGTTCAATGCGCCTTCCACAGAATAGACTGGAAGCATTCAAGAAAATGTTCAAATGTGAAGAAATGATAACATGTTTAACTTCAGGACAGAAATGATAATTCCCAATTTACATATTTTAGAAAATTAGCTCCATAATGGCAACACAAATTGAACTCAAAAAACTCACGTAAATTTCAACACATAAATACATACAAAAGTGTCAGGTAAAATTGACACATGAATACCTCAGTTCAGGACTGAACAAAAACATTTTTACATATTCCCTTTTACAACCAAGTAAAATTTTATCAGTTATTTATAGTTGGTCATCAGTGATCATGCCCCTGAACAGAGTTTACTACATCAAACATTTGAATTTTAGGATTGCTCTGGCAAGAAGATTCTGCTATATTGTATATAGACTCCACTGTTATTTACATACCGAAATAAAACAGTATGAATAATGAATAATGTCACTCAGCAGCACTTCCGTTTCTGCTGCGGTTGCAAAAGATGCTCTTCTAATTGGTCAAGTAACTTAACAGGTGTAAGTTGCTTGCTGAAAAATAATAACAGAAAAACCGAAATCTCTCAATTTTGTAACCATAATGGTATCACGATATTTTTGTCGGTTATGTGTTATTAGAGTCGTATTTGTCATTCTATTGTCATCGACATTTATTTTTCTCGTACTTTTAACTTACACATCAGGTGACGTCTGGACCAATGCTCTCAAAACCTTTAGCAACTCATAGCAAAAAATTTAGAAACGTCTCAATACACCTTGCGCTAGCTGAAGTTGAAGGATTTGTAGAAAAATATTAAGTAAAGCAATTAGCTCCTTTTCCAGGGTAATAAAGAAACAATTTGTTTGTACTGTCGAGACAAGCCAGGCTGGCAGTTTACCAATTAAGGACAGGTGTGTTACGCAAGCCTCTCTTGCCTGCGATTGGCCGATAATTTTCATGCTTTTCAGCGCGAAATAAAAGCATGTATGCATGCATGCAAGCATGCATGCATATGCAATGTAAATATCTTGCAACATGATTAAGAAATTGAAACTCGATGGTTGACTCACTCGTTACAAATACAAATACAGAGTCAATCTATGGTTGACAAGTAAACGATGGTTGACAGTCACTCTATGGTAACAAGCATAAGCCTATCGGAGGCAAGAGAGGCGTGCGTAACACACCTGTCCTTAATTGGTAAAGTGTCAGCCTGGCTTGTCTCGACAGTATGCTTCCATCCTTAGTGTCTTCTCAAGGGTTTGCTTAATTCGCAGCTCCGTCCAGAATATTTTCCTCTTAACAACATGCAGATCCGGACCATCATTTTTTGGAGAGGAAATCGCATCTCATTTTGCTATCTTCTACCACTACAAATCTCTTCTGTATTTTTTCTTCGAGGTAAGATTATATTTTAAAACAAAAACTGAAATGCTTTGACGCTCTTCGTTCTGCTGGCTAAGGAAAGTACCTATCTTTCTCTCATCTACAATAACAGGATCAGACGTTCTGGACAAAATTTCCGAAAGTACATTCCAAACAGTGGGAAAAACCTCTCTCAATGTGACTACTCCAGAGAACCTAGTTCCAAGTTTTCAAATTGACAATGTTAGTTTTCTTACTGAATTTCCGTGCACTGTGTCAATAGGTTCTCTGTGTATTCATTGCAAAACTAAAAGTTGATTCAAATTAATTCATTTATTTTTAAAATAATCACATGGAGTACTCATTATAAAAATTATATTCTGACTTCAAAATGAACCCGTCGGAGACAACTGATAACTGGAGTCAGTGATTGGCAAGAGGAGGTGTATCCTTAGCTGGATGGTACACAGCTGGAAATTAAATATATATTTATTTTTGCTGGATTTATCTCCTCAATGACAGAACAAGCCTCTACTTAAAAAGGGACTAAATATATTTTTTTACATAATAATTCAATGCCTTTGTAAAGATAAATGGTAACTGCTGGGTCTGATTTTTCAAATTCTACCCTAAACAGATGCAGACCGTTGATGCAGAACAATAATTAGAAAAATGTAGGTTTTATTTTTAGTTTTATTTGCAGTGTGCAGGACAAAAGTGCTGGTAGCAGCAAAACGTAAAATGACACACATACACTCATCCGACTCAATGGATTCAGATTTTTGCTTTTGTCGAGAGCATTCTCCATCAACAGTGAGCAATTCTTCGTCAATTGAAATTCCTCTACCTTGACACTGCAGTGGTCTCCTCTCATCCACGGGGGGAGAGGAGGAGGAACTATCAATGAGAGATGGATCAGTTTTTCGTTCCTCAGCTAGAACAAATCCCTCAATTAGTGACAATGTTTTCTTTGGAGTCTCATATCCAAAAATTGAGCTGTTGAATTCAGGTAGGTTGATTCGCCTTTGGGATTCCGCCCTCTGAGAAAAAGAGAATTGTTATTAAAATTAACGACAAATATTTACTGTAGGCACAGATTATTGAGAACACATGAGTCAAAACAAATGCCAGCACCGTTCCAATCCCCAGGAAGAGAATGACCAAGAATAATAAACTTGAGCTTCATTATTAGCTTTGAGCGAAAATAAAAGCACAAATACTCAATTACAGCTAGTTTGAAAGATGGGGAAAATGTGGCATTCCAAGTTATGAAGTATGATTAGCAGAAATAACCGCAATAATGTCGCTTAATGTTGACGGTGGATAATTCAGTGAGCAAATCGTCGAGTAATTATTATTGAAGCATATTATTGTGGATACAGCATAGAAATGTACGTACATATAGCTTAGTAACCTTTACATTTTAATAGCAATTGCACGCATTGTCTTCCAGCCACCTTTCTGTAAATGTTTCTGTAAATGTGCTATTCACAGAGAGTGGCAGACTATAGCTCCTCACGGGTCGAGTAGTTATCCATACCGTACTCGTACTTGGAACCGTACTCGAATTGTCGGGTCAAATTCCCCCTTGACCCGGACTTGTGTCTTCAAGTACGAGTAAAAAATTCTGTACTCGGAGTACGGTATTATATTTCTTAACTTTTTACCGAACTTGGACCGTACTTACGAGTATAAAACGTTTATACCGACCGACCCGTACTTGAACTCGTACTCGAACCGTACTCGAGTATCAAGTACACCGAAAAAAATTTTTTAGACACTATTTTTTGTTAAAGAGAGATTGCCATAGAAAACAAATAGTAGATTTCACTAACAAGAATTTTTAACTGCAACTTACGAACAGTGTTTGCAATGAAAAATTTCTCCACTGAGATTAAAATGCCGACGAACAATAGATCAAGATTTGATTCTGCCAGTTGTAAGGATACGATCCTTCCAGTTACTTATATAAATAATATTATAATTATATTTAACATAGAATGTAAAGTAAACTTATATCTAGGGTGAATGGACGGTGAGCGTCCAGATTACCTTGGGAGTTGAGGAAAGGAATATAGAATAAAGAGAACTCTCAATTTAGCGTTCAAACCGTGAACATCTCTCCGGCTCTTTTTAGTTTTTAAGCATTTTATAATTATTACTTGTGTAATAATTACTCATACTTACACTAGGTTAAGATAGTCATAGGAAGAGAGTTAGAGCCTCTCATTTCTGGTGGAGGTGCTTCATTTCTTTTCTCCCGTCCTTAGCACAGCCAAGCAGTGCTAAATTTAATTTAATTAAGCATCTTTTCTTAAAAATAATTTAAAACTAAAGTGCCACTCTCCCATCACTCTAAGATGGCCACACCCTGCTCGTCCTGATTGCGGCCGTTGAATCGTCAGGACCGACCTACAGAGAGGAACTGAGTGCCGTGGGTAACATTTTTTGAATTAATTATGTACATTTAAAATTAATTCGGTGAATTTTGATCCGTGATCCCAAGTTACCTGTACCACTAACAATGAGTGGATCCGGGGACGAAGGAGAAGGCAAGAAGTCCAGACATCCGTCCACAGGGTCTAATTCCGGAGATGAGGGGAAAAAGGTTCCACCAAAGGCACCTTTTATCAGTCTCAACGGAGTAGAATTCCCAGTGCAGTTGGTCGGAATTAATCCACAACAGGATTTCAGACAGGCTGACAACTCCTACCGATGCCTAGAAAAATTCAGGTCAGAAGTCCGGCACTATGTAAGTGACCAAGACCCCAAGGAATTTATTGATAAGGTAGAACGGGAGAGGAAAAGGTTAGTGATCTCATATGATGATGTCATTAATAATATAGATAGATTTTTTGCAGATTCTCCCGACAAAGCTGTCAAGGAATGGTTTGGCTACCAGGTACCGCAAATCCGTTTACGAAAAGCGGATAGCACCAAATCTAGCCAGTCTATTTGGCAATGGTTCTCGGTTAATTTGTGTGAAAAATTTTGCCAGGAAAAAAGGCTAGAACAGAAAGCAGCCGACCTGGAAAATTTTAAACTAAAATCTAACATGTCTGCCTCATCATTTGTTTCAGAGCTGGCTCGACTTTGCTGGGAAATCGACCCAAAGATGCCCGAGGAGCGCGTCGTAAGGAAGGCTTGGCCGAAGATTCCTTCATGCATGAGGGCCATAGCATGCACTCCCTCCAAAATAATCGAGGAGCTTATTGAAAACCTGGATGGGATGCTAAAGGACCAGGAGGTAAATCCATGGCTAAAGGGAGCAGTGACCTCATCGGGCTCATTTACATCCCAAACTCCACAGTTGGCCACAAGTGCGGTCAGAGCACTCACAAGTCAGGGAGGCTGTGACTACTGCAACAGGTCCAATCACATTACCATACACTGTAGGGATATGCACCGTGATATTGCAAATGGTCGGCTGGATCGCCTCAACGCATTGTTTGAAGGTCGACAGGTTAAAGGACCTCTGAAAGGTACGAACTTAAATTTACCTAATTCATCTCACGGCACTAATCCCAATCTAAGCCAGGGTCAACAATCCCAGCATCAGTACAATCACCGTAGTAATGATAGAGGACGTCTTCAGGGCGGGGCTGCGTCCAGGATCAAGATAGTAGGTCGACTCTAACATCAAACATATATCATGGGTTCACAGATTGCCCAACTCAGAATCCAGAGACTCGGTACTAACATTATCTAGTAATTACAGGGACGGACAAACCGTCAGCTCTAAAGGTATTCCAATGGTCAAGGAAAAATTCCCAAAACCAGGAATTCGAAAACTTTCAACTTCCCTTTACACAAAATTCCCTAATGAGATTCCAGCCAGGACTTGGAGGCAAGTCACCGTATTCTCCAGAGACCCAAAGGCTTCCGGGGATATCGTGATGACAGCAAACCCCAATCAGCAACAAGGAATTCTTTTCGGAAATACAATTTTAAGCTTGAAGAATGGCCGTGCACAAACAGCCATCCTCAACCCAACCGAGACTCATGTCACAATGCCTGCAATTAGGTACATTGGACACTATGAGCCGTTTGATGACTCCCACATGATCAATGCAGAAGATCCAAGGTACGATTTTCTTCCTCCTGAATTTCGACAATCCCAGCAAATGCAGAGGAATCCCTTCTCCAAAGAGGAATTGAAGTTGGGTCCCAATCTCTCGGAGGAACAGAAATTTAGGATTGTCAACCTACTCAACAAATACTCTACCAATTTCGCCCGCTCAGACGAAGAGCTCGGAGTAGTCAATTATCCCCCAGTGGTAATTGACACAGGATCCAA
The DNA here is from genome assembly GCA_947179485.1 of Allacma fusca. Lineage (NCBI taxonomy): Eukaryota > Metazoa > Arthropoda > Collembola > Symphypleona > Sminthuridae > Allacma > Allacma fusca. Next base: position 39,106,352 of record OX359248.1, on the reverse strand, counting down.
TAAGCCCTTTCATAAATACTCGTACAGACTTGCCCACACCGAGAAGAAGGTCCTGGACGAGCATGTTGAAAGGAACTTACGGTTAGGAGTTATTGAACCCTGCGTATCTCCTTATAACTCCCCAGTGATTGTTGTCCCAAAGAAGAAGGACGACCAGGGAAACCTCCAATATCGGGTCTGCGTGGATCTGCGGCAACTAAATTCGCAGGTCACACAGAACACTTACCCAATCCCAAGGATTGACGATTGTTTGGACCACTTGGCCGGATCAACCTGGTTCATCACTTTGGATGCTCTCCAGGGATTTCTTCAAATGCTACTTTCGAAAGACAGCAAAATTAAGACGGCATTTTCAACCCACAGGGGCAAGTTTTGTTACAACCGTCTTCCATTTGGTTACAAGAATTCCCCGGCTGAATACCAGTCGATGATGGACACGATACTCGGGGATCTCAAATACTCAATTGCCCTTGTATATATCGATGACTTGCTAATATATGCCCATGATTTTGATACTCTTTTGATACGTTTAGAAATGGTCCTCAAGAGAGCTGCAATGTTTAATCTCACATTTAAGTTGACCAAATGTTATTTTGGTTTTAATAAATTGCACTTCTTAGGTCACGTGGTGAATGGGGAAGGTTCCGGACCAGATCCAGAAAAAATTGAGGCCGTCAGACAATTTCCCAGCCCAACATCCCTAAAAGAAGTACAATCCTTCATCGGGCTCTGTAATTACTACAGAACCTTCATCAAAGATTTTGCCGGAATGGCACGTCCCTTACATCACCTTGCGAAAAAGGATGTGAAGTTTGTTTGGACGGAAGTGGAAGAAGACGCCTTCCAAAAATTAAAGGAAGCGATGATCTCAGCCCCAGTCCTGGATTTCTTTGATCCCGACGCTCAGGTACGAGTCACAACGGATGCCAGCGGATACCGTCTCGGAGCCGTTTGTGAGCAGTCAAGAGACAACAAAACTTGGAAACCTATTGCTTTTGCCTCCAGAATCCTTAAGGACGTGGAACTAAAATATTCCGCGGTAGAAAAGGAGGGCCTGTCAGTAATTTTTGCCTTTGAACAGTTTCGACCCTATATCTACGGAAGGAAGATACTCCTCCAGACGGATAATAAGGCGCTCACTCAACTCAACAACATGAAGGATCCGCATTCCCGGCTGGCACGATGGCAGCTGAAACTGGTACAACAAGAAAAGGAAATTGTACACGTGCCTGGGGCGAAGATTCCTCATGTAGATTGTCTCTCACGGTATCCCGTGAGATCCCTAAGAATTCCACTAACAATGCAAAATGAGCAGCAAATCCACGGAGATGAGCCAGTCATTCAAATAATCCTCGGAGGAAATGCTGAAGCATTCAAGAAGCATCAGCATTCTGACTCTAATCTCAAAAGTATCATGGAAGATCTTCAGAAGAATGGAGAGAGTGACGGACAACTGGACAACAAATTGTCCAGTAGGCACGCTCTTATCCAGGGACTGTTGTACAAAGTGGACAACAGGTCATCAGAACCATTCAAATTAATAGTTCCTTCAACACTCAGAGGACCTGTCCTAAAACTAGCCCACAATGATGGCGAGGATGGAGGGCATACAGGTTTGTATAAAACTGCTCAGAAGTTGATGTCCCGCTATTATTGGAAGGGGATGCGAGACGACATTCTTAACTACATAAAAGGATGTGTCACTTGTCAATCTGCCAATCATCGCACTGCCAAACCCAGAGGACTAATGAAAATAGTCCCCCCGCCGGATGACGTCTTCACAAGGATAGCCATCGACTACGTTGGACCCCTTACTACCTCAAAAACGGGTAACAAGTTTATATTCGTTGCCATTGATCATACCAGTAGATACGCTTGGGCAGCCGCGACTCCCACAGCAACAGCTAGAGACTCGTGTAGACTCCTAAAGAATCTAATATTTGATCAGATTGGAGTCGTGCCATATATTGTTTCAGATAATGGAACACATTTTTCCGGAGCAGAGTTCCAAAACTTTCTAAAAAAGAAAGGGGTTACCCACATCCGGATCATGCCCAACCACCCCGAGTCGAACGGAAATGTTGAGAGAAACAATATGGAGATAAAAAGGTACCTTCGAAAATATGTGTCCCGTCAACAGGATAATTGGGATGAGCTATTGGGGTCAGCTTGCAAAACTCACAATCAGCACGTCCATTCCATGACAAAGTACACACCCTTCAGCCTGGTTTATGCCGTGACTCCCAAGACTAAATTGGATTTAGTCACCCCGACAGCCAATGTCAACCAGCCGATATCACACGAACAGCGGGAGGAAGCACGCAAGAATCGGGTTTTTGAAGCCAATTGTAATACCCGGAAAGTTCAAGAACAAAGAGCTAAGGCTTTTAATAAAAATCGTCAGCCAAATAATTTTAAAATTGGGGATCTTGTCTGGCTAAATGATGGGACCAGACGAGGACTCGATTTAAGATGGATTGGCCCTTATGAGATTACAGCCCCAAGAGGTACAACATCATTTGATGTAGAATACCGCGGGGACCAGCGGAACCGGCACAGGATGATGAGAGTCCACTCTCACAACATGAAGCCGTACAATCCTCCGGTGGCTTGGCAAGACGATTATGCCGACGTTTTTAAGCATAAGGTCATTAATAGCCATAACCTTCAAACATCTTTTCAGGAAATAAGAGAGGCACACCGGTCAAATATGAGCCCAGTAGTGAGCCTTCCTCAAATTCCGCCAGTGATCATTGGAACATCGTACGGGTATGGAAACTCCCCGTGGATCGACAGAGCACACGCTAAAATTCCATTGGCAAGACAACAGGGCGACGATAAGGTGCTCGCACACGAAGCTCTGATTCGTGACCCAGTGAGGTCAGTCTCCTCTCATGACCAATATCAACCACCAAATTCAACTGCCCGAGAGGTAGTCAGATCTCCAGTTCAGACCAGGCTCCGTACTAGAAACAGTATGGGGAATCCGAGGGTAGAAAATCTGAATTCTCAAATCGCTGGAAACAATTCCCACGTAGTGACAGTGGAAAGAATCCCGATGGATTGGAACGAGGATTTGGACGGGAAAACCCCAGAACCAAACCCCGGTGGAAATCTACATTTTGTTTCTATTTCCAGTGTCGAGGATCAAGACTTGATAGTCTCCCCTATACACCCGCAGGAAGTGCCAACACTCACGCAACGTGGGAGCAGTTCAGTGTCTCTGAATGAGGAGGAGGAAAATGAAATTAATCCTCCCACATTATTTCCAGAACAGAATCCTTCAGTCCACACTTTCCCAAGAACTCCTGTTCCGCCGGATAGTGAAAAAGAGGACGAAGAAAATCCTGGGAATTGTAATCTCCGTCAAGAGGGCCAGAGGAATAGTAATCCCAGCAGTCCTGAGGAGACCAGAAAAAGCATCGACAACTCCAGGAGTAAGGAGAATCCGCTGCAGTTAGTGGACAAAATAACCCCAGGAAGACAGAGAACTAATAATATCCAGATATCAGACTACTATATGGATATGGCCAGTATTGACTGTCACTAGACATGAGGGTCCGGATAAATGTGAGGTTTTCCTGGTTCAAAAACCTCAGGTATTACCAGTGCCTGAAAAATTCCTACAGCCGTATGAATACAGGTGTCAAGATGCCCCAGATCATACCGCTTCACTTTTGGATCCCAATGGAACTTTATCCTCAGACCCGAAGTCGTCAAAAGGATCACCCGAAGTACTGGCAACATCTTCCAGCTCAAGGGAGAGTATTTATAATACTCCTGAGGGAGCTCAACAAATCTCGGACCGGAAAGTAAGTCCCGAGAAGATATTTTCTACAGCATTTCATAATTGGATTGCCAATAAATCCCCCAACGCTATGGAAAAATCGACGGATAAATCTCCGCCCAATCCAAGTAGCGTTTTAGAGAAAAATGGTCAAGACCAATCCGAGTCTAGCAATCCGGAAAGCAGACCTCTGGTTTTCACGGGACTCAAGGATAACGAGTCACCAAATTTATTCGACTCACCTGTCATGGATTATACTCCATACAGATTCACCAAGCCTTTTCAAGGATCCACTATGGTAAAAACAGCCGAAAATAAGTCAGGCTCAGTCATGGTGGAAACCCCTTCTAGATTGGAGTCATCAAGAGACTCAATCACACTAAGGAAAAAGAAGGATCTCTCCAGAAAGAAAAGGGATAGAGATCTTCATGACGAGAATAATTTTAGAGATGAAAGGGATAAACCTAAAAGAGTTAATGTTGATAATGGTGTCGTTTATTTTAACAGCAACTTATCCGAGGAGGAAGCACTAGCCACATCCTCGCGGATCGGTAGTGGTCGATCATCCCCGACGTACGCCGAGGTCGCCAGGAAAGACTCGGTTGGATCCTCATCCCAGACAGGCCAGAAGGTAATCCTGGAAAAAGAGGACATACCGGAGAAAGACCGTGCTACTGCAGTACTGCCCACAAAAGCGGAAGACCGTACTAGTTCAGTAGTGTGCACACCAACGAAGGACCTTGGGAATGTCTCAAATTCCATTGCAAGGGAAGACCTTCCGTGTGCATTAGTGTCCACACCAGGGAAAAGTCCTACAAGTGCAGTGCACGAACAAGGGACTCCAATCCTGGAAGAAGAGTCAGGAGACAGTTGGGAGAAGATCCTTAATAGAATCCGAAAGGGGATTAAGGACGCAACCCCAGAGAAGGTTGTAAGAGAAGCTGAAAATTCCCTCAACCAAGACAACCAACAGAGTGGACACGACAATATAGAGAATTGTGACCCACTCCCAACTCCATTAATCCGTCCTGCTAAATTATTAGTAGGGTTACCGATTCGGAAGGACGTCCCAAAGGTTTTGGCGGAAATCCCGCCACCTGAGGTCAGAACTCCGCCAAGGAAGATTCCGATTCCCGTTCAAGCTGGGATAAGTGGTCATCGCCAGAGTCCGGGAAAACAAACCATAAATCCTATCAGCGGACAAGTGCTGGGAGCCTTGAAGGGGAGAGAGACTTCTTCGAAGATTTCTGTCGTTTCATCTAGAAGTAGGAAATCAATCCCAGAATTCGAGAATCATCCGATTCCAGCCCGCCCAACAGCGAAAGCGGCCGCCCATAGAGCTTTTATTAATAGCCCATTAGCAGAGGACATCCGACCTGAAGGACCTAGAAGAGGGACTCGGGAGAGGAGAGCTGCAGTTCCACATCAGGCGCCAGATTTCAGGAAATTACGCTGAAAGCAAGCTCTGAGTTCAGGTTTCCGATGGGTAACCTTTAATTTCTCTCCTTCCGGCCAAGTATCTTATTTAGCTCATAAGTAAGAACCAGCGGAATAATTAATTATATTAATTTTATTGATTTTATTAATATTTTAATATCTTAAAGTTTAAATAGCCGTACAAATAGTTTCATGGAGTCAGGGTTATAAGAGACCTACAATTTAATTTTATTGTAAATACATTTAATTAGGTAAGCAAAACCATTTACAAAGCCATTCTCATTTGGCATGTATTCTTATTTTCTTTTTCGGTTATCTTTTCACTTTGGGAATTGCCTTCAGTTTCTTCACAAAAGGAATTCTTCAAGCATAGACCCGTAGTGCGGGGTTGGGGGCCGTCACTCCGAAAGACGAGAGTTAGGTCAGCAAACCGCAAATAGATCGAATACTTACCTTCTTCATTTTTGTTCTCATTTTGATAAATTCATGCAATATCGTTAAAACTTTAAACTTTAAACCTCCTTAAAAATGTTACTCCTTTAAAATAAAGAATTAAGTCAATCTCCATAAGATAGAGTTAAACCTGGGTGAGTCATCTTCAGGCTCTATATGAAACCCTGAGGATCAGTGACATTGTTTGCACATATACCTTCAAAACCTCTAACCTGCTCGATCTAGGCTGAGTATCTCTGGGATTTCGGGAAAAGTTAAAAATCCAGCTTTGCACTCCCTTGGGTCACTACTTCTGGATTCTGTCATATCTTTTTGGGAAACAGAGTAAAAATGCTATGTATACCTTAAAATAATACCGGAAATGTTTTCGGCTTATTTAGGTAAGAGAAATCGCTGTGTTAAAACTTTTAAGCCACGTTTTAATAATTCTAAGTTCTATATACAAGAAAATAATGTGCATTAAGATAAAAGATAAGATAAAGCGTTGTCGAGTATATGGTACTAAGGATTAAGTTTTGACATTGTAAGGGCATAATAAGATATAACGGCCTTCTTCAGATGCTTTTTCTCTTTGAATAAGAGTTAACAGTATGTCCCCAGTATACAGTCTCAGTAGTTCGCAAGTATGTGTAATTGTGAGATGGTGTTTTTTGTGGGATAATGTAGCTCACTTGTTCTCTTGTCTCTCTTTAGGACTCTGGTCTGGATCGTGGATACAACCACCAACGTCTCGGAACGTCAGTTAAGAAGGAGAGGAAACAGGCAGAGAATAGAAGAATCATCATGAAGATTGATGAAGCCTAGTGAAATGTACTAATTAAAATAAAATTAATGTGAAATATAATACATTTTATTTGTGAATGTAGGCATTATGATTTTTTTTTGTGGTGTATATGAATTTTGTTTTGGGCGAAAAATATAAATGTTAATCTAGTTCTAACATAAATTAAAATTAAAGCCCCGTGTGCGACAATGAACGAGGACGCTCATTAAAGGGGAAGGGGGGAGAGATGTAAGGATACGATCCTTCCAGTTACTTATATAAATAATATTATAATTATATTTAACATAGAATGTAAAGTAAACTTATATCTAGGGTGAATGGACGGTGAGCGTCCAGATTACCTTGGGAGTTGAGGAAAGGAATATAGAATAAAGAGAACTCTCAATTTAGCGTTCAAACCGTGAACATCTCTCCGGCTCTTTTTAGTTTTTAAGCATTTTATAATTATTACTTGTGTAATAATTACTCATACTTACACTAGGTTAAGATAGTCATAGGAAGAGAGTTAGAGCCTCTCACAGTCATATCGACTGGATTCTCTTCAGTCAGGTCAATCTCATTCTAATCTCAATTAATTTCGCCCTATTCTCCTGTTCCATTATATTTTACGGCGATAGGTAAATACTTACAATTAGTAACTACAGTAGTAATCAATTCGGAGCTGGAACAATAACTTACGCTGTAGGTGTAACGTTTCATGCTATTCGTAGTCATTTTGAATTTAACCGCTTTTCCTTTTTTGCTTCGGAAAAACAACTTTTTTGTAATATAGGAAATATGGATGTGGACTTTGTGCTGGAGGAAATTACTGGAGTATCAAATGTAAATCCAAGTACGGGTTCAAGTACTTTTGAATTTATGTCCCGAACTCGTACTCGTGCTTTGGTTCAAGTACTTTGAACGTACTCGTACTCGCTCTGATACTCGTTAGAAATATACTCAAGTTCGAGTACGAAAACGGATACTCGCCCGACGAGTACAAGTACCAATTTAAGTTGATACCGTACTCGACCCGTACTCGTACTCGAAACTCGAGTATCTACTCGTACTCGTGAGGAGCTATATGGCAGACATCTTCAAACCATTTTTAGCGTTCATATTCCTGACAATTAGTCCGAAAAAATAAAATAAGCATGAAGTCATTATCAGGAAAACAATAGAAATTTAAGTGAGTAGTAATAAACATTGAGGAGTTTTACGACTTCAATGCTGTACGGACAGTTTTAATTACAATTATTTACACACACCACTGCAGTTCATTGTTTCTGCAATTCCATGCAGTGCCCTATAGCCCCATAGGTGCATATTTGATCCTATATTTTTCTATGAATAAATCGGTTCGTGAAGGAGTTCATGAACTAAAGAGGCCGATACTATTTAATCCGGGCTTTTACAACTAATTTACATATCCTCTTTTTTGCAATGCAACTTGCACTGCTGAAGCTATGAATGGAAATAAAGCTCTCAGTGAACGTCAAAAAAGTCCTGTAATATGACGAAATGTGTGTTACATCTAGGGTATGTCGTTTTGAAAATGCTTGGCTTTTTTTAGTAAATCGCCCACCCAAGATGCCTGGAATTTTGGGTATTTTCGTTTCAGGGTAAGAACGGCACAATATGGCACATTGGGCAAGGGCATTACGGGCATTTTCATTTTAGGGCAAATTGGGCAGAATCGTGGATAAAGTAGAACGATTTATAGATTTTGGCGGTCGATTCTAAACTTCTTGACAATTTGTGAGGAAAAGCAGGGCGGTGAAATTCATTGGCGGTTTTTTTCATTCCTGAGAAATCTTGGTTTTGGTTTACATCGAAACATTAGATATTGATAAGATTGTGTGTTAATTTTTATTGTTGGAATTTTAAAATTACCGCTGACCTATGTTGAGTGTTCAAAATTAGTGGTATGGGTCGAGGTTGAAGATTACAGTACTATTCACTGCTTTTAATAACTGTCATAACCAGAGCTGCTTTCAAGTTCAAGTATAACTTGAACAGTTCAAGTGCAGATAATTTATAACTTGAAACTTGAACATAAAGTTCAAGTGAAATTATAATTTTAACTTCAATTTTCAAGTTCGATCAAGTCCAAGTTAATAACTGAGTCTGTTTTTTTCAAAAGAGCCACCCGTGAAGGCAACTATTTTATGAAACGCATTTATAGTGTCCATCAGATGCACAATTGGAAGAAAAAAAAGTTTACACAAATTTTTTCACGTAAATCCGAATAGGTAGGTCAAAAAACCGCGAAAACCCGAAAACTTCAACAATTTATTGTAGCTGTACCAATTTGAATATTAAGAGATGGGCTATCTCAAATATATTGTCTGACTAGCTGCTACACTCATGATTTTTTCCCCATCGTAGAATCAAAATTTCGGATTTTTTAGGAAAATCACATACACATTTTTGAAACTTCAGGATTTTTTTGACTGCCGGCACGTTCAAATATGCACTTTTTAAAGCACCTAAACTCAAGGAAACCATAAAGACTGTGTTGTAAAATTTTGGAAAAGTGCTTATTTGGACGTGCCGGCAGTCAAATCACCAAAAATCCGAAACGGGTAATTTATATACATATCTACGTCAGGCGTTGTGCACATTTTACGTTGTGATATACGACGCATGGAATTGTATGCGTATACATACAGCCAGCATGCAAGCATTGCTTGCTCGCTGCAGTGACGAGGAGAGGAGGTTACTGCCAACGTAATACACGGGCAGCGCCTTCGACGTAAACAGAAATCCCTATCACGCTCCATTCCTAGGGACCGTTCCGGAGCTCAACTAGTCCCAAATTTATTTTTTAATAATTTAGGATTCGTTGCCTGTAGACCAATAATATTTGGTCTCAATATTAACCACACTAATTAAAATGTGCGTATGCACATTATATGTACATAATTCAAAAAAATGCTTCACTATGGGAATGGCTCTTTTGAAAAAAACAGACTCAACTATTTATTACTTGATTGCAAAATCAAGTCAAGTTCAAGTACACTGCAATGAAGTACTTGAATAAAACTTGAGTATAACTTGAGTTTTTGTCACTGAAAAGCAATGTAAGCATTGAGTAATTAGTGGGATTCCACTAAAAATAATATTGGGCGACAATCATCACAATAATGACATCTTTGTGTTTATTTTTATTCCATTGACATTAAAGTCGCTTACTCTATACTCAGTGGTCGAGATCGAGAATAAATTAGTGTCCTATTTCAATACTTATGGTAATACTGTTCCGACTTATTGTTTTATAAGAATGTTCTTGATACTGGGGGCTCTTGTTCAATTATAAAAATCAAGTTATTGTTCAGTTCACCTGTTCTGAAGCTAAAAAGTTTAAGAACAATTTATTATTCCCTGTAAGAATAATGTTTGCTGATATTAACCATGATGATGCAGATGAACAACAATCTTATAAACCAACATTCGTTAAGTAAAATTAACGACGATAAATATTCATGAATATAACTGCTGGTTACACTCACCAGATGAGTGAAACACTAATGTGAAAAGGCAAATAAAATTATTGCTAACCTCTTAATTACGGAAATTACTACAAAATTATTCTGCAATGTTTAGTTATTTGATCAAGTATTTTAAACTTAGCAATTTTAAAGTAAAGAGTCGTGCGCATGATTTTTAGTTTATCCTCATTATGGCCTAACCATTATTAGCTATAATAATTATTGTGGACGAAATGTCTAGCATTGTTTATTCATTTACGAAAAAAATACTTGAATAATCAAGTACAAGTTCACGTTTAAGTCAAGTTAAGTGCCCAACTTGAACGTCAAGTTCTTATCAAGTTCAAGTTGTATAAAATGAACTTAAAAATCGTGTACCTGATTACTCAAGTTGCTTGAGAAACTTGATTCAGCAAGTGCAAGTGCGGATACCTCGTTTAGCCAATTTTTTCAAGTCCAAGTCAAGTTCAAGTTCAAGTCAAGTTGTCTAAAATAACTTGACTTGAACGCAGCTCTGAACGGTACTTTCAAGAATTCAGACACTGAACTTATAAATTAGAAATTTTATATTATACAACAGGGTACCGAACAACGATTTGCCTCCTCCGCTGGCCTATATTAGGAAGGGTTTAAAAAATATTCTCTCATTATATGAGAGAATATTAGAGAAAAAACTCTTCAGTTTTTTCTAAATTTCTATCCAGCTAGTGTCGGGTATAATTATAGACATATGTAAGGTACATATGTATGTACATATACGTCCAGACGTATATTTAAATTAGCCTCTCTGGAGATAACACGTGTTCAGGAGCTGTGAGCTCATGTATTTAAATGTAGGAACCAAGAGGCTCATTAGTGGAACTAGTAAAAAGCCCTGCTTCGCAGGAGTAATTGCTTCACGGTTGGGTATAGAATATTGATATCGAAGCTGATTAAAACATTATCTCATCACAGACACGTTGTAAATATCATGGTTGAGCGCACTTGGGAACTGCCCACCAAGGCCCTGCCCATGCCCCATGTTTGATCCGTAGATCGCGGCTAGGAGTTAGTCCCGCATATTGTAAGATAAAGTTATTCACCGATTAAAAACTTCTTTAAATACAACATTCGTCGTAAATGTTTCATTTCTGCCATTAAGTATTTTTCCTTGGTGCTCAGTTTCAACAATTTTTACTTTAACTTTGTTTCCTGAAGTAGCTCTAGAAAATGCAACATATAATTGTCCGTGTGTGAATACTGGCGAGGGTAAATATATTCCCAATCTATCAAACGTTTGTCCTTGACTTTTATTAATGGTCATTACAAAACTTACTCTGACAGGAAACTGCCGTCTTTTGAGTGTAAATGGAATGTCGGGGTCAGAAGGAATCAAATCTATTCGAGGTATAAAAACAATAGCACCTTGCGCACTCCCAGTAAGAATTTCTGCATGAATGATGTGATCAGTCAAGCTTGTAACTATTAGCCTTGTACCGTTACACAGTCCTTTTTTTGTATTCAAAATTCGCAATAACATAATGATTGCTCCAACTTTTAAAGTCAGTTTATGTGGAGGCATTCCGGTCGGCGTGAGTGAATGCAAAAACTCCTCTGGGAAATTCAATTTTTCTTGCTCATCATCCGAAACCAAATTATCAATACTGTAGTATATTTTTTCGTCGCCATTTAGTCTACGTAAGACATCTTCATTTAGTTTTATGGTATCATCATTCCTCGAACATAGAATTGCTCTTTTGGTGAATTGAGCTGCATCAACGGCACTGAAACTTGTACCAAATATTTCTTCCACTAATGAGCCTTCACAAATAAAATCGTGAGGTATTTGCACTTTATCCTCAGGCAAACTAAAAGAATTTAAAACTTCCCCATTGCCAAGCTTCAAAAGCCAATCTGAAAACGCAATCTGATCAGGATCAGTTCGCATGTTTTGAGTAAACTTGATTTGTTTGAATAAAGGCCACATTCGGCTATTTAATAAGCATGCCTCTAAAATGGAAACTCTGTTTCCATGCTTAACAACATTCAAACACTGTCTCCAATCACCCACTAAAAGAATGACTTTACCTCCAAACGGTTTCTCGGATTGCATAAGTTCTTTAAGGTATCGATCCATTTCATTTAAAATCAGATTAGACAGCATGGTAACCTCGTCAATGAGAATTAGTTTCGAAACCTTTAACATTCTAGCATCATAAGATGCCGCCCGAATGTTAGAAACTGATGTTTCTACGAACGGCACAGGTAGTTTGAACATCGAATGTACAGTTCTACCCCCCTTTAATAAATTGACAGAAATACCTGTACTTGATCAAGGAAGGGCATAATCTCCTCTACCTCTCAAAGTACTCAGAAGAACGTTGTATGTAAATGTTTTACCTGAGCCACCAACTCCATCCCAATAAAAGCACCTGTGAGGAAAACTGTCATCATCGATTGCAGTAATAAATAAATCGAAAGCGTATTTTTGCATTTCGTTTAAATTAGCATACCCCTCCGCTCCCTGTGGTCTCTCATTTTCAAGGTCGAAATCCAATGAATTGCGATCGAAATGAACAGGCTTTGGCAATGCGTAAAACTCGTTGTTTTTTCCATGAAGAAAAAGAACTTTTTCGATTTCTGCTAACGCAACATTTTCTGCGGTGACGGTATCAATCGTTCTAACCAAATCCTCTATTAAGGAATGTTTAAATCCTTCCCAAAGTCCCAGTGCATTTTCTGGATTTCCAAAAATACAAATATACGCAAATAATTGACGCATAGAGGAAGGCATAGCATATAACGATGCATCATGTAGAGCTTTTTCCAATTCACTGTCATCTACTAATAAGCCAAGATTTTTAGCTGTTTCCTTATGTGTTATACGTAACACCATTGATTGTTCTTAAATTTGCGAAACTCGTAGCTCCGCGAATATTGAGTAATAACATTCTTAGATAGTATCTTTCTTGGTCCGAAGGACTAACAGAGTACATTCGCGCAATTACTCCATCATAATTTTGTTTCCGAAGTTCCCACTTCTTTTTTGAAAACACAAAATTATTGGGTATCTCCGGGTATATAAACTGCCTTGCGTATTCGCATTTTTCATTTAAATGAAAGTAGTCTGTTAATGTCGTTTCTGTTCTATTTTCCAGAGCTTCTTGTTCCTCGCCATCTTTAAAGTAAACATTATGGAAATTTTCCAAATGTACTTGCAATCTACTTATAGCATGCGATTTATCATGCATTTTAAATCCAAATAGCCTCCACAATGCTTCTGGGGCACAGACATACCTTGAATCCAAGTATGATTTAACTTCATCGTGATTCAATAAGTCTTCACCATTGACTGTGTCGACAATTTCAATGTTAGCACAATCGTAGCCTTTGTATACGTACTTAAATAAATATTTGATGCTGTTAACACTCGCACAAATTTCTAGGTTAATGTGACAATTAAATTTCAATAGTAAGTACGCATTATATGGTACTATCCAACGATTATCGATCGGTTTACCTTTCATTATTATGGTTTCTCGTTGTCTTCGTCGGTAGACAGGGTAACCGTCCTTATTAGCAATAGTTTCGTTACTAAAGGCTTTTGGAAATGACTTCATACATGTGTCATTTTCCATGCATGGAGAACGTTGATTGAGATTACCGCATGGTCCGTGAATCATATGCTTCATTACCATCTCAAACAGACGCGGGCTAGTTTCTTTGTCCAGATTTCCGCACAGACGTACTTGTCAATAACTTCAGTTGTCTTTGGTTTATAATCCTCATGCAGTATGATAAGCATGTGGATATGAGGAAGGGAGCGTTTCTGATATTCGATTGTATACACATAAGCAACTACAACCCCTAAAATATTGTCTTTTTTAATCTGTTTTAACAATTCGTTAACTTTCAAATTGAAAACTCTTGCCACTAAGTCAGGTCGATCACTGGCAATTTGACCAGGAAGTAAGTTTTCCTTTATATCTTTCCAATTTGGATTTGTTGTCATTGTAAGAAATAAATCTGGCTTACCAAATTTTCTAACAATTGCCATTGCATCCTGATATAACTGCTGCATATTTCTGGGACTTCCCATGAAACTGCTTGGCAGTATTACTGCTTTACCAGCCTTTATACCCTCACTATTAGCTCTGCTTTCTATGTGGTCAAGCAGACCTGTGTACATTTCCACTCGTAAATCTTTTTGGTGTGTTCGAACCCATTGTAGCCTGCTGGCTTCTGCTTTAGCATAAGCATCAACTGCTATTTGTTGAGTTAATTTCCCGTTCAGTTAATAATTTTTTTAATGTAATTTTTTGGTGAATGTCTCAAGTTAAAATACCAGTATCATATATGTATATATCATTAAATATTTGGCGTCTCCATGTACAAATGTTTAGCAATTTTTTACTTAATAACTTATGTTCACTTTTAGGCGCTAACCAGTGATCATCATCATAGTCTTATTATTTCAACCGCTGGACTGAGTGTTGTAGGGACTCTGCTGTGAATTAGTAAAAGTTTCTGTTTGCATTTCAAATATGTAAGAGGCAGGCCCATGTATGACTGCGCTCATCGTGCTTGAGCAATTACAATTAGTTGTATTCGGCCTGCTGTAGATGCATAAACTACTGAGTCATTGATTTCAAAAAGAGCTATACATATTCCAATAGACCACCTTAAAATTCAACTAATTTTCTGTGTGAATATAGGATTGATAACCTTTTTTTTTTATTTATATTTTTTTAATTGATAGCATTTTCTCATGAAAGGTAGCTCTCAAAGATATAATAGTAACCAACCCTGCTGTTCGATTAGTGTGCACCAGGAAGCAAATAAGCAAGCTTTCAATTATAATCCTGACGGAGGTTGCATAAGCACAGAGGCAAGAGAGAAGTTTTCTTTTGTGTAGCAGTTTGTTTGAAATAGTTGGTGTTTAGGTCCGATTTAAATGTACTGTTCAATCTGTTATGACATATTATTCCTCATAATTTCTAAGGTATTAGGTGTGTACAATTGAATGATCCATCTATTAGTGATGTTGCTTAGTTATATGTTTTTTATTACCAATCTTGGCACGTTATACCACACCGAGTTTTAGACACTTGGTACATAATTCATTCTTTTTACCTCTCATACCTCCGAATCTTTACTGCTGACTATTCGACTAAAAGTGAACCATCTTTGGCTTGACCTTCTTCCCCTAAGTTACTGATTTACAATGACTCAGAACTGCTACCACCCTTCATTTGACTAATAAATTGGACTCCATGGGTTTCTCTTGATTCCTCTAAAATTTACTTAAATGATTCACTAAAACATTTCCCCGCCTCGAAATTTTCCCTTTTGCCAGCCCTTGTAGTGTGCCCTAAATTGGAGACAACAACCTTGTCCCTCTTTTCCTTCCATTTCGTGTATTTTTGTTTGAAACAACACCTTTTTGCATTTTTAAGTAAGGTTTACATTTTCCAGACATATTCTTATTTATGTGTGGTGTTTAAAAATGCCATAGCATTTGTAAATGAATACATATGATGACAACTTGGAGGAATTTTTCAATGGAAGTCCGATTGCCAATATAATAGTATGATATATATGTATATATTTAATTAATAAATTAATATTAGATATATTGGGAAACTATGCTATGATGGTTTCCATATTGAACTCTTGGTATAATTCACCCAACTGATCAAGAGTAATGAATGTGCTTGGGTCTGGAGTGGGGAAGTCCAGGTCCTACTTTCCATCTCGGTAAAATTCAGTTAAACACATTCTTCAAGTTATGGAACAATTCAGAACCCGTCTTTAAAGCTCTGGAGAAAGCAGGTAACCGTAATGAGAATCATGAATTCCTGCTTTTCAAAAGTTTGTTGAACATGAGGGTTGGCATGAAGAGGATGACTTCAGTACGGCCGGCAAGTTCAACCAGGTATCTATAGCATTATATCGATTAAATTCATAAACTGAACGATCCCAGTTTATATTTGTATTGTAAATTGCTCATCATTGTTACGTTAGTTTCAAATCACCTGTAAAAAGGAGCTCCTTTAGCATCAACTCCGGCCTATAGCGAGGGAAACGCCCAAGATATTGTTAGCTCCTAACTTGCTCTTTTTCTGTCACATCGGTACGGTAGAGGAACTCATCCACTTCAAGTTGTTTTTTCACGTTCAACTGCTAATGATTATTATTAACGTTTTCCATGATTCATTTTAACTTGTTATAACATATCCCATCAAAATTTATGTCCACCTACAGCCTCTAGACCTCCCTTTCCATGGTAGCCAAAAACAAAATATTAAATTATCAAAATAAATTACACATCCTGAAAAAAAATCACTCATTAACTTATTTTTATGTTCAAATCCCCACGTGAATAAGTAACTTCTCAAGCACATTATGGTAGCGTACAGAACATATAGTAAATTAATTCTTGAAAACGCTGGAGCATTTTTTGTACTTCGTACATATGTACTCTTTTACCATAATTTTGAAATATAATTTCTCACTGAACTTACTTTCTACAAAAGCCTCTCAAATGAGGACAATACCACGTGATGTACTTGATTAATGCACACATATCCGAAGATCAAACCGAATAATTTTTCAACTTCACTTCAGCAAATTCAAGTTTTTTAAAATAATAGGTTCCTGGAATTTCCACTTCCACTCATGAAGCTCTCGATCAAAACTTCGATTCCTCGACTCTCTCACATACAAAAATACGTAAGTACATGCATACCTAGAATCGAATCAAATTAAAAATTAATACACTAAATCTGATAAAACAACCCATCCAGTTCGTTCCATTTAACAAACTACTAATGAACAACAATAATTATTAAAATCATAGCAGGTTTAATTTTGTAAATTATTTATTTACTTTGAAAACAAATGAAATGCTTGAAATATAATATTATTTAATAAATTCAAACTTGAAGAAGGATGCTATCCTCTTCATCGCCCCCTGGAACTTCTCCTACGACAGCTCCAGCTCCGATGACTGCTCCAGCTCCGATAACTACTCCAGCCCCAACAGTTACTCCTCCATCTGCGATGCAAGGTCTCTTGGCTGCATTTGCCCCGAAGTTACGATTTAACTCGGCTCGCTGTCACTTAAATTCCTTGTTAAGCTCGTTCCGAGCGGTACACCAGTCACGTCCTAACGTCGTTCTGAAGTGGCAAAGCCGACAAAAATGATCACCGTCTGAAAAAAACACAATAAAATATGAAACTATGACAAAATGACTACCGAATAATGATATGAAAATAAATGAAATAATGATACCTTGAAGTAGTCCTACAGTGCATTCCGGGCACTTAAACCAACCTGGAGGTTGAAGTGGATTTTTCTTCACTGGAGCCAGGCAATCCCCTGCCTCACATTTAGGCCACATGCCCCTGACTTTTTCGCCACAAAAGTGGCAATATCGATCCGGTTTGCCCCTCACGAAAGGCAAATTATAAGCCGTCGGCTTGGGCCCATTCCAACTTTGCTTCGCCATCTAAAAAATACAAAATTAAAAACAACCTAAATAAAACTACATAATAACGATCAATAAAGGAAACTAACTTACTAAACTGCTGAACCAACGGACGTGTAGAACTCAGTATATGTAGCGTGAACTCAGTACCGTGAGAGCGATGCGTGCACTGTGAGCGATGCCGGAGAGGTCCTTTTTAGCTTTATTCAGCAATGCCACCTTTTGACAATTGTGAGACCATCCTTTTGACTTATAAAAGGGCGGAGCTTCAATTTGAGCTATATACGCGCGAAGGTTTAAATCAACGGACAGAAATTGTTCAATAATAATAAAGGATGTGGAAATTCATGTCCATGTATTTAAATGTAGGAGCCGGTGTGCTCATGTTAGAATGTAGGAGCTGGAGTAGCTCATGAATTTACTTATTGAAGGACCGGTCATATTTGTGTTTCCTGGCCAGGTCCCTGAAAGTTTTATTTTTAGTTACGGTGGTTCATGACTCCAGGTCTTGTCCCACTTGAAATTTGTACATATATGTAAGTATATATAGTTAGCACTCCCGCAAGTGTCAACGTATATATAGTGCGTGCAGTGTTAAGTGCTCCTGTGAAGTGAAGTGCTTTATTCTTTTAGTGTAAGTGCATGAATTATTTAAATTGTACCTGACCCAGCTGATGGCTTGTGTGCACAAGTGCAGGAGGTCACAGAAGTGATGCTCCTTTGTTAAAGTCTGGTCCCGCGGAATACTCCTTGCTATAAAACCAAGAGGCCTGCCATGGACCAGGATCAATCTTTCTTTTGCTGAGCGTCGATTATTTTGTTTGAAGATCGTCATTCTTTATTGTTGATTTGATTATTTGAACCGATCCGCTTTACTCCGTTAATTTCTGTATTTAGAGAGGAGTCATTATTATTTTTTTTATTTTGAGAAATAATTATTGAGGAATCAGGATATACATAAATATATGTCGATATATATACGCTCTAACTTCAAGTGTGACTGGCTACTCTGCTCCTGGACTTCTTCCTAAAGTTTCTTGCCGACACTAGCAGTTAATTTGTTGATACAGCGGTGGACCAGAAGTGGAAAACGCATTGTGAGAACGTTGTATGACAAAAATGAAAGACGTCACGTGGAGACTAACTCTAGATATACCATAAGGAATTCAAAAGTAACTAATGAAATCTACTTTGATGAAATTTCGAGAATTCCTGGCGGACATCATAAACGCCTTGCTTATTAGTTCTCGGTAGAAAATTTAGATAATATAATTATAAAATTCGTCGGTTCCTCCTTCTTGGGTATATTTTGTGCCGATGTTAATGCTTAAAATTATGCTCAAGTTATAAAATTCACGATGGTGTCATTAGTAGATATCGTCGGTTAAGAGGCAAAATGGTCTAAGTACAATTTTGATTTGAATCAAAATGGTCTACTTGCCTTTTCCCTTAAAGGCAAAACGGAATAGTTGCAAGCCTTTCTGAAAGCAAAATGAACTATACATACAGTTTTCACTAAAACCTTTAATGATCTACATGCGTGTATACTTTCACAATGAACAAGCTTACAAGTAACCTTCGCTACATTTCCCACTATGGATCGGAATGAAAATTTGTGAAAGCTTAGGTACTATGGAATCACATAAAAATGGACCCTAGCCAATTAGCCATCCAGGTATGCTGGCACGCCTCCCCGGCCCTCATTGGCTCGTTATTCCGGAATGAATGTTTTGTATTATTCAGCGCGAATTTGACCGCACTATGTACATAACATGTAAATTACACGACCGATTGTTCACATTGCAACGATGGCTTTAACTTTTAAGTGATTTAATTTAATATAATTTTAAAATGAGTACGGCTAGCAAATTGTAACTGACAATAAGGTAACAATTTTTTGTAAAAACCGTGTACGCCTTTTTACAAGAGATTAAACATGGCATTCTGTGCATTGCGAAACCAAATAGTGTCTACTGGAACAAACCGTCTGAAACAGTTGCAGAGATTTTTGTACTGAAACGAAACCATGAAAAAGAAAATGTCGATCCAAAAGTGCCGAGACTAGTGCTGTCCATGGAAATGGAAATTTAGTACCCACACCTGTTCCTGTACCTGCACCCATTTTTTCAGGAACTAAATCAATGGTCCTGTTCCTGTTCCCATAGAAATGGGTACCAATTCAAAGTTCCTGGTCCTGTTCCTGTAGGAACATGAATGTTCTTGTTCCTGTTCCCAAAAGTACTTAAATACTAGCAGAAAAGTACACTCTGCACGTGTATGCCCCAGGTAACTCCATTTAAATGCATCAATTTAAAAAACCAAATATCAAATCGACTTTATTAAAAATCAATAACAGCACGCCATCTGCAATACTTTTAGCTACTTTAATTTAAATGATAATTCAGTTACAGCTATTAAATTAATCATCGCAGCGCAAAGTACAGTAGTAGTAACTGAAATTAGCTAAGACAAATAGCATTTTCAATATCTATACTTTTGCTGTACAAACAAGGATAAGAGCACGCTGGAGTTTTCTGAGCTACAATTTTGGGTTTAAGTTCAAGAGAGCTCCATTTTTGCCACGTGTTAAATAATAATTATTTATTATTTTGTTAAATAATAACGTGCGAAAGAGTGACTTATTTGACGTGTTGCGATGTACTTTTAAATTAATATTTTATTTGCGAGGTATTTTTATATTATAAACGTCATGTGAATACCAGGTAGGTACACGTTTTGTTCACACAAAATTTGTGTTCCCGTACGCACCCATTCCTGTTCCCAGAAATCTGGGTGTCTCCTGTTCCCATTGACAGCACTAGCCGAGACCAATTAATAAACAAATTGAATGTGATACATTTACGATCGCCGAAATAAGGAGTTTCATTTAAGGCAAAAATTAAATTCACAAGAATGAATAAAAACTTGTGTTTGGAACAACAGGATATCTAACTTCATAGGGTGCAATATCTTCAATCAATTAAGTCCTACCTGGAGAATAATTTTAAGATTTTTGAGTACTAAACTAATTTTAGTAGTACACACAAAAAAATCCTGGTTTCTGTAGTGCGATTAACATATTACTTTTTATCACAAAGTGCTCACTTACTGTTAGTTTAAATTTGCTAGCCGTATTGATTTTAAAATTATTTTAAATTAAATCAATCTCTACTAAGTTGAAAGAGTGGGCCGTCTTCGTCTTCGTCTTGGTGTAAAACGGATTTGAGATTCGAATTTACGCGCGTTTTAGATTCATCCACGACCAAAGCACTGCGCAGCCAACTATTGCATGTAACTAATTAATGCCCCATGCCCAATTCACATGCACTGGGCCGATGAGCCGCTGGGCCGATGAACCGAGAGCAGTGAGTTGTGAGGCAAACATTGCAAATGGACGGCCACCATCCATTTCCATTTGAAATACATTGAATTACCACGCCGCTCGCACCTCACTCACTACTCTCATTACACCAAGACGTTGCAACACGTACGGACTGCAGAACTGTTGTCTGTGAAGTTTGTTCTTGCCAATCCAATTATTTTCAATATTGTCTTTATAAAGACAATACTTAAGTCTTTTTAAAGACATTACTTAACTGTATTTTTAAAGACTACTTAACTGTCTTTTTAAATACATTACTTAACTGTTTTTTAAAGACAGTACTTAACTGTCTTTTTCAAGACAATATTTAACTGTATTTTTAAGACAATACTTAAGTCTTTTTTAAGACAACACTCACCTGTCTTTTTAAAGACTAATTAACTGTCTTTTTAAAGACAATAATTAACTGTCTTTTTTAAGACAACGCTCACCTGTCTTTTTAAAGACTTCTAAAGCCTGTTTCAAGACAAATTTTACTGTCTATATTCAGACAAGCCTGTTTCAAGACAAATTTTACTGTCTATATTAAGACAAGTCTATTTCAAGACAAATTATCCTGTCAGTTTTAAGACAAGTCTATTTCAAGACAAATTATCCTGTCAGTTTTAAGACAAGTCATTTTCACCAAAATGGCTTCTACGAATAAACGAAGTCGAAAACAGAACTTTACTGTTAATGTACGAATTGATAACGAGGCTTTGTTTGACATTGATATCGCTGAAGATACTCGACCAGAAAATATGAATTATCATCAACGATAGCGTGCTGAGAATCGACCGCGTATTAATGACGAACGCAGAGCTATTTATGCCGAAAACCGTGAGATATTGACGCTTAATCAAAGAGTCTATCATGATGCGAACCAAGCCCATATTAATGAAGGTCGAAGATCCAATTATGATACTAATAGAGAATCATTGAGTGCTAATCAGCGCATTTATTATGCTGAGAATCAGACAAAAATTAATGAAGGTCGAAGATCTAATTATGATACTAATAGAGAATCATTGAGTGCTAATCAGCGCATTTATTATGCTGAGAATTAGACACAAATAATTGAAGGTCGGAGATTAAATTATGATGCTAACCGCGAGTCATTTAGCACTAATCAGCGCATTTATTATGCCGAGAATCAGACACAAATTAATGAAGGTCGGAGATCTAATTATGATACTAATAGAGAATCATTGAGTGCTAATCAGCGCATTTATTATGCCGAGAATCAGACACAAATTAATAGATCTCGAAGAGTTAATCATGCCGAGAATAGAGAAGTACTAAATACTAACCAACAAGAATGCGGTTCCGCTAATCGTGATTGCATGAATAAGAACGAGCGTGTACTGTAACTGCAAAACGAAGCAGATTATAACAGTTAGAATACAGTGGTCTAACCAAAAACTTTCATGAAAACGATGTTGTCGAATTCAATGTTGGACCAATGGATAAGGAATGCAGATATTGTCATGCATTGCATTTTGCAGAAGAAGGCAGATCTAACGGATCTGGCGAAAATACATATTTGAGTTTTCTGACATGTCAACTTGGAAAAATCGATACGATGATTCCAATGCCAACTCCACATGAAAGTGTAGCAGAACTTTTCAGAGACAAAGATTTTATGAACAACATTCGTTCATACAACTCTGATATTGCAATGGCATCGTGCGGAGGAAACGTACAGCCTATGCTAGGCGGTCCATATGTTTTCCGCCTTCACGGTCAATTGCACCATTGCAGTGGACCATTGCACCCAAAACCGGGCGATAAGCCAAAGTTTGCTCAACTTTATGTGTATGACAGTGAGGTAGCATCGTCATACCGAATGGAAAATGAAGCCAATGCTGGTTGCAAAGACACAGTACTACAACTATTGCACGAATTTATGGAAGCAAATAACAAATTAGTTGCGTGCTATAGAATGTTCAAAGAAGTTGAGGCCAAAATGGTAGCAACTGGACATGATACAAAAAATCTTATGATGAAAATTTCCACCAATAATAATTATGACCAAAGAAGGTACAACGTTGCCAAAGCTAATGAGATTGCTATGGTATTTACAAATGATGAAGGCGAACCTCCATTTGAAAGAGACGTCCGAGTTTATTTGCAGGCGGAAAAAAGAACTAGAAACTTTATTATCCTAAATGAATGGATGAGAGAAAGGTTGGAATAATACCTTAAAAACCAGAGATGGGAGAACAAAAATGACTGAAACGATGTAATTCAGCTTTCATCTAAAAGTACGAAAAGACCAAGTCAACTATTTACATTGTGGTAGAAAACTAACTCACCAATTGATGGCGGATTAGTATTGCAGAATGGAAGCAAATAGGCTCAATTATTTGCGATGCAATCAAGCAAAGTTAAAAGCTGATTCATATACTTATGTGCCAGAATATGTTGCAAACCGAGCAGCAGCAACTGGCAAAGGAGTTGGCCGGACGGTCATAATGCCATCGAGCTACATTGGTAGTCTAAGGAATATACAACAATAATATCAGGATGCAATGGCCATTGTAAGGAAATTTGGAAAACCAGATTTATTTCTTACTATGACTTGCAATCCAAAATGGCAAGAAATAACGAAACATCTATTGCCAGGTCAGCATGCGTCTGACCGAACAGATATTGTAGCCCGAGTTTTCAATTTAAAATTAAAGGAGCTGATTGATGACATTACTAAACGTGGAGTTTTTGGTATATGTAGAGGATTTGTATATGTAATTGAATTTCAAAAACGAGGGCTACCTCATGCGCACATTCTATGTATAGGTGGCGATTTAGATCTTAAAGATCCTAATTGGGTATATAAAATCGTTTCAGCTGAGATTCCATGCAAAGATACGAATCCAAAGCTTTTCGAGGCAGTAACTAGCATATGCTGCACGGTCCATGTTCTCCAAAATGTTTGCGTAATGGTATCTGTACCAAACGATTTCCTAAGGAATTATGTAATGCCAATGATACTGGTGTCGATGGGTTTCCGTTGTACAGGCGCATAAATAATGGAATTCGGCATTTAAAAGGCACACAAGAATTTACGAACCAGCATGTGGTTTCGTATAACCCGTACTTACTCATGAAGTATAACTGTAATTTTAACGTTGAAGTTTGTTCATCTCTGCAAAATACATCTACAAGTATGTTTACAAGAGTCATGATTGTGCTGACTTACTTTTGAATAAAACTGAAACTACAATTAATGTAGATGAAATAGGCCAACATATAAATGCTCGATATGTCAGTGCTCCAGAAGCTATGTGGAGAATTTTTGGGTTCTGGATGCAGGATAAATCCCACA
The DNA here is from genome assembly GCA_947179485.1 of Allacma fusca. Taxonomy (NCBI): domain Eukaryota; kingdom Metazoa; phylum Arthropoda; class Collembola; order Symphypleona; family Sminthuridae; genus Allacma; species Allacma fusca. Next base: position 39,082,266 of record OX359248.1, on the reverse strand, counting down.
CAATTTACCGACTACATGTTCATGAACCAAACGAACAAACACTATATTATCGCGATGGTGATGCAGAAAAGGCTATAGAGAATGAAAAAGATTCAAATCTGTCAGCTTATTTCAAGCTGAACGCACAAGATACGAATGCAAGACAATATCTGTATGTATTACTACTGTTTCACAGATGGAATCGATCCAGTAACTATAAAAAAATATATAATTTGGAAACAACGTTGTCACGGATATGACCCCAATGTGATTGGACGCATGTTTAATGTCAGCCCCTCGAATATCCAAAAATATGCAATCAAATTGCTACTACTCCACAGACGTTGACCAACATCGTTTGATGATTTAAGAACTGTAGATGGATGTGTATGTAATCCATTTCAAGAGGCATGTGCAAAATTGAGCTTGGTAGAAAATGACGAGCAACGGTATCATGCCATGAATGAGGCATTAATTTATCAAATGCCTAAACAGTTGCGTCAGCTGTTTGCAATTATTTGTGTTTTGGGTTCACCTGGAAATGCTTTAGAAATGTTTAATCATTACAACGATCACCTTATGGAAGACGTCTTGCGTGATCATTCTGAAAACGTTGCACAACAACTATGCTTGCATAAAATTGAAGACATTTTTAAAATGCATAAAAAATGCGGTGAAAAGGATTTTGGATTGCCAAAACTACACAGCTACATGACATCATCAGTCCATCAGTCTTATGATATTAATGAAGGAAAAAACAGCTATACATTAAATTTTGAAAAACTAAACGAGCAACAGGAAGAGGTTGTAAATTTTGCAAAGAAATCTATTGAAACAAACTGCTACAAGGATAACTGTATTCACCTGAATGGCCCTGGAGGAAAAGGGGAAGACATTTGTGCTTGAAACATTGATGAGTTACGTTCGTGGTCATCTTTTTAATGGATTACAAGGCCCAGTACAGTTGCGACAACGGGAATCGCAGCAACACTTTTCAAAGGTGGTAGAACTTACCACTCACAATTTTGCATTCCTCCAAATGCAAACAAGAACACTACTGTCGGGGCACGAGCTACTTGCAGTTTGCCTATTAGTGACAGGTAGGCTGTACTCCGCCTGCTGTCTACGCAGGGAATCGGGGCAGGCAGGTAAAAATTTTGAAACACAATTCCGCGAAAAGCTTGGTGTCTTATAGCTTTTCGCGGAATCGTATTTCGAAATTTTTACCTGCCTGCTGACTCTTTCACGATTCGCTGTGTAGACAGCAGGCGGAGTACAACCTACCTGTCACTAATAGGCAAACTGCAAGTAGCTCGTGCCCCGACAGTACGTCCTCAATGCGAGTTAACTCTGTAGAAGCAGAATTCGCAAATCCCAGATAATCATTTGGGACGAATGCACAATGGCCAGTAAGTATAGCCTGGACGTGGTTAATAGGCTACTACAAGAAATAATGACAAATAATAGACCCTTTGGGGGAAAATTGATCATTCTTGGAGGTGACTTTAGACAAATTTAAAAGTTGTTAAACGAGGGAATCGTATTTCAATCATTAAATCGAATATCAAAAGTAGTGCAAACTGGAAATTTTTCAGAACTTTTAAATTAAATGTAAACATGAGAGCCTAGCATGACATGGATTTTTCTGAATGGATTCTTAAAGTTGGTGACGGTAAGCTGAACAAGAGAATCAATGACAAGGATGATTTGGTGGAAATTCCTCCACATCTTATTACAAACAGTAATTTAATCGTCGAGATTTTTGACGGCATATCTCCTACAAACATAGAAGATTATACCAATAGGGCAATACTGTGTCCTCTTAATGTTGATTCATCGAAAATCAACGATAAAGTTTTAGACTTATTGGCAGGAGAAGAAAAATGTTACGTAAGTGCAGATGCAGTTGATAGTGCAAATGAAAGTGACGTACAGGATTATCCTGTAGAGTATTTAAACTCCTTTAATCCAAATGGAATGCCCGCTCATTTTTTAAAACTTAAAATTGGAGCGATTATTATGCTACTCCGTAAATTAAACACTAAAAGGGGTCTTTGTAATGGTACCCGGTTGATTGTTACAGAACTCAAGCAGAATCTTATATTCGCAAAGGTTTTAACAGGTAGGGCGAAAGGGGAAACAATGTTTCTTCCCCGAGTTACGCCAACTTCAAATGAAGGAGAATGTCCATTTATCTTACGAAGAAGACAATTTCCTGTTGAATTAAGCTTCTCTATGACCATAAACAAGTCGCAGGGTCGAAGTTTTAGTAAAGTAGGTATTTGGTTATCAAAACCTGTTTTTACTCATGGCCAACTCTACGTAGCATTTTCTAGAGCCACATCTCAGGAACATGTGAAAGTATTTGTTGAGAAAAATGAGGATCAAGGAGAACTACGGTGTGAAGGTAATGGAATATACACAGTTAATTGTGTGTACCCCGAAATATTATAATTGATTATAGGTTGTCATTTTACTGTACATTGGTCTATACTTTTAATAACACTGCGCAGCCAGCTATTGCGTGCAACTATTTACTGCCTTCCTTATTTACGTTTGCCCTTCTGAGTCAGCAATAGCTGGCTGTGCAGTGCTAGTCACTTAAATGTTAAAGCCGTCGTTGCAATGTGAACAATCGGTCGTGTAATTTACATGGTACGTACATAGTGCCGCCAATTCGCGCTGAATAATACAAAACATTCATTCCGGAATAACGAGCAAATGAGGGCCGGGGAGGCGTGTCAGCACACCTGGATGGCTATTTGGCTAGGAACCATTTCTATGTGATTCCACAGTACCTGGTTCAACGTCTCAGCGAGAACAAAAAAAATTGGTCCATGTCGCCCTGGTTTCCGCGGGAAATAGTACCGAAGTTTTAAATTCTAACTCGTAGTTATAGGGTCCCCTGCATACATGGGCACCCTCACGAGGGATTGAGGGATGCCTCGCCCTCTCCCTCGTCCTCACCCTCACAAACTGCGAGGGTGATGGCGAGTACACGTTGATTTTAGGTGCCCTCATGAACATGAGGGAGAGGACCTATGAATAGGATGTGAACAAAAGAGGGGGAGGCAGAGTACACATGTAAGCCCTCATGACCTTCTCTTACCTTAATCGTTATGCGAAAACCATACATATATTGTTCTGTAGCAAGACCAACTTCATAACGTCTTAGGTACATAGTTTATGGACCTGCGCAAAAATCCCAGTTTTAATTTTTAAAATTAAAAGTTCCTCTTGTTTAGGTGAAAATTTCTCATATTAAACTCCAGAAAAAAATTTCATTTTAGGATGTCGGGGAGACATGGTCATTTGTAAACAAGGGCACCTGGGCTTTATATTTGATTAATGCTGTTTTTAGGCCCTACTATTGAATATTACTGGTCTGAGGTTATGGAACCTATTTGTTACTAATATTTATTAATCGGAGACGTAGAAAACAGCTTTAATCAATAATAGTAATTTTCTGAGCTACTGAATCGATTATAATGAAGAATTATTGTCAAAGACCAACAAAAATTTATTTTATAACAAAATATTGTAGTTTCACTACTGAATGTTTTCCATTTTGCCGACAATTAAAATATAAGGAAGATAGGCACTTTTTACCGATGAATTAGCATTTTCAACTTGTTTTTTACTTTATGATCAGGACAAAATCGAAAAAACATTGTAAATTTTTCAAGTTTTTATACTTTTTACAATTATGTCAACCACGAAACCTAATATGTACCTATACCCAAATACCTGTGTAAAACCTGCACCAATAAAGGGCACTATTTTGAATACAGTAGTTTATTTCAACAATTTTTTTTAATTTGTTTTGAACGCTAGGTTGTAGAAAATATTATAAACTTTCTAAGCTATCCAAAAGTTCCGTACGTTCAGAACTGGGGGGAATGTTGACACATATTGAAGTTGTCATATTTTAACCAAGTGTCCGCGAAAAAGTTATTTGAAGGCACATGTATTATAGGAAATTGTAGGGGGGTTATTTACGCGTAATATAAAATAACGAGTGCCCTCATGAGTGCGAGGGAGAGGGGTGTATTTTAAAAGTAGCCCCTCACGAGGGCGAGGACGAGGACAACCCGTAACGTGTCGCTCGATTGATGACGAGGGAGAGTGCGAGCAGGCTATATTCCATCCCTCGCACAAAGAGGCAGAGGGGGAGAAAAACGCCCATCTATGGTCCCCTGTCCAACTTAAATTTTCTAATGTTAAATACCTTTCCTTTTAAAAGTCGGCGCTATATTAATGCATTGCACATTTATGGCATGCTTTCATCATAAGTGGTTCTAAGGTTCAAATACTGACCACTGTTGGTAACCAATGGTTTCTTGGCCTCAGGTTGACCAGTATTGATCACAATTGATTTTTTGGCCTTAGTTTGACCAATATTGGGCACGATTGGTTTCTTGACCTCAGATCGACCAATGTTGGTCACAATTGGTTTCCCGAACTCAGATTGACCAATATTGGTCATAATTAGTTTTTTTGCCTCATATTGATCAATGTTGGTCACAATTGGTTGTTGGCCTGAGATTGACCAATATACAAATTGGTTTTTCGGCCTCAGATTGGTCAATATTGATTACAATTGGTTTCTCGGTCTCAGATTGGTCAATATTGGTCACAATAGGTTTCTTAAATTACCGGGATTAGTATGGTAGGTCTCTACATCGAGTAGTGGTCGGACCAATTCAATTCAGAATTGGAAATTTTCGATTCGTTTCGATTCAATTTGATTCAGTAGTATTTCGATTCGATTTGCAGCAAAGCCAAATCGAATGATTCGATTTGAGTATTGAACTGAATCGAATCATATCTTGTGAATTGCAATTCGGACAATTCATGAAAACCGCTTCGGCTGCGCACGGGTACGTTTATCCTCGCATATTCAAAGTCCAAATACTACGTATACCACAACGTTTGTTATTTTAGCGTAGCTTTTACTATACCCTTTATAATATGTATACGACACTCCAGTAACATAAGGAAAATTTTGTATTTTCCCACTTGAATCGTTCGATTCACGATTCAATTCGATTCACTGGGTGAATTGAATCGAATTGAATTGCTTTGGGGCAAATTGAATCGAAAATCGGTTTTTCGATTCAATTCAAGCTTCAAATTGAAAAATTCGAATCAAATTGAATCGATCCGACCACTAACATCGAGAATTGCGGACACGACCGGAAGAGACTGGGAGCAAGGCAGGAGAAATTCAGTTTGAGGAACGGAATTGAGGAAAATGCGATGGAGGAAAGCATTTTATATTTGTTATTTCATCATGGAGGATCTAGGCGTTACAAAAATATTTCAATGCACAGGGATTCTTTTGAATTTCACTGGGATTTATTTTCATCAAATATGGAAAGCGCAGTACAAAGATTTGGGCCACAGCATTGTGTGCACAGCAAAATGTGATATGGACACATTTTCATTTCATTACCACAAAGTCAACTTTCCTCAATTTAAAAACCTGTGACCATTACTTTCGAATTCTTGAATAAGTTTTATGGGTAATTGCTCAAGAGCATCACATATGTATCTATTTAATGATGCTCTGTTATACATGTGGATGTGAAAATGTCCATCAATCATTTTTTCGTACATGGAAAGGATTCTAATATTGAGTCCACTATATCGGGATTGTATTTTGTCAGCAGCAAAATTCCTATTGTATTTTGTCAGCAGCAAAATTCCTATTGTATTTTGTCAGCAGCAAAATTCCTATTGTATTTTGTCAGCAGCAAAATTCCTATTGTATTTTGTCGGCAGCAAAGTTTCTATTGTATTTTGTCAGCAGTAAAATTCCTATTGTATTTTGTATTTCGTATTTTGAATATCTACTAACGTGAGGGTACATGGTATTTGTTTATAATGCAAAATATAATTTCAAAATACATACTGTCAAGATCGTCTGTAACACATGTCCAAATCAATATTTTAAAAGTAAAAGCATTAATTTGAAACATCTTCAAATCAATTCTTTAACTTTTTGGCTGATTTGTGTTTGTAGTACTTAGGTATTGCACAAATCAGTACATAAAACTCAATACACATATGTGAGGGCTATAAAGTTGGCTAAATTAGCTACGCGAATATAAAATCCGTAAATAAATTACCCAGGGGTTATAAGGTAATGTTATTTGTTGTAACGTTGTAAGAAAAAATATTCTGTGTCTAGGGTCATCTTAATCTACTTAGATCTAAAAAAATGCATAGTTCTAAACTCTAATCACGAACATATGTGTTACCTTACGTTTGTTGAAATTGTTTTAAACATGTTCAACTATTTTGTCAAATTATTCAAGATACTTTGCGAGAATATACTTGAGATAAGTTCCAGATGTTTACTTTGAGCTAAATTTGACAGTATTTTCCGTATATATTTTGTATTGAAAATACGGTATTTTCATTTCGTATTTTCGGTTTTTTCTGGAAGCAAAGTATTTTATTTTTTATCTTGCCAAAATTACTCCAGATAATTGTATTTTATATTTGTATTTTAAGGTTTTTGGAAATGTGTTTGTATTTTGTATTCTAAGTTACACCTACAGTACATTTTAAGTACAAATTGTTACCATTGGAGTTTGAGCTATTTCTTCCCTGAAATAAGGAATATGTAATAATTAGGTTATGAAGCAATCGTTTAGGTATTTTTCAAGCGGTAACAGTAACGGCTTTTTAAAATCTTTCTTAAATGCATTCTCAGCAAACATATAGTTTCATGAAAAGTAGTACATACATAGGGTGATTTGTGATTGCGATTTTTTTTCTTTCAGAAAGGAATGGGGATGCAATCATGGTCTTGCATCACTGAGTGAGAAAATATTCATGTTCTGTGAAATAACAGTAGTTGCATGCTGAAAATAGAAAATGCTATAATACATGCATACAACATATAACATTATGTGTATTACGCCAAATTGCGAACAATTCAATGCCATAAAGTCTTTGTAAGACATGTAGTCTCAGTGTTGGTACGGACATACATATGCAACTGACGTGAGCAGTGCTTAACACAACCGCAAAATTTTCAAGACCATCGTATTTGCGACAGTTAGGTTTTGGAATGATGTGAATCATTTCCGGGCTATTATGCCCATACTGTATTACAAACCCGACTCTCCGTAGAATCGAAAAAGTATTTATATAAGGACTTTCCTACTCGAAATCAGTTGTAAATGAGCTGCACTTCTCTCAAAGAAAGATCTCTGCGGCTTCTGAAAATTTAGCAAGGCAATAGGGACTACTGCATTGCAAAAATATGGAGTCTGCATATTTTAAGCGGAGGGGCATAGTTTGGGTTATACTTTCAACTCTGTCTTTTGTTTTAATTCCTGTATTATTTATGAGTGGGAGTTTCAGGAAGTTTAACAAACCGAGTTCATCCAGTAATATTGCTGAAAGGGCAATTGGATTATTTACGGATGAAAACATTACTACTACATGTGATTGTAATGCTTACTGTGCTCAGGTTAAAAAAGGCAAGGATACGGAACCAGGTTACACTTACACTAACATTTTAAGGTCCTCATTTCTTTCCAATTACAGCAAAGGATCGGGCCAGCAAGCGATAGATATTAACAAATCAGGTAAATTGTGAAGAACATCATAACTTTACAAAATATAGGGGACTAGTTATTCAAACATAGAATAACATGGGTAATAACAAATAGTTTTGGGTTGGGGGGGGTATTTTTACACGGGGTAATTGACTATTCTTTTTATCACTACTTCTCTTATGTTCCAGGGATTGTTGAATCGTTTCTTACCAATCTGTAAATAGTAAATAATTTTTTATATATAGCGCAAGTCAACATTAATCCACATAATGCGACCTCAATTAGTTACGTCAGGTTACATGAATTCGAAAATTGTTGAGAGTGAGCATCACAAGTATGTATGTAAATCAACTTTATTTTAAACAGCCTCATTCTGTCTTAGGTCTTATTCTAGAATGACCATCGTTGGAATTACCAAATGTTTGCTTCATTGTTATGATTTACAATTTAAGTTCCTCTTAATTCTTCATGCTTCTCATTAATGTATGTAGATAATTACATACAATACAACTTTGTAATCAACAGGGAAAAATAAGACTGGCAGCTCCTTGGAGGGTAAACCTAACCACGGAAAATTCTCATTGTCAGTGAAACGTGCCATTTTGCAGATTCAGCAATTTTCGAAGAAGTACCAAATAACGAAACTTGTTCAGGAAGGGTAAAGTGACTTCCATTATTTAAAATTAATTTTTATATTACTGCCGTATTGTAAAGTCAAGATCATGGTAATGATACCTGTTTATATGAATACTTAGCCACACTGTAAAATACGTTTTTATTTTGACAACTTGGAGATCAGGCTCATCATTTTTCGGAGAAGCTTTATCCTCTCACCCGGCTATATTTTACCACTTCGAGCCTCTGATGTATTTAAACATGGAGGTTAGTTAAAATTAATTAAATGTTTCATTGATCGACAAAATGCCGAATCTTGAATGTATAAATAATACAATGATTAAGAGCCATGAGGCTCAATCAGTACAATAAATAAAAAAAAATATCAAAACATTAAATTACAACTGTTATAGTTCATGTACGAAATAGGAAGTCAGTAGCAGCGGGAAAACATTCGAAGATTCTTTCGAAACGCTGGAGAATCTGTCACACTGTGAATATTCCAAAGCGAAGAAGTACATGAACTACATTCAACACTCTTGGAATGTGTTAACCCGCAATTTCAAAATACAGTCGCAATGTATGGAACTGAAAGAGAAGTGTTTTGATTTTGTCTTTCTAAACACATCTTGTAAAATTTTTCCGGTGCAAGTTTTTAAACTAACGAGGTAACCATTAATCCTTAAACGTGATGCTGTTTGATTTTAACAAATGATTAAATTCTATCAGATTGTTTAATGATTTTTAAATGAATTCTCAAAGAATTCGAGGTCAGGCAGCAGAGGAGCTACTAAAGCGATTCAGCAACTCCAAAATAATCTACCTGGTTCGGGATCCTCGCGCCATTTACTCATCCAGAATGAAGGTGAGAACCAATTTCCTGACTCCTTTCCATTTTGAGCAGACGATTTTATTCACGCAATTAATATACACTTACACTTGATTTTTAAGGTGGGTTGGTGCCCAGCGCAATCACCGTGTGGAAACACAAGTCTTTTGTGCAATGATCTTGAGAAAGATCTGGCGGAGATTAGAACACTCCAGGCAAAGCAAGCCCAAAATGTACATGTGGTCAAATACGAGCATATAGCACTGAATCCAAAAAAGAATTTAAATCACATCTACAAATTTATAGGTCTTGACTGGCATGCTGATGTCCAGAAATATTTAAATGAGCATATTCATAAAAGCTCCAAAGATCCCATGTCAACCTTTAAGGAGTCCGATAAACATATTGATCAGTGGAAATACACCTTGGCTAACGAAACCATTCAAAAAGTTCAGAAAAGATGTAGAGATTTTATGATTAATTTAGAATACGAGTTTATGAAATAGTAGAGTTTGAATGTTAAATTAGTATAATGTTGTAGGACAAGCAAAGATTAATTAAGAAAGCGTCAGTAATGGTTGCATATAAATCATAACAAAATACTTAATTTTACTTTTTGCAAATCTGCTTGAAAGTTCATTTTATTCATGTTACAATTCAAAATCTTGTACCCACATCGAGGTTCATGTAGATAATGAAATTATTTATAATATTAATAATCAAAACAATTGTCTGAAATTATTAGAGAATGGGCCTGAGTGATTGCAACAGCTCGTTGTAAAGCTCAATAAATTATTATATTTCGTGACTGCAAAAGTTTGCACAGTAATGCGCTGACGTTAACAAAATTGTTAGTAACTAAAGTCACATATTTATGCTTGCCAGAATGTAACTAGAAAAAATCGTAGAGAGAAGTTACGATTATTTCAATTACAACCAGTAATTTAATTCAGATTGTGATTTTAAGCTGATAAAACTGCAAATGTCAGCATGGCAGTATTTACGTATACATGCTCGACTGAAAACACTTTAAAGCTGATTAAAATCTAAACGTACTGTTTGTAAAATCATTTTTACTTATTTCTCTGCGAACACGATTACAATCAAATCTTGAAAAGTTCATACCTGGAAACATTCTTCAAATTCGTACATGAAGAAGTCGAGGTTTAGAGGCAAAAGTAGCTCCCCCTGTACAGAACCTCAGGTTATTTTGATTTTATTGAATCTGATAAGTGCCGCCGCCTGCTTGTAGGGAGCCACTTAAGATATATTAATCAGTTTTAGTTATACACAAAGTAAATACTCTTCCCATACATACAAAAACACCCCTCGCAGGATCAAATGGTCCCCTGGATCTGCTACCTTATGCCTTTGTTTTATGTCTTCTACAGATACTAGTGCTTTGACTATTTATGTTTAGTTAGTACTTCTGCCTAGTACAAGTCCTTTGCTATTATGCATGTCTTTGGCCCTTTTTAGGGGCGAAGAAGCGAAGCAGAAAGACCTTATTTACGATTATCAGGTTGTCTGTCCAGATGATGGCTGCCGAACCAACCTTACCAGGCAACTCAATTTGTTTGCAGACACAGATTAGATAAAACTTAAGAATCCTATTGTTTTTGATGGACATCGGGTCATTGATATGAGGTCACGTATGTACTAGGCATGAGCGTATCGTTTAATTTTAAAATATCGTTAATATCGGTATCGTTAACAAGAAAAATCACGATACCGATATCCATGAACGATATATCGGTATTTGATTTTTAAAACAATACACTAATTTTGATGAAACTCTATCAGATTTAACGTAGCTTTGCAGAATATTCTATATTTGTAATTTATTCTCCTTAAAACAGCCTGTAAAATCAAATTCCTTGAAAGATTGATCTTTAAGACCTGTAATACTTCACTTATGACATGCCCTGGATTTTTTCATATTAGGATCTGGAGAGCTTGTAAACGGTGGATCGTTTGAACTTCAATAATTTAAGTAATGTGATTCCGTTCAATTCAAACTGAACCAATCGGTTCAGTTTCGTCTTGAATTGAATCGAAATTTTCCAACTCAGAATTGAATTGGTCCAGGCACTATAGGCCAGCTCAAGCAAACTAAGTTTGAAAATGCTTGCTTACTACAAATAAGCATTTTATTTTGTTTTTTTTGTATTACTACAGTTCTAACTTCGAATTCGGACAAGTATTTTTAAAATGCTCGAGTTTTATCCGTTTTGCACAGACGTTTTCAATGACATTAAATTTGTAACGTTTCACATTCCTTGATAGCTTTACTTAAAAAACAAGTAGTAAGAGGGACCCAGGGTTGCATTTTTGAAAATTAAACTTCCTATGTACGATATTAAAATTAACCGATATATCGCTTTAAAATTGCGAGAAATATCGTGACATATCGTTGCTTAAAAATTTACGATATGGACCGATATATCGTATCGTTATATCGTTCCGCTCATGCCTAGTATGTACACATGCAAATACATATGTACATAAAAGGGGGAGTAAGGCTTACGCCATCTACAGTTGGATTTTTCGTTAACAATAAATTGTTTTTCCACGAGCCAGCACATGTCGCCTCAACTTGCACATGTGTAATTTGAATATTATTGCCAACGTTTTTCAAAAATTAGTGGATGCACTTTCATTACGATTAGAGGCGAGAATTTTTAATGAACTTTTAGATAAAAATAATACACCCACTGGTATACATACACGAATACTGCACAGTCAACTATTGTTGGCTCAGAATGGCAAATGTAAATAGGGAAGGCAGTAATTAGTTGCGTGCAATAGCTAACTGCGCAGTGCTATGGTCGTCGATGCATCTAGAGCGCGCGAATAGTTATACTTCTTACCATCACTATCCACTCGCTCAATCAAATTAGAAGAGAGGATAAACCTTTTAGGGTATTTATAAGAAATAGTTACGCTACACGCATTAGCTAGCTGCGCAGTGCTATGGTCGTTGATGCGTCTAGAGCGCGCCAATATTTGCTTCTTACCATCACTTTCACTATCCTTGACCTTATTTCCTTATGGTCACTGCACTATCAACTCCCTCAAATTAAAAGAGAGGATAGGAGAATGTACAGTTATTAGCTTATGCTGTTACATCCTATAGTGGCGCTTCGCCCCTTAGTGATTTAGCACATGGTGCTGATCACTGATGATTGGTCTTTAACTGTGATTAGTACTGTACTTGTTAGTTTTATTGTTGTTGTGAGCGAGCTGTTCACAAAACGAATTTAGTTAGTTATTAATTTGTTGCGCTTGATTTGGTTGCTGTTGCATGTAATATTTGTTTTGTAGTTGTGGTTGTATGTACATTGTAGAATGAAGCTGAATTTCCTTTCAAACCTACTCTCCGTAGCTTGAATCTCAACTTAAAATTGAACGTTCACATAAACTTGAGCCTCAACTTGAAATTAATTTTATTTGCGCCTTTCAATTAACCAACCAGACCTTCTGCGGTACTTGACCACCAATTTGAACTCTAAAATAAACTTCAGTTTGAACTTAAAATTAAGCTAGACTTTTGCTTGAAATTAAACCAAAACACCAACTAACGTACCTTTACGTGCACATGAACTTCAGCCTAGACTTCAGTTTTAAATTAAAATTCGAATATAATCAAACTTGAACTTCGGTCCATCCTTGAAAAATCCACACATGAAACTAAATAAAAACTCGAATCTATGTTCAAGCTTGAAATTGGATCAAATTGGATACGAACGTGAAATTCAATTCAAACGTAAATTTAAGTTACAACAACTGGATTCAAATTCAAACTTGATCTCCGAACGAAACAAACTTGGTTTCAAAATCGACCCAAATTTAAACTCGTATCAAAATTCAAGCTTGAACTTACATCTAAACTTGTACCGAAATCAAAACTTGAACCTCATTCAAATTTGAAACCAGATCCAAACCGGAGCTGACGATGAGTAACAGTGAACTACATTTAATTAAGTTGTTGTTTTGATTTCCAATGTTCGCGTTGTTTTGTTGAACGAAAGTAAATTAGTTTCGTTGCTGCTTTTGCATCAAAATATTTCAAAATAAGCAACAAAACCACAACTGACAATGAATTACAGTACTAGCTTTGATATCCTTAAAGTATGAGTAGACTTTATAATCTTCAGCCATTTTCTCGTGATAGAGTCCCCATGCGTACGAGTTCATAGCTAGATACATCAGGCATTCGGGAATAAGGGGGGACAGGGGGGACATTGTCCCTCTTAAAAAAAGTCAGGGAGGGAAAGGCTATACTACTGTCCCCCCACTGTTCAAGAATCAAATTAACCTTTTCCTGACTTTTTGCTGTCAAAACTGCTATAAAACTTCAATCTAAAACAAAATCTGCACAAATTACTATTAGTTGTATTTAAAAAACTTGCAATAATCTATTTCTTCTAAACGAAAATGTTTACACAAAATTTCTTTTTCATCCTGATATATGCATACTTGTAGAGATTGGTTCATCTAGATAACTACTAAAGTTAGTAGTGAAAGTAGTGGGTCATGACTGCAGTTCAAAATAGATTTTTTAAAGCGACCCTCTTCATCCTTGATAATGATTTTGAACTGATACAAATGATTTTATGTCAGTATTGCAATAAACTTTCAGGGTTGAAATTGCGTGATTGGGTGATCATTTAAATAGTGACTTAGGAATTCAACGCAACGAGGCCCATCAAGAAATTCAAATCATTCGTTGCTATTGTTGACCTTGTTAAACTTGGAATATTTTTTACACTACCTTTGCCGAACATTTTAACCTCCCCTTACCAGATTGATCCAGGGCAAAATTTTGGCCTGGATCAAAGATTAAAGTTTAAACAATTTGAATCTTTTGCTTTGAACTGTGTTCCAAATTCATGCCAGACCAACAAATCTGTTCCAAAATGTGGGCGAGACAGTTAATACCATTCTTGTATTAGGAGCATAACGAACAGCTTGTACGGAGCAAATTATAGACTTGATAGGTTTTTGCGCGCTGATATTATTGAAAAGAATACAACGGAATATTAAAACGTTAACCACAGGAGTTTATTTCAGGATATTAATAAATACCATTAAATTTGGTTTTTTGGTGAAATATTTACTTCAAAGCAATCACCATCAGAAAATTTTGGTCCAATTGGTCTGTTCCAACGGATGGAAAAGGTCATACACTTCTAAACCAGTAAATCTACCGAAGAATATTCTTTGGACCAAAATTGTGGAGCAGATCTTGCGGAATCGTCCTACGCTTGGACCAAACCAGACCAAAAATCAAAGAACAGATTGAACTATTCCCGTAACTGTGCCGCCGCTCTGTACATATATGTAAGATGTACATGACAAGTGTTGAGAAGCATACAACACATAGACATACAACTCGTTGTTAGGGCAGTCCATACTGAGCCGATCTCATGTGTACACACATTAAGCCTCACCTCTGAATAAATACCAGTTACCTGACTTAAAACCGATATCTTATTGTTGTGGTTTGTCCTCACCTGACGGATTGTAACGCACAAGCAATACATGGTGGCAGCGGGGTTCTGAAGCCCGTTATTCGTAAAAATTTGTTCGATTTTAAGGAAAAAAATTAACGGTCCAATCTTTTCTGCGTGCAGTGCCATTGAGTGCAAGCGTCGAGAGGCAACCATTTTTTTTCACCACGCGGAATATTACATGGTTTTAGTGCTGTTTGGACTCGGTGAATTACAATAAAGAAAAGTAAAAAGAACAAAATGACCTCGTCAGCCAATACATCTGTTGCAACACCAGCATATGCACAAAATCCGCAGCAACCTCCAAATTTTACATTTTCTCAACCAAGTGAATGGACAGACTGAAAGGAGCAATTCCAAGCATTCCGAGAAATTTTGGGTATCAAAATTAGACTGGAGGAGGAACAAATTCAGACCCTTAAATACATAATGGGCCGTCAAGCCTTTGAATTGTTCCGAACATTTGACTTCCCTCCCAGAGATGAGAAGAAATATGATTCGGTTCTGAAAAAGTTCGAAGATCATTTCATTATGAATGTTAACGAGGTGGCGGAGAGTCATAAGTTTATGTCACGGTTCCAGCAACATGGAGAAATGATAGCAGACTTCATTCAAGACCTTCACAAGTTAGCATTGAATTGCAACTTTGGAGCCTTAAAAGATAGGCTAATCCGGGATAGAATCGTTAGCGGTGTCCTGGATACAAAACTACGGGGAAAATTGCTTCTCGAGAAGGCGCTGACCAAAGACAGAGCTGTAGAACTGCCCAAGAACCACGATGGAACGGGAAAGGCTGAAGTTCCACTCATCATCTGTACAAAATGTCAGAGCAAAACAGAACGGCCGTGGCAGTGACCAGAAAACAGAGCCACAAAAGCCGAAAAGCAACTCCAATTCGAGTGTAAAACAGCAAGGTCCCGTGAATACAAAGTCCTGTCATTGGTGCGGGTCAAAACAGGTTCATAAGAAAGAAACCTACCCGGCAAAAGATTCTGATTGCAGAAAATGTAGAAAGAAGGGACACTTCGCGAAGGTTTGCCGATCCAGTCAGCAACCTGGCCCAAGTCAACCATCAGCAAGCTTCATTGACACTGCATTCCTAAATGTAACAGTTTCAGAGCCAGCAATTCGTTGGGAACAAGAAATACTGGTTGCAGGAAAGTCTGTAAAATTTCTTCTTGATTCGGGAGCTGATGTAACTTGTGTTCCGTTTGCTGTCTACCTGAGTGATCTAAAAGAAAGATTTCCCAAACTTCCAAGGTCCGACTGTCTCATCAAGGCGGCCAACCATACGGAACTGGTGACGAGAGGAATGCTCACAACTACGCTGGAATGCAACGGTCAGTCATTACGAACTCCGGTATACGTAGTCGAAGGGCTGGGTAGGCCACTACTTAGCCTCGAAAATTGTATTGCACTAAATCTCATCAAACGAGTTAACCAAGCAAAAAGCTCTCCCCAAGTTACTACAGTGGAACCTGAGAAAGAATTCCCTGGAATTTTTGATGGTCTCGGAGAACTTGATGGTGAGTACGAAATAAAATTAGTGGACAACGCAAGACCTAGCTATGATGAGGTACTCTTTTAAAATAAACTACATTCCCGGGAAAGATTTGATAGCTGCCGATACGCTTTCAAGAGCTCCCCTTCCTTATGCGACAGAAATGGAAACGGAAGTCGAAGCTTATGTGAACCTAATTCATGAAAATCTGCCCGCATCGGACTCAAAAATTTCAGAAATTATCGAAATGCAATGCAGAGATCCTGAAACTTCCCGAATCCGATATTACGTCGAGACAGGATGGCCTGAGAGGAAGGGCATGTCAATTCCATTTTATCAAGTGAGATCCGAGCTTCATCTCCGGAAAGGGTTGCTTCTCAGAAATTCAAGAATTGTGATTCCTGGTCCGTTGAGAGATGAAGTGCTTCATAAACTGCACACTGGACATTTTGGGATAAAGAAGTGCCAGGGAATCGCATGAGAAACGGTTTGGTGGCCTGGAATTACAGCGCATATTGAAGATATGGTGAAGAAATGTCAGGTTTGCATCCAACACAGCGTACAGCGTCACGAACCTCTAATTCCATCGGAATTTCCGACGCACGCCTGGGAGACAGTGGCAATGGATTTATTATACCTGCGTGGGAAATGGTATTTACTGATCGCTGATTATTATTCCAGATACCCAGAGTTCACACAGCTGGAATCACTCACGTCTAAAAGTGTAATCCTAAAATGTAAGGAAATATTTACCCGTCATGGATTTCCTACAATAGTCCGAAGCGACAACGGTCCCCAATTTGAACCGATGAGCACGTCCGATTTTCAAATCTTTGTAAGAAACTGGGGATTTAGACACATAACTTCAAGTCCTAAATTTCCACAGAGCAACGGGTTGATTGAGAAAATGGTCAATGTTATTGAACTGGCCATGAAGAAAAATTCAGATCCCCACTTAGCTCTATTGATATATCGCTCTGCGCCACTGGAGAACGGGTACACACCTTTCGAACTGCTGATGAACAGGCTATTGCGAACAACAATCCCTACATTTCCTGACCAGTTTCAGCCAAAGATAGTCGACCTTACGGGCTTGAAAGGGAAGGAGGAGATGATGCGAGAAAAAAAGAAACAAAACTACGATGCTCACCACGGAGTTCGACAGAAAGCTGAATTTCAACCAGGAGCCTGTGTGGCTGACAGATAAGAAAATCTGGGGTCGAATTATCAAAAACGCTGGAGCTCCAAGATCGTACAATGTACAAACATCTCGTGGAGTACTTAGGCGGAATAGTTTTCATTGGGTGAAAACTGAAACCGACATCCCACATTATGAGACGGAGGAAGATACTTTTGAAACACCTGAAAGACGGCCTCAACAAATTCAAGTTCAAAACTCTGCACCTCCGCAGCAGCAAACTACCCGATCCGGGAGACCAGTCAATCGTCCCTTGAGACTCATTAAACAAATCTAATAATTACATATACAACTTTGTGAAATTATAATGAATGCATATGTTCAACGGTTAAGGGAACCTATTTACTTAAAAATGGGGATGTGCCGCCGCTCTGTACATATATGTAAGATGTACATGACAAGTGTTGAGAAGCATACAACACATAGACATACAACTCATTGTTAGGGCAATCCATACTGAGCCGATCTCATGTACACACACACTAAGCCTCACCTCTGAATAAATACCAGTTACCTGACTTAAAACCGATCTCTTATTGTTGTGGTTTGTCCTCACCTGACGGATTGAAACGCACAAGCAATACAGTAACTATTTCACAATCAGTGCAAGGATTCTTTGATACCTCTATTTGAAATCTATATAATTTTGCTAGTATTTAGTGTGAGTAGTTAGGTTTGGATACCCTTTTTTAGGACGTGTCGGTGGATGGGATTTTTTTACCCGTGAGTCGGATAGGAATTTTTAGCATGGTCCTATCCTTTAACATGTGTGTGTGTTAAAGGATAGGAAGAAGGATGCTTGGGCCGAACGCTGGAAAAACAGGGGGTAGTACAATATATTTGTGCTGCTTCCTTCAGCGTTCGGGTCCTTTAAGGGCGGAGATGCAGTAAATCACTGCAAAGGGTCTTAGCGCTGAGTACTCTGCAGGGATGACATTTATTGCACAGAAGTGCAGCTGCATGAGTACTCAACGACAAATTTTTAATTAAGCATGAACTTTTGAGTGTGGGAAAAATGCAACGGATAATTTTAGGAAAATCACTTGGGGAGAGGAGATTTCTTATGTGAATGATATGTATAAATTTAGTTTAACCTTGTGATTGGAGTGGAGCGGGTCCAGAAAAATATTTAGATAGTTGTGAAAAAATATTGTAGTTGTTTAAAACATTAATTGCTCAGATATCTGGTGATATTATATGTCAAATTGGTTACTGTGAGCAGATTAAAAATCTGCGTTTAAGTAAGCTAGCGAACTTGAAAGAAATAACTTAGGTAAAAAACTGAGTTTGAAAACTGCAACATTGAAGTTCTTTTCGGAAAGAAACAAAGAACTTTTGTTAATTTACTTGGGTGTCCGGTGGTATTTATATATGCGTTTGGTTATTGTGAACCGAGTAAAATCTGGGGGCCAAAAACACTTCAGAACTTGAAAGAACTGGGAAAATTAACGAACTTGAAAGAAAGAACTTAAGGAAAAGACTGAATTTGAAAAGTGCAATTAAAGTTCTTTTTGGAAAGACAATAATGAACTTTAGAGTATTTACTTAGATGTCCTGTGGTATTTATGTGTCTGGTTATTGTGAGCAGAGCAAAATCTGGGTTAAAAAACTTTTGAACTTGATAAGAACGGAGGAAAAATTGTGAATTCAGTGAAAATAAAATCCTGCTCAGGAAGATAAAATATGGAATCCTATTCAAAGGTTGGGAATTGTAGTATTTATTTTTTAGCACGAAAATGTGCACTTTAATTTTTAGCACGAAAATGTGCACTTTAATTTTTAGCACGAAAATGTGCACTTTAATTTTTAGCCCGAAAATGTGCACTTTAATTTTTAGCACTAAAATGTGTCTTGAACAATAATGACCGAGTAAATAGAAGTAGTCTCTGTTGAGAATTTTCAATTTTGAGAAGTTGAAATACTTTAGTAGCGGTGACGGGAGAGAGATTGGCAGGATTTCAAGCTGTAGCTTGTACACATGGATCTAATGGCTTACTTCGGGAGTGGCTAATTGACATCGGGCTCAATTAGTAGCTCGAACAATTTCCCCAGTTCATTTCACAGCTCCCAATCCACTTTCTGTGTACAGCATCTTACAATTGTTATTTATCGCACTGCTCCTGGGTTGTATGTGCTCACTTAAAAATTCTTGGAGTCAATTTTTTCCCTAATTTACTTTCTTATAATGGACGTGTTCACCACTTCAAAATCAACTGAATTGTCGTGACGAGTCGTGAGCACTCCTTTGCTTCAATATCTGCAAAATAAAAGGAATCAATTGCTCTATTAGTCAAACACATTACTTGAGCAGCAAGGTTCAAGCCCTCACGTTATATCACGTTATATATATATATACTAAGGAAATGCCACATTATACATCCTTATAAGAATTTTCTCAAGTCAATCAGGATACTTGTAGAGTGAGAAGGAACAGCAGGTTGCTAAGTCTACAAGAGTTCCGCTGTAATAAACATCCCATATATTTTGTTCCTTAGACCATCTATGTCACACGTCAACGTCACACTCTCTAGAATTTGTGTCCTAGACATAATTTTCTGCTAAATACACACTTAAAAAGAGTGCCGACTTGGTTTGGACTAAAAATATGCTCAAATTTGGAGCAATCTGCGGTGTATTGTGAACAAATCCACAATGTATATAGGGAAGGAGAATATTAAAACAAAAACATACATACCTACACTGAAACATGAAGCAGTGCAGATGAGGTTGACTGCATTTGTATTTCACTACACTTGCAGTCTCAATTTACAATAGACATTACATGATTCGGAATGTCCAACTAAATGAGAGGATCCTTGTGCCAACTGGCAACCGCACTTCCCTACTGCTGCAGATATAAAGGAAGCCTCAAAAATCGTGTTTGAGTTTTTTTACTGAGACTGAAAATTTCAACTGCAATCCCTAACTTTGTATTATTCCAACTGTGCTCATGTAGCTCAATTCCCCCCCCAAGTTTTCGAACTTTGTGAAAACGATCCCTTTTACTATTGAGCACGCTGCTATTTGTATTTTGTACACACTGCGAAATCCTCTACCTCCAATACTCTCAACGGGAGAGCTCTATGTATCTAAAAATAGGCACGAGTTTGCACTAGCACGAAGTGGTCATTATATTATTGTATATACTGGTAATTATTTTGACTCGCATAATATTAATATTGTTTGCGCTGTTAGGAGAACACACTGACCAACGTATTTATAGTAGCAAAGCCAGGTCACGAGAGAGACCTTGGTAGTCTTCCTATTGGAATTATTTATCATAAACAAAAGTTGATGAGTAATTTCAACAGATTCTCTGTCCATTTGTTTGCACATTGTATCTAAAGGGGATGGTCATTCCGTGTTTCAGGTCTCTGTGTAATTTTAGTAGGATCGATAAAAATTTGAATATTACACGAGCACTTGATTCTATAGAACGGCCAAGGCTAGTGGAAAAATATCCTAGTATTAGTAACCTAGCTTACACACTACTTATAGCCGTAGGATTCATTATTTAAAGACACTGCCTGCTGACTAGTCGTCCTGACATACCGAATCCTTTTATTTTTTCCTCTCATTGGGTAACTAGAGTCAAGATACAAAGGCTTAGCTAATTATGTATGCACATGTACTTATGTGACTCAAGGCAAAGTATTGTTTGTTCTTCCAGTCTGTCTGCTCTATGCACGTACAAACAACTATAGTAATAAGCTCGATGGTGCTGACTTAAGACAGGAAGGATTTCGCAACCAGGGTGCGGATAAACATGGTGTGCACACATGCACAAAACAAATTTATTTGATTGGATTTTTAAAGAAAATTAAGTAACTGTGGGCCCGTGAGGCCTACGCTGTTTCGCACAAGGTGGCGTCAAGAAATCAATTGTTTATGGATTTCCTGCCTTATCCTCCTCAAGACATGCAGAAGTATTGAGCGACTGATGATGCCTTACGTTTTCATCAAATCCTGAATCTGCAATATAATGAAAAAACATTGGAATAAAAATACCAGGCCTTGATGACCGATTGGATATACTGTCGAGCATAATAAACAATAAGCTACAACACGTGTGAATATGAGAATCCGTCACGTACATACAAAACATACAACTACTATAATTCCATTGGGAAACAACGTCATTAAAGTCTTTTTATACCTCAAGACTGTATATCAATTTGAATATGTACATAAAAACGCAGGAGATTGTATGCATTTCATCATAAAATTCATGAGAAATTTTATTGGGGTTTTTCTAGTACACAACCCTCATTACTTCGGAACAACTTTAGCCTTTTCACATAAGACTCCGAAAAACTTTATCATATCAAATAATAGGAAACTTCACATAGACAAATCTCACTGTCATTACAATCACGCCTCCTTTGAAACTTTTAAAAAATGTCCGTGGCATGATTAGAAGAAAATAAAAGTAATTCCTGCGGGATGTAAAAAGACGAGCACGACACTGATTAAAAGTCTTAGAGAACGAGGTAAAATTTTTGAGGGCTAAAGAGTATTAGTTTGCTCTTGTTTTTTTTTCTTGCTTGTAAGAGTCAACACCACCTGAAGCTTCTTGCTAAGTCATAACAATACAATAGGAGTTTTGTTGACGACGTAGAGCATTTACTGTGCAAAAGTCTACATCAATACGGGACATCGTAAGATCTACTGGTTATAGTTCAGGTTCGTGATGCGTGTGACCCTCCACCCTTCAATAATAAAATCTCCTAAATTTCCCACGAGGAATCTCTAAATATACCTTAGAAATAGGAGAAACATAATCATCTAATGAACACAGATTGTTATCCATAAAACGCAATGAGCTCTTCACTTGATTCATATAGTTACCGACAGACAACATCAATTCAAATAAGATATGGCTCTCGCATAATCTGATATCATAATCCTACATGGGATTAACTATCTATGTACATACACTCGCAAAAATAATTTTTGTATGTCATGCACGTATGTATAAATGCTCCTTTTTATTCTACCCTTAGCCTTCTAGAGATGCCACGATAAATCCTCACTATCAAGTTTAAATGCCATATTCTAGTCTAGCTACAAAACTTCAAACATATGAGAACGATCTTGAAATTATACCAAGCCGTTTTTATGTAACGAGTCCAGAGAGAGTTGACCTCATGAAGGTTGGCGAACGTAAATAATATTACATTACCAATAATTTAATGAAGTTTGCATATTTCCTGTTTTCACAAATTCACCTTGCGTTAATTCTTCATTGAAGTCATGACCATGCATGGAATGGTGGGATCCTAGTACATAGGAACATGGCTAGATTCCATACAAACTGGATGTTGTTATTCCCAAGACAAAGTACTAACTTTCCGTTCATACACATCCTTGAAAATTTTATGCAAATTTTAAAATTTAATTAAAATTAATTTTACAAAATGGAAATGCAAATGGAAAACATGCGTGCATTTCTATAGAGTATGAAAATGCAAGATCAAAGTGCCGGGATAGTAAAAAGCATACTAATTTTCATACAATCATGAGAATGTACGAACAAAGTACGATCATGATTTAATATCATACATCAGTGTATTACTGGTAATAAGTTTGCTAAACTAATTGTTTACTTTCATAAAGTTCATATATGATAAAGTGTAAAAAGAGAAAAATCACGAAAATGTGAACACAATGTGCAAATTTTTGTTACATATTCTACAAATTATAATCAGTCTTGTATTCAGTCCTATAGTTAACACATACGTATTTATAGTTGTGCACATATACAATTGCTTATGCTTCCACTTGTTCAAGCAATGGTGGGTCCAACAGTAGAGTCCGCGTTTTCGCGAATTAGAACTTCCAAAGTTCCTCTGATAAGAGGATTCTTGTTTTCGGGAAGTAGATGAAGTTGAGTCGGAAGCTGCGGATGTACAGCTCGTTCAGCTCCGTCATCATCAGAGTCTTCAGATGACACAACTTCGTAGTACTTGCATGGATCAAAGCCATCGTCGTCCTCTGACGTTTGATTCACTCCAGAAGGGGCAGCTTCAGCTTGACCACTCATTGAATCCATGCAATTGACCTCACTACGAATATCGTGGTAGCCAGTGGTTTGAAATAACATATCATGGGGAATTTCTCCACTGACCGGGTTGACTATTGGTGTAATAATGTCACCTGCAGCCGCTGGCAATAATCCTTCACCTTCGGAATCCAAGCCGAGCAGATCATTGAGTATCTGATTAAAAGTCGGAGAATTCGGAGGAGCCCAGATTGCTGCTGATGTTCCCGGAATTGGGTGATTCGAGTCTAAATAAACACGGGTCCTTTCTAGTAGGAGTTGCGGGGATGCATGACTTTAACTAAATAGTAACTACTCACCTGCACTGCTCAAGGAAAGTCCCGGGAATCAATATCGTACCCATCGACGTTCAATGTCATGCTAGCTTTCTTGACCTCCAGTCTTTGTCGAATTTCAGCTGGAAGAGTTGATGGTGGCTCAACTTTTATAATCCCATTGGGAATTAGCAATCCCACGTCGGGTTCCACTGAAAGCATTACAACCGAGTTGTACTAAATAATATTACCTTAGAACTGTAGCAACTGTATCAATTTATTGGCACAAAAATATACTTACAAAATATGGTGCTCGTTGGTAGCCCGTACTCATCCAGCCTAACCAGCAGCGGGCCGTTCGTTCCCTCGCAGCTTTGCATTATAGGATCACTCGAAGTCACTGTTAATATTACAAAATTGATAAGTATGTTTTATAAAAACTACTACCTTCAAGCAAAGCGAATAACTACTCTTAAAGAATAATTATTAAAAATTTCTTACTCCGAAGTGTTGTATACCAATCAAAATTGGATTTGCCAATTCGGTGCCTGGGAACTGTGTCCCAGAATGTTCTGATACTTGCTTCGCATTTTTGCACGGGGCAATGGAACTTGTAGAGCTTTTTAGACTCCATCCCGCCTTCCTCCAGGTAGCCCTCCTGGAACTTAAGTAGCAGACACCGGAAATGAAATGCATGTACTCTCTGGTTCACACCTTGAGATTTCTTATGTTGGACGTAATGGAAACTTCCCCAGACGTTTTTCCCAAACATATGAAAATCGTCCAACAATGTCACAGTAGCTCCTAAATGTTGGAGATATGTTGGAGTCTTAAAAGGAACTATAATTTTCTTTTCGATCTTGTAGCCTGAAGGCATATCAACGTGACGCTCGCAAATCTTGCAGTACATTTTCGCGTTTGAGAAAAATATTAGTCTTTTCAGGATGAAAGTATGAAAGGAACTAAAGTCTGATCAGATCAAGACAGTTCGCGAGCTAGCCAGTGAAAAAATTAAGTCGGAAAAACTCTGCATACGATCAAAATCAAATGGAGTTTATTCTACAGACACACGGCATTGTCGTAAAATTGTCGTAAAATACGAAAATTGAATAAACGAAATGCATCAGAATTAATATATTCAAAAATTTATATACGTATATATGTAATTGTTGGGGATTGAGGGTGTGAGGATTCACTCAAGAAGGACATTCTCATATGTACACAAACCCTCATGACGAGTCTCAGGCACTTGCTCATATTCTGGTTCTGACATAAATGAGCTGTCAACACTCTCACCCATTCCTGTGTATGAGACGAGAGCGAGTTCCTCTCCTCCTGACTCGGTCTGCTCCGGTTGTCTCATCACCCGCCAACTCTTTTTCCGGCACCAAATGATGATCACGACCATCAAAGCTGACAACACCACTAGCAGGAATAGCACTGCAATAAATATTGTTGCACTTAATAGTTTCTATTATACTGTCCGCATATGCATAAAAACAGAATACAAATAAGCGGTACCCCAATAGGCGCCAACAAATAATGCATTTTGTTCAGGGCAATCCGACACGGTTCGAGAAATGCTTTTCACCGGATCGTCAATAACCGCCGGGTTGGTCACACAGCAAAATGCCTGGTGGATTGTTTGAATATAAAAACTTCCCCCCTGAATACAGTCATAGCAGCTGCCCCTGTAGTTGCAGACTAATTCACACAAGAAGAGAATATGATGGCAGAGCAATAAGTAAATATTCTCGCTATTGCAACAAAATAAATTTATGTGTTGATAATTAAAGATTTCTTACTATTAATAATTGTTTCCATGGTACGAAATGTTGGGTAGAAATATGAAATGCCAAAAAAGTAGTGTAAATGATGCAACCTCAAAACGTACTGAAAACGAGATTGAGTCCCTTCGAGAAAATATTACGCATTAGGGTGAGTCCTTATCTTGTACGTGCTTAAATATGCAACATGAGATTGTTTGGAGATGCTCGTGCATTGTGGGGTTTTTCTAACGTAGATTTTATTTGTATACACAAAACAAATATAAATATATTACATGTAAGGAGATAAATGTATCTTGCCCCTGTATCTAAAAAGCTTCAATTGAAAACTGTACATATGCCGTGACAAACTAATAGTCAATCATCAGCTCTTTCTCTTCATCTTCGGTATCATATGCGGCAGCAAACTCGAACACGAATGATTCCAGGCTTCTCATGGCCTGCAAGTTGAATGTCAAGGTGGGGCCCAGCCAGGTCTTGTACTTGACTGCCAAAGCATCACTTATGCCCCGATTGAGGAGTAGTTCATATGCTCCTCTTATGCGGTTGTAAATCAGCCTGGAACGAACAGACGAGCTCACAAAGTCTGGCTCATGCCAAAAACTGTGCTTTAGTAAGTCCGGGTGATCTAGTGCACGGGATGGCCTTTTCTCAAAAAAAGGGATGAGGTCCTCAAAATTTTGCCCAGGCATAGGATGCCGATTCAACTGGTCAAGAATGGGGCCGAGGAATGTAAGCAGCTGCCGTCCCTCGTGTTCGCTAAAGTTGATGGTAGTGACACTTCCCGTTTTATTGTTTCGTCCAAGGTGAATAGAGTTGCAGCGATGGCGGGAGTTAAAAGCCATACGTGCTAGAATTTCAGAATCAATAAAGTATGACTCTATGCTTTTCTCAAAAAAATTTCAGGTGAATGGCGACTCATGACTAGCCGGTACTTGCTCCGGCTTAAAAGACTTTGAGACGTCAAATGGTTTCAGCTTTGGGCGAAATCTCTCTGCCTCACTAGATGCTTGCCCACTTTCACTTTTTGTAAAACGCTGAGAAAGATTAAACCTTTTCATATTGAAAATATTTCACTTGTAAGGTGAATAAGAGCAAATAGTTTGAGAAAGTGTGGACTTCCGTATATTTTTTTGAGTTTATATACCAGCCGAATGAGTCACCAGCTTTCTCTGTTCAGCTTGTCCTCAGGATTTTCTGTATGGGAGATATTCACCAAATGTAGAAATTCGTCCGAGGTAAAACAAGAAAATCAGTATGCGATATTTGTATGAATAAATTATTTTCTTTTCTCCTTTCCCTCCCTCCTTCAATACGGAGCAGTGTGTGAAAATATCTCAGTGAACCAAAATGAGTAACTTTGTGCTCAATAAAAATATTTTTGATATGTGGAAGTTGGGATGGATTCCCACCTGTACCACCCCACCTAGCATTCCTTTTGAAGATTTAACACTTCAACAAAGACAAGTTGTTGACCTTGTTGAAAAGCATGCCCAACAGTCGGTCATTGAGCAGTTTCAGAATCCTTTAAGACTTCTAATTACTGGCGGCTGTAACACTGGCAAAAGTGTTTGTGCCATTACCTAAAGTATATGCTAGAAAAATTTGCAGTCAGGAACAAACAATTTTCATTTATTGTTTGTGCATACACAGGTGTGTCGGCATTTAACTTAGAAGGACGAACTCTTCATTCTGCAATAGGCTTGCCAATTAACTGCAAGGAGGAAGATTTAGAAGCTTTCATTCGTGCAGTAAATATACGCTGTAGGAGAGCAAAGGAACTCGGGAAAATTAAGTTTATATTAATTGACGAATTTTCAAATGTGGGGTCAAGATGTTTATACACCATTGACCAACTGTTGAAAAAGTATGATCCTTCAAACAGTGAGAAGCCCTTTGCCGGAAGATCCGTCTGTCTTCTTGGAGACATTTTTCAAATTGGGCCTATAGGTGACTCACCTCTCTTTAATTCAGCCCCGTCTAGCGAATTCCCATAGTGCAAGAGGGGTTACGAGTTGTACAACTTATTCACTAATGTCTTTGTTCTAAAAACAATATTTCGTCAAGTTGGTTGTCAAATACCTCAGACGGAGTATCTGCATTTTCTGGAACGCATAAGAAAAAATGAAGTAACAGGGCAAGATGTGTTATTCTTGCGGTCACGAATGAAGTCCAAGTTAAGTGCAGAAGATCAAAAAAGGCTCCAATTCAGTCTTCACGTTTTTCCTCGTCGCTTCCAGGCGTGTAACCACAATGAATATATGCTCAAGAAACAATTTCAGCAAGACCAAATTGTTTCTATTCCAAATGGGTTTGAAACATTAAACATTGCTGTCGGATGCCCTGTCGTACTGCTAAAGAATATCATGATTCCTTGGGGGTTGTGTAACGGGAGTTGCGGGAGAGTGACAGATATTATTTTCAATACCCATCAGGACAAGATCATGCCACTGTGCATACTTGTCGACTTTCCTCAATATACAGGAGCTCACCAGTATACCAGTCGTCGGGGAAATAAGGGCATTCCTGTATTTAAGTACAGTGAATACAACCCGCTGGACAAGCATGTAAGGCAGTTCGATGTGTATCCCTTGCGTTTATGCTATGGGATACCGATTTATAAAGTAGTGGGTGTCAATGTCAGTTCAATTGCAATTTTCCTGGGTTCGAGGCAAAACTCGCCTGGTATGGACTATGTTGCTTTGAGCAGAGTGCACGACCCTGATCAATTAATGATCCTGGACGAAATATTTAGAGATGATAGATTTACATATGATGGTAGAAGGTCCCGGCTCGTTCAATTCGAAGAGAGGCGGCTTATAGCTCTAGAAAATAAGGGTAATCACCCCAACATAGCAGCATTTCTTGCTAAAAAATGTATTATGTGAATATTGTACTGAATAAACTAATGTGTAAATTTTGTAAATGCGAATGAATTACCGCGATATTTTCACCACCACCACCACAAAACTCTTTATTATCATGGACATATTTTCTTTACATTATAATGGTAATATTTTTGTTTACATTACCCTGGCAATATTTTTATTTACATTATTACGGTAATTTTTATTTACACCTCATCCTTAACTGCTAATATTATATGGCTTTAAAATTTGCATCTCAAAGATTGTTTGCTTTCATTCTAGAACGAGGAAAGCAGCACTGAACTTTATGTTCGTCATTGTAAAGACCATTTTCTTTCAAATTCGGAATGTTGCGAACAAAGTTCCTCACAAAATTTTCGTTGTTCGAAAAATTAGATTGAAACAGGCGTAGAAATTTTTCGTACGAAATTCCTATAGATCTCAGGTAGGAGAAGTAAAGACAGAAATGTCCACACACATCAGTATATGGGCCTTGCAGTGGCAAGCAATTTTCCTTCAGAAGTTTCCCAGAAGGCCGTTGTAGGTTCTTGTAGCTTTTTCTGGGCTTCCCAAATGAATCAAAGTATTCGTAGGAAGTCTCCGATGTAATAAAGTAAGCAATCCAGTGAGTGCCTCTATCTTGAGCTAGATCAGTATTCACTATTGCTACACAAGGATGCGTTGTAATTTTCTGATCATGTAGTCGATCAGTGGGTACAACAAAGTATTGAACTTTGGTGTTACGTGTAGATAATAACAACCAAAGTCCCTCCATCAGAGAATGAGTATTCATTTTAATGGTCGAAAATAATTTGTTTGTTTGAGTCAATTTCTATGATGGACTGATATTGAGCATAAATTACTACGTTAATTGGCTCGTCCAAAGGTTCTCGAAACTTTAGCTGCACCTTAATTTGTCCTCTTCGGTTGACACTTAATGCGTTTCCACTATTAGGGAGAAGCTCAACAGCTGTTAGAACGTTACCTAATCTATAATTATCTCTATTAATCCCGTTCCCTAAAGAAGGATTACTTGCCGTTTTTTCAAGGCTACGTACAGCTAGTAAGTAGTCGTCGACTCCACTCCACACTATGACATCCTTGCCATTCACTTTTGCAGTTGAGCTTTTTCTAAAGTTGAAGGGGAACACTCTGTGCTCCACTGTTTCACCGTTCCAGGTGAATCCGAGCTCACAAATGTTTTTATCCACATAGTTAAATGGGGATTTAGATAGTTTCCCGAGAAAGGATGTGCTGGAAACAAGTCCGACGACAATTATGCGAGGAATTTGGCCAATAACAACAGAATCTGTAGTTATGCTTGTAAGGCCCTGAGCAATGGTGAACGTCTTTAGCTCGACCTCCGTAGTAGGATATTTAAAAGTTCTCCCAAGTGAAAGTTGGTGTCTGTGGGCATCAACAATAGGTTTTGAAATGACCTTTTTAAAGGCGAAGAACGTAGCATTAGTTATTTGATAGGAATAAGGACAGCCGTTGAAACCAGTTTTGGTATCATAGGCTGCGGTTAGGCAAAGCTCGGGCAAATTCCTGCGCAATAAAATCCGGATTTCTGTTCCTGCTGGAAAAAATCTCGGTTGGTTGAATATGTTGGCAACAAGTTGCCCTATTATTGTGAATGATTGCGACTTTTTTGTCTTCTCATATCTCTTGGCAAATCCCGGGTCTGAAGCAGAGTATGCCTCAGGCTTTTCGTCAGGGTAATAAAATTCATTCAGAAGTTTACCTTGTTTCTCATGTGGGCTAGAAGCAAGTAATCGTTGCAAATAAGCAATTTGGGAATAATAGTTTCCCGAGTCGGAGACCAGTTGCCCGTTCAAATAAATTTCCAGATTAGAAAACATTGTCTGGAAAAAAAGATTTGACGGTGCGACGATATCATTATCGTCACATAGTGTTCCGTCTTGCTTAACAATTCGGCATGTTAATGCTAGAAATGAGTCAGATGGGTCGTAGTACCCTGAGGTATCAAGTTGTATAGAAAATTCTAACGGGTTGTAGTTTTCCTTTATAGAAACAAGGGGATACGCTTGAGTGTAATCTGAATTCAGTTGTGTAGTTAGATCAGTAGGAGGCAAATCAAATAGCTGCACCTCACTTCGTGCACTCTGTTGGGATCCCTCGTATACCGTGTGTTTTTCCTCAAAGACAGAGTTTACATCCATATTTTAACCAGATTTGCGTCTGACGCAGCGCCTCTTTCCTGTTTTCCTCCCAAACCCAATTTGAATACGTTTTCTCCCACTTCTCTTAGACGAAACTCTATGCTTCCGGCGTCGCCTTTTTCCGGCACAGCCTTGGACGTTTTTTGACGTTCGTTTAAATCCCCCGCCTGTCTGTGAACGAGTTCGCTTTTTTGTTGCTGCTGATGTTCCAGCACTTTTAAGCGGAATTAGATAAGATGATGCTTCAGGGTTTAAACCTTGAGAAGCCATATATGTAAAGGTCTTCTCGCCTCCACTTCCTGATTGTGTCTGATGCCCTGGTTCAAGGACACAAGCCTTTTCGTCACAGAGAACCTTACGCATATTTTGGTTTGAAATGGAGAGTTACTGCCGTTTCAGCGTCTCCAAAATCAACAGGTTTTAGATTCTCGTCTACAAAATTTATGCGAGCCTCCGTGACTTGTTTATTCCTTAGGGGTAAATATATGACTGGGTTAAAATTAACCTCAGTTTCATTATTATAGTCCTCGTTGAAATTCAGTTCTCGTAGAATGGGAACTTTTTGTCCTTCATATGTCTGATTTTCAATTATATTTGACAGTACCAGAAACTTTTTCTTACTCCCAAGAATGTCCGCATCTCCTTCATGCTCTTCTTCCAATTCAATTTCTTCTTCCTGCTCCACAATCATTTTCCGAGCGGGAAACCTACTATTTCTCTTAAATTCTGCTTCAATGGGAAGCCCAAAGTAGTTTCGTAAGTCGGCTGGCAGCTGGATTGTGACGTCAGGCGGTATTTCATTGAGAATTATTTCTCCATCATCGTATGAGAATTGGATAGGGAACGGATCGTGGTGCTGATCAATGAATGTGTTATTCAATTCCGTAAATACGTCGCCAATGCTTTGCGATTTAGGCTCTTTCATGGCCAAAAATTGCAGTGAAAAGTACCGAGCATTAATGAAACGATTCTTAAGTGGGATAATGTTATCGAAAGCGGTACTGTTAAACGGAGTATCCGAGTTGTATTTAGTGCCAAAATAAAATCGGTCATTATTGAAACCGAGGCTGTCCAGTAACTCCTGAGGGAGTATTATGTAATTCAGGGGGTTAGATGTGGGAAGGCTAACAATCATTGTACATTTGTTTTCCGTGTCGAAGGAAAACATTACATTCAACCCTCGTTTACCTAGCACAGATGTGAGTCTGGCGAAGAAGGGTTTGAATTGTTCGTTAAGGTTTTTATGAAACGCAAAAAGAGAGCTAAATTGCTGATCTATCATAATAAAGTTCCTATTGTATTCTCCATTTTTTTTGAACGTTCTAACAGAAAAGTCTGCATCGTTTGTATATCGATCGAACATTGATTGATCGATTACAGTACTTCCCACATAAGCACCCTCAAAGAAGCTTCTCCGATTGAAGCCGAATAAAGATGCAAAAGCGTTTGAAAATAGAACCCAACTAGCAGTGTCTTGATTTTTAACATATAATGTTGGTACAAACTTTTTCCCGTCTGCATCAACATATGTTTGAGCTATCAAGACGTTAATTAGTTTGCCAACACCGTTATTAAATTTCTCGGTAAATTCATAAAGGGTTTCTTTGCTCTGTTTCCGAATTGGATATTCTGCAATAATAGGGTTTTTGTAGTCTGGAAACAGGGGCCCAACCGGAATAGCCGCATGATGTAGTGGGGTGAATGTTTTCCGTGATTGCTTGAATCTCCTTTCCCTACCTTTTCTCGTCGGGTTTGATTCGAGTGATTTGGGTTGTTTAGATGTGTATCTTAAATTCAGCAGCCCAACGTTGTAATGATGTTTGTTATATGCAAAGTCTGTTGGTAACTGCTGAACAATGTCACTAGTATTTTTAAACGCTGGTAAGTTACCCGTATTTTTCAGATAAACAAAATGTTCGTTATCACTAAACGGAACGAATTGTTTGAGACTGTTATGAATCATGATGACTTTAATGAAACCGGGCTGCAAATGAAGATGTAAATCCTCCAGCGTACAATTATATACAAGTTTTTATTTGTTTTCAATTTTTTGTTTTCACATTACATCCTAAACTAATTTCCTGGGCTAATACTTACTAGATTTAAATCGTAATCATAAAACTGGCCTTGAACTTCTTCATTTGACTTATCTACTAGTTTATAAGTGTAAGGATACGTATTTACAACTTTTGACACACTAAATATTTCGCGACTATAGTTCTCTAAGTAGCCCTTTTCAAACAGAAGCTTTGCTCTGGAGATGCGAACAGAATCTCCAATCGAAAATTTTGGTGGAGATCTTGGAGCCTGGGCCTCTGCTATGTGCTGTCTATACAAGTGCCTCCACGTCTCAAATGAGTTTTTGATGGTAATTGTATTAGGAGCACGACCGATAGAACTGTGAAACGAATTATTATACGTGTCTGTAAAGGTTTGCAGTACTTTGCTGATGTTCTTTGTGTTTTTCTGAGTCATAAATCTCTGAAGTTTTGTGAAAAGAGTTCTAATGAAACGCTCGGCAATAGAAGCTTTGACAATTGAATGGATATGATAGGGTACTATTTCATATTTATCCAAAAATGTTTTAAAAGCAGAAGAGGTAAACTCTTTCCCTCGATTGCTAAATAAGTACATTGGCTTTGCCCGTGCTTCTTTAAATATAGATGTAAATGCCGAAATCATAGATTCAGAGTTCTTGTTTTTAAGAAGCCGGGTATAAGCTTTTTTGCTAAAGCTATCTACCACCACGAGCACAAAATAATTGCACTCATTATATGGAGCAATATTTTCAATGTCTTTCAAATCAGTGCTCCAAATTTCATTGATAAAGTTCACCATAATTCGCCGACGTTTGTATTTCCGTCTGATTTGCTTGTGTAATGAATATCCCTCTAATTTTCGAAGCTCCCGTTGTACGGCTTCCTTGTCCTGAAATTCTGGATGGTTTTTAAGGAAACCGGATAACCCGGAAAACGCGCCGGCCAGTCGTTGGTTTAGATAACTCTCAACAATTTCACTCATCACACTGACACGGCGTTTTTATATATTCCCTGTTCTCACAATATTTACCAGGAGTTTACCATGCTCAGCAGTAATTGCATTAATTGTTCATTTCCACCTTCGTTTTCCACTCACTCGATTCACACTCTTATTATAAGAACTCTTGCACACACGTTTAACTTTCTTTCTCCCTTTGCCTTTCTGAATTTTGCGGGGTCTTAAATTTCTCCTGGGCAATTCTTGTGGTTTATCTGGGATAAGATCATTTGTTTGTTCCGGATGGTTAGGTAGGATTGGTTGTTTATTTTCTGAAGAAGTCGGATTATCCAAATCTTCAAACACTTTCCACTCTGGTTCTAACTTGAAATGTCCGGTTTTAAATTTGCAGCAACAAATATCCAGGGGTTTATACCTTTTCGTTGCTGACTTAATAGAATCTGTAGAATTTTCAATGTCAGAATTTTCGGTTATAGTCGCATCTATTGGTTCCTTGTCCTTTATATCCTGATTCTGTATTTGCTTTTCAAGTTCGTTTTTTCTATCATTTGTAATCACTTCACCACTGTTAAGTATTTTCAATAACTCGGAATAAAGTTTAGGATCAATTACCCTCATTACCTTTGCCATTGCAAATCACTCGCAAAATTTCCCCAGTTTCGATTTGAAGTAGAATGTCGGCTAATACTGCCTTATTTAGTTTTGGGTTTAGCAACACTTGCTGCTTGAACAAATTGGGCTTAAAAGCTCTCACTCGGGTTATGGTTCGAGGAAAAAAGATTCGGAGATTAGCAAAGCACTCGCAAGTGGCTTTCAGGTGTTCTTCAGTGGCTTCCTTGACAAACTTTGAGAACTGTCTGTTCGTGGCAAGTGATAGCTTGCGAATGAATTTAATATTCCCCTCGAGCCGGGTTGCTTTCGGAGTGTTGACTCTGGGACTCATTGTGAGATACTGACTCACTTTGGAGTAAACACTAAGCAATCTTCAGTGGGGAAAAGGTTTGATCTAACCCAGTACTTGAACTGCTTATGTTTTGGGTGAAAGTCCAGGATCAAGTAACCATATTCCCTGGCAGTCACTGCCTTTAAATAAGCTTCGGTTAGGAATGAAGTCTTCCCGGGGCAAATTTGTTTTGCCAGAGTAGAAATAGTCGATCTGTCTCTAGGAATATCAAACAGGCAAGTCCACTGAGTATTTATGTTAATGTCGCGCATACCCTTCGCATAGCTATTCTGTAAAATTAGAAATATAGATGCACCACGGTGGTGAGAATGTTTAGTAAAAAAGTTTGTGACTAGGGTATTATTTTTGCCTTGGCCAATTTCACTTTGCTGGTCATCCAGAATAATTAAACAGGGATCCGAGGCTAAGTCCTCGATGTCTTTTACATTTGATGTAAAAATGATGCCCGGGTCTTCGTCCTGTAGCTTACGAAAGTTTTGTTGATAATCTGAGTACACATATATGACTTTGTCTATTGGGGTGTCAAAAATTTCTTTTCTTCTTCTTATGATCTCTAGTGTTAATACAGTCTTGCCACTTCCTGTTGGCCCCTGTACAGTTGCAGTACAGGGGTGAGCAATTTGGAAATCAATGAAATCCATGGTGTTTGAATAACATGATAACAGCGAATGACATGTTATTAAAAATGCATTGCTTTTTATTGAAAACAGTTGTGGCTATTTTTGTCTAGCTTATAATGCCCCAGTGGAAGGCTAAAATTAATATCATTGGGGTCACAGTATACCCTATATACATCTAAATTATGGAAAGCCACTTTGTTCACTGTTATACAGTATAAGTTATGCTTAATACTACGTATGTATTTAACGTCTAGTTTTACAACTTTATTGTTTTGAACTACGTCCGCATACTGTTCATGAGAGAAAGTTTTCAGTGAAGGGAATGGTATGCCCTTGGACTTCATTTCTTCTTTTCTATCATTATACAATATAGAGTACTGTTTGGATTTTAGTGTGACTACTTGGGAGATATCAAAACTTTCAATTTTCCATTTGCCAGATACTCCTGCATTTACATTCTTAAAACTTTCCATCTCTGGGTGGGCTTTAAAAAATTCATGACCTGAGTGTATTTTTGAAAAATCGAAAAATTCCTTATAAGAAACCAGGTCTTCCCAGAACCTATTCTCGGGATCTGTAATTATGCTGATTGAGCTATCGGTATCGCAGTATAGGTTATATATCCGGTTACCGAAGACCATTTTTAGTTGCTGGTAATAGCCATAATAGAAAATGACTTTTGCCAAATCAAGTACTGTCACACCTGCCTGAATAGGTTTATTTAAAACTACATTTTTAGAGCTAAGCATTACAATGCTTACTTTCTCAGAGATGGGAAGAAAATCTTTACATTCCGGCAGTGACAATAAATGCCTTGATTGTGCTCGTGAACTACAAAATTTTATTTTCATGTGGTTTCTATTCGATTCGAGGCATTTTCCGAAAATCTGGTTATTCTGATTTTTTAGAAACTGTCTCATGGATTCACTTTTTGCCTCTTTTCTCATGTCAATGTTGTGTTGTATGTACTTGCGGAAATAAGCTTTTTCAGTGAAAGAGATTCCTGTGTGTATTTTTTTCAAAGTCATACCCATTTCCAAATAATATTTAAGAGCCTTATAATGCAAGACATAATTTTCTCTATCATAGCAATGTAGCAGTAAACGTGGTTGTGTAGTGAACGAGGATTGAGATGCCTTACTAAGTTTGGATAAATTGTGTTGCTGTTTTTCTCCCAACTCTTCGAATTTTATAACACGGCGCTCTGGTGCTAATGGCAAATCAACTGTCTTGTCTTGAACTTCGGGCGGATATCCTAGTGTAACTTCTAGAAAGTACCCTTTCCCATCTTTGCTTTCATATGATTTCCAATCTATACGGTCAAGATCATTAACACTTTCCCATCTGTAATTCGAATGAGGATATTTATCTAGCAACGCTGTAGCATACAGGCTTACTTTATCATTGTAAATCAAATGAGTTCTATTCTTCGTTGGATCATAACCAAATGTATTGCTCTCATTATTAGCGGTCTGAATTTTCCTAGTGCAGAAGGAAAATCCGCCCCGTATTGCTTTGGAAAGTAGTTCTATCATTTTGAAATCCCGAATGTACTCAATTTCGGATCCTGTATGATATAAGAAACATTGGAATGAGTACCCACTACCTGTACACATGTATGTAGGGTCAAGCCCGTACATACTCATTCCATTCATTCTGAAATTTTCCCAAATTACTGCAAGTAATAGTGTATCAACTATTGTATAAAGCCTGGCGAATTGGCGAAACGTTGATATATTAAAAGCCGAGCAAACGTCTTGCACGAGTTGCCATTCCGAATCTGTGCACATTTCATTTGCTAAGTCGTTATTAAAATATTCCCTATCAGGAATGCCACCATTCAGGAAATATCTATACGGAAACGGGAGTTTTTCAAACAGCAAACTTATAGATTTTTCGGAAATATCTTGCCGATTTTTTTTGATTTGCCGGTTATCCGTATCGTTCTCTAATATAAACGGGATACTTAGATTCACCAGATCGAGTGTTTTGGTATTCTCTTTCTTTAGAGCCTCAGCTAAAGTGCTTAGTTTAGAAGGAAGAAATTGGCACGAATCGATAAAACGAACTTTCACCTTTGGATTTCCTTGCCAACCCTTCTGATTGGAATGTCCCTTGTTGTATTTATAATTTAATGTTGGCACTAGCACATCCCGTGCTGGAATTTCTAATTGAACAAATTTTTCAGTTCCTTTGCTGATAACAGATATGTCTTTAGGATCGAATATCGAGCTTTCCAAATTTTTAATTAATAAATGCAAATCAAACCCTGCTCCGTTATGGGCCACACATACTAATTCGTGTTTAAATTTAATTTTTAAATTACAACCTGCACAAATTGTGTTGAGATATCTTCCTGTGGTATGGCAATGGTGATAGCATTTAATTATTTTCTTTTCTTTCCCGGTTGGTCGCATTTTGTATTCAGTTGGCATTTCAGATTCCTTGAGCTCTTCATCTTCTTCTCTTTCCATCGTAGTATTTGTAAACACTCGTTTGCAGAAATCACAATCGGTCTTATTTTCATGTCTACAAATTTCTTCCGCTGAAGGAACTACAAAATTGTTTGTTGTTCTTACTGACCACAGAATATCCTCCGCATGTTTAAAAACCCTTTCGAAAAAATGTTGCACAGGATTTTCTCCATCATAGTATTCTAGAGCATATATTTTCTTAGCTTCTCCAATGTAGTTCACAATGCAAAGTGAGTAACTGATTGGTTTGAATTCATTTTCAATAGTTGTGGAGTTTCCTAAACGTTTTGGATTATTCACTTTCGTAGAGCAGCATTCAAAGCCCCAATAAAGTACATAAGGGTACGGTAGTGTCAGTTCTGGCCTTGTAAACTTAAGCGTTTCGCCGTCCTTTGGAAGCTTTTCAACGATTTCCTTGTCTGTCCCACATACCTGCCTATGGTCAGAACATTTCTTTTCGGAACCAAAGTAGCGAAAGCAGAGATCACAAAAGTATGCCTTTGCTGGTTTTCGATAGCTTAAAAATTTGTTTAAATCGGTTATAAGGGCTAGATGGTATGCTCGTTTTTTCCCAACTTTCTTATGGATCAAAAACAAGTTAACAGTCTTTGCTCGTCTTGACTTACTTGATCTTATCATCACTACTTCCCCCTTTTTATGACTTAACACATTCACGGATACACCATTATTTTCTTCAAATTGGGGAAGGTCGCTGTAAATATTTATAGTTGATTTTATATTACAAAAATCTATACGAACAAAATATGTTTTCCACGTTTTGTAGCAAGCTAGATTTTTATTAGAAGTCCCTGTGGAAGAATTTTTCTGTACTTGCTCATCCCAATATATTCTAGCGGCAATACAATATTTAAAGCAATGTTCATCTTTGTTTTTAAAGTTCATAAATCCCTGTCTAGACTTGAATGGCATTTCTAAATGCCCGCTAGCACTCGAGTTCATAAAGAGCCGGATTTCACCCAGCTTTATTTCGAATGTTTCCACTTTTAATATTCGCCATCCGGAGCCGTATTCCAGAAAACTATACTTTTTTTCGATAATATCCGAGGCACATTGTAGTAATATGACCCGTATAGAAGCGGGGCTTTGTAGCTCATAATGGGATGACTTGAAGTATATCATCGACTGTTTGTAACCTATTTTACCATTCTCTTCTTGAACTTCTTTTTCCATTTGCACCCCGACACTTATTTCGACCTTAGAAAGTGTGTGTATTTCGTACAGTTCTCTAAGCAATTTATTTACTGAAGATTCCACTTCTGAAAATGTGATTTCGATGTCAGGTGTATTTAAGCTATGCTTATATTTATAGCTAATCATGCTGCCACCATGGCTTCGACTAAATTCATAAAAGTCGGTAAGATCCAGTTGTGCTCCGGCATCAACGTAGCCCAACCCTTCACCTGTCCTCTCACACCGGTGTAAATCGATATTGGCTTCGTAACCACCGCAGTCCAGACAGAAATGCCTGTTTTCTATGTGCCCCTCATAATTATGATACGTCCGACAATAAAACGGACAATTTATCATAGGACATCTTAAAACCTAGATAAAGCAAGTCGTTAGTAAATTCGTCAATACTTGTGATAATACAATCGTAATTTACTTGATTATAAATTCTAAAATTTACCGTATTATTCCCTCCACTCCTTATCGGCTGAGGATGCATCGTTGACATCTTCTTAGAACACTTGAAGACCGTGTTATGTTACAAGTTCAAAAGCAAACTGGATGTTACTCCAAGGCTTCCTCTTCTTCCTTTTGACTAAAATTCTTTCTGCTTACTTTCCATTCAATATACAGAGCACGCCCAACTTTTACAAGTTTTGAAAAAACGTACAAACCCAGGATGAGCATTAGAACTGTAAGGAAACCATGTTGTAGCATTTTTCCGAGCATAAAGAATCCTTGCTATTATAGCTACTTACTTATCCAGTTCTCCGTTTGCGCTGGTTTGCTGGCAAATCCTGTATCCGATTCGAGGCTTCCGTCATTCTTCTGTGCAGATAAGAGTCTTTTTATAACTAGTTCTAACCCGCTTGCAATAATTTCGCTACTTCCGCTTGCTAAATCTTTTTGCTCCATATTGCTTTGCTTTAATTTCGCCTCAATATTATCTAATAACTGTGACGAATTAAATGCGCTTGCAGTCTGTGCAAAAAAGGCACAAACCAGATATACAGATAGTAGTATTAACTTCATGGTGGTTGTTTTCAAACTGGTTTTATATTCACTTTTACACGGGTTATATGTTAATTTATTGCAGAACTCTGTTTCACTTTCACTTGGAGAAGAAGCTTGGAGTGAGCTACTCGGTAGGGGGAAACCTACTATAACTCTCAACAGAGTTGTAATTCACGAAGATATTACCCCGAGGAAGAAACGTTGTATCCCAATCCGAGACTACAGCGATGAAGAAAGTGAGATACATCCTGATACAACCGACAGCTCTGTAACTCGTGAGGCAGTACATTGCTACGCTTCAAACAATGTAATTAGAATCTGTTTTGTTATTTTTCTAATTCGAGATACACTCATAGCTGCAACAATGACTTTATTGTTATTGTTACTATTAAGCCATTTATTTACTTTCAATATATCCGTAGGAACTCAATTCTGTCCTTCACTTGCAAATGAAGGTCGGAGAACTGAAAAATTACTTGAAAGAACGAACTGACGATAACATCAGACTTACTGCCGAAGTTTTAAAATTACAAGAAAGTAACAACCGGGGACGGGCGAATTACGGTGAACTCAAGACCAAACTTGCCGGCAAAGAGCAGGAGGTTCGAGAGAAGGAAGATATAATCCTTGTCAGGGATGAGGTTATCCTGATTAAGGAAGAAGTGATCCGGGTCAAAGACGAGGCTATCCGGGTCAAAGAAGATGAACTTACTCTTCTCAGGGCTCAACTTGTTGATGCGCAAACTCGCGCCCGGAACTTTGAGGTAGTTAATTAGTTGTTTTTAGTCCTACTATCATCCTTTTGTTAACTTGATTTATTTAAACAACTTGAGCTGCAATGCTTCGTATTACTTCAATTAAACTTGTTTTATCTAGACTTCTTCGTCAGGGGTGGTCAACTACAACTATTATGCCCCCTCCCACCCTCCTACTCCGTGGGTAGGTCTGCATTTCCAGAACCCGTCCCACCAACCGTGTGCACGGATGACTCCGTTTCCGCGTTCCACTCGACCCCCGCATTTCAATAACAATGTAAGCTCGCTATGTCTCTCGTTTATGTCATAAAATATGCACAAATATCCCTCAATTACGACATTATATCAATATTTACAGTTACCGATTGGGTTTCAGCCCAGAGTCGGCATGTTCTATATATTTTGTTCCCCCAAACCACTGGAACAATATATGCAAGCAACTGATGCTGTGATGGCACAGCTCCGCTCTCTGTTTGGGCATGAATCAAAGATCACCCTGCTTAGAAGGAGTTGCAGGGTGTACTTCGATTCGCTTGCAAATGCGCAAGAAGCATTTGATAAGCTACCAAAAACTGGCACTGGGCAAGTGCTTACATCTGTTATGGGGGTTGAGATTTCTGTGAGAAAAACTTTTGTTCTCATTGTTTGATTTTCAGCGTAAAATACTACGCCTAATTATATATGTATAATAAATATGTCTTGTTTTTCTTATTCTTGCAGATCTCCCAACCAGCGATTAACAACATCATCAAACCCGCCTAAATGTTATTCCTTTATACTTCCTATTTAGATTTGTTTTCATTTCATTTATTTGCGTGCCATATTTATGCTTTTAATATTTTAGGTACATTTGCAATGATGTATTAGTTTGTAACGTACGTTCATACTATTTTCTAATGCCCATGTATATTCGTTCCATAGATATGCAATTTAATCATAATGTTTTGTATTCTATTCTGATACAGTTATTAAAATAATACTTAATAATTATTATCTAAAGCTCCCTAAATTTGGTCATAATACTTTAACACTACAATATCTAAGCATTGGGAGAGTATCCTCTTCCTATCATTTAACACACCAATGTTAAAGGATAGGACCGGTGTGTTAAAGGATAGGACCATGCCAAAAATTCCTATCCGACTCACGGGTAAAAAATCCTATCCACCGACACGTCCTAAAAAAAGGTATCCAAACCTAACTACTAGTGTGTGTAAGAAAAAATTTCTTTTGAGAAAATATGTTCTTTTAAAACAAACCAAATCTTTACAAATTGGAAGTTGTACATATGTTTTGCATGCTTATATGAGCTAACTAACGAAAAATAACGTGTAGCCGTATATGTACATACATTCGTTTGTATGTGAACACTAGCAAAGTAACTAAGACTAATTTTAAAATGCTGTCCCCCCACTTTTTCGAACGTTGCGGAGTGACTGAGATACATACAGTATGTTTTATGTATCATGTGCAGGCGCGTAGCCAAGGGGGGGCAAAGGGGGCAAATGCCCCCCTCCCATTCGAAATAAAATACTCTCAAATCACTCAAAAAGTTAAATATAAATCAGTCCATACCGAGACATGCAAACCTTTTTAGTGATTTGACAGTACAATTTTTTTAATTTGTAAAAAAAATCACTTCGAAACTCAACATATGCAGTATTCCATGTAAATATCTGTGTATAAACAGCATAACTCTAGAATCACCCATGAAGTTTACATGTTTCGTGTGAAAGATTTATTGCCCACGGCCAGTCCTTGCCCAGCACTCGAGGAGCCTACAACTAAAGAAAATCGTTCGCTTATCAGTAACTTAGTGAAAGAACATTCAAAAGAAATATTCAAGTGCAGTGGTCAATCCTAGGAAAGTACACTATAGAGGACTATCATCAGCCTGGCTGTTACACCCTTATGCACAGCTGAGATATTGCATTGCATCGTTTCGTAACCAGCCAGGCACTCGGCTCAGATAAGTTTGAATTTACTCCTAGATTTTTGTACACGAGAATATTTAAAGAAAAACTCAAACACAAACTAACAGCATAATGGTTATTCCAAAGTGTTCCCCGCCAAGACGAAACACTCCAGATTTCTCGTTTGACCAACATAAGGAGGCAGAGAACAAGAAGAGGAAAACTGAGGAACTTGCAACCAAGGGAGATGGAATCAATTCCAGTACAGCCGATAGGATACTAGAGAAACTGGATAGACTGGAGAACAAGTTTGACTCTCTCCTAGAAAAAATTGATAAAGTAGATAGCAGATGTGAGGAACTGGAGAAGGAAAACATCTCTCTGAAAAATGAAAATGACAGATTGTGGACTGAAGTGAGAAGAAATAACCTGGTAGTCAGTGGCCTGAAGGAGACGGAGGGGGAGACAACCGAACATCTCGAGGAAAGAATCAAGAAATTCATCTCTGAAGACTTAGAAATTTCCAATGTAGATGTTGACACAATAAAGAGAATAGGAAAACCCAGAGCGAACCGTCCCAGGAATGTTGTGATCCGATTCACCAAAATATCAGCTAGAAACAAAGTGTGGGATGCCCGGAGGGTACTCAAGGCAAAAGATATCAAAATCTTCGTCAATCCAGATGACCCACCCAGGGTTGCAGAAGCAAAGTACGAGAGCCGCAAAGAAAAGAAATCAAGAGCCGCATATTACGCAGGCCGACAGAATGACGTTAACTCCGGGACAAATCTAACAAATTGAGGATTGGGCAAGCCCTTACAACCTAATACTGTAAATAGAACAATTTATTGGAACTGTAACGGTTTAATGACAAATTCCTTAGGAAAGCTATACTTTTTAATTGAGAAGGACCCGGATATTTTCTGTCTTGCGGAAACTTGGCAAAAAGAGGGTAATAATTTAAATCTGAATGTGTTTGATAATGACTATAGATTGATTAGTATTAAGGCAAGTAACACTAAATGAAGGGGTAGTGGAGGACTCCTAATTGGCCTGAAGAGTAGAACGGCAATGAATGTTATTGAGTTGGATGACCAATATTGCATCATAAAAATAGAGGGAAACAATCCTATGCACATTGTCTTTTGTTATATTCCCCCAAAGGCAGAACATAATAATCAATTCCAATACATGTTTGAAAGAATAAATGAAATCAAAGGAAATGTAGTAATATTAGGGGATCTAAATGCCAGATGTGGTATTGCGAATAAGATCATAACTTTAAGCTCAGCAGATATATATGAGGAAAGGAAAACAAAAGACCTTCACGTTAATACTAGAGGAAAAATCCTAAATAAATTACTAATTGATAGACATGATACTATTAAATGGGAGGACTAAATCTGATAGAGACGGTGAGTTAACCTTCTGTAATGGTAATGGAGCAAGCTGTGTGGACTTTGCTATATGCACACCTGGTACCCTCTATAGGATAAGGGACTTTACTGTATTAGAATCAGAGCTCTCTGACCACTTCCCAATTAGTACAGTCAAATCTCTATAAGGGAGTACTCTATAAGGGAAAACTCACTATAAGGGACATAATTGGTTGGTCCCGGCAAAATGCCCATATAACTACATGTATAAGACTCGGCTTATAAGGGATATGTTTATAAGGGAAAACTCCCTATAAGGGAACATATTTCAAGGTACGGTGGAGTGGAACAGACATTCTATAACGGATTTTCAAAAAATAATTGGTATGTGTGCAGCCGTTTCCACCAGAATTTGGAAATAAAACGTGAAAACTGCATGCATACTACGCTTATTTTTGCACTTATGTTTCTAGTTAACCACGATGTCTCGGGAGATTGAATGTGAACTATAACCGACAATATTGTATAAATTTATAAATATTTATTCACCACTAATTAAAATCAAGGAATACGTGACTTTAAAATGTGCAGCACTAAACGCAAAACCCTGAATAATTTTTGAATTACAATTTACA
The DNA here is from genome assembly GCA_947179485.1 of Allacma fusca. Lineage (NCBI taxonomy): Eukaryota > Metazoa > Arthropoda > Collembola > Symphypleona > Sminthuridae > Allacma > Allacma fusca. Next base: position 39,037,969 of record OX359248.1, on the reverse strand, counting down.
ACAACCGTTCAACATATTTTTGGAGTTGGATATCAAAAATTGAAGTGGTTACATACCAAAATTTAACAAATCTACCATTTACATGTATTTTTAGTGATTTTTCAATTTTTCATAAGCATGTGTAGTTACTTTTTGGATAAGTTAGTGTGGTTTCTTTATAGTTGATTTAATTCCGCTATAAGCCTATAAGAGACAATCTTTATAGTGGACAAAATATGACAGTCCCCAGAATATCCGTTATAGAGAGAGTTGACTGTATAACTATAGATAAGAATGTCCACAAACACACTGATAAAATCGAATGTAACAAAATACATTGGAAAAGAGAAAGAGCCCATATATTCAGATATATATAGAGTGTATGCAAAGTAGTTTGTGCCTCGATAATTGCAGCTTTGAAAAGTTAAATGAAATCCTAAGAAAAGCCGCATCAAATACAGGACTTTTATGCAAAGGATGGCATACCAAAGGGAAAATACATGCTCCTAAATGGTTTAATAGTGAGTGCAAGGACAAAAAGAAAGATGTAAACAGGGCCATAAGGAATCTAAGGAAGGAAAAGGGAAGTGGTAATAGCTATAATGAACAAATAAAGGAAGTACATACATGTAAGAAGGAATATAGGACCCTCTGTGAGAATCGTAAAACTGAATACTATATAGAACTTAGAGAAAATGTAAACTCTGCCACAGATACGCCCAAGTTCTGGAAAGCTCTTAACGCATTTAGAGAGAGCAAATATAAGCATGTAAATAACAACATTACAAACCAGGAATGGTTCTCACACTTTAAAAGCTTATACGAAAAAGAAAATGTGGACGAAACCACACCGGAACACAATTCTGCAGATACATATGTCTTGAGTAACATTTTAGATAGGGAGGTCACAGTTCTTGAGGTGAAATCAGCTATTAAAGGCCTTGGTAATAATAAAGCGGCTGGGGAGGATGGAATACCCAATGCAGCCTATAAGAATCTGACAGAGGAATTATATGACTACCTGCGAATCTGTTTAAATAAGGCACTAACTAAAGGGATACCTGAGTATTGGGGTAAGATAATTAAAGTACCAATTCATAAAAAAGGGGATTAATATAGCGGGCAACTTTCGCCCAATCAGTCTCCTAAACTCTATAGCCAAACTCTTTACATCCTTAATATCCAGGAGAGTAAACATGTACTGCAACATTAACAGCATACTCTCAGAAAATCAGGCAGCTTATAGGAAAGGTAAAGGCTGTGTAGAACATGTATTCTCACTGACTTGCATGATACAGAAAAGGCTAGGGATTAAAGGCGGAAGGTTATATACGCTATTTGTCGATTTATCGCAGGCTTTTGACTCTATTACGCACAAAAAACTGTGGAAAAGGTTAAGTGATTTAGGCATAACCCCTAACTGTCTTGAAAGAATTAAAGAACTGTATAGATTAGCTAAGACTAAGGTAAGAACCAATAATGGCTATACGAATTACATAAATATCCTCTCTGGAGTTCTGCAAGGGGAGACGTTATCTCCTACGTTATTTAATTTATACATTGATGAGATTGTCTCCATCTTGAGGGCAAGTAAAATAACAGGAATTAAAATGTGGGTTACACGAATACAAATCCTATTATATGCGGACGATATGATCCTCCTAGCCACAACCAAAGGGGAGTTACAAAAACAGATCAATACACTCAAAATCTTTTTCGAGGGTAATAACCTTAAGGTCAATCTCTCAAAAACCAAAGTAGTAGTATTCAGGAACAGAGGCAAATTAGCAAGGGGAGAGAACTTCTTTTGGGGAAGTGACAAAATAGAAATATCAAACTCATATACATACTTAGGAGTACCTTTCTTTTACACTGGTAAGTTTAATAAAACAATGGAACACTTTGTAAATAAGGCAAAGCAAGCCCAAGGTACGCTTATAGCTCTACTATACAAAAGTAAAACGGTAAATATAGATATACACTTAAGACTTTTTAATTCTTTAGTTAACTCAGTCCTACTATACTGTGCACCAATATGGTCTCTCAAGTACTTGGAACAAATAGAAAGATTCCAAACAAACTTCCTAAGAACACTACTACACACTTCAAACCTATTACCAGGTTTCATGCTAAGGCTAGAAACAGGAGCAGTTAATGTTAAGGGCATAATATTTAGAGCTACGGCTAAGCTCATCAGGAGAATATTGAATAAGGAAAAGGATAATATAAGTCTGAATTGTTACCTTGAATGTAAAAAGAATGAGGATACTACAATGACTTGGATACATAATGTTAAGATAATGTTTAGGGAAGCTGACATGCTAGAGGAATACAATAAGCTAAACAAAGACTATATGAATACAAACATTAATATATTAGTAGCAAAATACTCCCAATGGCTTGTAAACCAGGATGTAAAGGAAATGCTACAAAGTCAAAAATTTCCCCAGTTTCCCAGTTTCAAAACGCACATAAGCAAGAGCCAACACTGACTGCGATTTAAACTGGAATGTAATAAGACTCATTCAAACACTTAGAGGAGGAATGCCCTACATCAGCGTTAATGGAAAGACGTACAAACTGAATTCACTCAACAAACTTTGGAAAATAGATAAAACATACAAATGTGAACTATGTAATCTACATGACACAGAGGATACCTACCATGTGATGTTTATTTGCCCACACTACAAAGACGGCAGGCATTTGTTAAAGATAAGAAAAGGTCAATGCAAAAGAAGTGACTTTTTAACACTTATGTTTCAAGAGGGAATGACAACACAGGAATACAAGAACTTATACATATTCTGGTGCTACGCGGTAAAACTAAGACAACTGTATTATAATTATATGACTGACTGTGAATAACTAAATTAAGTAGGTTAAGTATTATTACAAAACTATTTTAAGAAATAATGTACACGCATCTAAAGGTTGTAAGGGCTTACGCCAAAAAATCGACCTGAATAAAGATTATATTATATTATATTATATATTGCCCACGGCTCCTCCCGTCATTAATTGACCCATCCATACGCCCGAAAATCGTATCGCATTGTTGTCCATTGCGAGAGCAAAGGATTTCTAGATCAATAAATTTCTATCGAAATGGAAAAGCATTTCGTTACGATTTTCGCGAGTATGGATGGGTCAACTTTTGACGGGAAGAAGCCGTGGGTAATAAACCATTCAATAAAGAGACGTTTTGGGTGATTCTAGAGTATATTTTTATTGTGTTCATCCTTGCTTAGCGGGTGATTTGAATGCATTGCGAAATCCCGATTTCACTTTGACCCTTGCCTCGTCGATTTGACTTCAACCTTCAACGGCAACAAAAGTATGGTAACAGTTGATTTAAATATTTTCATATTAAAAGCTTTTAGTTTCTGTAACTTACACGCATCGCTTCGAGGGAATTTTTAAGCTGGATTGAATTATTGAATTAGTGAATTGTATTTAATTCTTCATTATGAAAAGGTCAAGCACCCCTGATATCCGCAGTTTCTTTTCGAAGCAAAGACGTGTGTCACAGGAACAGTAGGTTAAGCACCAGCTGAAACGATAGAAGCGAACCCAGGTCTCGAAATCCTCCGAAATCGGATCAAGCCCAATTAAAAATCTGGTCCAAAATTATTCAAATTTGATGGAATCGTAAAACGAGGAGAATTTTAAAACCTGAAATTCAGTTTGCAAAAGTTGATGAGTTTTACATTCGTGAATTGGATTTCCCATAGAATGTGTCAGTTTACATATGTACGTTCTAATTAATGTTGCCCACCCCTTGGCCAATTCCTGGCTACGCGCCTGATCATGTGCATTGTGAGTTTCGTCACACTTTGTTCACAGTATGTATCAGATAGTTCCTTATTTCTGTGTTGACATGATTGTTTATTGTTTTGTAAATATTAATTACTGTTGCTTGAATGTATGAGTTATTATATTGCTCACTTGTGTTGTTTATAATTCTGTTTTGGAAAGACCTGAATGAATAAACATTTTTAGAATTTACAGGCTTTAATTTGCAACATAGCGAAGGTGTCCGCCTATCATACATATAAGCCTATTTGTAGGCTATTTATAGGGTTCAAGGATTTTGCTGAAGAGGCCTGTAGGCAAAATACTATCCAAGAATATGCACTTGAACCCTAGCCTACAAAATAGGTAGGCTCAGCCGTCGTGAAATTACTGTCACATATGTATATAGTACTGAAGCATATAATTTCAATTGATGGCATATGGAACGGGTATCATAAAAATTAAAAAATAGTCTGCCCCTGGGACTTGTTCTATGGTGTGTCAAAAATGAAAATTTTGTGCCATTTCACTTTGATATTCCCTGAAACCTTACGGAAATTAAAAGTTCGAAATATTCGGTAAAGTGGAAAGACTGGATCGACCACTTGAGTTAATATTTACGTTTGAACGCAAATCGAATTTCAGGCAGGATTTCCTACGAGATATATTTTCAGTCAGCTAATAGATTTCCGTTTTCACAATCGAGTTGTTTTGCTGACATTCGAAATGTTTCTTGTGGTATTTAATTTGTGAAATCTTAAGCGTATAACATTCATTTTCAACAGAGTTGTAAAACTTCGGTACGATTTCCAGAGCAAACCAAGGCGAGATCGACAAACAGTATTGATCTTAGAAACTTCGGCCAAGATGGCTAAACTTAATCTATTTTAATCCAATTCCATTGACTTGAGGCAGGTGTTTTAATTAGAGAACCATAGAATGACCTTAAGTAGCCTGTCGGTAACGAAAAGTATAGATATACTAAGTAGGAAGAGTCTAGAATGCGTTGAGCTTATTTGTTAATGAAATGTAGGCTTATATGTAGCCTTAGTGTTCCCCATATAGGAAGGATATAGGATAGGCTGATCTATTCGGCCGTTTAAATGTAGGCATATATGTAGGCTCGATCCCAATTTAAAATATAGGAAGGTTATACAGAGTGTGATTACAGATAAATGAAAGATGTCCTTGCGCGCCTTAACTAAGCGCGGGATAATTGCAGGTGTATGAAACTTAACACACTTGTAAACAATGACCTTTGTCATTAGTGTGCCAAGTTTCAGAAGTTTCTAAGTTTCAGAATTAAAATGTGTGCGAAGGTCACGAAAGAACTTCGAACTGTGATATTAGCCATTTCCAAAGACTACAGGTCACCTGCAAAGGTCACACAAATTTTACATGACTAAGGGACAAATGTCCCATTACAGTGTGCCAGGTGATCAAAAACGTTTTAATAAGCAACCTAGCTGCTTCGGAAAGATTGCGTCAGCCAAAAACGAAATGCCCACGAAAAGTTCAAAATTCGGGTATTATCCGAAAGGCCAACCGGGTGACGTCAGAAGCCAATCTTTGGACACAGAGGGATGTCGCCCGAAGACGTCAGATATCCCAGGCTTTGGTGAACACAATTATAAAGAACTACATCAATGCAAAGAAGAGGAAAAAGATCCGGGTTTATCGCCTGAGGCTCAAAAACAAAACTGGAAGACCAGCTCCCGGAAGCTGTACAAGCAACACTTTGGGAGCCACCGGTCTGAATTTGCTGTTAAATTGGACGGATCAGTCATGCTCGTGAATGGCTTCAGCGGAAAGTGTGGTATTTATTATTTGAAGGAGCGTTTTGTGGTGGAGAACCTGGTGGTGGAGCACCATGAAAGGTTTAGTGACAAGGTCATAGTGGTTAGTGCAATGACTGGTCGTGATGCCCTCCCGCTTATAAAAGTCCCTCATAATGCGAAAATTAACACAGCCTACTATATGGACAACGTTCGTAAACATATACACGAAGACGGCGGGGCGAAACTATATGGCGAAGATGGGTCGAAAGATTTTTTGTGCCGTGATTCTGCAATTTCGCACATTACCCGGTACACGAAGCCATAGGCGGGAGAGCTAAAGACAAAAACGGGTATAACTTTAATTTCCAATGCTGACATCCCTATGAAGTACCCTAAAGCCATTCCCATGGATATTTTTGGGTTTGGTCACCTCAAACAATCTCTTTGAAAAACCAAGGTCTCAATCATGAAATGACTTTGGAAACGTCTCAGGGAAGAATAAAACAAAGTAGCCCGCGAAAAATGCTCCGACATCTTGGATTTGTAAAAACTAAGACTTCGAACTATATCTACACTTTATGGGGAACACGCTAAAAATACTTAATATATTCACAAGCGTGTTTTAGTTCCCAAAAATTAATGATAAAGTTGCTTTCATTTATGTGTAATCACTCTCTGTAGGGTAGGCGGAGTCATTTGGACACCTTTGCAACGATTGCTTTGTGACCGATCTGATTGTGAGCGCTAATTAATTAAATTAATATTTTAGATTTACGAAGCCTGTCAATTTCCTATCTTTAACTCTTATCACTTGAATTATTGCAGTTGGCCAGATTATTAATGAGTTCTGCAAGATTTGTAATTATATTTTTATACTTCTGCGTTTATTGTTTAAATTAAAACAGTGAATGCATGTCATTTCCAAAACAAATTTCAATTCGGGAATTTTCTACCCGTTAAATATCCCATTCATTATTATATTAATTATCTGATCCATTTCTCCTTAAATTCGTCTGTTACATTTCGTCAATGATCACATGAAAAAGGACGAGAGATTGGAAAAATATAATCTGGTATCGTTTACAGGGAAATATCTGACAGGATGAATTTTATTTGGAGTCGACTTTTACGGATCTTACTCGGGGCTCTGTTAGTATCGCTGGCTATTTTCTTCCTAAATATCATCGCAACAAATGAGAAGGTTAACACGAAGGGCATAGTTCGAGTTATACTTTCAACTCTGTCTTTTGTTTTAATTCCTGTATTATTTATGAGTGGGAGTTTCAGGAAGTTTAACAAACCGGGTTCATCCGTAATATTGCTGAAAGGGCATTTGGATTATTTACCGATGAAAACATAACTGCTACATGTGATTGTAATGTTTACTGTGTCAGGTTCAAAACTGCAAGGATGCGGAGCCAGGTTACACTAACATTTCATGGTCCTCATTGCTTTCCAATTACAGCAGAGGATCGGACCAGCAAGTGTTACATACTAACAAATCAGGTAAATTGTGAAGAACTTCACAACTTTACAAAATATGGAGACTAGTTATTCAATATTTGCTTAATTCTCTTTCCCAGAAACAATTGATAGAGCGATCAAGAAATGGAGCAAGTTAGGACTTTTTTTGGAAAAGGGGAAATTTGAAAAGTTTTAAATTGCTTACTCAAATCTCAAAATGTTTGCCCAAATTCGTTTGCCTCTCTGTTGTAGGAAATTTCATTATCTTTTTCAGCACGATTTTCCCACTAGTATTAATATTTCAGAACGCTGTGTTTATAGAACAATTTAACATGGATTCAGTTGAGCGTTGAGCCTAATTGTAAGATCATCTTCCAAAGTCTCTTAACATGGGCGTGAAGTTAGCGGCCAGCAGCCAGCTGCTAACTGCTTAAACGTGAGGATAGCAGCCGGCTGATTTCGTATTTTTGGACCCCACCACCCTCCCCTTGTTCAGAAAACAATTGCAAATTGTCCGGGGTCATAGGTTAGCAAGTTATCATGGCAAAACAACAGGAACGGGGTGCAAAAAATTGATCACCACAGACGGGGGCCACTATTATATTTATAGTGGTCAAAGTGCACTGCTTACTTAACATTCCAAAAAACATTTAAGTATCATACATAGTTTCAATCGGAAAATCATTTACAGAGACACTTAAGTCACCACAAACATACACATTTCGAATAAATCTAATGATTTTAGACTCGGAAATGTTGCTTTCGCAAGGAATTCAAGTCCATTTGCGCACGCTCTTGTAGCTATAATTTAATCAAATAAATTTGTTATAAATATATTTACAATTTATTATGTTTACAAGTACTCATCAGTCACACGTGTTGACATTGTTAAAATTATTAAACATTTCTTTTTTAAAATAAATTATTAGTAATTTATAAATTTAATTTATTAAAACATTTCTTTTTTAAAATAAATTATTAGTAATTTATAAATTTAATTTATTAAAACATTTCTTTTTTAAAATAAATTATTAGTAATTTATAAATTTAATTTATTAAAACATTTCTTTTTTAAAATAAATTATTAGTAATTTATAAATTTAATTTATTAAAACATTTCTTTTTTAAAATAAATTATTAGTAATTTATAAATTTAATTTATTAAAATAATTTACAATATTGTTAATATTATATTAATAATTGTTTTCTGAACAAGAGGAGGGTGGTGCGGTCCAAAAATGCGAAATCAGCCGGCTGCTATCCTCACGTTTTGGAAGTTGGCAGCTGGCTGCTATCTTCACGTTTAAGCAGTTAGCAGCTGGCTGCTGGCTTCTAACTTCACGCCCATCATTTAACACCTTGCCTCAAATTTTGGTCACCTCTTTCTCTGAAATTTTGAGTAGTTTTTTACATGCGGGAATTGGCTATTCTTTTAATCACTACTTTTCATATGGGCCAAGGGCTGTTGAATCGTTTCTTACCATCCTGTGTATAGTAAATAATTTTTATATGTAGTACAATTTAATATTAATCCACATAATGCGACCCTGAATAGATACGTCAGGTTACAGGAATTCGAAAATTGTAAAAACTCCCGATTTTACTGGTGAACACTACGCCGGGTATCATGGTACCCACATATGGTAAAATTTTTGTTTCCATTGGGGGGTGGGCCAGTGATTATAACCGTAGGGGGGTGAGAGAACCACCGAAAAGATGTTGTGACGGGGGTTTTTACACCATTATGTTTCATTTTGTTGTATGAAATATGTGGTGAGCCCCTGTTGTCAGTATAGGGCCCATTACTTAGCATTGTAAATGGTGGAAGTGACTCGGACTTGACCTCTGCCGGAATTTCCTATGGGCGACACGTTGCACTAAAAGAGCTGAAATTTGGTCCTCTTGTAGACAGAATATCAATCAAGGAACAAATACAAAAATACTCATTGATGTCAGTCAAAATTTTCTTGCTAATTTTGATTGACAATTAAATATTTTAGCTGTTTTGGACACGGTGGTAATAGGTTGGGTGGTTTTTAAACAGCCTCATTCTGTCTTATCAGTGTACTGTTTACATGAAAATGTTATACTAAAGCGAGGTTCATCTGTTAGGAAAGTTATGAAAGCATAAAATTAGTGAAAATCATTCTAGAATGAAGTTGGAATTGCCAAACTTGTGCTTCATTATTATGATTCACAACAACTTAAGAACCTCTTAACTTGCCATGTTTCCCACTAATGTACATACAATGCAATTTTGAAATCAACAGGGAAAACTAAGCCTGGCAGTTCCTTGGAGGTTAAACCAAACCACGGAAACTTCTCGTTGTCAGTGAAACGTGCCATTTTGGAGATCCAGCAATTTTCGAAGAAGTACCAAATAACAAAACTGGCTCAGGAAGGGTAAAGTGACTTCCATTAATTATAATTAATTTTTATATTGCTGCCGTATTGTAAAGTCAAGACCGGGATAATGATACCTGTTTATATGAACACTTGTAGCCACGCTGTAAAATACGTTTTTATTTTGGCAACTTGGAGATCAGGCTCATCATTTCTCGGAGAAGCTTTATCCTCTCACCCGGCTATGTTTTACCACTTCGAGCCTCTGATGTATTTAAACATGGAGGTTAGTTAAAATTACTTAAATATTTCATTGATCGACGAAATGCCGAATCTTGAATGTATAAATAATACAATGATTAAGAGCCATGAGGCGCAATCAGTACAATAAATAAAAAAAATATCCAAACATTAAATTACAACTGTCATAGTTCATGTCCGAAATAGGAAGTCAGTAGCAGCGGGACACCTCACTTCGAAGATGCTTTCGAAACGCTGGGGAATCTGTCACATTGTGAATATTCCAAAGCGAAGAAGTACATGAACTACCTCCAGCACTCTTGGAATGTGTTAACCCGTAATTTCAAAATTCGGTGGCAATGTATGGAACTGAAAGAGAAGTGTTTTGATTTTGTCTTTCTAAACACATCCTGTAAAATTTTCCCGGTGCAAGTTTTTAAACTAACGAGGTAACCATTAATCCTTAAACGTGATGCTGTTTGATTTTAACAAATGATTAAATTCCAACAATGTTTAATGATTTTTAAATGAATTCTCAAAGAATTCGAGGTCATGCAGCAGAGGAGCTACTAAAGCGATTCAGCAACTCCAAAATAATCTACCTCGTTCGGGATCCTCGTGCCATTTACTCATCCCGAATGACGGTGAGAACCCATTTCCTGACTCCTTTTCATTTTGAGCAGACGATTTTATTCACGCAATTAATATATACTTACACTTGATTTTTAAGGTGGGTTGGTGCCCAGCGGAAACACCATGTAGAAACATAAGTCGTTTGTGCAATGATCTTGACGAAGATCTGGCGGAGATTAGAACACTTCAGGCAAAGCAAGCCCAAAATGTGTATGTGGTCAAATACGAGTATATAGCACTGAATCCAAATACGAATTTAAATCACATCTACAAATTTATAGGTCTTCAGTGGCATGTTAATGTCCAGAAATATTTAAATAAGCATATTCATAAAAGCTCCAAAGATCCCATGTCAACCTTTAAGGAGTCCGTTAAACATATTGATCAGTGGAAATACACCTTGCCTAACGAAATCATTCAGAAAGTTCAGAAAAGATGTAGAAATTTTATGATTAATTTAGAATACGAGTTTATGAAATAGTAGAGTTTGAATGTTAAATTAGTGTAATCTTGTAGAACAAGCAGATTAATTGAGAAAGCGTCAGTAATGGTTGCATATAAATTAGCACAAAAGATTCAATGTTTATTTGTCCCCTACGATTCCAACCATTCATATGTTCAGATGTATATAGTGATCATTTTCAGGGAGAATGAGCGGTTCTTATCTTAACTCCAATTTTAGCTATGCTAAGTAGGAACTGGACACGATGTGTCCCGTGAGTGAGAGGTAGAACGAGAAGAGACTCTTGGTCGAGGATTCGCTCATGAGCCCAGAGCCGCTTTTATTTTTCTTACACTAGTTGATTGTATTTGCATAAGTTTCCCTAGAGCTAGCCTTTAAGCCTGATGTGTGACGGTTACGACAGTTACTTCGTAATTATAAATAATTACTTTCTAAGGCTACAATTGATTCTACTAAACATTTACATATGTACACAACGGTATCAGTGCATTTCTTGCTTCCGACATCTCACATGCCCTTGCATCGTGTCTTGACATGATCCTCATAAAATCACCAATAGTCACATTCGCTCAGTCCAACGAGTTAACCATGTTACTTTGCAAAGATGCTTGAAAGTTAATTTTATTAATGATACACTTCAAAATCTTATACCCACATCGAGGTTCATGTAGATGATGTATTTATTATTAATATTAATAATCCAAACAATTAACTGAAATTATTAAGGAATGGGCCCACGTGGCTGCAACAGCTCGTTGTAAAGCTGAATAAAATGTTATATTTCGTGAATACAAAGGTTTGATTGTACAGTAATGTGCTTACGTTAACAATATTATTATTAACTAAAGTCACACATTTATGCTTGCCAGAATGTAACTACTACAATAAATCCTAGAGAAAAGTTACGATTATTTTAATTACGGGCAGTAATTTAATTCAGATTGTGATTTTAAGCTGCTAGTTTTATGACTGGTATTATATTGCTCATTGATGTTGTTTATGATTCTGTTTTGACAAGGCCTTATTGTTAGTGTACAACATTAATTAGAATTTGAATATAATCAAACTTGAACTTCGATCCACCATTGAAATTCGATCCACACATGAAACTAAATAAAAACTTGAATCTATGTTCAAGCTTGAAATTGGATCAAATTGGATCTGAACCTGAAATTCAATTCAAACGCGAATTTAAGTTGAATCGAAATTCAAACTTGATCTCCAAACCAAACTTTAACCGGGTTCCAATATCGATCCAATTTAAACTCGTATCAAAATTCAAGCTTGAACTTACATCAAAACTTGAACCTCATTCAAATTTGAAACCAGATCCAAACCGGAACTGATGATGAGGTCAAACAGTGAACTACATTTAGTTAAGTTACTATTTTGATTTGCAATGTTCGTGTTTTTTTGTTGAACGAAAGTAAATTAGTTGTGGTTTTCTTGCTGCTTTTGCACCAAAATACCACAAAATAAGCAACAAAACTGCAACTGAATTACAGCACTAGCTGTGACATCCTATTAAAACATTGAGTAGACTTTATAATTTTCAGACATTTTCTCCTGATAGAGTCCCCATGCGTACGAGTCCATAGATAAATACATACAGTATGTTTTATGTATCATATACATTGTGAGTTTCGTCACGTTTTGTTCACAGATGTATCAGATAGTTGCTTATTTCTGTGTTGACATGATTGATTATTGCTTTGTAAATATTAATTACTGCTGCTTTAATTTAGGACTGTTATTATATTGCTCATTGATGTTGTTTATGTTCTGTTTTGACAAGACCTTAGTGAATGAACATTTTTTGAATTTTCCGACTTTAATTTGCAACATAGCTATTGTGACCGATCTGATTGTGAGCGCAGATTAAATTAAATTAACATTTAGGATTAGCAAAGCCTGTCAATTTTCTAACTTTAACCGTTTTTCACTTGGATTGAAGTTGGCCAGATTATTAATGAGTTCTGCAAGATTTGTAATTACACTTTTGTACTTGGGCGTTTATTGTTTAAAATAAATTAGTGAATACATGTCGTTTCCAAAAAAATACAATTTGGCAATTTTCCACCCGTTAAATATCCATTGGTTATTATATTAATTATTGGATCTTTCTTCCTAAATTCGTCTGTTACATTTCGTCAATCCTCACATGGAAAAGGACGAGAGATTGGAAAAATATAATCTGGTATCGTTTACAGGGAAATATCTGAGAGGATGAATTTTATTTGGAGTCGACTTTTACGGATCTTACTCTGGGCTCTGTTAGTATCTCTGGTTATTTTCTTCCTAAATAGCGACACAACAAATAAGAAGGTTAACACGTAACCTGATTTAAAACTTGTTTTAATTGACACTTACATTTGCAGCTGAAATCCCAACCTTGTATGATTATGCATTAAAATTTTTCACCTATTTTCTTCGGCTTATGTAATTGCCTCTGGCAAGACTGTAAATGATAAAGATTATAAGGATTTATGCCGGGATTATGCTTTTTGTAGCTTAGGCTGAATCGTTTCAAACTAATAATATTAACCATAGCATTTGATTTGCATCAGGGGAGGATTAATGAAAGATTTCTATCTTGGCCTTAAGCCTCAAAATACACAGGAGAGCCTATTTCCGCATACAATCCGATGGCCTTTGTTAATTTCTTTTACTCCTCTGGTCCGAAAATATTTTATCCCGACTGGACCAGAGTGGCCCACTTGTTAAATCTGCCTCTTTTTGCATTCTCTTACACACATGGCATACATGCAAACATGGGACTGCAGTGTAGCCATAATTCTTGGTTGATTATTGAAATATATCCATTATTATTTCTTGAGTAGGTTCGTCTCTCAGTCCCTGAGGCCATTTCCCAGGTACGAGAATTCTCGAAGAAACACCAAGTAGAGACTTTGGTTCCAAAAAGGCATTAAAACTTCAATTAAAAAAGTAAAAAAGTTCTTGTTCTATGGTCTAAAAATCTTGATAACGAGGGTTTTTGTCTCTTTCCTAGAAATGCTATCCGACAGGTGTTTGTATTGGCGACATTTAGGTCTGGCTCATCGTTCTTTGGGGAAGCGTTATCCTCACACCCAGCTATCTTTTACCACTATGAACCTCTGATGCATTTGTTGACTAAGGTAAATACAGCCGCTCTCAAAAAGTTTTAAGAATAGTAAAATGATATTTTTGTAAAACTTGCAATTTAAAAAATTAATAATTTTAAAACAATAATATAAAAAAATGAAACCTAGAGGCAAGTCCACCGTGTTGGAGAGGATTTACAAACTGCTTTCCAGACGTTGGGAAATCTATCACAGTGTGAGTATTCAAAGATCTTCAATTATACCAACTGCCTGCGCGAATGCCGGAACGTGGTTCACCACAATGCCAAAATACATTCACAATGCATGCAACTGAGGGAGAAATGCTTCGATTATGATTTTCTCAAAACAACTTGTAGCTTATTTCCGGTTCAATTATTCAAGCTAACAAGGTGAATAAAATTTACAGTAAGATACCCATCCTACAATGGATGTGTTGTATCGTAGAAATCGTATCTTGGATAATAATGTTTCCCAAATAATTCTACTATTTTAGAATTCGAGGAAAGGCAGCAGAAGAGTTGTTGATACGTTTTAAGAACTCCAAAATAATTTATTTGATTCGTGACCCTCGCGCCATCTACTCATCACGTTTGCAGGTAAACTTCACCCATTTTGTGAACGGTGGTGCTTATGGTACTTGCCAGTTAGTATTAATAGACGATTAACATTACTTTTAAAGGTGAAATGGTGTCCCACAAACTCATCTTGTGGTAATATCAGTTGTCTGTGCGAAGATCTGGAAGAAGATTGCGCAGAGATTAGGAGTTTGCAAGCAAAACAAATCAAAAATGTCTTGCTGGTTCGATACGAACACTTAGCTCTAAGCCCGGAAACGATTTTGAAGCAAGTGTACAAATTTTTGGGCCTAGGGTGGCACGACAACGTCCAAAAATATTTAAACAAGCACATTCACATAAATACGGATGACCCTATGTCCACGTTTAAGGATTCTGTAAAACATACTTATCAGTGGAAAAACTTCTTAGATAATGAGACAGTCCAAGAAATTCAAAGAAAATGCAAACAATTTATGATAAATTACCGGTACAAATTTATAAATAAATATCAGTAAAAATTCATTTGACGACAATTTAGGGATTATTGCAAGTACATAATTCATTGAATTGAATGCGGCACTAGTTGTTGGCATTCGGTGTCATAGTCAGTATCCAATAATTGTGCTGTCATTTTAAGCAATTTCGACAATGTACAAGGTTCACTAAGGTATTCGGAAACGGCCTTTTTGACATTTTCGGGTCATTTCCAGTAACAACACTGTCAAGAAAATATCAAACGGTCGTATACAATTAACACTTTAATCTTCTTAAGCTCATACATTGATTTATGATTTTGATATAGGATATGATATATTGATTAATTATTCTAGCACCTGATTTTTGTGAAGTTAAAAATAATTATTTGTCAACCTCTAAAATCAGTTCCAGTCTTTGTTGTTATGCATAATTCCACAGTAGTCCAGTATACATCACCCACCTGGCGGCATTCTGTTTTCAAAGTTATCGTTAATGGCCAATCTGTAGCTCACAAGAAAACCTTGCATTATGAAAAATTGGTATCGGAATAAATTTGTTAAGCTGTTAATACTCAAGACTAATGTCCAAGCCCGGGCTAAAGTTCGTGCCAGTTCGGCCCTGTTCTGGCGCTAGAGGTCGTGAAAGCTGATTTTACTAACTGGAAAATTCAGCACCCCCTGTCTCAGCTGAAATATTGTATGTTAATTTCCATAAGAAATGAAAATTTTCGGATTTCGACGAAAGATTTAAATCTCAATGGGACTCAAATAAACAGCTTTGGACAGTGTTTTACTGTCTAATTTCGCTATAATGGATATCTACGTATAGTAAATAATTGCATATATGACTTCAATCCCTTCCCTGGCCATGAATAGAGGTAGCTAAGAACTCCCGTACGAAAGTCTTTAAAAAGAGGGATGAGTAGTGAATACACATTTTCTGGAGAGCTCAACCTTCTGAGCAAAGAATATGTAAATTTGAATTTAATGTCGCTGTAGTTCTTGACATTCAGTTTCATAGTCAACATCCACAACTTCTTCTGTGATTTTAAGGAATTTTGACAACGTGCACGGTTCACTACAATGTTCAGAAATGGCGCTTTTCACATTTTCGGATCCTTTCCGGTACCAAAACTGTTAAACAAAAATCAAATGGTTAAATAAAATTTGCTCGTACGCCTTTTTAATTGCCTTAATATACATAAATTCACTAAAAATATTTGGTTAAAATAATATGTAAATATGTTTATGAAACTAAATACACTAACTTCTAAAATTGGTTCTTCAGCTTTTGGCTTGCTGTGCAATTCCACAAGTATACATGACCCGGCTGGTGGCATCCTGTTTTCAAAGCTAGAATTAATGGCCAATGTCCAACCCAAGCTAAGCAAATTTTTATCATGTCCGATGAAGACATCCAATTTTTCTTCTCGCGTTCCCCTAAGGTGTTTGTTGATGTTTTCTCGTATCAGTTTAATTAAGGAACCGATATGTAATCTATGGGTTCTCAAATCTTTCGCGTGTTCCTTTTCAACAAGATGATACTTGTACGCGAGAAATTTTTCATTGGAAAACAGAGGGAGCATCCAGTCTTCTACAGTTTTGTTTTGTTCGGACTAAAATGTATACATACATTTGTAGCACAATACTATTACTTGCAGATAGTTTAATTTGCATATACAAACTCACATTTAATTTCTAAAAATGATTTTTGCGTTATCATTAAACATCTTTAATTTCCGTACCAATGATGTAATAATTTCTAACGCGTTGATAAGTTCCCAATGAATGTCCTCATAGGTGGCGTTGGGATTCAGCCACTTAGTTTGCCCAGTATTTTGAAGAATGTATTCCAATGTACTATCGTTTCGAAAGTACACTTGATTAAAGCTGCTGTTCCGGATGTCTTCAATACTTTGCGCTCTTTTCGGGCAATCAGCATTTAAACTTAGAACCTGAAACAAATCGTAGTGTAAACGAATATCGTACAGCAAAAAAAAAATAAACCAAAAGTATTTCAAAAGGGATTAATATGAAGTATGCAATATACAATGAATGATTACATTGTCCAGTTCAGAAGGAATAGTTCGAATCGGAATGGGTTCAAATGACGGAGAAACCAATGACGGATCTTTTTTCCAGGAAGCTGCATCCATGAATTTCTTGAACAGTCCCAGCATAGAAATCCCCGCAGTTTGAACAGTTCTGTCCGTCCCTGAACTAAGGACAAATATCTCGTTTGGTTTGTATCCTTCGTGTAAGAATCCAGAGTACCGGTCTCTCAGAAATTGCCCTATTTGATACCCTTCATACTTGCCTAACTGCATTATTAAATTAGGGTAACTATACATAGTCTATAGCCATGTATGGCTATAGGAAGATTTGATTCAATTCAATGAATAAAATCCCGCATGTACTTACATCTGACAATTCCCCTAGTCCTTCGGGCCAAATATTTTTGTAATTTTCTGTGTACTTTCCGTACGTATGTAGTGGATTACGATTTCCATGTCTACAGACCTGTTTTACAAAGACAGCTTACAATTTAGCAAAACCAAAGTAAGCAATAAATTACATTATTCAATTACATATCATTATACACATTTGTACAATAAATACTATGGAATGGGAATTGCATTCACCACTTGTGAGTAAGTCAAAGAATCATGTTGAGCTAGCGCTGTTTGAGATGTAGAAATTGTAGGTGTGAGTATTTGTAAAAATGCGATTAAAATTGTTGTACAGTAGGAATATTCCATGCCTTCCATGACTATTAAAACTAATTAATTTTATTACCAACTTATTATTTAAAATTATTATAATATTATTATTAATAATAATATAATTATAATTATTAATTAATACTTCATTAATTCTAACACTCCTCAGAAGATTTTTAACCGGAAATTATGCCGTGTCTATTGAACGTAAAGGTTTGGGAAGGTACTAATATTGCAAATATTTACACAAGTGGTTTAATCATTCAGTCTATTCATGATACTACTTGGTGATATGTAGGTTTCCTTTTACATGGATAATTATCTGCATGTATCATATGGTTTGTTGGATCTGTAGATAATTAAATCAAATATTCTTATCAGTAGACATTGAAACGATAATTTTAATATGTAGATTCACTGTTCTCTCTGTATTTTTACAATGGAGCAAATGCTCTCATAAGGGGTCACTCGCAATCAGTAGACATGTTACACACTAACAATGAGGAATCGATTGCAATGTACCAGGGCTGGTCATTCGAATCGGAATCAGAATTGGAGTCGGTATTTCATTCCTATTTTTTGGTATTTTTATCGGCATTAGTATTCTTAAATATATTTTTTCAAGTATTTAAATCCATATGGAATCGAAAAAAAATATCTGTATTCGAATTAATATTCAAAATATATTTGAATACTGTATCCAATTCTTAGATATCCGAAAAATCTGTGAAATATTGAAGTGTCTCGTAAATTCAAAAAACAAAGGAGTTCTTTTTCAGCCATTAGATAACTTTTTTAAACTACTCGATGGAATACAAAATTTGGGATTACGTTTGACTCCACAAAATGACGTAAAGCAACGACACTAGTTTTTCAATTAATTCATTTGTCAGTAATTTTCTGATTTTGGAAAGGGGTCTATTTCAGGGAAAAGATCATGCAGCTCAATTTTTTTGTCTACTAGGGTATCACTGAAAAACAAGGTGAATCAACACATCCTATACGGTTATCCTACTTGTGTAGATTAAGCAGTAATGCCTTTATAAAATGGTCTGGCATATCCCCTGGCTTCTTCGCATTCATAATTGCCGAATTTAGACACTTTCTGTCTTTTTAGTTGTAAAGTTACGATATATTTCGGAACTCAAGTACCTCCGGGTATTAATATGTAATAACTAAAGTATTTGAATTATTTTGGAATTCATAGAAAATATTTGAATAAATTGAATTGGAATTTTCGTTTTATGAAAAAAATACATTTGAATTGGGATTGGAATCCGTTAGGATTAATTTTAATCAGAATTGTATCCGTATTTTTCGAATACTCCAGCCCTGCAATGTACACATACATACGTACATACAAAACAATGGCACTTACTAGAATGGCCTTTATGTTATTATATATTTAACACAATGCGCTGATTTCTAGTGGCGGAGAGTAATAATTATTAAACTTTGGTTTAAAATTAAAATTGCATTTATGGCACATGCCATGTCACACATAAGTGTTTTGTGTAAGGTGAGCATAACACTTTCCTCGCCCAAGACCAAATGAGGGTGTGACTCTGCCACTCATACACAATAAAATTCCGTTCCATATAGACTTTTGACGCCTACTCTCAGTAAATTGCCATGACCGAAAAATATTCAGCACGGTTGTATAAATTCCGGTTCAGTTGAAAAATGTTAAAAATTGCGGGGGAGTTAATTTTGAACCCAACTGCGGCAGTGAACAATTATTTTAAAGCATTGTACTTGCCGCAAATTACATGTGGATTCATTTGTATTCAATATCATTAGTTTCAATGAAAAACTGCAGCCAACAGAGCCAAAATTATTTCATCATATTGATAACGTTAAAAAAGGTTTAGGGGGCTAAAAGGGGATAAACAACGTTCGCCAACGTGGCGGGGGGGGGGGCAATGTTCCAAATAATGATGTACATATTTATACTACAAACATAGGTATAGTATGTATAAATATAGCAACGGGCCGGTATACTACAAATTGGTGAAACAAATTCGAAAGTTGTTGCAAATTTTAGACATTGAAAAGGTCTCTAACAGAGCTGCGTTCAAGTTCAAGTATAACTTGAATAGTTCAAGTGCGTATCAAGTTCAAGTCAAGTGCAGACAATTTTGTAACTTGAAACTTGAACATCAAGTTCAAGTGAAACTATAATTTTAACTTGAAACTTAAACATCAAGTTCAAGTGAAACTATAATTTTAACTTGAATTTTCAAGTTCAAGTTTGATCAAGTTCAAGTTAATAATTTATTACTTGATTGTATAATCAAGTCAAGTTCAAGTACAATGAATGGAAGTACTTGAATAAAACTTGAGTATAACTTGAGTTTTTGTCACTGAAAAGCAATGTAAGCAATGATAATTTGTGGCATCATTGCATCCCACTAAAAATTATATTGGGTGTCAATCATCATAATAATGACATCTTTGTATTTGTTTTCATTCCATCGACATTAAAGTAGCCTCCACGGTGGCCAGTGGTCGAGAATAATTCTTGTGTCCTGTTTCCATATTTTGAATTTTGAATAATTAAAATTTCCGTCTTATTGTTTAATCATATATCAAGATGTTCTTGATACTCGGGGTTCTTGTTCCAATATAAAAATGAAGTGATTGTTCACTTCACGTGTTCTGAAGCTAAGAAGAAGTTTAAGAATAATTTGTTATTTCATGTAAAAATAATTTTTGCTGATATTAAACATGATGGCGCAGACGAACAACCTTATAAATCAACATTGGTTAAATAAACTTAACGACGACAAATATTTATGAATATAACTGCTGGTTACACTCACCAGATGAGTGCAACACTAATGTGAACAGGCCAGTAATGGGATTTCTAAACTCTTAAAAGTGCAAATTAGCAAATTAGATTGGACTACAATGTTTACAGTTATTTGATCAAGTATTTTAAATTTTTTAGCAATTTTAAAGTAAAGAATATCACCTGCATGCCGTTTAGTTTATCCTAATCAAGACCTAGTCCTTATTATCTATAATAGTTATGGACGAAATTTTTAGTATTGTTTATTCATTTACGAAAAATTACTTGAATAATCAAGTTCAAGTACAAGTTCACGTTCAAGTCAAGTTATGTGCCCAACTTGAACATCAAGTTATGTGCCCAACTTGAACGTCAAGTTATGTGCCCAACTTGAACGTCAAGTTATGTGCCCAACTTGAACGTCAAGTTATGTGCCCAACTTGAACGTCAAGTTATGTGCCCAACTTGAACGTCAAGTTATGATCAAGTTCAAGTTCAATAAAATGAACTCGAAAATCGAGTACTTGAATACTCAAGTTGCTTGAGAAACTTGATTCATCAAGTACAAGTGCGGATACCTCGCTTAGACAATTTTTTCAAGTTCAAGTCAAGTTGTCTAAAATAACTTGACTTGAACGCAGCTCTGGTCTCTAAAATGTCACCAGATCTATTCTCAAACATTTTTTGACGCTGGTTTGTAGGAAATTTTACGGGTTTTCCAGGGAACAATCTAACGGACCCATATGCTACAAGTTTGGGAGTGGCCCATTAAATAGAGAGCATGTTTGAGAAAATTCAGCTTCAGGAGCAAAGTTGAGGAAGACTGGAAAAGAAGGTTTTTATGGTCTTTCAATTTGTTGTTCGGGGGTTTAATTTTCTCAGAATATTTCATAACGCTGTGTATATTGTAGTAATTTTTGTGGTGAATTCATTTGAGGTTAATAATTGCTTCCTGGGTCAAAATCTGTGATCCCAAAGTCTAAAAATGTGCATTTTTATTGGAACTATAAAATAGACATGTCAACTACGGTATCGTAGTACGGTAATACCGTAATTTTATTACCGTAAAAAATTTAGGTACGGTTTAGGTACGATAATTCTCGGCTTTTTGAAGCGATATCGTAACCCCATACGATATCGTCAGTCTAGCGGAAGGCTCATAAAATTTTGGTGTTACATACTCGAATTTTCATTAAAAAGAGTTAAACTCAAAAATGAAAGGAATTCGTTCGACAATAAAGATTGTTTGTAGTGTCAATATGGAAAAAACTTAATCGAACTGATTATTTAGAATCTAAACCAAGTCGTGCGTCTAGTAATTCAAGTGTTTGGAGTCATTTTTTGAGTCGGTCTGACGGCATGATGACACTTCCCCTGTTATGAGAAATAGATGGGAAGTCACTTCCTAAATTAATATAAGTACGACCGAATTCGGTAAAGATTTAGTGTAGGAAAAATTACTAGAAGATAGATCGAAGAATTCGGTATCGTTTTCTATATTTTATGATTTTCATATTTTTCATACGAATGTAAAAAAGGAACCTTGATTTTTTTTCAAACTAGCTTATTTTATAAGGAATTTCTGCACACTTAATACTCTCACATTAATTGACATCAAAGACGCTAAACTGATTGTTTAATAACTGATGTTGGATTTTTTACTTCATACCTTTACACACATTCCATAAAAATCGACTTATATTCGTGTTTTTACCATAATCAGATTAATTTACGATACCGTACCTTAAAAATATTACCGGAGTTTTTCCACTTTACGGTAACGGTAATTACGGTATTTTAAACAAGAACGGTATGAATATGTCTACTATAAAACAATTCGAAAACAATACTTCACATTTCTGGCTCTTGATTGATTATGAATTTATTGAGTAACGCGCCAATTCGCAAATCCTAAAAAATTACAATTTTATTACATATTCTGGGCCTGCATTGAGTACACGTATTGACTTGGAAGGGCCAATGGGATTTTGTTTTTAAATCTGCAAGAAAATACTTCGAGCAGTTAATTCCCTTGTTTGTGCTAGAATTGCCCCGTTATCCTATGTATTCAATGAGAAGAACTCCGGTCCCGTACGGTTCTGTAAGGGTAAAAAGGGGCGCTTTCAGAACAGCGAAGCTACTAACTAATAGGGAACGTCAGCATGACAGACGATACGATAACGCAAACGGTAATTTCGGGTGAAAGGGAAACTCCGTTTCCGTTATTGTTGCCGTCTCTTAAGAGCGTCAGCACGCTAACCAAAAACGGAAACGGTAAATTCGGCGCCAGTTCTGAACTAATTCTCCAGGTTGCAAAAATAATGGTTAGCCGTCATGGAGATTTTTGCACCATTTTTAGCAGAAAATGACACAGAACTGGTCATATTCGACACGATTCTCAACACTAAAAACCGGTATTACCATTACTTGGACAAAGCTCATTGGACGTTTCAACTGGACAAGTTAGAGGACAGTTATTGCTTCACTCACTTTCGCTTCTATAAGGACGACATTCGGAGACTGAGAGTTCTTTTAAACATTCCAGAAGAATTAATTTTGAAGACGAGGATCAATGTGTCGGGGGAAGAAGCATTATGCATATTACTCAAGAGATTAGCCTATCCCAACAGGTTAGACAGAAAATAGGAGTAGGACTAGTCCGTTGCGTGTATCATGGTCACAATTACATGTTTACATCCTTTATTTAGGTACTCCGATCTAATGCAATTTTTCCCCAGGGGGCGCAGCGCTCTGAGTGCAATAGTTAATTGCATGGTAGATCATGTTTTACGTGAGAAAGGTAGCGTTATGGAGAACCTTAATGCTTCTTGGCTGTCAGAAGATAGTTAGAACTCTTGTGTCAAAGCTTAATTCAAAAAGGGTCACCATACAAGCGTTGTTTTGGATTTCTTGACGGAACAGTTCGGGCTATTTGCCGTCCAAGCTATAAACAAAGAGAGGTAGACAAATTACGAATTTATATTTCATGCAAGAGCCAATATTCACTTATTTTTATATGGATTGCAGTTCTATAATGGACACAAGAGAGTTCATGCTTTAAAATTTCAGTCGTTGATATTACCAAATGGAATTATTGCAAACTTGTACGGCCCTGTTGAAGGTAGGAGACATGACGCACATATTTTAGCGAAAAGTCAGCTCATCACCCAGCTTCAGAGAAAATTCGAAGGCCATCCATCCCACCCTTACATTTATGGAGATCCAGCTTACCCACTTCGAAAATTCCTGATTGTTCCTTTCAAAGGTTCATTAAACAGGAAGGAAAAAATCCTCAACAAGAAAATGAGTAAATTGAGAGAAGCCGTAGAGTGGGGATTTGGCAAAATCATTGAGCTGTTTTCGTTCTTAGATTTCAAAAAGAACCTCAAAATATACAAACAACAGGTAGCAAACTATTACAAAGTTGGAGCTCTTCTGACAAACTGTCATACATGCTTATATGGTAGTCAAGTTTCAGAATATTTTGAATGTGAACCACCAGGGTTGAATGAATACTTACAAATCTAAAATTTATCTTAAATTTTGTATTTATTGCAACTAAATTGAACACAATAAATACATCAGGGAATTATTCTCGCGACGCTAACTTCACCAGTAACTGGGTAATCTTCTTTCTCTCGTCAATTTCAGCTTCTGCTTTAAGGCGTAAAATTTCCAGCTCCATCTTCTTATTGTTGGCCTCTATTTCTCGAATACGCATCTCTTCTTTACGTAGTTCACCTTCTTTCTGCAATTAACAAACAAAGGAAACATTTTAACCAAACTTTTGACTTCACTATACGCTCTATATAATATTTAAATCGTTTCTAATTTTCCGAACTTACTTCTGACTTTTTTTCGAGAAAGACAATTAGATCCTTTTTTGGATTCGAACGTCTGCGTTTTCTTGGGTCACAATCAATCCCATCATCACTCTTGTCTCCTTCTAAATCAACTGCCTTTGGATCCATTTGCTTTCCAAACGAATCCTCATCACCGGAACTGTCAGATTCTCTAACCTCAATTAAAGCGGTTGCCCGCAAAGCCTGAGCCTCAGCTTGATCTTTCCGGGAATACAACGCTTTAACCTTTTTATCAAGTTTTGCTTCCTGCAACTTTGAAATACTTGTCAGCAAATTCTCCAACTCCGTCGTTTCCTCTTCAGAAATCCCCGACCTATAATAAAATAATATCAGCAACAGTTTAACATTTATCCATTTATAATTACCAACTTGAATTAAATTTGTGACTATAATCTTTATTCAGGGCGATCATTTGGCCTGGGCCCTTACAACCTTCAGCAAGCAGTTTCAGTTTTATGTTGAGTCTTAAATTATTTGATAAAAAGCTATTCTTAAAATGTTCTTAAGCTATTCCTACATTCGTGAAGTATTTTTAAAATAAAAAGAAAAATATATTTTTACAGTCAAGCATTTTTAGCAGTGACTGAAAATGTTCCTGCAAGGTTTAAGACCTGCTTTATCAAATTACAACTATACAAATAAAGTAAAAAGAATCAGACTTACGCCCTTAAGCTTTCCAGCTCGTTTTGCCGATGACTTTTCAAAAGTTCAGAGACCCTGTCACGACAGCTTCGCTCAGTCACCTTCATTTTCAGACTTGATTCTTGCAAAATTGTCGCTATTTCATTCCACACTGGTTTTTGATTTTTAAATGTAAAGGGATTTTTTCCCTCAACCTCATTTAGGAGCATGAGATCAAACTTGGGATTTCTCTTCCATGCAAATCGAACTAATTGGTTCTCTGATTTTCTTTTACCCATTATAGGACACAAATGAAGACACAAAACACAGATACAGTAACAAAATAAATATATCTTCTTAATGAAAACTCAAATTACAAGAAAAATCAGTTTAAACAGCTTCAAAATCACAAGGAAATGCGAGACCGATGATTCCACGATAATTCCCATGCTTTATCGTTCGTACTAACGTTTTCCGCTAAAACGAAAACGCTACGGCCAGGTGAAAGTCACGTTTTGACGTCATAGCTTGGCGCGAACCGAAATTACCGTTTGCGTTATCGTATCGTGTGTCATGCTGACGTTCCCTAATACCTTCGGTGCGTTTGGACTGGCTATCCGGAACACATCTCTGGACCACCCCCAAATATCTATGGTTGCTGTAGTATGTAAGCCTAGAACTGGTGCTCGACTCAACAGTTCACTGGTCGTAGGAGTTAGAAAATTATTGTAGCTTAAAAAAATAGCATTGCCGAGAGCTAACACTTCCGGAGGAAGACTTTCTTGAAATTGGTAGTTGCATGGTGTCTGAACTTCCCGTGAAGTCGGGGGTCGCTCAGGAGACTTAATCCTAAGCCTAAGCCAGGCATTTTCCGTGTAATGAAAGAAAAGCAAGCCCACGTGACCAGTTTTGTTGACAAAGTCTGCCAACGAATTTTTCATTACCCACTGGCATAGCTGTTCTAGTCTAGTCGGACCAGACTAGAAATGACTAGATTTGACTACACTTTTATCATTATTTTTCGAAAATGATTAGACTAGACTGGACTACAAAGACACGTGAGAATTTAGACTCGGAGTAGACTAGACTTGAGCTGCTAAAAATTCCTAGAAATAGACTTGGACTTGACTGTAAAAAAATTAAGTCTATTCAAGTCCTCTTTTCAAAACCTTGAGTAAAACCGTTTCCCGAATACTAAATCCTGCGACGGCAACACAACGTTCATGTATCTCGCTCAACTCAATCACATACCAGGAAAACATGCCTCCATAGTAATTTAATGTACAATGATCGTTTGTGGCACTTTGAGATGACATTTTCAGCATTCTTATCAATTCTAATGTCCGACCGTTTCGTACCTCATTATAATGCAACAATCTGATTTGAATTGATTGATTCATCTCAAACCAATGAAACAAAATCTAGCTTTTGTTAAAATGAGTTCCCAAAAACCAGGACAAAAATCTGCGCATATACTTATTTCACCTATAGTAAAATCACCGTCGAGAAGAATGCCAAAGCTGTGCTCAAAAGTGATAAACCAGCAATAATAACCAAGAGCAGGTCACAAAAACCTCTCAGAAACCAGAAACAGATGACACCGACAAATATATCAAAAGTGTAATTGCCAGTACATCAAACGATCCTCTTTGAATCGATTGAACTAGCTGCCAAACATTAGCGAATCTTCATCAGGAAATACTTAGGAATTGTCCAATACAGCAAGGGTTACATTGAATACGAATGTGGCTTCCACTAGGAAGCATACAGATGATGGAAATATTATAAATAAAATTAAACCTATAGTCCTGTAAATTGTAAAAGTGACACTAACCGTGATGACGAATTTTAACTTAGCAACTTAGAAAAGTCCTCAAAAATAATTGTAAAAGTCGGGTATAAAATTACATGCCGGAGAAGTACGGATACGTTTACATATGCACGTCACATATCAGTCAATTTTAAGTAACACCTCTAATAGCGCATTTATTGTGGACTAGACTTGAGACTAGACCAGACTTGAATACTGAGCCACGTAAAACTTCGGACTATGAATAGACTTGACTTGAACCGCTAAAAATGATCTTGAATAGAATAGGGCTTGAATAGAGTTTTCCTTGTTTTATTAAGAATCGACTAGACTGGACTTGGGCAGCTCGTGAACAGCTATGCATACTGGTCGTGCTAGAAGCACATTCATCGGCACAATAGTCACACTGTAGCGTTCGTATTTTCCAAAACGAAATGTGGCCTCTGTGATGAGAATCCTGCCAAGATTTACTATTAAAGCCCTCATTCTCGAAAATTTGACCGATGAATCCTTTCCACTTGACATGACTCTGCAGTTGAATTCCACACTACAGCTTTCAGTTCTGCCACCATGTTGGCCATTGTGGTGGAAGACTTGCCAGGGACTTTTTCTCCAATCGGAACACTGGTCCCGTGATCTCCCAGAGCTAACAAACTTCCGATTGTTATTGCCCCTAAGCTAGACATGAACCAAAAACTGAGACCACTGGCCCCCAAAAATTCCAGCACTTCGTCCAGTGTAGCTCCAGTTTCTACAACAACGGAATCCAACCCTTGCTCATCTTTTTCCGCCATGCTAATTCGCGTCATATAAGGGCGAGCCTTCACCAGTATGATCTTTTTACAGTGTAAACCTGTTTTGGCAGATTGTTGGTTGAATTGAAAAATGGTTATTGGCGACCAACTGAACTGATTCCCACTCGGACGCAACCGGTAACTGTTGTTCTTCGCCCAGTTTTCCAACTCCCAAATTTCTTCTTCTTTCCTTCATTGGCTCTGTGATAAGTACCCCTGGAATCTTAATTTCTTTTGCCCAGTTTTCATATTGAATAACCTTGTAGGTTCCAGGGAAATTTGGAGGTTCGCAACCTGGAATTTGTAAATCAATTAAGACAAATTTCTTGTCACCTTTTATTTATCATTATGTACATATACATAAAAGTAATAATGGAATATATGTTTGACGATAAAATTCAGTACCTTGGGAATGCACTATTGGAATAAGAAGGTAAATCAGAAGGAACATGCTAACGAGGAAATATTTAAGAGGGAAATCACTAATTGTGAGAGAAAGAGTCTAAGAGTTAAAAATTCTCCCGTTTGTTTGAGTGAGAGCTGAAACACAATAGTGCATCGCATGGGTTCAGGTCGCACCCGGGTATTTGGGTTCAGGTCCAGGTTCAGGTTCAGTATGGGTGCATGTATTTTGGACCCAATAATTTTGGGTCCTTTCTCAGTCCAATATTTTATACCCGTGAAATTGGGTACAAGTTCAGGTTCAGGGCCAGGTACAGAGAAAAACCCGTTTTGATTTTACCTGTCAGGACCAGGTGTAACACATGAAAGACCTGAACCTGATTACAAAGACCTGAAATGTTTGGGTTCATTGATTGAAAGTTAAAGGCCGGAGAATTTCAAGCTTCCAAGATGATTTCCATCGCAAAAGCAATGGCAGGGTGTCCCAGGAAAAAGTGAACTTGCATTCTTATTCATTTTAAATATATTTTGTACTACAAATGCCCAATTTACACTTTTAATACAAGATAAAATTTTAAAAAGTTCTGATTCTCAAGTACCCAAATATGTTCAGGTCCGGTTCAAAATTACTCGGGTTCAGGTCGTCTTTTGGGTACTTTTTCGGGTTCAGGTACTAATCAGGTGCGGGTATTACAAAACTGTAATTGGGTCAGGTTCAGGATCGAAAAATTTGAAAAAGTTAAATGGGTAAATTTTCAGGTACAGGTTCACACTTTTGAGGTACCCAAAGTTTGGGTCCAGGTTCAGGTACAGGTTCGACTGTTTTGAACCCATGCGATGCACTAAAACACAATGAGTACAGATACTTCTTGGAGCCTTCTTCAACAAACGCAACGTAATTGATAAAATACAGAATGCAGAATTTTCATTTTCATTTTCTTGAGAGAAATCATCACCTTAAATTCCTATTATACATATGTTGTTTCTAAGGAAGCAGTAGAGATAAATTGTTTCTGCAGCCTTTATATCAAGTGTTAAAATAAAAGCATTTATGAACACTTTTAGTTGAACTATGCACATATTAACCACATCTAGGTATGTACATATTTATGTATCTACATATATCAGCATAGACTTAGTCGATAAATTTGTTCAATGGCAGGTTGCAAGTTCATTCATTTCCACATAATAATTTATACATATTTTCATTTCCCGAATGATTCTAAAGAATTTATACACCAACCTGTCGAATAAATGTGCGAACATATGTATGGTTGCAACTTGAAACGACCTTGTTATGATAAATATGTTTATAAAATGTTCTGCAATGAAACTATTGCTCGTAATGTAAAACTATTTTTGTGGACAGCTTTTAAGCTGTTCTTTATATTAATGGTTGGTTGAGGGACTATATCAGAGATGATCGCATGGTCAAGTACACCACGCGTATTTCGGGTCATTGGTCCGAGTTTTGGGAATTTCCTGCATCCTAAGTGATTCCTTAGTCACGATGTAGCCCAACTGCGCCGAGCGTTGACTTGGTGTTGCTTATGGATTGATATAAGTGTCAATAAGTATGTATAAGAGGTAACAAATGTATTAACAGTGCCTTCCAAAGGTTTTAAACTGTAGCTACGTAAAAGTAATGTCCGAGTTTTGGGAATTTCCTTCATCCTAAGAGCATACGTCCAGGTCGTCTCAACCGTGCCATTCATTACTCGAATTTCCCCTTTGTTCACGAGATATGACTTATATTACAATTTTAAGGAAAAATCATTCAAAGTCCCAATTTGGGATCAACTAGTTTTGGAACAGCCGATTATTACTCCAATTTCCCCTTTGTTCACGGGATATGACCTATAGTACAATTTTACGCAAAAACATAAGTCCCAAACAAGTCCCATTTGGGGATAAGATTACCATCGGGGATAAGTGCGGGGATAAGTTGCTTCCCGTAATTATTACAACAATTTGTTTTACGGATTTGAGATTCAACTGTTTTATTTTATTTGCTGGGCCAGCAATAGCTGACTTAATAAATTATTAAAAATTTGTTTTAAATTAAAAAACAATCAAGCATTATCCAGTAGCAAGGGTGGCGACATTGCACTCGCAGCCGTCCACCACCAATACAATCAACTCTTTCAAATTAGAAGAGAAAATTATTTTAACAAATTATTAAATCAAAATTAATTAAAAAATCCTTTCACGGTATTTTAGTCCATATTTAATTCCCTATTTACATTTGCCTCGCTGAGTCAGCCATAACTGGCTGTGCAGTGCTCGTATTGTTTAAAAATTAAGCTAAGTAGAGCAATGCGAATTGTTTTCACTGAAATTATCTTGTTTCAATATCGAACCAGGAATTGTTTTAATTATTTACACGTCCATGTTATATCAAATCAAAACTAAAGGAACTCAATTTGTATAGACTCGCTATACAAGAACAGACATAATCAAAAAGGCTAGAATGACTAACTGCAAATCCCATGTTGCTCTGACATCAAATTCATCAGACGACGATGACTTCCAGTTACCATCTACAAGTAGAAAAATTGCAGCACCAGTTCATTCGCCTTCTAAGATTGTAACCCTTTCTGTGAAGAAAAGGTTTAATTGCGTCAGTTGCCCTTATGGCACAAATAAAACGCAGAATCTTGCACGGCAAATCAAGACGTACGACAAGCCATCACAAAGACCAAATGAGTTTGAATGCGAAAAGTGTCTTTACAAGACAAATAAAACGAGTAGTTGGAGGAAGCATTTTTCTTCTTCGAAACATCAAAGTCTCACTAGTTGTAATACTGGCCTTGCTGAAACTTCTGTGGCGTGCCCTGAACTGAACTGCACCTTTGCTGCAAAAAGAATGGAAACCCTCTACTTGCATCTTTCTAACCAACATCAAAGAACGATCAAAAAACGAGGAAACTTTTACGCAGTGGCGAAAAAACTCCAGCGATCAAAAATGTTCAAATATACAGCTGCCACAGGAGTGGTACTTTTCAAGCAACTGAAGTGCGCAAACTCGATTTGAAGAAACTTGGAAGTGTAAAATGCGGAATAATTTGCACTTCGCGGGTACGTGTCACACGAGAAGAAAATTCCATCAAAGTCGAATACTGGTTGACACCGTGGGCACTGTATTGAACCGGGCAAGGTAGGAATTCCATCCCCACAAAACAAGTACTGGCTGCATCTTTAAAAGATGGTGTCCCGAAACATCGGATCATCCAAAACGTTCAACAAGCGCATCATGGCAGCATTACATCTATGGGTTCAGTCACCAACCAAGATCTAATTAATAGTGAAGTATGTAAACCTTGACAGCAATGATGACAAAAGTATCCACTTGAAATATCTTGAACTGAAAAATGCTGGTGATACTAGCATTTTCTTTTACAAAGCTTGTAATGAAATCAATTCTGCTTACCCATCCTTCAAGGAAAGTGATTTTGTTATCGCATACATGAATAATGACCAGGAAAATTTACTGAAAACAGCTGGCAAACGTTTATTGTGCATTGACTCCACTCACAGAACAAACTTGTACGGCTATGAAATGACGACACTGCTGACCACAGATGATGAATTTGAAGGATTCCCTCTTATTGTTTTCTTTCATTCAAGTAAATCTCAGGAAATTTATGCTGCATTCTTTGAAGCCTGACGCCAAAAAACTGGGATCATTCACACCGAAACATTCATGTATGATGACGAACCAGCGTTTTATAATGCTTGGAAATCTGTCATGGGCCCAGCTGATAATAAATTGCTTTGCTCATGGCATGTGTTACACAATTGGAAAAAGAAGGTGTCTAGTCTAGATAAAGAAAGAAAATCAAAATTGCTTAATCAGCTACTAGTCATGCAAGAATTGAATCAATGTGATTTTGAGCGAGTGTTTACAAATTTATTGTATCAGATCGAAAATGACCCCATCAGTAATAAATTACACGCCTATTTTACTAGCTACGGGACCAGGAAGGAAGAATGGGCTATTGTTATAGAAATCATGCAGGGATAAATACTAACATACTGTTAGAAAGAATGCAAAAAGACATCAAATACAAATATTTAAAGGGCAAAAAGGTCAGACGTTTGAACAAAGGCTTCAATGGTGTTTTAGAGTGTTTGAATCAGCGTAAATTTGATCGTCTAATTTCAAACAACTGAGGAAAAGTCACGACAAAAGATCATGCCTTGAGACAAGCACACAGTCGCATCAAAACCATCTTATGTGACTTAATCAATTCAGTTGGAGAAAGTTGGGAATGCATGTCGTTTAAAGACTCTTCAATCTTCTACAACTTATGGAAAGCATTAGAGGTTTGCGACTGTCATACGAGGTGTTCAAAGTGCCTCACATGTGTAAACATTTACAAGTGTTCTTGCTTGGAAAATTCAATTCGATCAAACATGTGCAAGCACATCCATCTACTTTGCAAGTATCTAGCTCAGAATTCAGAACATCAGACTCTTCAGATGAGGATCACGAACTTATAATAGACACGAATCCATTCTTAAAAACCGAAATGAAGAAATGTAGTTTCATTTACTGGATCTAAATAAACATTCCACTGTAAAAGACCGTATGTACTCCGCTGAAGCTGTTAGTGAATTACTCACAGCGCAATAGATATTGCAACAGATTCTCAGGATTACAAGATCATTCATCAATATTTAGCTGCTGCCATTGAAAAGATGCATGTACGAAGGTCCAGCCGTGAGTCGTTTCCAGTTGCACAAAGTCATCAGCAACAGCGTGGTAATAATTATATTCAAAAACAACTGCGGTTTGTCCCACAAAAGAAACCATTGCGTTCGAAAAAAATCTGCACCTCAGCAGGACCGACTGGATGTCTTACGAGAGTTAATTCCAGTTAGACTACTATCCGCGGATTCAAATCAAGATCAGCAAACAGTAGATTGTGTAGAGATTTTCACAGATGCTGATATTCCTTGTGACAATGAAACGGATATTGATATTGAAGGAAATGTTTGAAGTATTTTGAAAATTATGCTTACTGATATTTGCAAATATGAAAATTCACATTCACAGTTGTAGTATTAGATTTACAGGAAATATCTTTCACTTCATCCTTTTTTATTTGAAATTAGTCATATGAGTGTGGACACAATATTTACTAGTTTTTAAATACCTACCTTTTGTAGTATCTTGTTCCTTTAGTAATTATATTACTGTTAATTAGTGCCCAATTTGCTGCATTCACATTTGATTCAATTCATTTTCTTGTTTGTATATAAAATATTTACCAATACTTTAACTTTCTTGCCTGGTTTGAATTACTAGTTAGTATAACAATATATAAAGTTCAACGCACATGTCTTAAAGCTAGTTAAATTAATTCCGCCAACTGAAAATTCAGATCTAAATTACCCAGGAGATATGAGGTAATTCGTTTTAAGAAAACATATTGTGTATCTAGGGTCAAGCTAATCTTTGATCTACACAAATTCACAACACTAATCACGTACCTGTTACCTTACGTTTGCTGAATAATGTTTGAACATCCAATTATTTGCCGAAATTTTCAAAGGTACTTCGAGAGAATAAACTTGGGATACAGAGATCTCAGACATACCTTGACATTAGTTTGAGAGTATTTTTAATAATTTATTTTGTATTTCAAATACTGTATTTTTCATTTTGTATTTTCAGTTATAGCTGGAAGCAAAGTATTTTATTTTTTATCTTAACAAAGTTACTCCTGGTATTTGCATTTTAGATTTGTATTTCAATGTTTCTGGAATAGTTTTTGTATTTTGTATTTAAATAATAAACTTCATGTATTTGTATTTTGCATTTTAATAAATTTTTTGTATTTGTATTTTGTATTTCTAATAAGAAATTTCATGTATTTTCCACACCTCTGATAATTTGCACCCAGTAATGAAAAGGGAACTAGATAATTCAAAAGGGAACTGGATAATTCAAAATTCCATGAAACATTTTAAAACTATTTACACAATCCTGGTTAAAAAAACAAATGCTGGTGTACACTGGTACCTCGTATCGACAAAATAGAGAACCATGTAAGTGTTTCTTCGATGCAAGATCAAGATGTGGCATTGTGATTCGAGCATTGGGACTTTTAAATCAAACACTGCATCTCACTGGCATGACACTTTTGCTCAGAGTGAGTACATATATGTACATGCATGTTTTGTGAATACAACCAAAGCGAAGCAGAGGCAGAATTCGTCTAAGTTCCTTATCATTTCAGACAACCAAAAGCAGGTTTTACGTCCTAGTGAACTGAAAAACAAATACAGGCCCAAGCCCGATCTTAACCCGGTGTCCTGTAGCACTTACGGGCCACAACATTAGCTTGTACGGCGTGGGTATGGAATGGGGGAACAACAGCTTTGAAGCTAAAGTTCAAGGCTGCTGGAGTTGGGGGAATGTTGGGATATGTATGGGTAATTTCAGAGGTCATGTGAAGGAGTACTCTTGTAAAGCACTGGAAAGTGAGAGGAGGTGGATAAGGTGGAAAAGCTCTGGGCTGATCTCCTGCGTGAGGTCGAGCTCCAGAGAAAAAGAGAGAGAGAGAGGATTTGGAATTTGGGCAGAGCTGTTCCTATTTTAGTTTCCCTTCCTATTTTGAAGGTTTTTCATAATTTTGAAATAAAGAGAAAAAGTCATTTTCCCATCCAGAAACAACAAGTCTTCTTTTGCTCTGCATTTAATCATACTCACAGCAGAAAGTACTGAGGAGTGCCAGTTTGGGGAAAGGAGGAAAATAGCATCATTTAATAGTGTGGAACACCAGGCTCACGCGTCCCCACTCATCCGGGCTATACCATAAGAGGCGCCGCATTTTCCTGGATTTCTCTCTGGTTATTTTGTACATTAATTTTTTCACATAAATTGTTTTTTCCTTAGGCAACATACGGGTTACATATTTATTACTCTTACCACAATTAAAAGTACAGATTTGTTTTTTAATTTTAAATTCTTTCATACTCAACATTTCAGGATTTTCATTTTTATCTAATAGTCACAGGCAAATAATATTATTAGTTTTGCCAACAGTGCCAAATTTCGGTAGGTTTTTTTGGATATTCAGAATTTCTATTTTGTTTAAAAAAATCAGGTAATTATTTTTAGAAGACAGGTCTTAACAATTTATCCACATCATTACAGATGTCAATAATTTTTTTAAACTCGGTATTAATTAAATTCAAGCCAGTTCTGTAGATGAGATTTTTTTTTCTCTTCCACGCCGTCCAATCTGTATCACATCACCCCAGAGAGGGAGTTTGCTTAGCCGAGGCCAGGTACTACAAACCTACAGCAGTAGTTTTTCACACAGCATTATTATTTTACGCAACCGCCCTGACATCGAGTACTTTTTCTTTCACACACGCTAAAGATACGAATGAATGTAATAATTATCTCATATTTCAGGAATAAAATATTTTGCTCATACTTCCAATACATTAATTAAGCTTTTTTCAATTTTCAGCGATAATCAGTTGTATGCATTTTTACTAATGCAAGCTTAATTTCAGTAGATGTTTTTTCCAACTGTGCACAATTGTTACATGACTAATACAATTTTGTTCTACTCCAATGGCAATATTTTCTCAATTATAGTTCAAACAATTGTCTCAATTGATTTCATTTTGCTTTAACAGCATTCGGTTTTTCAAGTTAGTTTTTTCAAAAAACAATACGAATACGACACATATAGCCAAATATCTATTTTTCTCAAAATTGGCGTTAATTGTCTCGCAGTTCACCAGTCAGTTTCGAGTGGTCATATCAGTGGGTGAGGGGCACACGCTCATTGCCCCCACGCCGTCAGTAGTACTTTCGTCGTAACACAGATGGCGCACTGGTGTCATTAATATTTCACTAACCAATCAAAACACATTGGATGAATGAATGTCTGCATTATTTTAAATTACTTTGAAATTGCTGACATGTTTTTAATTTTATTTTTAGCAAACGCATAGACGCACTGTAATTGGACTTTATCTCGCTTTGGCCATTAGTTTGCTTCATAGCTTCCAGTTCCAGTAATGAGCAACGGTAAAGGACATCAGCCATTACCCTCCGTCAGTACATCAGCAGTAAATGTAAAGGTGTAAGCTTATATTTTTTTGGCGAGGCCGTATGCCCGAATATCGTTTTGTATGACCCCTGCGATAATGAGATCCCAGTAATTTTTTTCGGTTGATTTAAATGTGCAGTTTATTTTACTGTAAGTCTCTGCCGAACTATTTCCCAACTTTTAATTTTTTATTTAAATTAAACTCAAACTAGGGTGGCTAGTGCAGCATAACAGCATAATTAAGCAGTTTTTTTACACGCTCAGCATATAGCCATCACACCTGAAATAATCAACGTTTATCTGCAATTGCAACTGCTTGCTTGCGTGCTTTTAATTGCTTTTATTCTAGTTTTAATTTTTATTTCTACTTTCAGTATTTCAGCCCTCATATAGTTAGTAGTCAGTTATATTACATTCTCATAATGTCAAAGTTAACCAAAGATGAGGTAGCTGAGATAGTGAAGATGGCTGTACAATCTATTGTACAGGCTCCACAGCAGGATCCATTGTCAGGCTACGAAATTATTAGTGCAATTCGGAAGTATGACGGTTCATGTAATTCCTTAGAATGGATTACAGAATTGGAACAGGATATCAAAACATATAGTGTAGACACGAAATGGGCAATTGCTAATTTCGACGGGGTTATATTTTAGATAGGAGATGACCCCAGAGCCTACGTTACCAAGAAGTGCTTACTATTTCATAGTATGGATCCAGCCATGCATATTACTGAGCAAATTCGCAGATTACTTAGAGGATTCCCGAACGGGATCCGGGAATTTGTTTGTGCTGCTCACATAACATCTATTGCAGAGTTAAAGGAACAGCTTCGGAACCAAATTGAGATAGGAAAGCCTAAAACACACAATTCACAGAAATCCCATACAACCAAACCAATAGCTACTTCTTTCAGTTCTAATAACAATCACAATCCATCTACAGCATCTACCACTGAACCTAGGGAGAAATTAACTTCCGACCAGCTTAAGGCCTTG
The DNA here is from genome assembly GCA_947179485.1 of Allacma fusca. Taxonomy (NCBI): domain Eukaryota; kingdom Metazoa; phylum Arthropoda; class Collembola; order Symphypleona; family Sminthuridae; genus Allacma; species Allacma fusca. The sequence goes on along the minus strand of OX359248.1, from coordinate 39,001,060 downwards.
GTAGACAGTAGCGGTAGCAAAATATGTACTTACTGTAACAAGGCAGGTCATATTATGAGATTTTGCTACAAGAAGGGATGGATTAGATCGATTGTTTGGAGCTTCCTTTCCATTTAATTAGATTTCCATTAACATTTTATAATTCTTATAGGAAAACTGCTAGCCCAGCGTTAGATTTACATACGCCAGGTTTGCAGATTTCAAATGATTTAGTTTTAAGTAATGTTCCAGTTAAGGTCAAGTCGCCTTCAGTAATTGTTTCGATTAAGCACAATTTTAACAATACACAAAGTCCATTTCAGATTCCGTGTTCTTACAGATATGGAATACTTCCATGTGAGGATATAGATATGGTGTCACTTCCCTCCAGCATTTTATACAAACCGACATTATTTCTGCAGTCTAGGAAAATTAGTCCCGACGATATGGCTGTACCCTTCCTAGATTTGGAAGGAAATATCATGACGTCGGAGACTGACGTAGGTCACGCAGAGGCACAATTTACACCTGAGCAATGGGATCAGTTTCATTTTGGAGACGATTTATCCGAACAACAATTAGATACGCTGAAAATTGTCCTGGCACACCGCCGTGCTGCATTTGCATTTGATGATTCCGAATTAGGTGAAATCAAGGGAGTGTCTTGCGAAATAGACACAGGTGATTCACTGCCAGTAGCGCAGAACCCTTACAGAGTTGGCTTTAAACAACGCCAAATCATTAATGACATGTGGCAAAAGATTTGGAAATAGGACTTATTAGAGAAAGTACATCTCCATATGCAGCACCGCAGTTGTACTTATCCCCAAGACAGAAACTGGGAAGTAAAGGCTGTGCTTAGACTATCGCAAGTTACACCTGTCAGTAAAGAAATATGTATATCCGTTGCCACGCATTACTGATGTTGTTGATAAGCTCAGCGGGGCTAATTGGTTTTCCAAGGTAGATGCACGTCAGGGCTACCACCAAATCCCAATGGAGACAAACGTAGACATAAGACTGCGTTCATAACACCTGATGGCAAGTATGAGTGGAACTACATGCCACAGGGATTGAATGTTGCTCCTTCAGTTTTCCAGCGTGCCATGGATAAGATACTATCTACATACAAATGGCATATCGCACTAGTCTAACTGGACGATGTGATAGTTTTCTAGCCCACATTCGAGGGAATGGTGGAGCGTCTGGAGAAAGTCCTTGACAAATTTATTGAATTCAACTTGAAGTAAAAGCCCGATAAATGTTATTTCGGATTTCAGGAGTTAGACTTCGTTGGCTACACCATCTCGAGGGTTTGCAGTTGAGAAAGTCTTAACTCAAGCTGTGATAGACTATCCTAAACCCAAGAATGTTAGAGCAGTAAGGAGGTTCTTGGGAATGATTGATTGGTTTAGACAGTTCATCAGACACTTTCGTACAATTGCTATCCCTCTGTCTCGTTTAACCAAGAAAGACTCGCGTTTTAAATGGGGTAAAGAGCAAGAAGCCTCTTTCAACGAACTCAAGTCCCGATTGACCAAAGCACCAATTCTGGCTTTCTTTGACGAGAAAGTCGAAGTGGAATTGTGGTGTGATACATCTGCGGACGGAGTAGCTGCCGTCGCCTGTCAAGTACAGGATGGTAAAAAAGAGCCCTAGTTTATGTCTCAAAAACCCTCACTAAAGCGCAAGGTTGACAGAACGCATCCTGTAAAACCCTTCGACATAGGCGATTTGGTCTTACAAAGGTCTTTCTATAGGAAACCAGGTACAACAGGAAAATTCTTAGTTAAGTACAAAGGTTCATACCAGGTCTTTTCACACCCTGTACCCTTGACTTATTATTTATTAGACTTACGAGCTAAGGGTCAACGTATCAAGGATCAAGTTAACTTAATTGCTCACGCTCATAATCTTAAACGGTATTATGCACCGCTTGATGACAGTTTATTGTCAGACAGTCTGCACATAGATCTGTCATCTCAAGGGGATCCCATTGTTTCTGAGCCTTCGCACATTTCTGACAAAGCTGAATCCATCGCGCGCATTCCATCAAATGGTTCAGAGTTATCAGATAGGTTGAAGTTGGCTATTTTTGAAAGATTCAGCACGCGTGAGAGTAATAGCCAAATCTCTAATGATCATTTTATTAAAGCCGTTATCGGCGAAGTCTCGTCAATTGCTCAGAGCATCGCCAATTTGTTTTTAACGGATTCTTCTTCAAATGCATCAAGTGTAGTTGATGAAGACTCTAAACACACATCTAGTCATAGTAGCATAAGTTTTAACCTTTTAAGTAATAGTAGCTCGAATTCTCAGCAGGCTGAGAAATCGTCTAGTAGTCAAGATGTTTGATTCTGTCAGTGATTGCAGCAGTGCTGCATCAGCAGAATCAGTCTTAGATAATTAGGTTCCTTTTAATTCATCGGCATCCGTTACTGTCGTAGTAGACCCAGGTCTCCCGCAACCCAGGTCGCCACGAGACAGGTCTGTAGCCGAAGCAAGTAATGCCACAGAAATAGTTAGCCCTTCATTGATCCCAGAGGTCGGAGAAAATGTAGAAGTAGTAGCAATTGTTTCTCGGACAAATTCTGAGTCATCAATAATCAGTGAAGAAGCCACGATAACAAGGTGTGGCAGAATCATTAAGCCACCCAAACGATTCGGTTACGATGCGCTAATTAGATTACGTACAATTTTCAGTCAAAACTCTAATACAGCACAATCTACTTGCTAAAATTAAAACCTAACCTACCCGTATATACCCTTAATCACGAATTTAAATCGTATTGCATGATATTCTTTACTCTTCTTTTACTTCTTCTTGGGGAACTCAAGTTCATATGCTAATTGGTTCGAAGCTTTTACTTTAGTTTATTACAGGTAACTGATTTGGAACAATTGGGCTTCAGCTCCCATAAATCGGCAGGCTATAACTTAGGCCTACCTTATGTTCGACATGGAGAGCTTCGCACCGATATACAACTCCTTTCACGTCTGGCTGACCTTTATGTAGCAAAGCCAGTCACCGGATTCACCATTCCTAAGCTAGCTGATCCAGCAAATGTTCATGATCCATCCAAGGACTATAACCCTTTCGGACCTATCAAAAAGCCTCAGCTGGTAAGGTCAACAGGTCGTATGTCGCCAAAACGACATCTCACTTTGGTCGAGAACATCTCTACAACAAACCATCACAGCGTCTGCAGTTAAAGAAGTGCAACAACTGAAGATCATCCATAAACCCAGCATTAAGAGGAACTATCCCGTAGCCAAGCCCCCATCATTATTAACTTTAAATCCCACCGAAATCAAATCTTTCCGTATCAGTTGCTTAAGGTGCAAAGGACCTCATAAAGTTAAAAATTGTACTGCTCCCCGAAAAATTAAATGTCCCGTCAAACAACCACCCATCCCTATGTTTAAGTATTGGATGTAATTGTCACTCAAATAAATTTTCAATCTCTTTGTAAAACTTTCAACGATAATTGGCTTATATACAAACGTTTCAATTCTTTTTCAATACTAAGTAAATTGGGGTTATTCGTAGTATAAATAATTATGTAAATTGTTTAGATCGGGACGATCTATGTTCATGCAAGTCCGGGGTATTGTCCTGTAGCACTTACGGCCCACAACATTAGCTTGTACGGCGTGGGTATGGAATGGGGGAACAACAGCTTTGAAGCTAAAGTTCAAGGCTGCTGGAGTTGGGGGAATGTTGGGATATGTATGGGTAATTTCAGAGGTCATGTGGAGGAGTACTCTTGTAAAGCACTGGAAAGTGAGAGGAGGTGGATAAGTTGGAAAAGCTCTGGGCTGATCTCCTGCGTGAGGTCGAGCTCCAGAGGAAAAGAGAGAGGATTTGGACTTTGGGCAGAGCTGTTCCTATTTTAGTTTCCCTTCCTATTTTGAAGGTTTTTCATAATTTTGAAATAAAGAGAAAAAGTCATTTTCCCATCCAGAAACAACAAGTCTTCTTTTGCTCTGCATTTAATCATACTCACAGCAGAAAGTACTGAGGAGTGCCAGTTTGGGGAAAGGAGAAAAATAGCATCATTTAATAGTGTGGAACACCAGGCTCACGCGTCCCCACTCATTCGGGCTATACCATACCGGTTTCAATGTTTTATTGCAGCCCGAACCCGGTCGGAACCGGACGTAAGTTCGTATTTACAGCCCGAACCCTAACCAAGTCCGGGTGGGCTGGGTTCGGGCCGGCCCGAATCCAAATACCCGCTTCTGGGCCACAGCTCTACTTGCAAACTACTAATAAACTGCACTGTGCAATCCAATGGACATTTTACACACTTGATGTTTAGCGTACCTAGTATTTTTGTTATGCGATTCATTTTTTAATTTTTGGAACTAACGTGAACAAGTCTCACCGAAAATCACGAATTGTTTAATATTTTTAAATATCGGGTATTGTATTACCCGGGTTAAATGCACGGATGTCATTAGCACAAAGATAACCTGACGCCTAACAAGTATTAAAAAAATTTGCTGCAGCGAAAATCACGAATTCTTTAATATTTTTGAATATCGGGTATTGTATTACCCGGTTCCAGTACCCGCCGAATATTTGCATTAACAGTAAAGCAACAGACTACAAGCCATAAGTGGGTTTGCATTTTGTTTGGTCCTAATTGGCCAACACAAACGGCAGTAATCGTCATTTAAACATGCTAACCTAGGCCTGGTATCCTGTTACCCGATTGGGCCCTAAAAATTAATTTAAGCTCCTGGTATTATATGGAAACGATTCGCGTCGTTGGTTTTGCCTTAACCACAGTATTTCACAGAAAACATAGAAATAGCACGAGGGGACACTTGTGTGACGTCACAGGGTCATCACGGGACGTCGCTTATGAGAAATCTACACGAGGTTACACATGTCTGCTTCTAAGGTTGAACTTTTTCCGTAATTAAATTCTTTGTATTTTCAGTATACTAGGAGTATTCAAATATATATTAAAATCGGAATTCATAATGAACGAATACGCGAGGATATTTGAATCCGTATTAGAATTCATATTTTTCAGTATTGCTATAAGTCAAAGATGCTATCCTATCCTACATGTAGGCCTACATGTAGGCCTATTTATAGGGTGCGAGCTATTTGCAGAAAAAATTATAGGCAAAATAGGGTGCACTGGTTTTCGCAGAAAAAATTCCTATAAAATAGGAATGCACGCCTGCATACACGCGGTCATATAGGCATATATGTAAGCAGCATGAAAACGCGCTTGTATGAAGGCAAATATGTAGGATGTACATATATACACAACTATTTTCTCATTGCGGAATAAGTTATCTCAATGCTAACCAAAACGATTTTTGAACGTTGGCTACGTTGGAATATCAGGCTACTGCAAAGCTGGGCAAAAAGATTGCGTATCCTAAATCCTACATACATTTTATAGTTTACGAAGAGCATACATATATGCATTCATAAATTTGTCCAGAAATGCAATCATACATATATGCATACATAAATTTGTCCAGAAATGCAATCATACATATATGCATACATTAATTTGTCCCGAAATGTAATCATACATATATTCATCATATAAATAAATTTATGTATAAATATATGTACACGTGCCTATAAAAGTGCATGTAGAACGTTCTGAACCTTTATAAAAACTAATGAAGCATGGCTTCGCGCGTGTATATTGTTAATTAGTTAAGTTTAAAATTGTTAATTTCTAGTTTCGTAGGTTTCAGTCACAACGTATAGAAATCGTTTGCATTGCAGCAGGAAATAATAAATGCGAATACACCAATAAACACAGACCGTGCGAAGAAAATACAGATGGAGCTCGCTGAACATACACGGTGCATACATAATACATACCTAAATCTCCCCGGCCTTTTAAACATACATACTCGTAAATACAGTATTCATGCCATACATATATCATACATTTTTTTTAGTGGAAACACGCAGCCTACATAAAATACATACAAATATTCGGAAAATGTGCGAACATACATAAAAAACTGCGTGTATTTATGCATAAATGTAGGATATGTGCCCAGCTTTGGGCTACTGTAGTGACATGTGAGATTTCCCATTCAAAATAATATCCATGCATAACTAAGTACACACACATATGCTTATATACTTACTGTAACGTGCAGTACGACCAATCAATAGGAGTTTTCACATAATGCATGAGTAACATTAATTTTGAAGAAGTACTCACAATCAGTTTGTTTAAAAATATGATACATAAGAAAGTAACAAACTATTAAGTGTTTGCTGAATAATTGTTGCACATGAGGAATAGCCAAATTGTTTTTTAAACTAATGCCATATGTCCATAATAAATTTGCTAAAATAAAGACAGCAAAATGTAATTATGAATTTTAATCAAAATAAAATTTAATTCTACAGTGTAGGGTCCCATGTAGGAAGGGGCTAACACATTCCGTTACCCTATATAGGCAGAAATGTAGGCAGCCGCAAATGCCTATACTTGTAGGCAAGAAAATAGGCGTAGCAATTGCACAAATAGGGAAGAAGGAAGGCCCCTCCTAAACTGAATGTATAGATAGGATGTAGGATAGGCAAAATCAGTTTAGCATCTTTGCTATAAGTATTTTAAATCGGAACTCTTCGAATTCATATGTTTCCGATTTCCCATCCTTGATTTGTAATATGAGTTTTTATTTATGCTGTAAACTGTTTTAAAAATCATGTATTTAAAAGCTGTCCACAAAAATAGTTACATTACGAGCAATAGTTTCATTGCAGAACATTTTATAAACATTTATCATAACAAGGTCGTTTCAAGTTGCAACCATACATATGTTCGCACATTTATGCGACAGGTTGGTGTATAAATTCTTTAGAATCATTTGGGAAATGAAAATATGTATAAATTATTATGTGGAAATGAATGAACTTGCAACCTGCCATTGAACAAATTTATCGACTAAGTCTATGCTGATATATGTAGATACATAAATATGTACATACCTAGATGTGGTTAATATGTGCATAGTTCAACTAAAAGTGTTCATAAATGCTTTTATTTTAACACTTGATATAAAGGCTGCAGAAACAAATTATCTCTACTGCTTCCTTAGAAACAACATATGTATAATAGGAATTTAAGGTGATGATTTCTCTCAAGAAAATGAAAATGAAAATTCTCGACTGACAAAGCTTCGTATCAAGTTCACACATGTATGTATATCTGCATGAAATAATTTATTTTTAGCTTGTATATTGCATTACCATCTAAGATAATATTTCATCAATTACGTTGCGTTTGTAAAAGAAGACTCCAAGAAGTATCTGTACTCATTGTGTTTCAGCTCGCACTCAAACAAACAGTGGAATTTTTAACTCTTGGACTCTTTCTCTTACAATTAGTGATTTCCCTCTTAAATATTTCCTCGTTAGCATGTTCCTTCTGATTTACCTTCTTATTCCAATAGTGCATTCCCAAGGTACTGAATTTTGTCGTCAAACATATACATATATTCCATTATTACTTTTGTTTATACATAATGATAAATAAAAGGTGACAAGAAATTTGTCTAAATTGATTCACACATTCCAGATTGCGAACCTCCAAATTTCCCTGGAACCTTAACCTACAAGGTTATTCAATATGAAAACTGGTCAAAAGAAATCAAGATTCCAGGGGTACTTGTCACAGAGCCAAGGAAAGAAGAAGAAATCTGTGAGTTGGCAAACTGGGCGAAGAACAACAGTTACCGGTTGCGTCCGAGTGGGAATCAGTTCAGTTGGTCGCCAATAACCATTTTTCCATTCAACCAAGAATCTAACAAAACGGGTTTACACTGTAAAAAGATCATACTGGTGAAGGTTCGCCCTTATATGACGCGAATTAGAATGGCGGAAAAAGACGAGCAAGGGTTGGATTCCGTTGTTGTAGAAACTGGAGCTATACTGGACGAAGTGCTGGATTTTTTGGGTGCCAGAGGTCTCAGTTTTGGGTCCATGCCCAGCTTAGGGGCAATAACAATCGGAAGTTTGTTAGCTCTGGGAGATCACGGGACGAGTGTTCCGATTGGAGAGAAAGTCCCTGGCAAGTCTTCCACCACAATGGCCAACATGGTGACAGAACTGAAAGCTGTAGTGTGGAATTCAACTGCAGAGTCATATCAAGTGGAAAGGATACATCGGTCAGATTCGAGAATGAGGGCTTTAATAGTAAATCTTGGCAGGATTCTCATCACAGAGGCAACATTTCGTGTTGGAAAAGACGAACGCTACAGGGTTTTAAGTGTGACTAATGTGCCGATGAATGTTCTTCTTGCACGACCAGTGGGTAATCAGGTAATGAAAAATTCTTTGGCAGACTTTGTCAACAAAACTGGTCACGTGGGCTTGCTTTTCTTTCCGTACACGGAAAATGCCTGGCTTAGGCTTTGGATTAAGTCTCCTGAGCGACCCCCGACTTCACGGGAAGTTCAGACACCATACAACTACCAATTTCAAGAACGTCTTCCTCCGGAAGTGTTAGCTCTCGGCAAAGCTATTTTTTTAGGCTACAATAATTTTCTAACTCCTACGACCAGTGAACTGTTGAGTCGAGCACCGGTTCTAGGATTACGTACTACAGCAACCAGAGATATTTGGGGGTGGTCCAGAGATGTGTTCCGGATAGCCAGTCCAAAGGCACCGAAGGTATTAGTTAGTAGCTTCGCTGTTCTGACAGCTTCCAAAAATTTGCAGCAGGTCGCATCGGAGATGTACTCTATTTATAACCAGATCCTTAGAAAATACTCTGGACAAGGGAAATTCCCTATGAATGCTGCAAGTGAGTTCAGAGTCACCTCCGTGGACATTCCGGAAGATGTTGGGATTCCTGGAGCGGAGTCTTCGGCATTTGCTGCTTCTTCTCCTCTTGCCGAACATCCTGAATTTGATATAGTAATTCGGATGGACCTAGTTACTTTTTTAAAATTTTCGGATGCCTCTAAATTTTTGGAAAAAGTTCAATCGGAGTTTTACACAAAATTCAGCGGAGATCTTGCTTGGGTCAGACCGAAATGGTCCACCAGATTTGGCTACTCTACTTCTACTCGGTCACCTTGGGTAAGCCAGGAGATGATAAAAGCTCTTCCGGGGAGATTTACAAACTGGACATCAGCTGCTAATACTTTGCAAAACATGGACCCACATGGGGTTTTCATTAATGAATTATTTCAATCAATTTTACCATGATAGTCAATTTCATCTTTCATTTTATGAATGCCTAGTAATTGTTGCACTAAGAAATATATTTGTTGTGGATCGTCAATCAACTTAAGATTAAAATTGGTTTTATAATAATTTCAGGAATCTATAGGTATAGTAGACTAATTTAACACCTGCGGATGCACACAATACTTTATAGAAACGTATTTTATCCAAAAAAAGGATTGGCCCGGGTTCAAAATCTGGATTTGAACTGATTTTGGTTACGACATGCAAAGTTCCGGCGAAAAAGAACAACTTCTCGTCTCATCTCGGTCGTTAATGGCACAATCGAAAGCTAGTTAATTAAACATGTATGCAAAAAAATATTCTCGACAGAAAAAGCGGGGTAATCAGAAATGTTTATTTTTCGACTATATTTTCAACAATTAATTCTTTTACCACAGAAAAAATATTGTGGATTATTTCTTTACAAAAATATATCAGAGGGGGAAGGAGCTCTCAATGAATGTTTTTGGGACAGTTTTGATTCTATAGCATTTTTATTGTTAGGTGTTAGGTCAGACATGGGATATGTCTATCCTGTCCGCCAAAGATGGGCAACTGGTTTTCCCCGCCTGACACCTTACCTCTACAATGTAATCTCGATTTTCCTTCCTAATACCCTTCCTAAACCGGACTTTTGCTGATTTCCTTTTTCCTAAAAATGGGCATATAATTGCCCTTCCTTTTACCTTGTCAGATTATTAAATTTCCTAGTAGGGCCTAAAATGCCTAGTTCAGTCTGAATTGCCTTTGTTCAGCCTTAGTTGGTTGAGTATGCCTTTGCCGGTTTGGTCAAAATTGTACATTTCTTTACGAATAGCGTTGAGAAACAATATACATTAACATAAGCGGGTAAATATGATAATTGTCATCATTTAAAATGTATATTGTTAGACGAACACATGATAAGTTCCAAGTTTGGATTGATTTTCTGGAAGATATATTTTACCGTTAGCAGCATTCAGAATATGAATGTACTAAAAATAAACCCTGTTCACAGCACACCATGAAATCTACGGAAACACCGAATCTAGACGTCTAACTATTAGTGGGGTCCATATGGATGAAATCTCTTCACAGTTTGTCTTTGACTATGTCGTTTATTCAACGTTATAGGGTCCAATACAAATAACTAGCAGAAATCATACAAACCAGTTTCATCTCTTGCAGCTGGTTAGCATCAAATATGTCTTCCCGGTAGTCCTTCCTAGGATCCTTCCAATTTCCTCACCCTTCCTATAAACTTGCCTATTATTTTACATATTCTCAGCCTTCCTATTCTATTTCCTAGTTTTGACATAGATTCTACAACCTTCCTAGTTCCTTCCCTAAAACCTGTCCGTTTTGCTTTCCTTCCTTCCTAGTTACCTATTTACAAGGCCTAGTTTCACGCGAGGTGCCCATCTTTGCTGTCCGCACTATGGATTTCCGGGTATATGTAAACACGAACAGAACTCAATGAAAAGGAGAGGTAGTTGAGAACTCACAGAACTTGAATAAGAAGCTCCAATTAGATATCGCAGATAAAGGCATAAGAACTTTTCCGATATCAACCCGTCCCAATGTCAGAACATGTTTGAGTACCCAATACTTACCCATAATTTTCAAAATTTGTACCAATCGTTTAGCTTAAAAACTAATTAGTGACCAAGGAAGTTAAGCTAAGTCAGCATATCTTGGGAAAAAGCGTAATTTTTAAATATTTGCTCATATTTTAAAAAAAATATATTTTAAGGCCTTTGTCTACGTTATTTCACTGATCTTTAAACGAGCTAATAAGCAGATACCTACGTTGATAATTGTGGTCACGACCCGAAGGATTTGAGAACTTCCGGTTGCAATTTAGATGCAATGCTACTTACTCTTCGTAACCACAATAGCCATTGGATGGCCATTTCCTATGGGTTTGCCTACATGAAAATACTTATATATTACCTTCATTCTGCTGCATATGCCTGCTCACCCGACTCAGAATCAATTTCAAATGTGTCAAACCATCAAGTGCAAAATTCTCGGAATAAAAATATCAATTTAGGAACAAATGAAGACATACCAATTGTAACAATGTCAGGGACTACATTATGATATTGGAAGCCATACCAACCTGGCCCCGTCCGCCCTAATTCACTTTGAGTTTCGTCAGAGATCGTTAATCCCCCAAGGATCTGACCTTCCTGAAATAATTCAAATTTAAATCCTGACATTAGCTCCTGTTTTGACTTTAATTCTTTAAGACTGACAAGCAGAGTTGTGTAGTACTTGAAATACTTAAGTACAAAATACCACCTAAAATACAAAATACGTATTCTTTTTCTTGTATTTTGAACCTACTGTGGCCATCTTAGTATTTTGTGTCTTAGTATTTTACGAATTCCGATGCTGGGAAGTAATCGATATTTTATTTGCAGCCATAAATAGTAATATAAGTACTTAAAATAAGATACTTGATCAAAATACTTAAGTACTCAAACTTTTGAAATTGAATATATGAACGTTTTTTATCGATTAAGAAACGTCGTATGGACTGGAAATATCAAACGGGATAAAGGACACCGTACAAAAAATGCACTCTGTTCGATTTTAACGAAAAAATTACTCCAGGTTGCGCCTTGATGCGTAGATCATTTTTAATAATTGCCCCGAAAAAATCTGACGACGGGATTCGGAGATAACCCGAGTCAAAGTTAGCAAAAAATGAGGGGGGGGGGGGCTCATGGGGTACCAAAAAATTCAAACAGTAAAAATTAGCAATACAACTTCAAAAATGGCAAGAATAAAAATTAAATAAAGTGCAAAAAAAATTCAGCGAGATATGACCTCAAAATTCCAAGATACTGACCTCAAGAGGTCAAAGAGCGTCGATACCGGTTTCATAATCTAAACGGTGACAAAACTGACCCAGATTGGAATTAGGGCTTTAATTAGACACATAATTTAAACGTGTGCCGAGTTTGGTTCCAGTTTGTGGCACGATCACCCAGCTGTGACCCTTGAGGTCAATATCTTACCCATACCGGATTTGGTATCTAAAAATCATTCGAATTGCCCGCAAATAGGCTAGAACGTTTGGTTTAAGCCCAGATGAGTTGCCTGTCAAGTTTGGTTCCAGTTTGTGACACGATGACCCAGCTGTGACCCCTGAGGTCAATATCTTACCATACCGGATTTGGTGGTTAAAAATCGTTCGAATTGCCCGCAAATAGGCTAGAACTGTTGTTTTAAACTTGGATGAGTAGTCTATCAAGTTTGGTTCCAGTTTATGACGCGATGACCCAGCTGTGACCTCCGATCTCAATATCGCACTCATACCGGATTTCGTACCCAAAAATCAGTCGAATTACCCGCAAATAAGCTAGATCTTTTGGTTTAAGCACAGATGCGTTGCCCGTCTATTTTGGTTCCAGTTGGATGATTTTTAGGTACCTAATCATCTTGGGTATATGGGTAAAATATTGACCTCGGGGGTCACAGATGGGTCATTGTGTGACCAACTGTCAATTTGTATTAATCAAGTAGCAGCGTCAATAATTGAATTGTCAATTACAACTTTCAAAACTTGAGCAAGTTGAAATTGATTTGTAATTGGGATGAAATTGAATTGAAATTGAAATTGAATTGAAATTGGTTTTTTAAAATTCTTACCCGTGTGTACCAAAAGAAAAACTGGTTATAAATGAAAATAAATTCGACTAAAATAGTGTTGGCTACATCTGATCAATTTGTTTGCTATGAAATTAAACTAAACTCATTCACCTTGCAACTGCAAACGAACACCATTTTCAGGTCTGTCGATTTTGTATGGTGCTCTGAAAAATATCGCTCGAATTTGTCCCTGGAATCGTATTTACAACTAATCATTTGAATATCAAACAGATTTTCAGAATCGGTAGTTGTTGGTTCCCCATTAGGTTTGGATTTGAGTTACTTTTTCAGTGTTTTGTTGCTTTTGTATTAGAGAAATAAGCAGAACATTAAGGTGTCATTGCTTTGGGAAGTTGAGTAATCTCCGCGCTTTTATTACACATTCTTGCCTTTGCGCGCATTCTTGCCTTAGCATTTACTAGTTGTCAATTATCAACTTCAACTATCAATTTTTGACATCGCAGCTATTTAAAATTGAAATTGTGGAAGTTCCCAATTATAATGACTAAATTGATAGTTGAATTGTAATTGAAATTGAATCAACAACTAAAGAGCTATTTTTATTTGAAATTTATTTCAATTTACAACTTGCAGATTATCATCACTTGAAATTGAATTGAAATTGTATTTGAAATTGATAGTTGCAATTACTACTTGAAATTGTGAAGAGCCCTAATACTGATATATTGATTATTCTTAGCACTTAATTTTTGTGAAGTTTAAAATAATTATGCCAATCTCTAAAATGGGTTCGTCTTTGTTTTTATGCATAATTCCACAGTAGTCCAGTATACATCACCCAGCCGGCGGCATTCTGTTTGCAAAGCTGTCGTTATTAGACAATCTGCGACTCACAAGAAAACCTCGCGGTATGTAAAATTGATGTCAGAATGAAATTCAGTGAGCTGTTAGTACACAACCGGAATAAAGTTCGTGCAAGTTCGGCCCGGTTCTGGCGCTAGAGTCGTGAAAACTGATTTTCCTAACTCACAAAATCAGTGCCTCCTCTGTCTCTGCTGTTTTGTATACATATTTCCAAAAGAAATGCAAATTTTCGGATTTTGACGAAAGATTTAAATCTCAATGGGAATCAATTAAACAGCTTCGGACAGTATTCTACAGTCTAATTTTGCTATAATGGATTACTACGTCGTGAATAATTGCATATTTAACTTCAATCCCTACCCTGGCCATGAATAGAGGTCGCTAAGAACCCCCTATGAAAGCCTCTATAAAGATGCATGAAATAGGGTTCCACTGTACGTAGTGAATACAAATTTTCTGGAGAACTAAACCCTTAGAGCAAAGAACCTATAAAATTGAATTTAATGTCGCTGTAGTTCTTGACATTCAGTTACATAGTCAACATCCACAACTTCTTCAGTAGTAGCTATACGTATGCCCACGCTTGGAAAAACGCCCCATGTTGAAGGTATAGGCGACCTTAATCCCCTAATCCGCCGTTATGACCTCGATGTATATATGTGTGTATATATAATTATATATATATATATATGGTGTATATATATATAATGCGGACGGTAAAGCCTTGAATAAGTGCAGGTGTCCATCACCTGTCAATCATCTGTCAATCAAAGGATTGCAGAAGGACACTTGTGGGCTTTGAAGGTACTGCCGGCAAAAGGCTTATGTCTAAAATACGGTATAATAATGTCAAGGAAAAGGATTAAGTCTAAAATACTCCAAGTTTATGCTCGCTGGAAACAAGTGTCCAAGCAAGCACTTGGGGTTTTGTATATTTTGGACTGCGAAGGGACTGTCGGTATACCAATGTCAAAGAAAAGGATTAAGTCTAAAATACTCCAAGTTTATGCTCGTTGGAAACAAGTGTCCAAGCAAGCACATGGGTTTTGTATATGTGCACTGAAGGGACGCTCGGTATAGCGGTAAAGGAAAGGAAAGGCTTAAGTCTTAAATAGAATGTACCGAATGCAGCCGTCCTGGGTTAGCAGCAAGTCTGAATGGTGTTGACTTGAAATAATGTATATAATTTCATTCACTTGTTTATTGTTGAGTAAATCACTGTTGAGCTGACTGTTGAAAGTTCCACTGGAATTTTTTCCCAAAATTTTCTCAAAACTTTCAAGTTTTTGAATCTGTTTTAAAGTTTTTGAAGTAATTTTTCAAGTAATTTTTTGAAAAAAATGGCAAGCAACCAAGCTAGCAATGTAGGAAGTAGTTCTTCGGTCCCTCTGCCAAACGAGTTTGTGGAAGTTGTTGACGGAGTAAAGGTACTTGTGAAGAAACTGGTTTGTGTTTGTGAGGTTGGATTTAACACTATTAAAGATCTCGTGAAGCACATCGAAACAAACGACAATGATAAAGATTGCAAAAACTTACCTAGTGATATGTCCAAGTGGAGGAAAAAGAATATGTGCTGTGTTACACCTGTGTTTCGTTGCAAGTGCAACGAAAAATTTGCTAAATGTAAGGACTTAGTACAGCATTACACGAAAAAGTGCCGTGAAAATGAGGGTCTTCAAAAATTCCTTGCGGCGGAAGCCGATAAACGGAAGCAGCAAGCCGCTCTGGAAAATTCAAAGCGTGAAAAGGAGGCAGCTGTACGACGAGAGTTGCTTAAACGCCAAATGGAAGCTCCGGCTGTCGCTGTGCCAAGGAAAATTAGTAATTTAAATATTTATTTAATATTATTTTAATTTAAATATTATTTTTGTTGTTGTTAATGGTAAATATTCTTATTATTATGCATTAAACTTATGAATGTTATTTATTTTTCAGAACGGGTGGATGGTATGGACTCGGATGCCGATGATGAGCTGCTCGATGCCTTAAGGATTGCTGAGGTCATGGAAGATCTCCAAACTCCAATTGAGGTTCAAAATGCGCAGGATATGCAAGGATCACAAGGTAAATATACATTTTTTTTGAACTTGTCCGAAATCACGAGATTCGGATTTCTGTGTAATTTTCTTTGTATGTGCAAAAAATTTTTTACCGAGTGCAAATTATGATTTGCGAAAGACTTTTTTTTTTTTTTTTTTTTTTTTTTGAAAAAACTAATCATCTTTATGTTATTATTTACTTACAGATCCCCTCAATGCCATGGACCTGGAGGAAGATTTCCATTTCTGCGTGGCTGACAGTGCATCCTGCAAAGCCGAGGACCTGTGTGATTCATGCTTGGAGATTCAGACGCAAGAAGCCATGGCTGGAGATGCTGCTCCTCTACCCGTTCTATCACCAACTGTGATGAACGAAGTCATCGAGGTCATGGAAACCGACATCCGCAAGAGCAACTTGATCGCCGAACATAACAACTTACAAGACCAACATCTGCTGCAAAATCCAGGTTCTACAAAACTACAATGTTCCTACTGTCCACTGTATTTTGCTACACAAACTGATTACACTATTCATAAGACATCACATAGATCTAAAAGATACACATGTGTTAGATGTAATATAGAATTTAGTAACAGAAACTTGTACACTGAACATATTAATGCCCATGACGTAGAATTAGAAATTATTGATGTAAATGATGAAGTTAGGGACAATGGTTCTGTAAGAAAGAAGCGTAGTACTAAAAAAAAGCGTAATAAATTTACATTTAAACTCTATCCCATTAGTTCTAACATATCTGAAAATTTGAAATCCTATAGAATAGATCTTAGTAGCATGTCACATTCGAACGATATAAGAGGGGTAATGGATGCTATTAGACCCCAGCTAGTTCAACAAATCAAAAATGATCTACAGGTTTTTAGGAATTTAAAGATAATATTTCATATTAATTGTATCTTTGAAAAGATAGACTCTGAGGGTAACTCCCAGAGAATATCAAAGTGGATGTCATCTTTATCACATTTAATACTTCATGAAAGTACTATTGACTTAACTATAGAAACAATTATTCAGAAACTCATAATTATGATTGAAGAATTTTGTGAGAATGGATCGGGGCTAGTTTTGATAGATATTCCCAGTTTAGATTTTATTATTACAAAGTATCAACCCCTGCGGGGTGGTACATACACAAAACTTCCTTACTTACTTCAGAATGCACTTGATGAAAATAAGAAATGTTTATTTATTAACGTTAACAATAGTGCACAGGCTTACAATCAGGAAAAAGTACATCCTAGCCAACAGCGTTATAGAAGTTCCAGGGATTTAGACTCATGCTTTTTATTTGCAATTGCTGCAGGTATACGAGGTTTAAATAATAATGCTCATGAGCAAATGCAACGTTACAGATGCATTATCAGGCAGTTAGATTTGACAGGTATACATATGCCAATGACACTAGAGCAGGTCCCTAGGTTTGAACGTCAGAACCCATTCCTTTCTGTTAATATTTTTGGTTTTGATGATACTGGAGTTACAGCTAACCATAGTGAGTTCGATAATTTAGATGCCAGGGCACACAGCATTAAACGTAGAAACATGATTCATAGAAATACCTTTCCTCTGTATATAAGTAAGACAGTCGATAGTAATAATATAAATGATACGGTTAACAATGAAAAAAGAAAACACAGGGCATTAATTAACAAAAATAGTCATTACAATATAGACCTCTTCATGATCATTCAGAAAGATCGTGAGGAGAACATAATTGATCCTACTCAGAAGGTCCCAACACGAGTTGACGATAGTGTCAACGAACATTTCGTATTGTGTAGGGATATTGATAGCTTGTTCTGTCATCCTCAGCTCCGATATAGAGTGCATCTTTGCAGATATTGTTTACAAACATTTCGTTCCGCTGACACTTTACTCCGGCATATTGAGCGCTGTTCTTCTATTGGAGCTCAAAAGGCCATCTTTAACTCTGAACCTCAATCTAAAATTCAATTTGACGGTTTCAATTATATGGTCCCAGCCCCTTATGTTATATATTTGGACTTTGAGTCCAAACTTGTTCCTAAAGATCCAACGAAAGCTGATAGATATGGCAAAGTTCCGAATCCACATGCCTACCAGTTTCAGCCGACAGTCACTGCTGGGACAAGGGAATATACAGAGGAGCACATCCCATGTTCATACTCATATATCTGTATAGGTCCCAACGGGTCCCTTAGGCATAAGAGCACTTATCACATTCAAAGTGATGATGAGAATCTTATGGACTCGTTTTTTACCGATATAAACCTCTTTTCATCTACTCTCTTGGACGAAATTAAACTTAGGCAGGCAGAGGCTTCTAGTAATAGGAAGTATCCTTCAAATATGAATTCCATTAACCAGGGCATCTGTTATTTCTGTGAAGGACTCATTGATCCATTTGGAGAGGATGGTGAAAAGAGTGTGGAGCATCACGACCACTTTACACATATGTATATAGGGCAGGCTCATAGTAAATGCAATATAAAAGCTAGTTATTGCAAAAAAATTCCGGTTGTGGTGCATAATCTCTGTGGTTACGATAGTCATCCTATAGTGAAACATCTGGACCATGAGTCCATTGAGTCTGTCACTGCTATTCCACTTAGCTCAGAAAAGTTTTTGTCTATGGAAATTAATAAAAGGTTAGTTTTCATTGACAGCTTAAAATTTCTGAGTAGTTCCTTGGATAAACTTGCAGGGGTATTAGGAGAGAAAGGTTCCGAAAAGTTTAGAATTACTAAGGAGGTTTTTAGTCAGGATTATCCTAATGCTACAGCACACCAACATCTGCTTTTTAAGAAGGGTATATTTCCTTATGAGGCCATAACTTCTTTTTCTGATTTGGCGAAAACGGAACTTCCGCCAATAGAATCCTTTTATTCCAAACTGAAGGACGAGCATATTAGTCCGGCTGATTATCAGCATGCTCAATTGGTCTGGGAAAAGTTTGGTATAAAGGACATGGGTGAATACTGCAATTTTTATTGCAAGTTAGATGTCACCTTGTTGGCTGATGTTTTTCAAAATTTCCGTAATCTTTTCATAAGTTCATTTAACTTGGACCCTGCTCGCTTTTTCAGTTTACCAATGATAACTTGGCAGGCTGCATTAAAGTATAGCAAGGTTAAATTGGATTATATCAGAGATAGCGATATACATGTCTTTTTAGAGGCTGGACTTAGGGGTGGTTACGCCGGCTCAGGTTCTAAAAGATATGCGGATGCTAATAATAAGTATGTCCCAGAAACTTATAATCCATCCAAAGAATGTGAATATATTATGTATTGGGATGCGAATGCGTTGTATGCAAAGGCAATGGATTCGCATCTGCCAACAAAAAACTTTTCTTGGCTGTCTGATTCAGAAGTCATGTATTTGTCACAAGTTGACAATATTATGAACTTGCCTGATGATGGCGAAGAAGGCTACTTTTTTGAGGTTGATCTTTCTGTGCATGAAGATAAGCATTATTATTTTAATGACTATCCACTTGCACCGCAAAAGCGATGCGTGGATATCAGTGAAATGTCTGCTCATCAAGTTGACTTGCAAAGTGAATTGAAATTAACTCATGGCTCTATGAAGGTTGGCAAGCTTATTGCAGATCTGCATCCAAAATCTAAGTACGTAGTTCATTATAGGACTCTTAAAAAGTATATTGAATTAGGAATGTCGCTAGATAGGGTTCATAGAATTTTAAAATTTCAGCAGTCAGATTGGTTGAGGTGTTTTATCGATTTATGTACCGAGCAGCGGAAGGTAGCTACCACGGAATTTGAGAAGGATTTCTGGAAACTATGCGTGAACGCTTGCTTCGGGAAGTCAATAGAGCAGGTTAGAAATAGATCAGTGATTCATGTTTTAACTAAAAATAAAAATAAAAATTCTATGTTCAATGATAGGGTTTTAAACTTTTCCCGTAAGTCCTCGTTGAAAGATATCATTATGATAACTCCCAATATTGCTTTATTCGTCATGCGCACAAGCAGCGCGTATTTAAATAAACCCATTTATACAGGAATTTCATGTTTAGACATTAGTAAAATTATAATGTATGACTTTTTCTATAATTATCTTAAGGTAAAGTATAATAGCGATAGCAATTGCGAGGTGAAACTTATAGGTACAGACACAGATAGTTTAATGGTAAGCATAGTGAGTTCTAACCATAATTTAGATGTATATAAGGATATGAGGGAACATCATGAACTTTTTGACTTATCTAATTTTAAGCCTTGTAGTAGTGTAAATGCTGAGTGGGGCAAGTTTTATGTAGAAGATAATAAAAAAGTTAGAGGTGTTATGAAGGATGTCTCAGCGGGGCATCCGATTAAGTCTTTCCGGTTTTTAAAATCTAAAATGTATGCTTACTTAACTTATGATGGTCTAGTCGATAAGAAAGCAAAGGGTATTCCAAAATCTTATGTTAAGAATCATCAGACGTTTGATGATTTTGATCGTGTATTAACAGATGCATGGGAAACTAAAATGGTTAGATATAGAAAAATAACTTCAATAGGACATAGGTTATATAATGTAAATGAACAGAAACGTGGTTTAAATGCTTTTGATAATAAGAGGTATCACAGTACTTTTAATATAAGTTTAGCGTATGGGCATAGGGACGTTGAGGTTCATAATAATTTGGATAAGTTACTTAAAATAATGGAAGATGATAAGTTTGCAAATATTGATTGTGATACATGATGTAAAAAAATATATTGTTAATAATTTTGTAAATATGTATTAATAATGTGTAAATAAAAAACAAATGTCTAAAAATAAAATCATATAATTTTCCACTCTTTGAATCATTTCACATTATTGTTTCATCATGGACGCACCTACATTTGATTACACTCTGCATGCACCTTTTAACTTTGTTATTTCGGGACCAACTATGAGCGGGAAATCCCAGCTTACTAAAAGCATTATATCTCGAAGGAATGAAATCATTTTTCCAACCATAGAGCATGTTGTGTACTGCTACGGTATTGATCAACCCAATGAATTTGCATCGATGAAGAAACAATTCCCTGAAATACAATTTCATCACGGGTTGCCTAAAGAATACGGCGACGACATGCTCAGTCCATATCTTTACATATTGGATGATCTAATGGAGGAAGCTTCAAAATCGAAAGATGTCATGCAAGCATTTGTTAGAGGTAGCCATCATCGAAATTGTTCCATCATTTTCATAACACAAAACTTTTTTCATGATGGGCTTAGACCTTTAACAACCAATGCCAAATATATTTGCTTATTCAAGAACCCGAGGGAAACTCAAGTTGTGAATAAGATTGGATGTCAAATGAACTGTGGGAAAAAGCATGAGCTTATGGAAGATGCATATAAGCAGTGTATTTCAGTACCTCATGGATACCTTATGATTGATTGCAGCCAGACTCAAAATGATAATTATAGACTTAGAAGCAATGTATTTCCAGATCCAGATTGTATTATATTTATTAATCAGAAATAAAAAAAAAAGATTACAAATGATTCAAAAATTAATTACATAATGCATAGCAATATCCTTGAAATCGCTCATCAGCATGGTAATGGTGTTTTGATTTTGTGTGAGAGTGATCTGTCTCTCATCGCAATCTTTGCATGCCCAGTCAATTTGAGCAAACGTAGTCTTCATGATATCTTGCCTGTCAAATCCATCCTTGCACGCTGCACAGTAACTTGGGTACGGCTTGGAATAAATCTTGTCAGGTCGTGCCTCTCGCTTTAGTCTAGTAGGGACATCAGTACCCTTCATTTTTTGAGTGATGAGTTTCACAATAGCAGCGTTCTTAACAGGTGGAGTTGATTTCCTCCTATTAGACTTGGGATCAACACATTTCTTGATACATGATGATGTAACACATTGAGAATCCTTAGGAGGATTATTATTCCAGTCAAATGTTCCACAAACATCCTGCCCAATGGATTCCAAACGATCTGCCTCTGCAGCAGACGCAGATACAACTGCTGTAAACATCAAAATTAATTACTACATCAACTTAAATATTATCCATGCTTCCGAACGAGGTACGAAGGAAGGGTGGGACAATGGGTAAGGTTTGGGTTTTTTTCCCTCCCCCTCCTTTTTCGCCAAACCGTAACGGAAGCGCGGCGGCGGCGGCGGCGGGGCGCGGAGGGAGTGGGCGCGGAGTTGAATTGTGAGAATGGGATTTTGTCAACTTACCATTGATGCTGTGTTCAATTTCCATAGCGGCTTTAACCAGCTGTGCTTGAGCCATTATTACTGCTAGTTAGATGGGAACAGTTCGAATGAGTAATGAACGCGCAGTGGTGATGAAGGTATATCGACACTAGACAGTTGATGCCAATTGTCAGGAAAAAGAAGAAAATTGGGATGACAATTGAAAAATCCATGCAGATGAGATGAGTAGAATGGTTGATGTTAGAATGATTTAGGAAATGGGTCAAACACGGTATTTATGCTCAGAATAAGAATTTTATTTTTTTTATTTGTCAAGGAATTGTACAAGCAAGGTTAAAAATGTTCTGGAAAGTTCGGGTTTCGATTGAACCCAAAGTTTCGTCTTATACGTTCATCAACATGCCTACTGCAGTCCTCCAACGTATCATGGATGTCGCTGATACGTCCTCTGCACGTGTTATAATAGTACACAAGGTTACTGATGATCTCTGGAGTTTGTTCCAGTTTCCAATTAACACGCATCTTTTTCCCACTCAAAGTGGTTCGTTGAACGTTCATGAATAAACGTTGCCCATCCTCAGAACGAGAGTACCAAACCTTGGGGCGGTTGGGATCCTTGGGATGACCATGAAGCTTGAAAAATGGTTTTCCATACGTATCCTTTACTTGTTCTTTCTCCGGTTTCCCTGCTTCATCAAAAGATGGAGACTCATTCGATTCGCCCGGTATAGATTCTTCCGATGATGCCCGCTTACGAGTAGCAATCAGCATATCCCGATACTGCGTAGTTGTTGAGTCCACTTGGTCACCAACTTCGTTGGACGTAGTAGTATTAGTAGGTAAATCGATCAGAGCTTCGTTGAGCTTGTCTTGCACAGATAAATCCATTGAAGCGTCAGCTTCACTGGTAGAGTCCTTGCCTTTAACAGATAAATCAAGTACAGAGTCAGGTCCACTGGTGGAGGTAACCTCACCTTCAACCGTTTTGATGCATTGATTGATTTCAGTATCCATCTTCTTGTTGAGTTCTCTAAAAAATTTAAACAGTGTAAACAATAGCCTGAAAGTCTTCAAGATGCAGTCATGCATTTTGATGTTAGTAACAAATTTTCAATCAAAACCATACCGACAGACTTGGATTTAACAAGTTGAATGTTTTCTGTGCTTCTTCAACGGGGATAATATGTATAATATTTAATTGCAGTATTTTCAAAGCGTTGTTGAACTCAAATTGTGTAATATACAAGTTGAGACGTCAGAAGCTGAATGATACAAACTGTAGCAACAAGCGCGGTATTTATTCCCCAAAAAAAATGTGGGGGTCATAGAACAATCCTTGATAAACAATGTAACAAGGACAGTCAGCAGGATCTAAATGTGTATGCGTATCATGGAATATGTTGTTGCTGTAGTAGTATTAATAATTGACCTTGGAAAGTTCCTGACTGTAAAATCCGCCTTCCATAACGTCATTATCTTTGGGATCAGTTAAGTAATACATGCGCGGGTTTGAGTTTCCTACTCTGTTTATAGTAAACACCTCTGGTTTAAAACGTCTAGAGTATCCTTTTTCAAAACGACCTTTATCAATTGAAATGAGAACACGATCTCCAACATTGAACTTGGGCTTATCATAAGACTTTAGTTCCTTATTTCCATATAGATTGAACCATACCTCCATTTCATTTTTAGAGTTAACATTTACTGGCGCGAATTTTGTACTGGAATGAACAGTTGCATTATAATTTCGAACTAATTTCGGTAAAACATGAACAAATCTATAGCTTCCTTTATGCTGCACATATCGACTTATCTTTTCCATAATGGTTCGATTAAATCTTTCAACGATGCAGGCCTTCAGTTCAGATTGAACATGAAAGATTTCAATTCCGTTATTCACGCAAAATTCTTTGAAATCTTTTTTAAATTCACCACCTTTGTCACACTGAATTCTTTTTGGTTGTCTACCAGAGGTTTTCAATACTTTCTTGAAAACTGTTATTACATCCAAGCTATTTTTGGTTTTAACAGGGTGGACAAAGGCATATTTACTAAAAGCATCGATAATGCTGAACAGATACCTATGATTGTTATTAAATTTGGAGTAAGCTGATATATCTATTAAATCAATTACCCACTGTTCATCTATTCCATGCACCACAACCTGACGTCTTGTAAATTTACGTATTGCAGGTTTGTTTTCAGTGTAAGTTGGGATACCACGTAGAATTCTTTCAATTGTAGATCTACATTCCCCACCTTTATAATGTTTCATAAAATTACTTAAACCAGAAAAACTACCTTTGAATTTCGGGTTCAGATACAGACGCTTTATTTTTGCATCTGACATTGTGCAATGACGCTAGTTAAATATACTTTATAATAATTGTACATTGGCTTATGTAAGTCAGATAATATAGGGAACTGTATTAGTTCACATGTATTGTTTTTTAACTTCCGAAAACGAACATCAAGTATGAAGCGGTTGCTTAGAAATCAGTTATTTTTAAAAAAATGCAAGTGCAAACGTAAAGTTAATGATTGTCTTAATAAAGCTTCGAATGACGAAGTTAAAACTTTATCTGAATGTGCTCGTAATCTAATTATAGGTAATGTACCCATATCTCCAACAACAGTTGAGAAACTGCGTCCATACAAAAAACATCTACGTGAACTCTCGCTAAAATCTCTATCATTGAGAAAAAAACGTAAAGTTCTTCAGCGTGGTGGGGGATTCTTCATACCTATTCTAGCTTCATTAGCAACTTCCTTACTGTCAAACGTTCTTGCGAATTAATTTTTTAGCATGACTAAGCGAATGAAGCTGATTCCAGAATCGCTGTATAATGCGATAATGTCAAAGACGAATGATAATATTAACGAGCCATCAAAGATACTAAATTCACACGTGCTGTCTAACGAAGTAAAACAAGCTCTGTATGGTGAATATGCTAGGCAGATGAAAAATAAAAAACATTACGATGACAATCAACCATTGCTTGTCAAGTTGTTTAACCAGCAAGGGAATGTGTTGACCCCGCTTTTCAACAAACATTCGTTGGGTGTACAATCTAAACCAAACAATCCAACTGCTACTACTAGTACCACTAATACAAACGTTCCTATTAAAAAAGATCGGGGAAGCAGGCAAAGTACTTCTAGTAATTCCTCATATTTTACCTCAAAGCTACTCGCCGATTCTGAGACTCAAGATAATGACAATCCGTATATGAGTGATCTGACAGATGACTATTATGAAAATATTTCTCAATCTGACGAGCCCATGGATATTACCCCAAAAGGAATGTCGCGGGAAGCTTCCCCTGATATAATAAAAGGTTATTATCAAAATAAACTGAGACAACAGCGTAAGCGAAACATGGATTCTAAAAGAATTCTTAAAGGACCGAGGTTAAAAGTTGCAGGACCACATCGTAAACGTATACGGATTCAACTTGCCGCATTACCCTCGAAAGTAATAAAGAAACACCATTATGACGATAAATGCAAGGGATGTCTTTTAGCGAAGAATCAACGTGGTAAAGGAAACATGCGGAGGATACTATCCAATTGGAAAAATTTTGATTAATAAGTTTTATTAATTTTTTCAAACTTTGTTACATTCTGAAGAATTGTTTTACTACAGCAATTATGTTTTAATAAATATTGTCTTGATGCAATAAAATATGACACGTACTTGTCATTTCGAGTATAATTATTTGTAAATTCACAATAAATCTTCATGGGACTACATCGCTGTAGACGTTTGTACAAAAAAAACAATACATAATTCCCACATACTGTCGAGCCCCAATTCTGCAGCTGTTTAATATTTTCTCTCACGCAAGCCTTACATCGCTTAGCAAATATTTTGAAATCTTGGGCATAGTGGCTTATACCAAACCCATACGAATCAAAAAACTCCAAGCAGCTGGTTTTACTCTCCTTATAAAATGCTAGCCAATGATCCCCAGGTTTTGTACTTGGATCTGAATTAACCACTAGACATAGCGGAAATCGATCAAATTTTACATGTTTCAACTCATCACATGATATTACATCAAATTTAGCATTTCTGGTTTTACATATTACATTAAGATAATTATAAACTTGATCCGTATTCATGCTTGCATGGCTTCGTGTGAGTAATCAGTAAAGTACACAGATTTGTTTTTGTCAATGTTTAAAATACTCTGAGACTCGGTGTAACAAAGAACCGTTAACGGAGTTGTGGTGGCAGTTCTAAACCGGAGCTCAATCTTGATATTTCCAAATCTGGGTAATGCACGTGCGTCACTAATCGGGGCAATCTCATATACATACAACGCGCGATTGTTTCTAAAATCGGAGACACTAAAGTCAATACTCGCATCCTTATTGTCGATTCCAATTGCTCTGTAGAGATTACTTACTGCTTCTTGAACTCGAATACTATCTTCTCTAAAGTCCACATCCAAAGGGTAAGCCTCGTTTGTATCACCATTAACTGATACATTTATATGAGATAAACCATGGCTACCGAAAAGGAATGGATTAGTTATTCCAGTACCATTTATATTTGCACTGCGTACAATCGCGAGTACAAGCCGTTCGGGTAACTGTCCACCTTTGAAAACTCCCTCTTCAATTCTCGACAAAGTTCCAGTTGGCAATGAAAAACTTTTTATGTCCACTTTGTTTAAGTACAGATTTGCAACATCACCTCCTTCCCATTGCCTTATATGTTCAATCGCTGCAACTGCCAGTACTTTGTGTCTGGTTACTTGTAGCTTTGCTTCCAAAATGCTTAGTCTGTACCGAGGTGTGGGTACCCCCACAGCAGCTGGTGGACAGTGAAGGGCAAAACCATCCGTAGATCGATGAAATACAATTTTTAAATCAACACCAGGCGGTAAAAAATCTGGTTGAGCAAATAGGTCCACGTGAGGTCGGCCAATAACTTCAAAAACCTGACTACCCTTACTCATATCAAATCGGGATTTATACGATCCTGCACCCAAAACGTCAACCGATTCCGGGTCGTTGTTTTTAAAGTATCCAGCGCATTGCGATTGAGTTTCATTGTACTCCTTGGAAAATAACAATAGTCTTTCGAACATGCATCTATAGGCATAGTAAGGATGTGTGGGTGTTATTAATGTTTCATTCAAGTACACAGAGCACTGTGAAAAAATTGAATGAAGAATATTATTGACGGGTGCTACTACAGTTGCAACACCGTTTGCAGTCATATTATCAGCTAATATCCGCAGTCTTAAATATAACCTGGTTTTACTAGGCTCAATATAATGCGCGTCAGTACTATTAACAATAAATGTTAGTGGAACTGCAGTCTCAGATAATGGACAATTCGGATAAACATCACATGACTGTGTTGTTAGAATGCTCATGTCGTACCCCTCACGTTTAAAAATGTCCAGTTCACTTCGAAGATAATGATGGTCTGCAGCCATGATTATGAAAAAATGTTTCGACTGATTTTACGTTTTTTATTTTTTCTCTTCTTTACTCGTAGTTTTAAGAGTCCACGACCAGTCTTACGCTTTTTAGTTTTTTTCTTGATTCCACGACCAATTTTTGGACTGCGTTTAATTTTCTTATATTTGAATAGCCGATCTTCATCAAGCTTTCGTTTCCGACTAAACCCAGATCCAGACTGATTAATAATATCATTTCCTACCCCTTTAAGTGCTGTTAGCCCTCTGTCTCTCAACGCCTCGCGCAAGGGACGACCTCCATCCAATACATCCATAGCAACATTTTTTAAAGCTGTTTTCGCATGTGGTAAAATATATTTTGCCGCAAAAGGTATTAAACGTCTGGCAATTGAACCAAAAAATGATCCCAAACCACTACCCTTCTGGCGAATGTTTGATCCGCGATAAAAAAGCAGTCCACGACCATATTGAACTCCACATCCAAATTGGGGTCTGTGAATCCTGTAAAACTTACTCTCCTTATCAGAACATTTGTATGTTTTCACCATTTTTGTTTCTTCATGTGCGACATTAACTGCGCTGTTCCCGAAAATGCAGTGTACACTTAAAGTCACCAACTTCGAATGGGGGCGGTGCTCCCGATTCATTCATTATATACACATGTATGCTATCAATTGAATGTGATTTCAATGGGAGATATGTTAGATTTTTAAATTCATGTTCAAACGCACGACCGTTATTATACGTGAGAGGCATGCTTTTTAAAAGCGGTGCATATGCATCTCCAACATATTGGTTTACTATCGCGTCACAGTATACAAATAGCAGATCGTTTGCAAAGTCCTTATAGAACCTGTGACGTGCTCTAAATCTTGTAAATGGGGTTGATTTGATGGTAAGTGATGTGGTAGGTATTGATTGAAATCCCAAATGAATCTGCAGTAGCGCTGAAAAGTTATACTCATTCATTTTTGAGTTTTTGTCATACTCTAAAATCATTTTGTCGGATCTAATCTGCCAGTTAAACTGAAGTTGCTCGCTTAATACGGCCATCATTTGTTCAAATGAAGTGCAGTTAACCCCAGCCTTAATAACAATTGTAGAATCTTTTTTGTTTGTGGCGATTACGTCGTCAGTTACTAGATAGTACTTTATATCAATCTTATTCTTCTTCCCAATACTATGTTTAAAATATTGTTCACTATTATTATAAAAATGCAAAGTACTATACGGATGACTATCAAGCCCCAAGTTCATAAATAAATGTTTGTAAATTGTCACTGCTATAACTTCACCTTTACTTGGACTTGTATCAACTTTAAAAACATTGTCTTCTACACGCGGATGTACCTTATCTTTGTATATAAAAGCGTCCATAAGGCTCCTTCTTGTTGGTACTATGTAAAAAGGGGGTACCTGCCAAAGTTGATTAACCGGGTCAACTTCCCTTCTTACTTCTATACGAACCCCATGTTGGGACGTTGCAAACAGCATTGGTGTTTTCAATATATTATTTTCACCAGTAAAAATTGTTTTACCAGTGTCTAAAATTGCTGGCGCTGCAACAGGTTCCATCTTTATCATGCCATCCTGAAGCCCGAAAACGTTCTTTAACCGATCACTTAGTTCAAAGTCGTAAATCAATTTTTGATTACCGCTTTCCTTTGTAATTTCAACATAGCCACCAGCATTCAGTTTATATAAATCTCTTGTTAAGGTGGATAAATATTCCAGAAACATGTACTCTGCTGAGAAATTTGACGGTGCGAATATCTTACACTTTACAGTATCTCCTTCAATCCATTTAACGGCGCTCAGGTCTAGTATAGAAGTTGATATTAAATCCGATTCAGCCCACCGGATTGATGCAGTACCCAAGTCTTCACCCTCTCTAATAAATACATCTGTAGATGTGTATGTACATGAACTTAATGCAACCTCATATTCTCGAGAGTCCAACTCAAGTCTTGTAGCTAACTTGTTTCGAAAATTGGTTATAGTGTTTTCAGGGAAATAATTATAAGATGCGTCGCTAAGCAAGGTAACTGTGAATCCCGCCATGATGACATTGAATGATTGAATGAACGGTTATTACTTAAACATAATATTTATATATACAAATGTTTTTTTTTTATTATTTCTCATGATTGGTTTTTACAATAGCAAAAATACAATATTTAGAAAACAATCTCATGCTGAGATCCTGTGGAGAAAACATTCGTTTCTTGTATTTGTCGATCTGCATCCTTCTTCAAACAGCAAACAGGAAGGCACCATGGACGTTTGAAAGCTTCATTTGAATTAAACCAACCAAACCCGCCACAGTAAACACAAAATGCTGTACCCCCAGCCTGTGCAACATAATACAGCTGTGCTATAGACTCTTGCTCATCAACTTTCCTAAAATCACCATCATTTAAAATAGCAGCAGTGTCATTATCATCATGGTCATTATTGTAATAACCCCAATGTGTTTTAAATGAATTGATACGGTAAGCCAAATCCATTGCTGCAGGAAACTTGGGTAAGTCTATTATCGTTGTTTCTTTCGGAGCATCCAGATGATTTACCAGGTAGTGCGGCATATGGTTTTGATACATCGAAAACGAAATTGCTGGATCATAGGGTAATATAGCATTCAACCCTTTAATTCGAGCACCCCATATTGCCCGAAAATAGTCAAACTCTTTGCAATTGCACAGAAACGTTGGATGATATTCAGTCGGGAACTCTGGACATTCATGTTCCAGCATTATCGCAGCCATTTGTTCCACCAATTCATAAACGAATCGTTTTCGGGACCAATACCATTTCGCATCTTCTTCATGTTTCTTGTTAACCCTCAATTCATAGCTTTTCTTAACACGAAGATACGCTTGTGGGAGAGGCTTCTTTTCTTCAACTGTTTCCTCAATCTTGGAATGAAATGTCGGTAAGGCTCCTTCCAACACAAGTTTTTTTCGATTACGTTCTGATTCACGATCTGGGATTCTTTGTTTTAAAGCACAAGTAGGTAGACACCATGGTCGAGTCATAGGATGATGATTTCTAAATGAGCCATATCCGCCGCAATAAACACAGTACGCTGTGCCTCCAGCTTGCCCCACGTAGTATTTTTGAGACATATCTTTGCCTTTACGATCGGTATGAGGCTTTCCATTATAGAAATGATCATCATTCCAGTTCACACTAAATGATTTTAATCGATATGCAAGATCCATTGATTTCGGGAATTTCGGAAGTTCTGTAACTGGTAATTGTTTAGGTGGTGATAGATGATTAATTAAAAACTGTGGGAACATGTTGCGGTAGTTCCGATAGTTGTGGGATTTGACCTTGTGCCTTCTGAACAAACGAACTTTAGTTCTCCATGTGCGTCTAAGAAATTCGAATTCTTTACAGTTGCAGAGTAGCGACAGCTGCAGTTGGTTGAATGGTTGTTGACATACATGATAGAACATGATAGCTGCCAAGTAGAGAATATACTCATGTAGATATCGTTTTTCTATCCAATACCGTTTTGCCTCAGCTACAAGCTCCATGTCGATCTTCAAATCCAAATTTTCTTTCACACCAGAGATTTTTTCCTGTATTAATTCTTTTTTTTCCTTTTCTCCTTCACCATGGATTTTGGATTCCTCAGTCTCTTCATCGTCTTCAACAAGGATTGTCTCAATTCTTGGAATTTTTTTGGGGGATGGATCCCCTAATGGAAGCTCAATCACATCCGGAGATGCAGGTGGGTTTTCAAAATTTTCAGACATTTTGAAAAACTTTTTCCAAAAACAAATTGCTTTATTTGTGATAGTTTGGATAGAATTGAGAAGTGAATGGTGCTCTACAATGGCAAAAACAAACCCCATATATAGGGGGAAACAAACTATTTTTGTTTTTTCATTATCAACTTACCGTATTTTTGGAGTGACCTCATTTAACCTGTAAACGTTTTTCATCAAGGTTAGCAAGTCTCGAAGCATATACTTCTGTTTATAAATCAGCGCATTAACTACTCTGCCATATGATGTGGCATTAGTTACAATACGTTTTATTACTGATATATTACATGTGCTTTCAGTCTCTGTACCATGCGGGTAAGGGTATACATCCTTCAATCTAAACCTTTACCCTTGTTGTGCAGCCTTGAGTAATGTATGACCTTAAGCGTATACATGTATTATATATATATATATATATACAACTTTCCCTTGTCATAACAAGGTCATAACCCTGGATTAGGGGATTAAGGTCGCCTATACCTTCAACATGGGGCGTTTTTCCAAGCGTGGGCATACGTATAGCTACTACTATTGATCGGTTGTTGTAATAATAATTTAAATATCTGAAGAAGCATAAGTAATTACAAAAAAACTCTTATGTAATTGTATGTTCATATCCGGACAACGGGCAAAAAAGTCATACATGTGGCAAACATGTTTACAAGGCCTTTACTTTCTCATCAGGTAAGAACACTATTTGCCACCTTTCCTTCGGGGCTTGTTTGAAATCCGCCGAGGTTTTTCTTTGCACGCGACAATATCATTAATAACGACCGTACCGTGCGGGCATTCGTTCGGAATCACGCTTCCTACTCCGACAAATCGGTCCTCAGGTATAACTTCAAGAGGAGGACTTTTCATGTTCTTCTCTAAATGATGTTGAACTTCACGGGACTCCGTGGCGACGATATCGTAATAGGAATCGCCTTTTTTTTGACGATGAAATCGGGAGTGAAAGTGTCTGGACTGAGATTGTTGAAAGGCAATGGTCACCAGAAGGAATGTCACTAGCCGGAGATTCATGTTGAATCAATTGTTCTGCAATTAGTTGAGAAATTGATATTGTCACATTGTATGTTCTTGAAATATATCTGAACTTCAATCAGTTTTAAACTATGTACAGTTGTGTCTCGGGTGCAATAATTATTATTATTCATTGTACTTTAAATGAGCTAAAATTTATTTATCAACGTATTCTTTAAATGATTTGGGGGCAACTGGAGAATGTAAATTATAACCTTACCTTGAAATTATTGCCAGATGTTATGAACGAAAATTTAGTCCTGGAAAAAATGCAGGAAGAACAATAAATAAATAATTATGATA